>OY284478.1:37026896-37767265 GCA_958336345.1 Dorcus parallelipipedus
AAAGCAAACTAATTTAAAATTTAGTATGAATTATCAATTTCTGTCATAAAATTTCATCATATAAAAGAAAACTGTCTTGACATACTCCGGCTTAAAACTATTGCATTCACATGATTATTCTTTTATTCTCTGTTAAAGTTTTAATACGTGCGAGTTAATTAGTTTCAGCTAAACTTGCTTTTATAAATGTTTAATACTTCTGAAAATTTCAGTTAGTTAAAAATTGTGAGACTTGTTTTGTTTGGTGTCTGTTTACATTATGCTTTCTACATACCTGAATTTAATCTCCGTCTTAAAAGTTTAGATAACAATCAATCAAAACACGACTAGTTTAGATACACAAAAAAATTGCCAAAAATTAAATGTTGCCTATTTTTGCGATTTCGACCAAGTTAAATTTCATATTTGAATTCTTAAGCCGGGCACAAACCACTGGTTTATTTGGCAATTAATTATTTGTCATTGGCGAACACTTGTCAAGTCGTCTGAACGGTCTACTTGTACAATTGTTCGGCACTTGTTTTGTTCCTGTCGTCTGTCGGTAAAAGCAACACAAATCAAAGGAATCACAATTATTTGTATAATAGGTAAGTGCAAACTTGGGTCTACGACAATTCGGTGGAAGACAATTCGGTGTACGACAGTTCGGTGTACGACAATTCGGTGTATGCGACAATTCGGTGTGCGACAATTCGGTGTACTCGACAATTGGGTGTACGACAATTCGGTGTACGCGACAATTTGGTGTACGCGACAATTCGGTGTACGATAATTCGGTGTATGACAATTCGGTGTGCGACAATTCGGTGTGCGACAATTCGGTGTACGACGATTTGATATAGGTATAATCGTGGAGGGAGTAATAATAGATGATTATGATTTTGCCCTTTCCTTTTTGTTTATTTTTTTGAAATATGGTTCTCATTAGAAGTTGTAACGATGAGTGCAGATATCTCGAAAACCATAAGCTTTAGACCAATACATTTTTACATACAGTGTCTTTCAAAAAGTGTGCTACAAGAAAGCACAAAGTTTCGGAACGCACTGAAATAATTACTCAGAACCAAATGAAATAATTAAGAAATAAGAACAAATTTCGTGTTCATATTCATATTCATATTCCTATTCGTATTACTTTGGGGGACACGTTAATCTAACCAGTATTTTCTAATGTAGTGTGTATAAAGAGTGGTTCACAATAAATTGTGATTTTTTTATTTTTGAGATAGAAGGCTGTAATTTCATATTTAGCTGTAACTTTTAATTCTGAACAACTTATTCGTATGACATTTTGCTATATCTCGTAAAATAAGGGTACTTTACTCTTAAGCCGCCTTCATTTCTCGGTGTCCACGCTGTATACTATTCAAGATAAATTTCATCTGACATAATCCAATTGGACTTTAAGGGATGTAGATGCGTTCTGTGTCAATACATTTTTATAAAAATCGATATCGAATTTCGAAAAACCTTGTAGCTCCGAAACGGTGCAAGATATCAAAATGCGGTCTTCACCATTGAGTTTCTAATAAAAATCGAGCTCCAGGCACCGAGGTCAGTTTTTGTCTAACTCTTCTAAGAACATGTGTTTCCTATTAAAAGTGTCAAATTTGGCCCACCCTGTACATTGGCTTCATAAATAAATTATTGCTTGAAGAAAGAACATATTATAAAATTAACTTACAATTTGATTGCCTTAAAACATCTACATAATTATATGGAACATTTTCACGTATTTAGTATGTATAGTAATAAAATTGCAAAACGTTAACCTATTAATCGTTACCCTTAATTGATTACATTACAAGACGTCATTTTTTTCTCTCTTTTTTAAAATATAATAGAAAAAAATAAAAGATCCAAACTTCCTCTTGTATTTTTACTGTTGTACGCATAAAAAAATCTGAAACAATCGTTTACATGCATTTTAAAAGTATGTATGAATATTAAACAATCCAAAATGAAATTTGCATGCAATTCTTGTAATTTTCAGTATATTTAGACTAAATTATTAAAATTGCGATGAGTTAACAAATAAAAAATGATAACATAAAATTTTGCGTAAAAAAGCCGCAAATCAGAAATGTGAAAAATGATCTCAAATTTTATTGTGCATGCAACAGTTAAGAATTCAAGAGAAAATGTGTTTTTGCTTTATATATTTTTTTCTGTGGATATAAATGAATAAGTTAACTATTCGTGAAAGTTAAATACCAAGGGTCCCTTTACATCCTGAATAAAACTGAGAAAGTGAAAATTTTTTTTTTCAAGTTATTATACCACAGAATATGTTGTATAATTATGACCGAACATCTTTTGCAAAAGCTTATAGTATCTTGCTACAATTTTGTCTAATGTGTCCAACAAATCCAAATTATAACATTTTTTTATTTTCAAATTTTACACAGATACCATTTTGAACAAGATTAAAAATTTCTCACTGGATCTGTTCTGCTTATATTTGGTTTTGGAACATGCATAAATTATTAGCACAAAGTTTTACAAAAATCGATAATGAATTTTTTTTTTCATACGATGCGAACTTCGTGGTGGTCACTGCATTATACTATATAAAATTGTCTTACACCGAATTGTCGTACACCGAATTGTCGTACACCGAATTATCGTACACCGATTTGTCGCGTACACCGAATTTTCGTTCACCGAATTGTCGTACACCGAACTGTCGTACACCGAATTGTCTTTCACCGAATTGTTGTGCTTCCTGCAAACTTGAGCGTATCTTTGGGTGCGCTCACACGATTCGGAAACCGCTCGCATTTATACATATATTGTATTTATTTCTCTCTACTTTTAAATAAGCACAAGCAACAACATATTCAGCATGACCACAATCCACGATTACTGCTACTATAATGAATATTTGTCAAATAAACTTGGACTTGTGTATTTGTCAAATATCAAGTCGAGTGAACGAGAATAATACTTCTGTACTTGGTACTCGCTAAATCTATATTTATTGGCCTATTTGCCAAATATACACTGTGGAACAAAAGTATGGAAACCTCTAAAAAATTGTTATAAATCAGAACTTGCACACTAATTTAAAATTGACATGTACATAATTCTTAGCAAACACCAAATTTGCTTAAGAAAAAAACATGCGCGTTTTAATGTTACGAACTTACAAATGTTGAAATATTTCGAATATTTCGAAAACTGTGAACATTAGGTACAGGACATGTTACACATTTCATGTTAATAATTATTTAAGCAACTTAAACAAATAAAAAAATACTGGGTGTCTCATTTACAATTTCAAAGTTGGCAGCACTGGCGAAAAATCTGAAATATTGATAACACCGCCGACATCATCTTAACATCCGTGCTATAATCTAAATTAAGTGTTCCCAATTTCGCTTCTAGCCCTAGCCGTTGTTGAGATATTTAGAGGTTTCCATACTTTTGTTCCATAGTGTATATTAGTCGTTTGAGCAAGGTAAAAGTCTTGCGAACTTCTTGAAAACTTGTTAAATAAAAATGTTTATTCTATCACTGGTTGTATCGTAGAAAATTACCAATTTGTTGTAGTACGTTGTGTTCCTCAGTAGCACATAATTTAATATACTCCATATTAGATGAGATCACTTGAAAATTAAATACGGAGAGTCTCTTCCACAAATGTAAATTTGCTGGTAAACGATTAAACCACGATTTCATAAACAAGATTTACTACACAAACCAAAAAATTACATGTACAGCGCTAGAATAATATTCAAACTACAAATAGCAAACATTTGTATCTATTTGAGCCTTTGCTGACGGACTATGTGTACAGGTAATTCTTCTAACTTTTATGTTTCAACTCGACACCTAATCACTTCAGGCAAATTGATAAGGAATGGATTATAGGTACATTTAAATCCACATACGCGTGTGTTCTAGCGCAGAATTTGAATAACAAAATCAGCATTCTCTTGTTTTCAGATTAAATATAATCGTGTAAAACTGTAATAATAGCTTCACTAGGACAAAAATAGCTCGTATTAATTTGCTGCTTTACTAATTGTGACTGACATTGAGTTACAGCGCCATTATTTAGAAAGGTGGCAAAGTAAAATTAGGTTGATAAAATTGACATTTTAAATGGTACTCACCTTTTCTAAGCCGCTGCAGCTTTTAAACTTGTATAACATAAGGTAAATACTTTCGAAAGTTGAGTTATTTCAATTAATTATGAAATGAATTTAAGGAACACAGAGTAGGTTCCTTAAAGGAAAAAAATGTTGACTTGTACTGTGCGATCCAAAATTATTTAGATAAGGGGAAACTATAAAAATAAAATCAGAGTCGTAGCTTAATTGATACAATTATTAACCTATTGATCACAGTGTAAGTAATTACCCAGCAGCGACACTTAAACGTCAGTGTCAAAAATCAACCGCCATACTGTTTGATACCTCTATGCAAATGTAATGTAATTTTTCTACTTTGCGTTCACAATGGATTCATTGTGACACCAAAAACAGTTTCACAATGAAGCTCATTGTGACACTGTTTTTGGGGAAATTTTAGTCATTTTTAATTGAAAATATTTAATAGATTTTACAAAATAACTCAGTATTTATTTGTTACTTAACAATATACTCACAATGAAGCTGGATAAGAAAAATTAATAACTTGTTAATGTGACTTTTGATTAAAACGAAAGGTTTTCAGTGTTGCCACGCATTACAACTAAAATTCCCCATATACTAAGAAGATCCAATATTTTTCATATTTTTGTTCAATAAGTGACGCAAAGTAGAAAAAATAGTATATTATACACGTTTCACAAGAGGCATTGTAACACTCGTTCCGTTGGGCCACTCCTAGCTCGCTACGCTTCGCTAGTCGTGCCCCAACCCCACTCGTGTTACAATAAGCCTTCTTGTGAAACTTGTATAATAATATACTATTGCAAATCTGTAGGTATTAAACAAAATGGCAAATGTGACAGTTATATTCGAGTGTTGCTACTGTGTAGATTCTTATACTGTGCGACTTAATTGTCAACGCGAGAGGTCTCTATTAATCGCAAAATGGCCGATGAAAGGGTGAACAACATTGCAGTTGTGAAGTTTGATTGATGCATGTTTTCTGATGTTTTCAATGTTAAACCAATCCGTGAAATGTCATGGCCGACTCCATTAATAAGCTAACGCTTATATGGCCGTTTCAATTGGCGGTTTTTCATTGTTGAAATTGTTCCAGGAAATTTACAGATTCATACGGTGACTCTCTGGCGAAAATTGTTAGTTAAGTGAGCTGTCAAATGTAACAGGTTCAGAATTTTTCTGCTTGTAAGTTTAAATTCGAACATGTTTCTTCAAAAAATCTGTTTTTTCTCTACTTGTATTATCGAGAACAGGTTTCTTTACTGTTGCATATTTGTCTTTTGTGATTGTCACAAGCAAAAATTGTATTTTGTCGGAGTACAGGACATAGAATTTCAAATAGTTGTGCACAGGTTTTTGTATTTTCCAAGAGAGGTAACATTTCAGGAATATTATCTGTTAATTGCTTAATAATTCCGACAAATTTATTACTAGGATAGTTTAAACTTCCTCTGTCCTGAATCATAATAAGTTTCATCAAGGAATTACATAAGAAAGAAGAGGTTCTAAGCACAGGATAAAGAATACAGCAGCGCAACTCGCTTGTCGGAACTTTGATCTCTTTACTGGATTTTCATTGACCTCGAGTAGATTAAAGGGGATGTGTCGAACTGTTTGTTCTGTTTTAAGTGTGGGCAATTTTGTTGTAAATTGTAAACGCACACGTGTTCACATACCAAGGCCGGATTTTAGCGTTTAGTGGACGTGGTGAAAAAAAAAACAAGGCATAAATAATGTATATTAACATAATTATAAAAATCCATTCGGCACCAGAGCCGTGAATGAATGAGCTCTGCATCCCGAGATTGTGACTCAGACCTTGCGCGGGATGTTATGCGCGAATTTAATATTTTCATGAGAGTCGCGCTACTGTGTAATCTTTATAGTAGGGAATACACGATCTAACATGTCTTAACACATGTACGCGCGTACATGTTCGCCGAACATCAACGTCACATAGTACCATACTACACACGATCGAACTTGTCTTAAGACATCATAGTCCAGTTATCAACCAAGACGGAAGAGTTATCTTTGGTGGCACTGGCGTGCGCTATTATAATGAAGTAAAAATACAAAAAAAAATAATAATAAACAAAGCTGTGATAAGTCCCCAGTTTAATAGTTCCAATTGCAGGATCTGCCATCATACATTTCCGGAAATTTATTTATTAAAAATCATAAATTGGCTGTTTCGAGGTGCTGTGGAAAAGAGTATGCACGACGTCGACGCACTGCATTGAATAAGTCCGTGGCGAACATGTGCGTTTGGCAACCACACCATCGAACATGTACGCGCAAACATCAACGCACGTACTTGTTTTCAGGAAATCCAGAAAACAAGTTCGACGGACTTTTTGTATGTGCGTACATGTTCGAAGCGTTTTTCGGGCCAACACACGCACGTTGATGTTCGCCGAACATGTATGCGCGTACATGTGTTAAGACATGTGGGATCGTGTATTCCCTGCTTATACTGTAGTTCTAAGCAAGTATTGCAGTGAAATTTGTCGTCTCTATTTTTAATTATGTAACCAGCTAAGAATGCCACAGAAGCGAAGTAAATACTGTCATCAGGTAATATTTTTAAAGATATGTTTCGAACTTGAAGTTTTAAAATATGAGATAACTTTTCCTTAACTTTTTGTTCTTCTGTAGGTACTGGTTTGAAATTTGCCTGACTCGTGTAATCTATATTATGAGCGATATTAGCAGTGATGTCAAAGCTTTGACGATCCGCAACGTTAAGTTTGCTGAAGTGCATATTCTGCTGCTCTGACTTCAGTCATGTCATTTGATCCACTTCTAAGACGAACATGAGAAAATATGGGTTCCACTGCATCTGAACTATGAATAATATGTCAATACATAATAAAATCTGATTTGTTGCAAAAGAAATTTAATACAGAGGATGTAAACTGTAAACCAAGGGCCGTTTTTGTAGACAGTCCTTGAATACCTGCATTTGCTGAACTTTCTTGGATATCATCAATGTAATGTTGCAATGTAACTTCTAACCAATATAATCTTTCATCTGTAACATCAACATGGTGCAACACTGCTATTCAAGGAATGAATATAGTGTTCGGTTTGAAATATTAGGTTTGTTCGTGCCGTAGGTTCTGACTAGTCCAAAACTGTCAGAAGCCTGCACCGAATATATTTGACAGTTTCAAACTAGTCAGAAATGCTGTACGAACAGACCTAATGTGTACTTGAAAGAAGTGGTACATATTCTCCATATCTTTCTCCATATAATGAATAAAATTTAATTTAGTAGATTGTTTATCCAATTGTTCCTTTAATTCTTTAACCTTATTAAAATTTTCTGAATACTTCTCATTAAATCTTTTTAATTTTAAAGAAATTTATTAGAAGAAATTATGCTAATTAATAGGTTTTTTTTTGTACAATTTTTGTATCTTTAATTTCCTTTTTTAGAGCTGCTTATAGACATTGTGTAGACATTGTTTTGATATTGCAAATCTGAAATTTGCTGTGTGGATATGGAATCTACCTGGATCTCCTTATAATTGTTTTCTGCTAAATATTCTTAATAATTAACTTCAAAATTTAAACAAACCATAAAATAATATAGTGAAGAAAAAATTGGAAAAAAATTCTTACAAATAGATGGTACAGCTTCTTTAGTAAATCCAGTCTTGTTTTTATAATTTTTAAAGATGATTCGTGAAAATGATTTCTACAAATTACAGAAGAAATGAATCAGGTACACTAGAATTGTTATTTCCAATTAGATACCATAAAAGTTTTTCATTGCTTCAAGTTCGAAACGGAATTGCATTAAGAAATTCAAAGTGACATATTTTTCTTGGCAATACATTTTCTAATCATTATATAACTATTATTAAATTTAAATTCTGATCCCAAGTTAGACAATTCAAATCTAATTTTAGCAATACGAGATGATTTTAGTATTCTCACAATTATTGATGTAGAATTAGATTTTTAAAACTGCCGTATTTAGAAATGTTACTTCAGCGGGTTCGTTATCTTAGGTCTGTTCCATTTGACAGATTTTCAAATTCTGAACCGTTCGAATCATGCGCAGTATGAAATTTATATCCAATTTTGTGCACTGCTCATGCTCAGTACGATTTTGAACGGTTCAGAACTCGAAATCCTTAGGAATGGAACATACCTCTTATCACGAGACCGCTGATTTTAAACTGTTTCGTGGAAATAACAGAAAAATACAATATATGATTTCGTATTGACACATTATCAAAAATTTAGGCTTCAAAGCATATTTCGTAAAAAAAAGTCTGAACCAGTGCAGGTTAACAATCAGGCTTACTGTTTTTCCTTAATACATTTAAAGAAATTTGCAACGATCTTGTGGGTTTAATTTTAAAGTGACTTTCATAGATGATGTTGGTCACCGAATATCATGGCATGCTTTCTCGGAACCGAATTTTAGGCGAATTGAAACGGCCATATAAGCATTAATTCTGTATGAAAAAGTGCCTTAAGAAAATACAAATAACAAAAACATATCGATTACAATAAAGTTATTACAAAAAAACGAAATTTTAAAATTTTGGTATTTTGGCTGAACCACATGGAATTTTTTAAATTTCAAAACAGTTTATAACTACTCTAATACTTAGGAATAATTCGTCCCATTTAACCGAATTCGTATCTCTTATAATAAGCAAGATCCCCACGCTGGAAAAGTTATCTGGGACATATTGTATACAGCGTGGTGATAAAGTAACACACCAAGCGAAAAAACACTCTTAGCGTTGACTTTTTCGAAAAATGCTCGGACAGGTAGATTTTATTTTTAAAAAATACATCTTTTACAACCAATTCTAATTTTATGACAATTACCACTTTTGCGCTGTGACGTCATCGACACTTTTTTTTAAAGACAACCTATTTTTTTGAAAATGTCATTTGAAAGTATCCATTTTTCTGAGTACAAAAATGTTAATGAACCACTAGTTGCATAAGAAAATTTTGAAGAAAAGAATTATTGAAAAATAGAAATGTGATTTTTAATCTTAATAAAATTTCAACCTAAAATGATACTTTCTTATAAAAACATAACAAAACAACTTAATAAAATTACAATAAATGCTGAAAATGTCCTCCACCAACCACTTGACAGTAACCAGCTCGTGTGTAAACGCTGTTAATAACTCTTGCGATGGTTCGATGGCTAATGTTCTTCATTTCCGTCCTAATTTTGTTTTGTAAGTCTTCCAAATTTTGAGGTCTGTTCACGTAAACTCGATCTTTTAGATAACCTCATAAAAAGAAAACTTACAAAACAAAATTAGGACGGAAATGAATAACATTAGCTATGAAACCATTGCAAGAGTCATTAACAGCGTTTACACACGAGCTGGTCACTGTCAAGTGGTTGGTGGAGGACATTTTCAGCATTTATTGTAATTTTATTAAGTTGTTTTGTTATGTTTTTATAAGAAAGTATTATTTTAGTTTGAAATTTTATTAAGATTAAAAATTACATTCCATTTTTCAATAATTTTTTCTTCAGAATTTTCTTATGCAACTAGTGGTTCATTAATATTTTTGTACTCAGAAAAATGGATGCTTTCAAATGACATTTTCAAAAAAATAGGTTGTCATTTGAAAAAAGTGTCGATGACATAAAATAAAAATTGGTTGTAAAATATGTCTTTTTTAAAAATAAAATCGACCTGTCCGAGCATTTTTCGAAAAAGTCAACGCTAAGGGTGTTTTTTCGCTTGGTGCGTTACTTTATCATCACACTGTATGTAGTTTACATATGACGGGCAAGGTTTCCAATAATTTGTAACGCGTATGGTCTGCGTAATAATAGTATACTATTTAACGTGGACTGGCTAGCTGATGGCTCGTGTATAAACTTCATCCTCGTGAATTAGAGTTATTTCAGCCCTATGATGTATCGCTCCATGTTATCTTAACATGCATGTTATGGACTTTTTCATGTTATGTTAACACACCGGAAATAAGTATCTTCTTGTCATGTTATATGTTATGTTATTACAACATAATTTGTTATTTGGCCATGTTAAAATAATTTCTAATGTGGAGGTCGTGTTATGCCGTTAACATGGATGTTAAAACGTGTCCTACTGAGGGATTTCGCATTAAGAAATAATTAATTTCATTGGTGATATCACAGCTTAAATGGAACCAGTTATGGGTGAATTATTACATCTAAACTTATTGCAACAACTGGAAATCTTAAATGAAAGGTAAAGATTAATTAAAACAATTACTATAACTTCCCCTTGTTTCCAGGGGCCTGTTCCTCAAAAGTATGGACTTGTAATTTATTAGTTACAAGTACCTTTTCATGGTAAAATTGTGTTCCTCAAAGAAAAAGACCTTACTAATAATTAAAACTGTAATTAGCTTGCAACAATAATTTACTAGTCTATACTTTTCAGGAATAGCCTCAGAGTTTTAATGGCAATCTACGTTTAGATTTCGAGAAAATATTCAAAAGTACACATATTCAGCCCTATGATGTATCGCTCCATGTTATCTTAACATGCATGTTATGGACTTTTTCATGTTATGTTAATACATCGGAAATATGTATCTTCTTGTCATGTTACATTTTATGTTATTACAACATAATATGTTATTTGGCCATGTTAAAATAATTTCTAGTGTGGAGGTCTTGTTATGCCGTTAACATGGATGTTAAAATGCATCCTACTGAGGAATTTCGCAGTAATTAATTTGATTGATGATATCACAGCTTAAATGGAACCAGTTATGGGTGAATTATTACATCTAAACTTATTGCAACAACTGGAAATCTTAAATGAAAGGTAAAGATCAGGTAAAGATTAATTAAAACAATTACTATAACTTCCCCTGCTTTTCAGGGGCCTGTTCCTCAAAAGTATGGACTTGTAAATTATTAGTTACAAGTTCCTTTTCTTTGTAAAATTCTGCTGTAAAATTGTGTTCATCAAAGAAAAGGACCTTACCAATAATTAAAATTGTAATTAGCTTGCAACAATAATTTACTGGTCCATACTTTTCAGGAATAGCCTCAGAGTTTTAATGGCAATCTACGTTTAGATTTCGAGAAAATATTCAAAGGTACACATATTAGGCCCGATTTTACAATCGTCGGATAAGCATTATTCTTAGAGTAACGTGACGTAGGTGTGGCGTAGATATGGAGGAACGTTAAAGGATATTAAGCGAACAGTTATTCAGTCCTTATTCCATGATTGTAAAACTGGGCCTAAGAGATACAAATAGGTAATCCGTTTGAACTTCGAGAGGAAGTATTTATTCGATACTTCAGGTTTTCAAGCCCAGTTTTTCCTGATTATGCTTTTTTTTCATTTTAACTGCGCGACACATTCACAATAATGACTGAAAAACGAAATCTTTAGTAATGCGAGGATGCAATATTAACATTTCATTATTTATTAACACTGATAAAATAGAAATTCGCAATTCAGGCAGATTTTGACGTTTGCCGTCATCTGAAGCGTAACGCGCGCGCACTTGTTGTGCAGGTCGTTCGCCTTCCTTGTTGCACTTTTAGTTTTCTCCGTAAGTCTGTCTCGTTTTAGTTTGTACCAAACCTTTTTTCTATTTTAACAGATGAAACGCAGGTTAACATAACAGAGCCTTTAACAGACCAAGCTTTATGTTTGATACATCATACGAGATTCTACATTTTATGTTATAACGCATGTTATAATTATGTGTTGTTCTCTCATGTTATTTTAACATGGAGCGATACATCATAAGGCTGATTAGGAGAGATTTTACAATCGTCGGATAAGCATTATTCTTAGAATAACGTGATGTAGGTGTGGCGTAGGTATGGAGGAACGTTAAAGGATATTAAGCGAACAGTTATTCCGTCCATATTCCACGATTGTAAAACTGGGCCTAATAGATACAAATAGGCAATCCGTTTGAACTTCGAGAGGAAATATTTATTCGATACTTCAGGTTTTCAAGCCCAGTTCTTCCTGATTATGCTTTTTTCATTTTAACTGCGCGACACATTCACAATAATAACTGAAAAACGAAATCTTTAGTAATGCGAGGATGCAATATTAACTTCATTATTCATTAATACTAATAAAATAGAAATTCGCAATTCAGGCAGATTTTGACGTTTGCAGTCATCTGAACTTAGTGCGCGCACTTGTTGTGCAGGTCGTTCGCCTTCCTTGTTGCACTTTTAGTTTTCTCCGTAAGTCTGTCTCGTTTTAGACTGTACCAAACCTTTTTTTCTATTTTAACAGATGAAACGCAAGTTAACATAACAGACCAAGCTTTATCATACGAGATTCTACATTTTATGTTATAACGCATGTTATAATTATGTGTAGTTCTCTCATGTTATTTTAACATGGAGCGATACATCATAAGGCTGATTAAATACAAAGTCAAGTACCTACACATACATCATCTTATCAAGGGCTTTTCAAACAAAACGTTTATAACTTAGAAATTTTTATTTGTTAAACTAATATTAATTTAGAAATGCTGTTCAAAAAGAATGAAGCAATCAATTTAGCAACGTCATGAAATGATGACTTGATTGATGTTGACAGTAAAATATCACGTCGGCGTCGATTGGTGCGATGACAGATCAGGTTTTTTTTTTTTTATAATTCATAAAATATTGGTGTGAATCACGGCAGAGATTATGTTACATCCTACAATTACATACAAAACAAATGTATTTTGTCGCCGATAAAATACAGTTAATAAAAATTAGTGAAAGTTCAGCTATTAAAAAAGTTCGTCCGTAGCTAGACCGGCAGCGGAGGCAATTTCTATAATTTATTATTGATCCCGAAGAAGATATCAATGTACAACGAAACGTTGGCTTTTAAATTGAAGTTATAATTTATTGTCCGATAACATTTTCAACATGGGCATTTCTATTGTCATAAGATTTGGGTTACCCCTTTTCAAGCCGATGAGCCAATTATTATGATGTTATATATTTTTTTTTCTGTTTATTCAAATAGGGCTCATACCGTATGATTTTTAAAATTTTAGATTAAGGGAGGCCGTGAAGAGGAAAACATACAGCTTAAATTTACTCATACGTACGTTTTGGTTAATACCACTGGGAAAATATCGTTCAATTATGAATGCATTTTGAAGTCTTGTAAATATCATTTTGAATAAACTGTTGTATTTGCTAATTTACGCCATACGTTTTGCTTTCACGGCCTCCCTTTATCTAAAATTTTAAAAATCATACGGTAGATGTCATTAGATGTTACGAGTATGATGTCCCATAATATCTTTTCCCAAAAATATTTCTCTCCACTTGATTTCTTTTGTATAACTTTACATTAAAATCTTCCAGCATTATCGCTTATTTTTTACAATTTAAGTTCATCCTGAAGGAAAATTCGTTGTAGGTGTTGATAAGAACATTGATATCAACAATTTAACTCCTAATTGCCCCGTGGCTTTGATTAATGAAAGTACATTGTATTTAATGTAGACAAACAAGGTTGATTTATCAATACTTTTAATGATGGGCCAGGAGGTCCCAGGTTCAGCTTAAGAAATTGTGGGAGGATTAGATGTGCAAATTAAGCTCTGGTTGTACAATGCCAGTTTAAATTTAAGCTGAAGCTTAAACTCATGACACCGATTATTTCAACTGTTGTTAAGGGTTTAACAATAGGGTCTAAGTTTTGGTTTGTATAACTGGGCCTAAAGGGATTGAAGGAATTATCGAACTGTCCGTAAAGTATTGTCACGCTAAGGGCCTTCACCATGTCGCGCTAAGCCTCCACTATGTCGCGACGGTGTGTCCTTAGCCTTGCGGGGTTGATTGGGGTGCGTAGGTTTATCAGAGGGTAGAGCTTTAAAAACAATGATTTAAAAAATTATTAATACCTCTTTATATAAATAATTAATTTAGTTGAGGGTGGTTTTGTCCGTTAAAAACTGGGGGGTGCGGTCCTGGGTCGTTCGCGGCGACTGGGGTTGTTGATTCGTCTAAGACGGAACAGCGGCGATGTTTCCTTAGCCGGGGAAGACTGGCGAAGTTCGAGGCCGGTCCGCGACTGACGTGGTGAGTCAAGGTCGGTCTCAGTGACAATGTTCCTTGGCTGGAGCACGACACGTCATTTGCTCAGCCTATGGGTGATCGGGTTGGAACAGCGTCGCCAGGGGTGTCTTCTCTTGGACAGCTGGCGAGGGAGATGGTCCTCGTTCTCTTTAGGACGGACGCCAATGTTGTCGGTTGCAGTGGCAGATGATGGGGCTGCAGCAATGCTGATGGTGGAATGGCGACGACGACGATGCGGGCGGCTGCGACGGCGTTGTTGGGCGTTGGCGGCAGCAATGTTGCTGGACGGCGATGTTGGGCGTCGGCGGCGGCAATGTTGCTGGACGGCGATGTTGGGCGTCCCCTCGTG
Organism: Dorcus parallelipipedus; assembly: GCA_958336345.1. Lineage (NCBI taxonomy): Eukaryota > Metazoa > Arthropoda > Insecta > Coleoptera > Lucanidae > Dorcus > Dorcus parallelipipedus. The sequence goes on from OY284478.1 coordinate 37,041,430, forward strand.
GGTTGGCACTAGTGCCCACTGAGTCGGTCTGGTGGAAACGATTGGCTTCCCAATTTTGGCCCGCACTTTAAATACATATACGTTTTTTGCCTAGTCGCGCGTTGCATTTTTCGTCACCCGCTTTGTGTCCGTTTACGTCATTCGTATACGCTGGTGTACGCGCGTGGTCCCGTTTGTAATAAATTCCGCTGATGTGTTATTATGAAATATGAATCTGTACGTTACGTTGTATTAGTTACCTCCTTATTGTGTTTACATTTCGACACGGTCGCAATTTGTCCTCAATTACACAAGTTCGCGTTTAAATACTTTTTATGTTTTTTATTCGCGGAACACAGAAAAAAAAACTCTCGTGGTTTTTAGAAAATTCCCACTCGTGACAGTATACAGAACTGTTCAATGCCTTGGGAATGGCACAATCAAAAACAGTTTTGTTACATGGCCGGATGAACAAGCTAGTCTCATTATTTCGAAGATGCATTTACTTATAATGAATTTAGGGTTAACTTGCCTAATTCGTACCAGCGCCTAAATCGTACCTCCACAATTTCTCGTAAGCCGTAATGGTGATAAGCGCTTGTAACAGCGGAAACTATGAATAACAGTGAAATACATTGTTTAACTTAGCCATGTTACTGTGCACTCTATGGAAAATTATTGAAAAAATAAGTTTTTGGATTAGTTTTCAGTAAGACTTTTACGTCACTCATAATGATTTTGCATCAATTCTAGTGAAGATAAAGAATTAAATAAGTTTTCGTGCAAAAGTACACTTAACCATCGGCCAGTTATTAAATTAAACTCACGATGACGTTTGCGATTATTTCGTACCAATCGCTCACAATAGTTCTTTATCAATTCGCTCTGAAATAGAAAATATATCTCCGAGGTTTTAAATACTTACATGTTCAAATAAACTATCCCAGAGAACTATGCATACCCAAATTGTAACAGAAAATTGATGCAAAACAAATTAGATGAAAAGTTAAGTAAAGTAAAGAAGAAAAGCACATCTAAGAAGCACAGCAAGAGACTCTCAAAAAGAAAAACAGCGTTAAAAAAGTACACCCAATAAAGACAACAAGAGAAAACGAAGAAAAAAATATATAAAAAAATATAATATAAAAAATAATAGGCAAAAAGGCTGAAACTTTTGTTTCTTAAGAATTCGTAATTTTTCATTTTTGTTCGCTGGTAAAATTATTGACTTTGTTAAAAAAAGAGTTTAATATTGCTATTGCGGTTTATTTTTCTTCAAATTTCGTAAAGTTACAGGCATATGTTCTTAAGGGGTACGAATTAGGCAAGTTTACCGTAACTGAAGACAAGTGGTGCTAAAGGTTCTTGTCCTAAGACAACAACGTATACACGTTACGCAAGAAGATTTATAAATGGCCATTGCCACAATGAAAAAGAAGGTAGTAAACATTGCTAATATCCATCAATATTTTTATCGTTTATTTTTTTTACTTTTGCTGAAAGAAAATTTACCGTTTTGCAATTTTTACAACTTAGTTTTCAAGTACAGAAATTTCAGAGAAAAGTCACTTTATGAAGTAAATTACTACCTATTTAGAATTTCAAAATCAATGTGTAGATAGATGTTATTGTAATACTCAAGTGATTTTGAATTTTTTTAAGAAAAATGTTGAGTCGCGGAATACTTAAACACTTAATCCATTTCATGTTGTCTGTGTCTGATTAAGCCAATTGCATCACGACATTCCTGCAAAGGTCAAAAATTTCCTAACAATTGTCATCTATAAACGTCAGATCCCTCAAAGCTTAAAGCCTCATCTCCATCCTAAAGCAGGTAAAAATGTTGAATTCGATTAGTAATCCGCACGATATTAGGTTAACGCATCACATCGGCCTAACTGCATTAGTATGTTGCGCAAACGAGTTGAATACCTTACTATTTTGACCTACAAAACAAATTCTTTGGAGATTACGGAAATCTTATGTTTCCGCTCGAATATTTAATGTAGGTAAATAATACGTGTGAAGTAAACAGATTGTTGTGTGTTAACGTCATACTCGTACTCTAAAAGTCAACCAGCATAACTGAAAAAAAAATTAATTTTGTTGGATTACTTTTATTGTTCATTAGCAATAATTTTAGAAACAACACGATTATCACGTATTTTATATTTGACTGTAAGAATTATTGACACTGTTGTCTGATGGATACTGATTAAACTGATTAAACGAAGTTTTTTTTTTAACGGTGTGAAAATGTGTGATAATTTACTTCCTACTACTAACGCTCAAAAATTTATCTCGATATTGTGAAATTACTTTTGAACGACCAAACATTTTCGATAAGTCGGGAGGCCATGAGACGCAATGCCATAAATTAATTATTAAAATGCGTTTGTAATTATTATGAACCTCCCGAGAATAATGATAACGCCCTGGTATTTACTCAATGCGTATCATCGTAAAAAGAGATTTATGTATCGCCGCCCGTCGCTAATATCACAATTTGAGGAGATAATGTCTGTCTAATAAATTTATGTGTATAGTAATGAAGCGTAAGTATGCGCTGCAAGCCTTGCACAGTTGAACTTTTAATATGCAGGCTGTAATCAATTAAGTTTCACATACTATAAGTACCATTAATACACAAGAAAAGAAGCGAAGTTATGACATACGTTTGCCAAAAATGTAAATAATAACTCGGGAAAAATATACCTTTAGTTTTTACATATACTGTTTGAGAAGCGCTGGATGTGATTTAAATGCCCCAGCTGAGCGAAGTTTACTATTATGCGTAATAAATGATAGGGCAGTAAACCCGCAGATGCAATACAATAAACGTTGAGGCAGGTCATTTATTACTTTCGTATGAAAGAATACGGTGATTTTTTTTTTATTAATATTTAAGTAATAGAAATGCAAATTTTTCACAGAGTAATTCTTATATATTTAATAATATTAATTTATTTCCTTAATTTAAAATAAAACAGTAATCATGAATCCTACCTAACAATAAGTAAAAAATAGGTAATTAAATTGACGTTACATTCTAAAAGTATTATTGGAATAAAAACACGCCGAACTCGTCATCCCTTAATTTACGACTCTTTATTACGTTCAGACTAAATAAACAAAATTCCGACAGATGGGGCGGATATTGTCTGGAATATACGCATTCACATGCCAGTTGATTGTGATAGTTGTAATTATTTTGTTGACATTTGCATATTTAATTATTATTAGACGTAGTTTATCATTTAATATTCTGAAAGCAAATAGTGATTTATACGTGAATTAAGCAATAAACGTTTGTACTGTTAAACTCGAGCGATAAAATCGCACCTTGTTACTTTATTATAGTAAATGTAAGAATGTTCTTCTGAAAACTTAGGGAAAGCGTTAAACTCACATTTTTATTAAGTGCAGTCAATGCATTTATTTATTTGACGGAACAAAAAAAATATTCGCATTCGCAAAATTCTCCCGTCACCAATTTGTTTCTAATCAGTAGTGAGCGGAATTTGATATTTTGTTCGGTTTATTTCGAACAAGGTGGCAACGAGTGCGTGCACATTAACACGTCGCTGTAGCTTTATACGTTGCCGCTTCGTTTGTATTTAATCGAACAAAATATCAAATTCTGCTCACTACTAATCAATATACTTAAAACATTTTAACAGCGAAATTAACAAATTAAATCACGTTATATGTTTACGAAGTATGAAATATCATGATGTAATTATTATCGATCATCTAATGAAATAGATGGACGATGATTTCGTTATCGAATTGTGCGACACTGACCCAGTGACCGTGACATTTACGGAATTTATCCTTTTACGATGTGTTTATAAAAACCGCAGGCGCACTGACGAACGAGCAGAAGTTTTCAAACAAAAGACGATGCGCTCTTGTGATAGGTTACCTTTTAATATTTGAGTAAAACCGTTGATATTTGCAGAATTAATTCCTGATGTGCTGAATAACTTACAGTATTAATAAATGAAACTTTTTCGGTTACACCCTGTATTTTTCATTTCGTTTTAAAATTAATAGTAAATACGCCTATAAGAAGTAGAGCGCGTGGTCTTTTTTTTTTTAGTTCAAACGTTTGCGAGGCAAGATATAGCCGATCATTGCCAAAGTGAATGAAATATAAAAGAAGCGATTAGTAACTTTTCACTAGTCTCATAACCTGTGAGCAACCAAAAATCAGATTAGAGTCGGCGGTGCAAAGAAAATGTATGTCTGTGATTACCTGAATTAATTAATCTAATACATTCATGAACTGTCAGATCAGCCTAACGCCGCGTTAGTAACAGACATACTTTTTCTTTGCACCGCCGACTTTAATCTGATTTTTAGTTGCTCAAAGGTTATAACTTTTTGATGCATTTTTAAATTTAAACTATTCATGCTAAGACGAAATGTGAACCAAACAATAATAGCCGCAGTAATAGTATATTACATAACGAGAGTTGTAAATTGCATATTACGCTTTACGCATGGTGGAAAAGTAGCGCATGAGCCGCGGAGCGGCGAATGCAAGTAATTCCACAAGTGCGTAATTGCTTTACAACTCGAGTTTTGTACTATACTTTATCTACGACCACAAAGATTACCTTATTATTCAGGTTCAAAATAATCAGCAATGACACTTGCAATTTCGACGACTGTCAGTCTAATGTGATGCGGCTACGTAGATCTAACAAGCGTACATAAAGTAGGTGCGTTGTGCGTTTTTCTTACTTTACGCACGACGTTTATAAATACCCGCTTACTTAATTTATGTGTTGCACGTAATTTGTCATTTACAGTAGTGGTCGTAGATAAATTGTTTTAATTATCGGTTTTATTTTTTCCCTATTTTCTTCAGTTTGTTTGTTTTTTACTTTATCGAGTGATTTATCAATGGGTTCTCATTTTCCAGACATTACTTTAAAAAAAATTTCCCATTTCAAAGTCGCAGTAGCTAATTGGCCGATTAACTATGAAGACGTCATCCCTATTTCTTTGGAAGCGAACACAGTCGCATATTTTACGATAACCCGAATCATCTAATGTTATATAGGGTATAATCGAATAAGTTTCACTTATATACTTAGTACTATAAGTTCTTCATTACATAAGGAATTAATTCTGTAAATAATATCAATGGCCTTGTTAAAAAAAATGACCTACCACAATAATGCATCGCCTTTTGTGTGGAAACCTTTACTCGATTGTCGGTGCGTCTGCGGTTTTTATAAATATATCACAAAACGATAAAGTTTGAGCAATTGTCACGGTCATTGGGTCAATGTAGCCCGTACTACAATTCGATAACGGAATCATCTACTTCATTAGGTAATCGACAATAATTATTTTATGATATTTCACACTTTGTAAATAAATAACACACTATGCGATTTAATTTGTTACTGATTGAAAAATAAATGAATGTTATTAGTTAATTTGCATTACAACACGGAGTTTAACTGCCAACTCAGAAAAGGAAATGCATTGATTTTATTTAATGCATTTATTTATTTCTTTGAATGAATACATGTTAATACATGTTAAGCACGACCTTTTGGGGTTTTGTTATCTAGTCCGAACGTAATAAAGTAATAAAACCATAAATTAAGAGGTGACGAGTATCGGCGTTATAATGATAAAGGTTATAATTTTTAGTATTCTTCACAGTAAATCATTGAAAATGTAACTTCGTTTAAATGTATCATATTTTTTTAATGTATGAATCATGAATGCTACAAGAAAGCACAAAGTTTTCGAACGGATTGAAATAATCACTAAAAACCAAATAAAATAATTGAGAAATAAGAACCAATTTAATGTTTTCTTATTCATATTATTTTTGCGGACACTTTAATCCAACCAGTATTTCCTAATGTAGTGTGTATAAAGAGTGGTTCACAATAAATTATGATTTTCTTATTTTTGAGATAGAAGGCTGTAATTTATTTAATTATTTTAATTATTATTATTTATTTATTTAATATTTAGCTATAGCTTTTAATTCTGAACAACTTATTCTTATGACATTTTCCTGTATCTTGTAAAATAAGGGTACTTTACTCTTAAGCCGTCTTCATTTCTCGGTGTCCACTCTGTATACCGTTCAAGATAAATTTCATCTGACATTTTCCAATTTGACTTTAAGGGATGCAGAAGCGTTCTGCGTCAATAAATTTTTATAAAAACCGATAATAAAAAAATTCCCATTTGTAGCACTTTTTGAAAGACAGTGTATATGTTTCTATTACCTACACATTAATCTATATAACCGCAGTTTTTCACTTGCAAACTTTTATAGTTACTTATAATCAGACTGCGGCGTGTTAGGACACTTCAGAGCCGGACAGTGTTGCCAGTATGGGCGATTTATCGCCGTTTGGGCGATTTTTAAGAAAAACTTGGCGATCGAAATTTTTGGTTTGTCCATATAAATTCCAAGTGGGCGATTTTTCATTTTGTATTTGGCGACTAAAATTTTTCATTCTTCATATAAGACACATGTAATGGGTGATTTCATTCTGAAATGTTGGCGACTTCTCGTTTGACAAAGCTGGCAACACTGGAGCCGGACTTGTTTTATCACATGCCCACAAGTTTACAAAGCACAATAAAAAGGCGATGTGTTTTAAAATATTTCCCGACTTCCAACATATTATATGTACTTCGTGATATGTGTTCATAATTGAATATTACATTAAGATCCCGACCCGCTAGTGGTGTCATCGTCGCCGTGAACCATATAGGTTATGATATGATATTTATGATACGGAGGCGGCGGCCAAATACGTTGCATTCGGGGAAGAAGAGACATAACATAATATAGAACTCGAGAAGAGTGCACTATTGATTTTTTTATGTGTATGAATGTAAGGCCGGCCGAAATTACCAACATAATTTTTTTTTTCAGTACTATTAAAATGTGGTAACGCGTATACATAAATTTAAGTAATCAAAACGCTCACCATTTCCTTTGGCTACCGGGCACTGTCCGCTACCATCACCTCCCATTGACATGGTGCGTTCATGCAACAATAACATGTGTTTACAATCATTTGTAAGAGACAACAGTTATTTACTCACCGGGGACCCCAGTCCCCTGGCCCCAACGGTCTGCACAACCTCTTGGTCAATTCACAACTCAATTTAGTGCCTCTATCATCGCTCCTGATGATGTCCGACCTTGGGCCTTTATTATCATATCTGTTGCTCTTTCATAAACTATTGCTAACGTTATTTCCAGAAACACACGCCACATGCAACACAGATAGCCTCAATGACATGCAAACATACTCTGCCCTACGTCTTTGTCATCTCCGACCCGTGGATTCTCTACCACAAATCCACTCTTCCACCAGGTGGCACAAATCAACGTCAACGTGGCATCTCACCAGGTTACGTCCCCTCCACCTGGCACGTAGGGGTGGTGACAATTTAATAACCTTAGGGCTCCCTGTCCGCTGCACCGGGTCCCTAAGGGGTCACCATGGGACCGTGAACAGTACCTCGTTCACTCTCGGTAGCGCTTTCCACCTTGTTAGTACGATTTCCCTTACGGAGTAACCACTACTCATGCAAGTGACGTCACAATCCCTACGCCACCGTGGTTACCCCAGTCGACCTACTGGCCAACGGTCAAGTGATGCAGCACCTGCCACGACAACCGAGCCTCACCCGGGGAAATCGCTTCATTCATACACCATGCAGGAAATACTTTAAGCTAATTCTCTACATATCATGCATTAGCTACAATTAATAACTTATCTCTAGATACCGCCTTCCTGCTTCTACCAGCGTAGCGCACAATACTTTCCGAACACACCCTGTATACGCATGCCAGGAATATAATACACGCGTACTATACAACTAACGCGAGTTACGCGTTGCAAGCGCAAGTTACAAGTTGGCCAACTTTAATTAATTACTTTTCGCACCTTTCTATCGTATTAATTAATACCGCAAACTCTTATTAATGCGCCTATCGATTACGTATCATAAACTCGACTGTGTCGATCTCCAAAGCAAAACCTTTGCTGCCCGAAAACTGTTTGCTTATCTAAACTCAAGAGGATCTCAACATCGTCGTCCCAACAACCGTCTGGTTGAACGTAGGTAAAACTCGCATTGCAGGCAAACGTTTATAATTCTTTAATTCTAAACGCATTATATTTTTACTTAACAATAAACGTCTAACATGAATAACTAATTAAATTGAAGTTATATCATATAACTTATATGATATAAGAAAATAAAGTTTAATTTTATAAATCTATTAACACGTGTTACATTAATGATACCGATTAATAATTTTTTTTAAATTAAATCTATTTGCCTACACTTTTTTAATTTAGGTAAAAAGCTTTTTACAACAAACACATTTTTGTATAGTAATCTGATAAATAGTCGCGTATAAACAATTAACCACAATTCTTATTCATAGGTCTCTGTCCTGACGTCAACTTTATATTCGTAAACAATGTCTGGAATATTGTCGGAGAAATCATAACTTTATGGTTTATAAACTTAAATGTGCGCTTGACTTAAAACAAGTCCGGCTCTGAAATGTTATAACTAATGTCGCAGTCTTCTTATAATATACTGACTATAAGTATTTAAATTTGGCGTTCTCATAAAGAACTTTTAAAAGTAAGAGAATTCAACTGCAATTTATGCTTATTTATTTATGCTTAATTAATAGAGATTATGTATAATTGTTGTGGAGTCGAAAAAAACTAACAGGGTGTCCCAAACCTCCGGAATAATGCGAAAATTTTCTCAATAAAAGTTATGTGGGTTTCTTTTCGCATAATTTAAAATTATTTTATTACATTGAGGCGTAAAAAATTCGAACTACTAAGATTAGGTATAACGTTTTAAACTATTGGTATTTATGAAATTTGTTGTAACGTGAGATGCAAGTGAATAATCTTACTGTACGTCCGTAAATAACAATTGATGGAGAAAAAAAAAACTAAAATGAATAAAAATCACCGAAACTTTATCAAAATAAAACCGACATTAATTAATTTTTTTCTGGAAAAATAATTACAAATAATTTTTTCACAGCGCAATATTACAAGACGTTAACGTGTAAGAAGTCAATGAGAAAAATAACTGCATATTACACGTTGATATTTTGTAAAATTCTGCTGTGAAAAAATTATTTGTAATTATTTTTTATTATTAGTATTATTTTTAAGAAAAATCGCAACGTTTAAATTGATCTTAAGTGTAATTTTTTTGCGGTCACTGCATATATGTACTAATTTTTAATTTAAATTCAAAATAAGAACTGAAAATGTATAGTAAAAAAAAAGAAACAAGGAAACTGAAACCGATTACGCTAATATCTATGTATATTCGGACTAATCACTGTCACCGTCAATCACTTCCACTTCGGCACTTCTTTTGAAAGGCTACATATTAAAAACTAAAACAATTACAAAACCACTTTGTACGGTTCACCATTCATTGAAAAGTGATGTCAAAAGTCAGAGATAAATATTTCGTTTGGAGACCACACAACTTTAAATTAATTATAAAAAGATTCGAATCTTGTAAAAAACGCATTTCTCGTAGAAACCTAATGATAATTATCGCATATGTACTTTAAACTATGTTCTATAATTAAAGTAGACCGTCAAATTTTATTCATCAAATTTTCAAACCATTTGTTTATTTTCGGTTTCGGTTGACCGCTCTTTAGGATTTCTGATTTTTACTTTTGTTAAGTTGTCATTGGTAACTTTTTGTAACAGTTGGGAGCGCTCTTTTTCCTGAAAGTTTTCATGGTGGGTTTTGTCGTCCATGTTGGGCCATCACGAGTATGCATCGCAGACGTATGGCGAATATTTTTGTACTCTTTGTGCTGTTACTTGTAGTCAAGGCCATCCTGTGACAAGGGGTTTTGTCAACGTCTGTGAGAAGTTTATGGAAATTTTAGTTCCGATGCTTATTACTCTTATTAGCAGAGACATGCACAGTGATGTCAAGGTCAAAGTAAGGCAAGCGCAGAGCGTGTTATCAATCGGTCAGGACCATAGGCGTCACTTCTAGGTTTCCAACATCAGGAATAGAAATGGACGATTTACATAAATAATAATAAATTAAATGTAATTCATTAAAAATAAATTCAATTGTGTGTTAGCCACTTCGCCACAATATACTAACCACGTCAGTTGTTGGTTTCTAATAAAAGATGCTGATTGCAATACCTAAATGGAAAGTACTTTTTCTAAATTTTCTGTATTAAAATTTGTTCTTTTAGATGTTAACACACCTTTAAAAGCAGAAAATGTTCTATCGACATCGCAACTGCTTAAAGGCATGAAATTAAAAAAAGAAGTAAAATGTTCATATTTTGAGCCGACAGCAGGATTTATAAAATTTCTCTGAACTATTTGGTAAATAATCTCTAAATCTGGGTTTCTGTTAAATACGGAATCAACTTTTGCTTTTAAACATTCGTCAAACTCTTCTGGAATTTCTTTCAAAGAACAAATAATTGAATTTAAATATGCCATACGAGTTTTTAAATCATTACTTTCAGTTTCAAAATATCTTATAATTTGGGGTAGGTGTCCAAAATTATTTGATATAAAATTTAATTGATTTTCAACAAGCAGATTATCGATCAATTCCTTAGCTTTTGCAACACAATATATCATATAAGCAGCTGCATCACTAGTAAATATTAATATTTTTCTTTATAGTTTGTAGAATTTTCGAAAACACAATCTAAAGCTTCTTGTATCACTTTCGCTATATAATCTGCAGTTACAAAATTATTAATTTTAGTGGAGATTAAATAAGGCTGGGAAATTTGTGTAGAATCTAAAACACCAACGAGTACATTTACAACACAACGGCCTAGTATGTCTACTGTTTCGTCAGCAGAGACCCAAACATATTTATCCTTAACATTAACTTTGATAATATCAGTTATTTTTTTGTGACTTTTTGAAACATATAATCTTCTCATGACCGATTCATCTGCCGGTTTTCTCGCAGTGTACTTTTCTAAAAACTGCCGCAGAGTGGGGTTACTAAATTTAGAAAGGGGAATATTGGACGCCAAAAAGGCTTCACATAAATCAACATTAAACGAGTCAATCAAATGAGGGTTTAAATTTTCAAGATGTAACTTTGATTGCACGTGTTGCTGGAATTCTTGTTTCCGATTAACAATCAAGAATTTTGAACAAACACGGCAATAAATTTAGGCATCATTTATAATATCAAAATTTGGGTCATCATTTAGCCAAGAATGTACCAAAGTCCGTTTTTGTGAAGCCATAACGAATACGGAAATTAAAGGAAATCTCTGGACACCCAGAAAACGCAAAAAGTGGAAATTCCTAAGCGTATATTAAAAACTTTCAACAAAACGGAAATTCGAAATTAACAAGAAGTTTTACGATGACGTACATACGTTAAAAGACTATCGCGCAAGCGTGACATTCCCGTGCTGGACTTTACTTATTAGGGCGTTTTCACACACACCGGCAAAACCGGAGCCGGTGCCGGCCAGTGGACTCTTTCACACACTCCGGCGTTGACGGTGCCGTTATTAATACCAGTTAGTTTCTGAACGTGGTTTTGTAGAAAATCTTCTTCAAAGTATGCATACACTTCCATCCACGCTTTTTGCTTTTCAACCTTGTCTTTGAAGCAATCTGCTGTCTTGTCCGACAGACAAGGTTTACTTTCAACGAGTTCAATTAAGCTGACAACATCGTACTTAAACAATTTACTCATTTTCGAACAATTAAAAATGTACGAAAATTATAAAATGAAAACACGCTCTGATTACTTTGAGGACAATAACAATACTGAAGTAAAATTAAACAAACAGTTCTCCGGTACCGGCACGTTTAGAGCGTTTTCACACACACCGGCAAAACCGGAGCCGGTGACGACTCCGGCGCCGGATACAATGCAATCAAATTAATGCTTTCACACATAGCCCGGTCCGGCAAATTTGCCGGTCCGGCAGCCGACACCGGCAAATGCAGCCGGTGTTGATCTCGACAAGCCGGATGCCGGACCGATTTCCGATTTATCGATTTCCATGTTTTCTTATGTACACTTGTCCACACAGGTCTAAACGTGCCGGTGCCGGAGAACTGTTTGTTTAATTTACTTCAGTATTGTTATTGTCCTCAAAGTAATCAGAGCGTGTTTTCATTTTATAATTTTCGTACATTTTTAATTGTTCGAAAATGAGTAAATTGTTTAAGTACGATGTTGTCAGCTTAATTGAACTCGTTGAAAGTAAACCTTGTCTGGAAATAAAAATAAATTTGAATTTTGTCATCTTGTATAAAAAAATAACTGTTACATATTTCTGAGAATTAACAAATTATTAAAACAACTACAAACAATATTAACACCAACTGATTATAAAAGATGTTCAAAGTGTTCCCCATTAATTAATAATTGAAATTTATCTCCGCCCACAATAATTTTATATCCGTAGATACGTATTTCGGCAGCTAAGCTGCCATCTTCAGTACAATTTAATATTTATATAAAACTATTGTTATTTTATTGTTTATTGTTATTGTTATTGTTATTTTTAGATAGTATTAGTAGTATAGATAATATGATCAGGTAGGTAGGTAGGTAGCTGTTAGATTTCAATGTAGTTTTATATAAATATTAAATTGTACTGAAGATGGCAGCTTAGCTGCCGAAATACGTATCTACGGATATAAAATTATTGTGGGCGGAGATAAATTTCAATTATTCCTTAAACCACAGTCTCCTTTACTATTTTTACCCCATTAATTGTTTGAACTGCCTCAAATAACAGTCTCAGGCATAAGGTCGCGATAGTACATATGTCAATTTAACTTTGAAGCAAGGCTAGTTCACAACTAATAATTCACGGCCAACTACGAGGAGAAATTTTAAAAAAGGCACGTTATTTAACCCACCATGTTCGGTAATGGAAATGCGCATAAATTTCATTTTTATATGAAAATAAAATATAATGTGCGTATTTTTCTATGTGGGCATTTTTCTGGGCGAACATTTTTCGGTGTGAGCAATTTTCTGTGTGCGCAATTTTCTCTGTGGGCATTTTTCAGTGTGGGTAATTTTCCATGTGCGCGTTTTTCTATGTGAGCATTTTTCGGTGTGAGCAATTTTCCGTGTACGCATTTTTCCATGTGGGCATTTTTCGGTGTGCGCTTTTTTCTAGTCCGCATTTTTCGCTGTGGGCTTTCTTTTGTGCGCAATTTTCGTGTGGGCTTTTTTCGTGTACGCTTTTTACGGAGGTCACGTATTCTTAACTCAGATTGATCCGATCGGCATATCACGAGAATAAAAAAAAGACGTTTGGTGATTAGTTGATTTTCGCAGCACTCTATTATTGTCATTGTGGCTATGCTCTATATAACTACGAGTAGTAGGGAAGAAACAGATATTAATTACTACTACTACTACTATTTTTGCAAGTTCTAGATAAAATTAAAAAAAGAAACCTCAAAATATGTAATTTACTTTAATACTGGGATAAAAATACTCTGGATTACATCGAGAGCGAAACCGGCGGATGCACATAATTAAGACACTCGTAAAAATTTTAAATAAACCCGGCTCATATTAATAGTGTTTAAATGTATTAACACAAATTTTAATGCGATCATATGTTTACGGCCAAGCTCCTCGATTAAAATAGTTTCTCTACGAACGTTTTAAGGACGAGCATGTGATTGTTACATCATATAAACATTTCTGTATGACTAACATGAGGTAAAAAATTTGAGAATTTTAAAGCATCTGACTTAAAAAATTGACATATGACAAGGTTGACAGCTTGACATTTTAATCTTACAACCTTAAGTCTGTTTACATTATCATAAAAAAAAAGGTATATCAAGTTTTAGGATAAAATAGAAAAACAAATAATGTTACTAAAAAATGGTGACCAGAAAAAACCGTACACGAAAAAAGTCCACACGAAAATTGCGCACAAAAAAAAGCCCACAGCGAAAAATGCGGACAAGAAAAAAGCGCACAACGCAAATTGCGCACACCGAAAAATTCCCACATGGAAAAATGCGTACACGGAAAACTGCTCACACCGAAAAATGCTCACATAGAAAATTGCGCACATGGAAAATTACCCACACTGAAAAATGCCCAGAGAAAATTGTCCACACAGAAAATTGCTCACACCGAAAAATGCCCACCCAGAAAAATGCCCACATAGAAAAATACGCACATTATATTTTATTTTCACATAAAAATGAAATTTATGTGCACTTCCATTACCGTACATGGTGTGTTAAATAACGTGCCTTTTTTAAATTTCTCCTCATAGTTGGCCGTGAATTATTAGTTATTGTTATGACCTAGCCTTGCTTGAAACTTAAATTGACATACCATTATAATCAGAAAAACCGACTACACTCGAAATTTTAGTTAATTGAAGGGTGCTTTAAAATGAATTTTGACATTAATATTATTTTGACAAATGAAATAAAAATACCCCAATTAAAAACAATTCAGAAGGCAATAATTCAAACGCGATTGCAAGACGAAATCACTATTCGAGCAATTGCAACTGAATTTGCTGTTAGTATTAGTATTAGAGAATATTTATTTCTTTGGAATCGAATGAGATGGATGAGATTTTATAGGTTGACAAATACATGACAAATGGTGTCAAACCTAATGTTACACAACTAAATTTTTGGAAAATGGAAGTGTCGATTTTACTTCGCTGTAATCGATTTTTATGATCACGATGGTACAGTAGCGGACAATAAAATCCGGGCAAGAATTTGACATGTCGTGCATATTTCGACAAATTTGGTAAATCAGGCTTTTATTGAGGTTATATTTCTGTCAAAATAAATGAATAAAATTTGAATTAAACGTCAGAATTACTAGTGATATGCATTAAACGTCAAAAATAGTCAGCATTAAACGTTAAAAAAGTGTGGTTTACATTGTGCAAATGGTTTGCCCGGATTTTATTGTCCGCTACTGTACATATCGGGACTCTAGTTAACGTTGCGCGTATACCATATCACAGTGACGTTGATATATAGTTACTAAGGTAACATATAGTTAGTTGTAAATAGCATAATACATAGTACGAATGTTCAAGCTGTTGTAGTTTATTAATTTATTATAATACAGAAGACTTCCAAGTGTGTTCAATATATTTCTTTAACCAATTACGGCCTCTAATAGTACATCATAACCTCATGTTTTTTATTAAAATTGCTGAATTCGGTAATTTTACTTTCTACTCCGAGCTTGCATCACGTGATTTGCCGAACTTAACAAATGTCATAAGTCATAAAATACAGTTTGTTAAATGAATCTTTTTACGCACGTCATTGATTTTATCCGTATGAAACACATCAATACTTTCAAGCCAAGTAATAAATCTGTACCTCAGAGGTAAAGAATCGTATCTCCATTATCATAGATTTAGGGAAAATAAAGTTTTAAAATGCAGTACTTTTTTACAATACTGAACTGGATTATTTTATTAAGTAATTTAACTAACATGTTTTACATTACAACTGGCAATAACATGCTCTACCCGATAAGAAATATGTAAAGATTAATGCTGAAATTCTCCATGCTGTTTATAGATTCTGTTATAAATATTTAAGAAGATATTCTTTTCTATAATTTCCAAATGTTCTTTTATTGCAAACTAGTTTCACCTACAAAGGCATCGTCAGTGCATCAAACCTTCAAGTTAAAAAATACATAATAGTAAAATATAATATTAAGTTAACAATAAAAATTACTTACGGGTATTTTATAAAATTAAGATTTTAAATTATGTGTAGAATAGATGTAAGTTGTATGTATTTTTTGTAAAATGTCATGAAATAATAAATAAATAAATATCTGAAGAAAGTAAAATTTAGCTATGTGTTTTATTAGATACAGGTTACGAATTCAAATACAAGATTTCCAATCAATCGAACTAAAGAAATTATTTGTGTTGAAAAAAGTTTGTTCATTAAGAATAGCATTAGGAAACAAGAAAGTATGTAAAAATATTTCTAAATTTTCAGCGATATCTAATTTGGTACCTTTCAAAAAATTATGTAATAATTTTGTGTTAACTGTAGGGTCAAAATTATGGGAAGTTTCTAAAAGGTGATTTGCAAAACTAGAATCAGATTTATTTAAACGTAAAGATCGTAAGTGTTCTTTAATTCTAATTTGAAGACTTCTTCCAGTTTGTCCAATGTATACTGCTTGACATGAATTACAATTTAATGAATAAACTCCGCTTTTGGAAAAATTATCAATCTGATCTTTACTTTTACAAAATAAATTTGAGAAATTAACTTGATTTGAAAATGAAATTTGTATTCCTAATGTTTTTAATAATTTCTTTAGTTTGACTGACAAACTACCCACATACGGAATAGAGAAAAAATTATTTATTCAATTATTATTTTCTGTAAGTGTTGGGAAAATGATGTTGTTAAGTAATTTATTTCTAATTTTGTTAAAAATATTATGTATTGGTTTAATAGGAAAGTCATTAAGATAAGCAATTTGGATGATTATACTAATTTCTTTTCTAAAATTTATTTCATTCATAGGAACAGAAAAAGAACGATGAAAAAATGATTGAAAAGCAGCAAATTTATGTTCGAAAGGATGAAAAGACTTAAAATTTATGCAATTATATGTTTGTGTAGTTTTACGAAATATTTTATATTGAAGAGAGTTATTAAATTTCGTTATTGTAAAATCTAAGTAATTAATTGAATTATTAACTTCTTTTTCTAAAGTAAATTTAATTTTTGGATGTAATGAGTTAAATTCATCTAAAAGATTTATAAGAGAAGAAGATGGACCGTCATAAATAATAAGAATGTCATCAACATATCGAACATAAAATTTAATATAATTTTTGCAAGAATTAACTGAAGAAAAATATTCCCATTCTAATTTATCCATGAATAAATCGGCCAAAAAGGGTGATAAGCCACAACCCATTGCTAATCCATCTGTTTGAGAATTAACACAAAATTATTACATAATTTTTTGAAAGGTACCAAATTAGATATCGCTGAAAACTTAGAAATATTTTTACATACTTTCTTGTTTCCTAATGCTATTCTTAATGAACAAACTTTTTTCAACACAAATAATTTCTTTAGTTCGATTGATTGGAAATCTTGTATTTGATTCGTAACCTGTATCTAATAAAACACATAGCTAAATTTTACGTTCTTCAGATATTTATTTATTTATTATTTCATGACATTTTACAAAAAATACATACAACTTACATCTATTCTACACATAATTTAAAATCTTAATTTTATAAAATACCCGTAAGTAATTTTTATTGTTAACTTAATATTATATTTTACTATTATGTATTTTTTAACTTGAAGGTTTGATGCACTGACCATGCCTTTGTAGGTGAAACTAGTGTGCAATAAAAGAACATTTGGAAATTGTAGAAAAGAATATCTTTCTTAAATATTTATAATATGTAAAGACATTTAACCAAAAACTGGAGATACGATTCTTTACCTCTAAGTAAGGTACAGAAATAGTAAATGTTACTTTACAGCAGTGTTACCATTTCTTAAAAAGCGCAATTCCGTAATTTTTTCAAGTAGCCAGAATTTCTCTAAATTATAGTTTTGTAGAACAGGTTCTTTCCTCAATTTTGACACTAAAGACATTTAACCAAAAGTCAATTTGGTTATATTTTAAGAACAGCATAAACAAATAAATAACTAGAATCATTGTTCTCTATTTTTATTGTTTCATTCATAAATTGGAATTGGAAGTGGTAGTGTTATTTTCTTTTTTCCGGATACTTTCTAGGCGGACTATATTTGAGGGTTGTACCCACGGTGACTTGAATACTAACGGTGGCAGCATCCCGCAAGTGAGATAGCGAACCATTACGTCACCGCATACACGCTTCTCCTTTTACACAATTATTAACCAATTATAACTGTCACGGTTGACAGTTGTATTAGAGGGAGAAGCGGGTATGCGATGACGTAACGGTTCCCTATCTTACTTGAATGTTGCCACCGTTAGTATTCAATTCACCTTGGGTTGTACCTCTAAGAAAAACTTCAAGGAAGATCTGTTATTTGAAGCAGTTCAAACAATTAATGGGGAACAATTTGAACATCTTTTATAATCAGTTGGTGTTAATATTGTTTGTAGTTGTTTCAATAATTTGTTAATTTTTGATAAAAGCATGAGCGTTGAAAACTCTCCAAATACGGACTCTGAAATATGTAACAATTATTTTTTATACAAGATGACAAAATTCAAATTTATTTTTATTTATAAAAAATAACTATTAAGTCGAAGGGCCACTGCGTTAAGCAAAGCTAAGTTGAGCGAAACTAAGTTTTTTGAAAAATAGATCCAACGTAATCTTACGCGGACGAGGCAACCGAGCGAAGATAAACATTGTTTTCTATCTTTGTCATCCTAACTTCGTTTCCTTTAACTTTAGTTACCACGTCCGCGTAAGATTACG
This sequence comes from Dorcus parallelipipedus, assembly GCA_958336345.1. Classification (NCBI taxonomy): domain Eukaryota; kingdom Metazoa; phylum Arthropoda; class Insecta; order Coleoptera; family Lucanidae; genus Dorcus; species Dorcus parallelipipedus. The sequence goes on from OY284478.1 coordinate 37,059,938, forward strand.
TTGGATCTAATTTTCAAAAAACTTACAGTTTCGCTTCAGTGGCCGCCCGCCTTTATTTCTGAGTCCACTATTTGGAGAGCTTTAAATACTTTTATTATAAAAAATTAACAAATTATTAAAACAACTACAAACAATATTAATACTAACTGATTATAAAAGATATTCAAATTGTTCCCCATTAACTGTTTGAACTGCTCTAAATAACAGTCAGATATTCCTTGAAACTTTTCTTATAGGTACAACCCTCAAATAGGTATAGTCCGTCTAGAACTACGAGGAGAAATGTTAAAAAAAGGCACGTTATTTAACACACCATGTACGGTAATGGAAATGCACATAAATTTCATTTAATATGCGTATTTTTCTATGTGGGCATTTTTCTAGGTGAGCATTTTTCGGTGTGGCAATTTTCTGTGTGAGCAATTTTCTCTGTGGGCATTTTTCAGTGTGGGTAATTTTCCATGTGCGCATTTTTCTATGTGAGCATTTTTCGGTGTGAGCAATTTTCCGTGTACGCATTTTTCCATGTGGGCATTTTCGGTGTGCGCAATTTTCGTTGTGCGCTTTTTTCTTGTCCGCATTTTTCGTTGTGGGCTTTTTTTTGTGCGCTTTTTTCGTGTAAGCTTTTTTCATGGAATCCTAAAAAATAGTATCTACAGAAACAGGTATATTGGTGTCCGTCTCGTAAGATACTTTGGTACTACTTTCTCGTAACAAAAAATAGTGCAGTGTAAAACAAGCTTTACTAAATTAAGATCTTTTCACTTCTCTGTAAAACTGGCATCAATTTAATGTGCACTTTAAAACTAATATTCGTCTTTTTATCACCTTGTAAGTTTAATGTTCTTAAGTTCATTTATCTACTAGGGAACTAGTTAAAGAGGACGTTAAGACCCCGTTAACTAAAAAAATAGATTAAAATTATAGTTAGTTAAAAAAGCGTTTCTTAAGTGATAATTGTTTCAAATGTGTTTGTTAAATTGTTTGTCAGAGTAACTATCAATTTTAATTAAATCAATTTTTCAGCGAAATTACAGAAAAGTTATCACCCAAAACATTTACTTTGAATTTGATTTTTAAAATAGAAGTGTCAAAAATTAGAGTCATGTGTTTGTTGGGTCGTGTGCTTCTTAAAATGGTCAAGGACCCAACAAGATACCACTTGGTTAATAGTTTTATTAATTAATTAAATTATTCAAAAATAATGACAGTTATATTTTATCATATCAATCTTTTGATTGCTTCTCTTTTCTTTCCCCGGTTGTCGTGATTTTGTCGGTAGAAATATGCCTCATCATAACACCTTCCCGTCGAAGAAGAAAAGAAAATATATTGAAATTAATTTGTACTGGTAGTCTGTTGATATGATTTGTACCTTGGATCGACTTGCAATAACGAAGAGGGTACACGATTTCTTGTCGAGTGACGAAGTTCTTTGGTTGTATATTGTTCAGGTTCCCGTGTCTCTTCATGTACTGCTTCATTTTCGGATTCTTGCTCTTTTTCAATTCTTTTTGCACTATTGTTTGACAGTGTTTGTAAATCGAACGTTTCATTAACAATTTGAAGAATTTTAGATTCACTAGATGCACGATTTCTTATTTGATTAATGTGGAAAGTTTTTATCGGTCCATCGAGAAGTCTGACTTCATACAAAACTCCTTTGACACAATTAATTATTCCAGATAGCCATGATTGTTTACCGTGATGCCGTACGTAAACAGCATCTCCGATATTAAAAACACGTTTCTGGGTTCCATGATGTCTATTAAATTGCTGCTCCATCTTCTCATCTTGTATGATCTCATACGTTTTATTGGATGGAAGCAATAAGTCGAGCGTAGTGCGTATCTTGCGCCCTAAAAGCATTTCTGCAGGAGTTTTATTTTCTGGTAGGCTGGAACAAGGAGTTGTAAGATAATTAGCAAGAAAACAGTCAAGTATGTTAGATACACTCCCCTCCCTCTTCAATTTAATGAACGAACGTTTAAGTGTGTCTACAAAACGTGTCTGTTTGACTGCGGGTGATAAGGTGGAGAAAATATGTGTTTGATACCATTTGTTTCACAAAATTTACGAAATTCTCCTGATAAAAATTGCGTACCGTTGTCACTAACTAAAATTTCAGGTATACCAAAACGGCTGAAAAGATAGTCAAGTTTCGTAATTGTTGCTTGTGATGTCGTTGAATTCATTTCAAATATCTCTGGATATTTGGAGAATGCGTCAACAATAACCAAGAAATAGGTTCCATTAACAGGACCAGCGTAGTCAATGTGAATTCGAGACCACGGTTTCTGTGCTTTCGGCCAGGAATGAAGTTCTGCCTTGACTGGGTTACGTGCTGCTTGGTGATATGGTTGACAATCTTTGACATAATTTTCAATGTCTTTGCCCATGTTTGGCCAAAATACGTAATTTCGTGCAAGGGCCTTCATTCTTTTAATACCTGGGTGTCCATTGTGTAAGGCCTTTAAGATTTCTTTTCTGAGTGTTTGGGGAACTACAACTCGTTCGTAATACATTAAACAATTGTCTACTATCGAAAGAACTTCTTTGTGACGCTTGAATGTTTCGACTGTTGGATCGTTGCTATTCCATGTGTCATTTATAAGTTGTTTCACTTTAGTTAACACTTTGTTTTTGTTTCTTCAACGATGTCCTCAAACGAGACTGGAAGTTTTCGAATTGCATTGTTCAAAGGAATGCTTAAATCAGATATTTCTAGCAATAAGTCGAGATAAAGCATCTGCAAAACCAAAATCAACTGTGTTGCGGTATTCAATTTTAAAGTCGTATGCACTTAATACCCAAGACCAACGTGGAAGTCGATTTGCAGTGTAAGTTGGAATACCTTTATGATTTCCAAAAATTGCTAAAAGTGGTTTATGATCAGTTACCGAAGTAAAACGTCGACCATAAATCATTTTGTGGAATTTCTTGACTGCATACACTAGCGCGAGACTTTCTTTTTCGATTTGACTATAATTGTGCTCAGACAAAGTTAAAGCTCTAGAAACATGATGTACTGCTTTAATGGATCCATCTGGAAGACGATGCTGAATTACGCCGCCGATTCCATATTTTGAAGCATCTGCTGCTACTATAATTTTTAACGATCGTAATGAATAAGCAGTAAATCTGATTAAATCTGTGTGCTCTTGAGCATTTCGAAGGAGGTTTGACATTTATCAGTCCAATTCCATCTGACACTTTTCTTCAGAAGATCGACCAGTGGCTTCCGTTTATATCGCATGTTTGGGACAAAAAACTAGTAGTAGTTTACCATTCCAAGGAATGATCGGAGTTGGGCTAGATCTACTGGCGCAGGCATTTCTGTAATTGCTTGTATTTCTGTAATTGCTTGGCACTTCTGTAATTGCTCCTTTACGTTACGACTTGCAATAATTATATTGTCTAAATATGCTGTTGCAAATGGTAATCCTGCCAACATACTGTCCATTATTGATTGGAAAATTCCAGGAGCTGATTTGATACCAAACGGTAATCTTTGATATGGTAAAGACCTTTGTATGTGTTGATTGAATCTTCGTCGAGCTCTACTTGAAGATAAGCGTCCGACAAATCTATTAGCGAAAATACTTTTTCACCATTTAACGTCGCAAAAATATCATTTGGTAATGGAAGTGGATGCATGTTAAGTTGAAGAGCATTATTAAGCCGTGTTGAATAATCTACACACAGTCTAGTTGTTCCATTTGGTTTTGAAACAACCATGATTGGTGCTGCCCAGTCTGCATGCTCAATTTGCTTGATAACGCCTAAATTTTCTAACCGTTGAAGTTCCGACTGTATTACTTCTCGTACAACATAAGGAACTGGTCTGAAGCGACCAAATACTGGAGAAGCGTCCGACTTCAGAACAAGACGTGCCTTCGTCTTTGTGCAGTGTCCCAAACCAACTTTGATGACGTCTGCAAATTGATTTTTAAGCGAATTGATTAGTGTCAAATGCATTTGATTGGTAACTACTGTAGTGGTGGTTGAAGAAGGTCTATCAGCTTGATTCCTAAGCTTTATTTGATTGATAAATTGAAATTCGTTTTGTAGCATTTTTTTCATTTCATCGAGAAAACCAAATTTATCCAATAAATCTGCTCCAAGCAAATTCAGGGAACCGCGCTTTGCTAAGCAGAAATAATTTATAATTCGTTTTCCTTTGAATTCGAATTCACCCTTGTCTTTACTCAAGAAGGCGTATGTTGATTGCTCAAAGAGCCTAGCCTTCACTTTGCAAGGTTCAATTACTGGTTTTCCAACATACTCATACGTACGCTCATCCATTATTGTAATTCAGGATCCAGGATCCAGGTAAAATACTGCTGATTGCCGTTTACCAAAAATTTTCCTTTCAAGAGATTGGAAGAGGCTGAATTTACGAAGGCTGTTGTCAATGTAACTGATTTTACTCGTTTTGATTTTCTTGAGAACGCTTTTATAGTTTCACATTGAGATTCCAAATGCCCTATCTTATTACAGCTTGTACAATTGTGACTTCTATGTGGGCAATCTTTACACCAATGCATTTCGTTACAGCGAAAACACGGAGAAGACGGTTGTGGTTTCTTCGACAAGTTTGACTCAAACTGAGGGTTGTGATAAGAAATACTTCTTTTAGAATTTCTATTTTTCGGTCTTAGGGTCTTCTTAAGACTATCAACGTCAACTGCAGCAACATCTAATTCAAAACGCTCACCAACAGCCAACTCAAAGTAATTCTTTTGTAGAGCAAAGGATGACTAATTTTCCACAGATGCTAGACATAGAACTGTTTGAGCCAGATAATGAAGATTCTTCCAAATTTGAAGAATGGATTGAGCGATTTAAAATTGCATTAAGGTGCACAGTTTCGCCTTTAGAAGATGAAACAAAAGTTAGTGTTCTCATGACCAAGTTAGGTTCAACGGCTTACGTATGAGTTTCTGTGTTTTCCTTTTGCGATTGAACCAATATTTGAAGTAGTTGTTCCATCGAAAACTGTTGTTCGCTCACGGACTCCACCTTATAAATTCAAATTTTCTTTCACTTCCGGAATCCTCGTCGCCACATTTGTTGGGTCGTGTGCTTCTTAAAATAGGTCAAGGACCCAACAAGATATCACTTGGTTATAGTTTTATTAATTAATTAAATTATTCAAAAATAATGACAGTTATATTTTATCATATCAATCTTGTTGATTGCTTCTCTTTTCTTTCCCCGGTTGTCGTGATTTTGTCGGTAGAAATATGCCTCATCACAACAATGTTGAAGTTGGCCAGCATGTCACGATGTCTTCATTTTTAAATTGGAGTTAGAAACTGTTTGTACCTTAAAAAAACTGATCTCTTTCTTTTGAAAATTTCAGTCGGGTTACCACCTGGAGGTTGTTGTACCTCATCAAGAACTGCATATTTATTAACACCATTACTCCATCTTCGAAGTGTAGCATAAAATGTATACATGTATAACGAGTTACAGATGCGAAGCACAAATCTCGTTGAAAGGAGGCTTTTTGGTCTAGTTATGGGTTTCAGTTTACAGAAACCATACAGGTAGTTATTATGGCTGAAAGAAACCGGAAATTCTGTATAAGAAATTCAAGTTTTTTTCCAAATTTAAAAGTATAAATTAAAATTCCCACGGAAAGAATTGAAACGCAGGAGTAATTTTTTTTATATATTTAAAACGAAACGGAAAACTTATGTTGCAGAGATAAAACTCAAAACGTGTCTTAAGACGTGCGAACCCTCTTGGACGCTTCGAATTTCTCAGGAAAAATATCGCCGTTACCTCGACCTAACGCCGTAAGAAACCGATAATTCGGCAATTCAGAATGAATCATCAAATGGAGGTGAGATCAGTGCAACTTGGTGCGTAACACGGGGAAATTAATAAAAACGATCTTGCGATTCCCGCGGGACAGATATTTCGAATTTAATTGGCTCACGTGATGTTGGCCACTTCTTCCAAGATTGATAAAGAAGGCTTTAAATGTTGCCGCAGGGAGGAAAAGCAGGCAGTTCCGTCTGGGTAAAGAATTTTTCCACCGTTTGCTCTCGTTGCTGATTTTGCTTTTCCAAAGTCCGGTTTGTTTTTCTTGTAAGAATCAGTTAATTCATTCACACAGTTTGCTTTTGGTTTTCGGTAGTAAAGAATAGAAATTCTTTTCCCGAGTGTATTTCAGTTGTTTTAATAAAATTTATAAGTCAATTACAAGCGAAGCTGCTAACGTACGTTTAAATTCAAGTGCCCATTAACTTTTGGATTACGGGAAGAATAGTTAGACTCCACGTTGGTAAGCCCAAAAGTTCGTGTTTGCTTTCAATTCATTATCCAAAAAAAAGCTTTAATCGTATACAGAAAATGCGCCCTTCTCTCTTTTTATTACTCTTTGATTATATTAGTAGTATTTAACATTATTGAATTTGTCATTTTACATTATATTTTGCTTTGTTCAGTGTCTATAATTTCATATTTAATATCATTTTTGTGTTTTTATATTATTTGGCATGTATCATTTACCGTCGTAATTTTTAGTGATTTTTAATTTTTAATGTAGCTTCTTTTTAACTTGAATATATACATGTTGTCTAAAAGTACAGTGTTTATAAAATAATCGTTTACTTAACTACCATAAATATAATATGTTTTTCTGTTTTGCACAATCCTAAAACTATCTATATCTACTTTTTCCTAATATAATTTTCTATAATTTATCTCTGCCCACAATAATTTTATATCCGTAGATACGTATTTCGGCAGCTAAGCTGCCATCTTCAGTACAATTTAATATTTATATAAAACTACATTGAAATCTAACAGCTACCTACCTACCTACCTGATCATATTATCTATACTACTAAAACTATCTAAAAATAACAAAATTAACACTAAAAATTAGTAAAAGAGAGACTGTGGTTTAAGAAATAATTGAAAATTATCTCCGCCCACAATAATATTAACAGTCAAAACCTACCAAAAATGCAAATCAAATAAAACGGAAATGAGTATTGGTCTAATAACCGAAAGCGGTTCTTATTCTCCCGAATAAAGAACTTCTGTAATCATTTAATTCCCTGTTATTTGATACCGCTTGAATTTATCCCTGAAAAGAAATTATATATATATATAATATAATTTAGTGTGTCATATATATATATATATATAATTTCTTTTCAGGGATAAATTCAAGCGGTATCAAATAACAGGGAATTAAATGCTTACACAAGTTCTTTATTCGGGAGAATAAGAACCGCTTTCGGTTATTAGACCAATACTCATTTCCGTTTTATTTGATTTGCATTTTTGGTAGGTTTTGACTGTTAATATTATTGTGGGCGGAGATAATTTTCAATTATTTCTTAAACCACAGTCTCTCTTTTACTAATTTTTAGTGTTAATTTTGTTATTTTTAGATAGTTTTAGTAGTATAGATAATATGATCAGGTAGGTAGGTAGGTACCTGTTAGATTTCAATGCAGTTTTATATAAATATTAAATTGTACTGAAGATGGCAGCTTAGCTGCCGAAATACGTATCTACGGATATAAAATTATTGTGGGCAGAGATAAATTTCAATTATTCCTTAAACCACAGTCTCTTTTACTATTTTTAGATAATTTTCTATGATAAAGTAAATATCTTAGATTCATCATATTATTAATGTTCTCGAGTTGGTTGCTCAAAGATTAAGACCCGATTTTACAACACGTCAGATAACACTATTCTTGGAATAATATGACGTGAATATGGAGGAAGGTATTCGACGAATAAATAATTATTTTGTCCTTATTCCACGATTGTAAAATTGGGCCTTAGTTGGATACCCACTAACATTTTTTGTTATTGAAGTGACCCCAAGTAGATCCGAAACAGCTGTCCAGAGGATGTTCGAGGAATCCATTGAAATCATAACCGACTTGCAACAAATTTTTACATTAATAAAGATAATAAATCAGTAGTAATAATGAGTCAGTAGCATATTCTTGTAAAGAAGCATTATGATAACCTGTAATTAGGGAAGGTTTAAATCGGAATACGCTCCAAAATCGTCGATTAATTACCACCTTGAAACTTTTTCAATTTTTCAATATAAAAAACCATTTTTAAAAGTATACTTCATAAATAAGACGAACTAGAAATAAAAGAATTTGCTTTTACAAACTCCTCTCGAAAATATGAAGTCACGTCTTCGTTTATGTTCACGGTTAATAAACAACATTTCTAATAATTTCTATAGGATGTCGGTTATAACTTTTAATTATTCAAGCTGATGATTATAGGGATGCTAAAAATTTTGAAACGTCACGGAACACCTCCCACCAGGATCACAAATCGAGATCGCATGTTTCTCCAGTGCCGTAAGCTATGGCCGTACGCTCGAACCGTGCGTTCGATGCAACAACGTGGCTACTAACCGCGACTGAAAAATATCGCACGGTTCAGTTTTACGCTGAAAGTATGAATTTTATTTTTCATTTACTTAAAATGTTTCTTTAATTAATTATTAGCGTTGATTTTTAACGCATAGGTATGCTTTCTTCTATTACTCTGCTTTATTATTCGTCTTGAAGAATGAATCACTGCAATGAAATTTTGCGAGAATTTGACTGCTTATAAAAAAATTGTGCGAAAAGAGTTGAAAATTATTTTTAGTTATTCGACTCTAACAGAAGTAAACTATGTACTTGCATACCTAAGTAAGTAGTGTTTTTAAATTTTCTCGGGTAAGATTTGTTTGTTTTGCAGTTAACAAAATTATACGCCTAAAAAAACAATAGCTTTTTATGTGCCTGCATGTATAATTTTAAACTCAAACGATCCTCCTCAATATATCTGCAATACTGCGAAGTCTACACGGCGTGAATGAGGACCGCGCTCGGCGCTACTGCCGCATGTAAAAGTAGTGGGAGGTGATAACTATTTTCCGCATCAGTCTACTGATGATGTTTCAACAAACAGTTCTTTCAGGGTCAGATTAAAAAAAAAAAATTTTTTTTGCAGACAGGATTATTTTTATTATTAACTACTACTCCGAATCTTCTAATCCGTAATTCTTACGAAACGCTATTTATAAACTGTAAAAGCGCGTTGATTATAGGAAGACGCACTTTAATTTAAATATATTTTTTTTGCATGGGAACCTCTTATCAGTTTTCAAGTTGGAAAACAAAATAATAAATAAATTCAAATTCTCCTTCGCCTATCGCTTGGTTCGCAAACATCTAAACTTATTCTTTAATAAACCACTTTCCGGATTTGTAACGTAAATCACTATTTACAGTCCGCCTTAATTTTTTTAAATACTTATTTATTGATACTTAAACTTAAATACGACGCAAACCGCAAGTAAGCAGGGGAAAATGAACAACATATTTAGCCCATTTGAATTTTTTTTCATAAAAGTACAAGCTAAAGGTGTCTACTAAAAAAATAACAAAAACATGTTAATAGCAGAAATACTATCGTGTGTTCAAAAACTCCCGCGCTTGCAGTTGGCGTTGGTTCGGTAAACGTATATCTGTGCTCTGAACATAACCATAACCAGTTGATTTCACTTACTTAATTTGACGTTTTAAGGTTACAGTAATTTTGTTGTGGAATTAATTCTCTCTTGCTCCTGTTTTTCATTAATTCATTTACTAAAAATTGCCGATCTGTTTGAAGCATACTTTGTGAGCCGCAGCCCTTCAACTTGGTATTGTACGAACCGTTTTGTATATTTTGCGTCCTTATAGGTATACGTTAATTTTGGGTACTTAATTGGTGTCACCGATTACCGATTTTGTCTGTCGTAGGCTTTGGTTCCTTCTGAATCTGAACCTGCGTTTGGAATCATGTTTAATGTAAAGGTGCGAACTAACGATTAGTGTCCTGACAGAGTTTTGATGTACGATTGTTTGTAAACCAAACAGGATATGCTCGCCGGTGATCACGTAGTGTTATTTCTGATTTATTTAACGTTACGATTCATAATTTTAGCGGATTGTGACGGCTGTTACAACACTCTTTCTGTTGTGTCACCAGTGTTTAGTTTTTGTTTTTCCGCATATTTGGTGTGTTAATAAACGACCGTACCAACGTAGTTTGTGTTTTGTTACTATACAGGTGACTTTCAACTTAGTTACTATACAGGCTGTCCGACAAATGTATATGACACGCGGATATAAATCTGTGGAAATTTCGAACACGTTCAACATCGTGATAGTCCTAGTAGTGCCACGAGTTTCACTAGTCTACTTGGACAATTTTACGCTAGGTGCCCCCTTTACATCCACGTTTCGAGCTACCGGCAATCTATTTGTAGTCCACCCCGTCTCCACTGAGCTGGACATAATTCCAAGTATAGTTTTTAACGTCAACGATTTCCCTCAGCGTTCGCAACATTATACAGGAACAAACAGGTAAGTCGAAAAAGTAAGTAGCACTTAACACGTCAGTAACATTTTGCTAGCAACATTCTTTCATCTACCAGATCGATCGCAAAATAGTTGCTACTAACAAAGTTATGAAAAATGTTATTAACGCGTTAATGAAGAAAAAAATGTTAACAGCAAATGTTATTAACAGCAACAAATTAATAACATATATTCGGTGTTTCTTCACATGTTATTAGTCGCAAATGTCAACAATGTTGGTAACAGAAGTATCATAACATTTTTTTGTCATACATATTTCTATTATTAACAATGTTATCTCCGATGTAAAGTCGGCTTTAGAGATAAATTTAGAATTTCTTACTCACTTCAGTAGCGTTTAGTCTTTAGCCAAAATTTAAAAATAAGTTTTACGCATGAAAGAAATAAATTAGGGGATTAGACTCGACTTCATCTGAGGTAGCGATCTTCAAATATATCCAAAAATAATGTTTCACGAGTATTGGTTAACATTGATGAGAGTGCTTAAATTTTGATTTTTTCTATTGCCCAATAAACAGGATAAAGTAAGAAACTATCCGGTAGACGAGTGTTTGAATTGTATTAATACGTATTAGCAAATTTCAATATTAATTTGAAAGAAATGTATCGCAGGTTGTAAAATTAAGATACGTAATCTACAGTTTTGCATTAAAAAATTAAAGAAATGACTTACTGATCCATAAAGTAGCCCACAACTATCCATGCATAGGAACTGACAGGTAGCGACTCCTTGTATCTTCATTTTTCCGATGCCCACAGTCATTCTTTGTAAAATAGCTGCGAACACAACAACATCGATTTTAGTGCAAGTCGACTCTAAAATTACACATTAAGCTACGCACTCATATACAAGAGCAAAATCAAAATTAATTACTGGCAGTAATTCAAACATTTCTATGGTTACGGTCTAGGACGTTTACATGCATAATAATTATCTTTGGTTTCATTTTTTGCGAAACGGTTTCATGGTTGTCAACGTTGTCAATTAGCCCAGAAAGTCGCATGCCTCAGAGAATCATTGAGATTTGTTTAGAGACGTTTGCATCTTCGTCTATTTTCGAATTTACAGGCGCCTCTAAAAGTATACAAAATACATAGGTAGGTAGTACATAATATACTGAATTTATTTTGTTCGGCAAAGGAAATGGAACAAAATAAATCGCTGAAATTGTAGACGGTACTTAATAAATAGCTCAGGATTTTTTGGGGGAAGTAAGAGCTTTTCATTAAGTATTTTATGAGCCCGAAATTCACTCGAGTATTTTGCGTGTGCTTCAATAAAACGTTCATCACATACACACTTCCTCATATACACATACATGATACTCATACAATCGAAGCACATGCACGAGTACCCGGCGACATATGAATCAATGACTTTAAAAAACATTGATTCTGATAACAAATTTGCTGATAATCGGTTGAACCGATCGAAATCGCGTGCCTCCCGACTGGTTAAATCCGTCGGTTTATTTGAACCGCATCCAAACGCATACTGTCTGCATTTTCACCCAGTAAACTCGTTGGCAAGCGCCCACGCACACATATTTCCTCACGCTCAGACACGCACCTAGGAGTCCAATTATAAAACGCACTTTTTCGTCTCGCCACATTCGCGTCGATGTTCGTTCATTATGTCCATCAATGATTGTCGGTTATCAAACTGAATTCATTCGATATTTCTTGGAAGCAAAATTACTAACAGAATCATGAAATTTTGATATTTTGGAGCAATAATTGCAAAAGTGAAAATTTAAACGGAAAGAATATTGAAAATTATTATGACCAGAGAGCGGATAACCTTAGGTCCTACTTAAGGTCGTCCAAATCTTAACAATTGAATCAAAATTATTTTTACGAAATCTTATACATTTACTTTATATAGTTATTTATTAACTCATTCAACTTCTTGTAAATGACTTATTCAAGGCAAACTGCCTGCTTCTGATATCAAAAACCTAAAACTGGCTGTTCTCTGATTATGACGTATTACGACATTTTCCTCTATTAGACGAATTTCTTATAACCCGATTATTTTTTATTACTTATGGAACAAAGTAAGTAGCACGTGGAATACTGTAATATTGAAACATTTATTTACGTATTTTGATCCACGGTTTAAATAGTATTTTTTAGTTGTATCGTCTAGTCCTTGGATGTATCCCAGATAAACTACGTTTTCTGTCAAAGAAAGTCATCACTTTTAACATCTAAACAGTATACTTACACAATACACACTAGTTTACAAACAAAAATTAAAATCGCCTTTTATCATTTTATCTGTTTCTGCTAAGAAATTAAAAATGTTAACTCATTCTTATATTTTTCAACGTTTATATTTAATCCATAGAATAAAGTGAACAACAGAATTATAAATATAACATTTTTAACTTCTAATTATAATATATTTAAGTAACCATAAAAGTATGTAGAGTGAAATATAGAAAACGGGTCAAGCTAAAATGTCCAAAATTCAGAAAACTGTAGTCACTGTTGAAATATCATTATTATGTCGTTATAATACAGGGTGTTATCAAATTTAGTGAAATAATTTCACAGGGCGGGTGGTAGCTTGGATCAAGGCTATCAAAAATGGTTATATAATATGGTGTTCTAAATGTAACCGTTTTCGAATTATGAAGGAATAAATAAAGGCATATAATACTTTCAATCATATGCGGATTTTGGCGGGGTGTTGTCAGACGTCCATTTCTTCGTTTATTCAAAATTTAAAACAACAAAAAAGTTTATTTTCACGAAACTGACGTAAGAATTTAATGAAGAAACTGAAATTCAATATTTTCTTTCTCAAAAACGAATACATTTAGGACTCCTTATATACATATAATATTTTTTATCTTGATCCAAGCTACCGCCTTGTGAAATTATTCCACTCAATCCGATAACACTCAGTATAATCACCTGAAACGTATAACGGTAGAACTGTCGTTAAAAGCTGGATACTATTTAGGAAAAAATAGTGTCCCGTTTTCTTTATTCGCCACTGTACATACAAATGTATAGTGTTATACAGACTTAATTAACCCTACAAAATAAAACCAGTAAGTAATTCCCCGGCTACATTTGCGTTTAGTGTAATGCCTGACATGATTTTCAAAGTCTAATTTGATTAGTTTGGTTTGATATAATAATATAAAAAAGAAAACAAGTTTATAACGAGCGATTTAATATTAAGCTCAAGTGTAACCGCAAATTAATGTACAATTAGATGTTAAAAATCACGTTAGGCTTTAGGTTAAAGGCAAATGTGGCCGGGGAATAATAGAATTGATATCACATATTACAGGATAAATCTTGAGAAAACTCTATGGCAATAAATTTAAAAAAATACCTTAAAAGTATGTTTCTAAAAAGTAAGCAAAAAATCAGATTAGAGTAGGCGGTGCAATGTCTGTGATTAACTGAATTAACTAATGTAATACATTCACGGACTGTCAAATTTATTGACTTTTTATTTAATCACAGACATACATTTTCTTTGCACTGCCTACTCTAATCTGACTTTAATTTGCTAATATAACGTCACATTTTATAATTCCAGCAGTAAAATTTTACCATGAACTTTTACGGTTATTAGTTACATCAAAGCGTGATTTTGACACAGATTAAAACTTTGTACAACTATCATCTGAGAACGAAAGTGTAAGTATCGGTGAGCTTTGTTTTACCACATAATTATTAGGAGGTAAATTCTAGGAGATCAACGAGAAATGATGGTGTCAGAATGTAATGATTGTTTCTAGTGAAAACAGAAATCATTTACAACCGGTATATACAATAACAAATAAGATTTTTATTAGTTACTTCGGTGGTTCGCATCAACTTTCCTTTGACTCAAATGTCAGTAGAGTATCATGATTTCTGGTACAATTTTTAATCAGTTTAAGTGACATAATTTTTTAACATTTTTAATCTGTGACATCGCATAAAATAATAAACAAATTATCAAAAAATGGTCAAGAAATCATTTTAGAGCTAAATCTAATCAGTTTAGAATCTAGTGCTTAAAACTAATTAAAAAGCAAGTGAGTAATATGAAACAAAAAATCTTAACCTACAGGTAGATAACTTAATTAATTGATATACAATAATCAGGTACATGAAAAATCGAAGTGTTTGTATCAAAAATTAACACGTGACAAAATTTTCTCAGTGTTTTACTTGATTCTGTGCAGTTCCTCTCGTTGTAATATCCTTATGAATTCTAGCTTTCTGACAATAATATTAAATTATATGACGATTTGATGTTAAAGACCCATATTCAGATAAATCATATTTTGAACTAGCTAAAGAAAACGTCACATTACATTCACCAAATTTTCTATGAATAAATTTTTTTTCTATGAATCTTCGTCTTCAATTTGGAAATATCAACTGTATTTAAAGGCCCGATAAAAGCACAACACTTTCGTTTTAATTAAGTAGTTTTTTTTTAACTTAATATATCTAATAGAAACAATGTGTATATTAAATATCAAATGTGGTTTATTATAGGAATGCTGTAAACAAAAAATGATATTGTTTTGATACAAAGGAAGATGCAAAGAGTGCTTTTGTTTTAACAATTTCTGATTTGGTACAGCTGAATTAAAAAAAAAAAAACGGGAAATGAAATTTCTATTTGTCAATTAATTGCCTACTTGACAATACATACATACTTTTCAAAAAAATAACCTATTTACATATAAACTGACATACCGTCAAATAATTTTAACCTATTTCTAATAAATCCATTTTCACATTATGAAAATATTGAATATGTCGATTTATTTTGACATTTCCCTATTTTTTTTATTTCAGCTGTAAGTACACATTACGCTTCAAAAATTAGTAAAAACTAGCAGATATAAATTTGCTCATTACGAGCATTCAACTTTGTTACTTCTATTTTTGTAAATAATAAAGAATATCTAAAATTCATTACACCTAAAAACGAAGCATGCAAATTGCCATTTTTCAGAAAATAGGGGATGTTATTCATTAAAATATTTTGATTGGAACCTAAAGGTAGAACTTTAAGAAATAGTTTTATTAAGTCTTCGCTTAAAATACAAACAAACAGATTTTGATTTCAGTTTTACTAATTTTTCTCCGTTTTACAAATTTCAGAATGTCATTGATTGCAGATAATTTACTTTTTTAAACAGAATTTTCGTTTCGATGAGCGAACCCTGAACCGTCGTATGTTAATAGGCACCTCCACCATATTTTCCGCGAACTTGAGCTTTCACATCTTGATTTCTTGGTCGAGCTTCAGTCTAGTAAACTTTCATTAGATTTCTGAAAAAAAAATACTTAGATATATTTAAGGTAAAAGAGCTAACATGTTTCAAATTTCCCCTTTTTCACACAACTGCATTCAAGAAACGTTAATTTAAAACGAGGTTAATTATACCCCAATCAAACTAAGACAATATTGAACCAAAACTAAAAAAAAGTATAATCCTGCAGCCGTTTACGTATGAGATTATTTCTTAACAAAACCATATTGAATCGCTTGATACAAGACTTGTGAAAATACTTTGGTTTTTCTCTGTTGAAAATACTTCAAGAAAACAGTGTACAGTTGTAAGAATTATGAGCAGGAGCAATAAGAACAGAAATACATATATGAGCCAGATGCGATATGAAATGGGGGGCAACATTAAAAGCAGAATCAAATAAAGCAGTAAAACACTTCCTTAGGTTTCTAAAGTAAGGGAGAATTTTTTTTAGTCAATCACTCTTACCTGGGGGATGTTATTAGACGATGTAAGACTACGGTGGAAAATGTTATATGGGGTTGCAATAATTTGTATCTAACTTTGTGTTCTTGTTTATTTTTTATTCAATATTTGTTGTTAAATTTTGTATTACAGAATGTTTAAATAAAATCAATTCAGCTTTAGCGCTTAGCGTCAGGTGAAGTGACGCGGCAATTTAATGGAAGGCTGTCCCCGAGGGCAATGGTTGGGTTAAAAAAATACCTAGGAAGCTAGTTCTTTGAGGCGCCCCAGAGAAATAGATAGAATGAGCTTACAGAGTCAAATAAAAACATTAAAATCAGAGGGTTGTTTCCAACCAAGGATTTCATGGAACTTGTGAGTGTGTGTGTACTGAAGATGGCACCGAATTTATTATTATTTGTAAAATCAATTTAGAATCGACGTTTGAACGTTTTCGAAAATGGTGATTTTGATTTTGTTGACCTCCCCCGGGCAGCCAACATCACAAACAGCGGAATAAAAAATCTTAATTTTATTTCCTATAAAATTACGAGGGCATTTTTTATCTTTGAAAATAACATAAAAAATTGCTTAGTTGTCAAATTACTGTCACTGTGCTCATTGTCCGTTTTAATACCTGTCAAATGTTTCTGATGTTGGTACCCGTTACCTGAATGTTAGGAAATTTAAAAATTTTCTGTTCTACATTTAGGTCTACATTTAGGGACTGTGATTTAGGTATAAAAGCAGGCTTCAACAGAAACCTTAGAATTTTGACGCTGACAGGCATTATATATAAAAAAAAAAAACTATACTTTGACGAACTGTTTTGCATCTTGCATTTTTTTCTTTCGACAAATGAGTGAAAGTAATTTGGAGCATTGCGCAATGATAAACTTTCTAACTAAAGAGGGAAATGAACCAAAAGATATTCATGTGAAAGAATGTCCCGAGACCCGTTGAATTTTCAAGTGAAATTTTGGTGTAAACAGCTTCGATAGGCCCTCGACTCTATTCAGGACGAACCTAGATCAGGAAGATCAATTCTCGTAAGAACTGGGGAAGTCATCAAGTCTCGTTGAAGACATGCTGCTGTAGGATCGAAGAATGAAGATCCCACTGCTAAAGAAGCCGGATTCCAGTTTACAAAATTGTGGCGGGAAAATCCCCTTACACGAGAGCAGAAACTGGCAAGGAAAGAACATTTAGCGATGAGAGTTATTGTCAAGGGGCGATGTAACTTGGTGATCCTTCCATGAAGCAGGAGTCGATGCAATTGGTTCATAAGGACTCTCCACCTCCGAAGAAGGCGAGAACTCGGTTGTCTTCGTTGTTGATGGCGACTGTTTTTGGGGACTCCAAAAGCATTCTGCTTATTGAAAAATGGAAAAAAGGTCCACAATTAATGGAGAGGTTTACGAAAAGACCTAAAGCAAGCCATTACAGGTAAACGCCCAAATACATGGAGAACCAAAACTTTGTAGTTGCACGACAACTGCAGGATCCACAAGAATCGCACAGTTCAAGCCATTATCGAAAGCTGTGGACTCATCGAGTTATAACACCTACCCTATTAGCCCTGATTTAGCGCCCTGCGACTTCCTTTTGTTCAAACATCTGAAGAAAGTTTTTTGAGGCGTACACAAGATTTCTTTTTTTGGATGGAATGAAACAACTTGAGAGACGTTAGACATAATCAAGCCTTCCTCTTCACCCTGGGCTAGTCCATTACACTTGGTTCAGAAAGCAGACAAAACCTGAAGTATTATTAGTGTGGAGGTAGTTTGTACAAAAATAATTTTTTGTAGCTCTGCGAGTTTTCCTTCATAACTAGGTAGGTAACTTAAAGATAAAACGCCCTAGTAATTTAGTTAAATTTTTACCAAACAGACCGACAGTAGGTACATAAACCTTACTGCATTAGATTTTTTAAATCTTCTGACATATTCGCCATATTTACAAATAATATTGGGTTTCTGTTTGTAATTTGTAAAATTTCTCATTGGGAAAGTGTTCGCGCCAAAAATGAAATGTTTAGTTAGGTGCGCGCAAGTGGCAGTGCTGCCCTCTGGAGGGGAGTGGTGGTAGTAGGGTAGAACGATTCATACATGTCATGAGTTAACATCGTCATTGCGACAAATATTATTGTTTTCAACCATTTATAAGCACGAATCAAAATAAAGCGGTTGTTGTGCAAAAGTTGTAGTATTTACTCGACCTGCAAGCAACAGAAAGGCTTTTATATAAAGTTCAGGCATTGCCACATGTAGTAGTAACTAAGTCAATAAATAATTTCTGTAAATCTTCAGTTCACATTTCTTTCAAACTTAATCTTTTGAGATAGGCATTTGAGTCAAATTGCGTAATACGAAATAAGGTGAATGGTAGTACACGAAAACGTAGATATTTGCGACCCCTCGCTTGCCAACAACTCACCATTATTACTTCGCAATTCGAGTGCCAGTTATATTTAAACACAAGAATTTCACACATGCTCGAATCACAGCGATAATAAATAATATCCTGGACACATCTGAGAAAATACATCGTTTCAGCCATCGATCTCTTATTTTAATGTGACAGATACGTTGCTGAGTCCAAACATAATTCACTCCCGGCGTTTTTTTCCTGCCCGACGTAGAAAACAAGCGAAGGATTGTATTCACCTTTCCGGGTTGGCAAAGGCTCAAAGCACCTCGTAACATCGGATAAAGGCCGGTAAATAATGCGGTCGAGTCGTGATGAGTGCTTTGCTGAAAACCGTATAAGAATATCTCCTACGTCTAACATATAACAGTAATTCCAAGTACTTAACTTTTAGGTTATAAAGTCTCGTGCACCATTTCCCTTCTCTCCCATACCAGAGATGTAAGATTCAGAAACCAGGGATTTACTGATTTACTTTGTGAAAAATCCATCGTCGTTGCAGTTAACGTGGGCACTGGAACATTGATTTAATGTTCGAGGAGTATCCAAGAAATTTGCAGAATTCATTCTTCTTATTATGGTATTTTCAATAAAAGCTTATTTGCAAATCGAAGTATTGTTCCAAGAGCAGGGTTTCTTGACAAAATCTTGATTCTGGTTATCGAAGGATTTCCGCATTGTTGTTAAAATATAACCGCATTATCCTTATCAAATACTGCACCCTACCCTCCATGGAGACCGCTTTTAGCTTTGAGAAACCCTATAGCACCAATATCAACTTTCTCCAAGGTGTTCGAATTTCGAGTATGTGATGTTTGACAGGCTGATGACTTTTTTAAGTAAAAACAATGTTCTAGCAGAAAGCCAACACGGTTTCCGTCCTAAAAGATATACTCTGACCGCAATCAGCATCTTTTACAATAAGATCATCGATTACTTGGATAGGGGAGATGTCCAATCGGGGTGTTCTGTGACCTTAGTTGAGCCTTTGATTGTATAAATCACAACATGCTCATCGAAAAGTTAAACAATTAGAAATAAGAAGTGTGGTTGCCATTTTTATTTGTCCGTTTGTTGAAATTATGCATTTTGAGATGGGTGAAGTAAAAAAGTGGTATAAATCTAACCCAGTTTCTATGAAATGGGTGTCTCTCAGGGTTCCATTCTCGTTCCATTCTTTTTTTGGAATTTGTTAACGATTTTCCAAATTATCTTTCCGGGTATGATTTAACAATATATGCAGATGATTCTTATACCGAGTGACTTTTAATGATTGAAAATTATTTTATTAGATTGGCAACACTTTTCAATGTTTATGTTGGTGTGCTGGATTTTCAAATTCAAAAATTCAAAATTTAGGTTAGTGCACTAGATTGTCAAACTCAAATAAATTCGTTTATTGTCGAATCATGAAAAACCTAATGAATCAGATATTTAATTATCTCAATTTATTACCAAAATGGTTTCGAGCACAGAATAAAATACATTTTTAGTAATGGCTTATGAAAATGGGCACATTCAGCAGACCCGAAAGTTGTGCAACTGTTGACTAAATTTCTGCTGAATGCGACCTCTCATAAGTTGATGAGTTGGACGGGTCGCCATTTTTTGTAGCGTAACTTCTCCGCTACTTGACTGGAACATGTTATGATGAGTGAACTTCATTCAGCAGAAATGAGTGCTCAGTCTCAACTGTTGGCGCAGGAAGTGGTACTGATATGTTCTTCTGAATCAGCCCAATAGTTGAATTGAATTTATTCACAGCAGCATGCCTATGATGATTTCATTGAAATATACCCTGAACAACAAATTGAGTTTTGCCTTTTTTCACAACACTGTTTTAGAATAGCCCTCCTTCATTTACAACAAACACGAATCGATTCAAATTCACTTAAAAATCGTTGATTGCATTCCATTTACAATTATTCAGTTGGCGAGGAAGTGATTGAATTTCCCCTCCCGCACACCGTACTGATCAAGCTGGTTTTCTAAATCAGTTATCAGTTTCATCTGATGTCATACGTATTTTGAGGTTATGTTAATTTTAGTTCCAAAACATCATTCCTTTTATGAATCTCTCTATTCACTTTAAAGTCAGTTCAGTTCAAAATCAGTTGACAAATGAACGTTTCTTGCAAATCAGTAATGTAGAAAAAGGAAAATTCACTGGTCGCCCCACTATTGCTGTGTTCGGTAATTCCTCCGTGCTTGCTCTATTCACTCCTCGAGCACTTTTGTCTCACTTTTACGTATATCAAAACAGCTGTGTTCTCACTCTACTTTTCACTCCGAGCTTGCACTGCGTGAATTTCCGAACTCAACATATAATAACACTCGATATTGTAGAAAATGTTAATGATACTGTACAACAGAATCCTCATGTTTCCTATACGAATCCACTCGGAAGATCTTGAAAAAACACCCTCATTTCCGATCATACAAATTTTCAATGGTTCGACAACTTCACCCACTCGATTTTCTTCAACAAATTCAGTTTTGTCAGTGGTATAACAATAATCTGCTAAATAATAGTGACCAACAAGATACAACTTTCTTTTCTGATAAAGCCTGGTTTCATCTCTCTGGGTTTATCAATTCACAAAATTTCAGGACTTGGTCAGAACATAATCCCTTTAATGTAATTGATGTAAAGGCACTACAACCACTTAAAATTGGTGTTTGGTTGGCAATGTCTTGGAGAAGAATTATTGGACCAATATTCTTCCGGGAAACAATTAACGCCTATAGATATCAGAGACTTATATTGAATCCATTTATAAACCAGTTAGACGACACTGAATTAGCAAATGGCTACTTTCACAGCACGAACCACAATAAATTATTTAGAGGAGTTTTTCCCAGGATGTTTAATCAGTGCTGGTTGGTGGCCTAGTTGCTCTAATATTCAATTAAATCCGAACTTCTTACTTCCTTATTTCAATAACTTGATGTTTAGAATACGTATTAATCAATTTGGAAGAATTGCAGCAGGCAATTGCAAATATCGGACAACCTAAAACGTTAATATTTTCAATAACATATTTCAAAGGATTCGGTACTGCTTACGCAAAGGGGGCTTGAAGATGTGCTCTAATATTCAACTAAATTTGGACTTCTTATTTCCTCATTTCAATAATGTGGTGTTCAGAATACGTATTAAACAATTTGGATGAATTGTGCAGCAGGCAATTGAAGAGGCAATTGCAAATATCGAACACCCTAAAACGTTAATAATGTCTTCAATAACTTATCTCAAAGGATTCGGTGCTGCTTACGCAAAGGGGGTTCACATTTCCAGGTCTTGAATAATAATAATAATCTGTTAAACAGTTTTCATCATCAATGTAAACATCAACTCTAACCTATAGCTACGCATTCCCGCAAAATTAACGAACTTTCAAGTAATGCCAATTCCTCAGTGTTCCCAACATACTAATTTGCTTCAATTATTAAAAGTCACTCGGTATATATCAGAAAACCTTCAGAAAATAATTCCTTAATGAATAAATTAACGTTTAAATCAATCACTTTCTGTTCTAACATTGCACCAAATTTTTAAGAATAAATTAACTTCTTGGATTTCCTTTAATAATCTATACTTAAACATGTTCCAAATATGTTACTTTCAGTTTCACAATAGACAAAACCATTTCTTATCCCCTTTGAATATAAATATTAATAATATGCCTGTGACTCATTCTCGGAATTTGGAATTGGAATGCCCACAGCTCAAAATTACAATCTATTTTGCTTTCAGATAGGATTCCTAAGAAAAGTTCTGTGTATCATGGCCAGTTTTACTTCAGAATATCTAATGGAATTATTTCCTGGCGAACTTCCTCAGCTGCAAATCGAATAATCTTAACACAAAAGAGAATATTAAGCTTAATAGCTGGCGTCTCGTTTTTGGAATCCTGTCGTAAAATATTTAAAGAACTGAAAATTGTAACGTCTAATCTTTATATATTAGAAATTTGTTCATTTATCGATCAAAACAAAGCAAAATTTATAAAAAATATTTCTATACATGACCGCACCAGACATAATCAAAACTTTCATTTACTTCTACCAGATATCTCATCTCTAAAATCTCTGTGATCTTTATTGGCTTAAAAATTTTTAATAAACGACCTCAGAATATCAAAAATCCATTTAGTAGATTTAATATTAATAACTCTTAGATTTCAATAAAAAGAAGTATTCTCTGTTTTAATAGGGACTCAAAACGAAACACACGATATGTAGGTATTCGTATTGCATATATTTGAAGCTCTGATTTTTTTATAAAAAAAGAGCCATCGAGTGCCTGACTTCGATACATAATGCGATGAGGAAAACGGGCCTTTATGTAGGTAGATAAAAATACATGAGTATATTCCGTCTGGAATTGTCTAGACAGACAGCCGACAACGATCAGACTCGAATCGTGTCTCACGTGACCTTCGGCCATACATCTCGAAACGTAAGTTCGGGAAAATACAAATTGCGGAACGCGAGACGTGAATTTGCATGAAATCGGTCGCACGAGCGGATAAGGGCTCACTAGGTTCTTTTTTAATCCATTTCAATCTGTCACTTGAAAGACGACTTCGGCATATTTTATCAGATTGGGTAGATAATAATTAAAGTATTTTATTGTCTATTGAATTTTATGAAAGAAAAGTGTAATAATTATTTTTCGAAAAAAATTGAATAACATACAGGGTGACTGACAATTGTTCCATAAAAAAAAAACGCGGAACAGAATAGATTTCACAGATTACGGGAAGAAAGTGTAAAATATTCCTTTAATAGCTTATAATTAATTAAAAATGTATCCAAAAGTAAGTTACGTCAGTGTATGTAGGTTAAAGTGCCGAGTTCACGGACGTAAGGTCGTTGTAAACGTTTTAAGATACTGTAGAGGCTATGAAAAGCTCTAAAACTTGACCCTGAATACTGTTAGCAGCCGATGAAGAAGCAATACGTCGCGTTTGATACTCTTAAAATTATGATTTTTTTTAACGTGGATGATAAACCGAACATTTACGAAATAAATTTTAAAAAAACGCGTAATATTGGGTCGTAAAATATGCGGATATAAATATTTCTGAAGGACACGTTGCTTGTGGGAATAAATTCTATTTGCAATACAATTAAAATTAAAATTAAAGAAAAATACTATGAATCCTTAACCCTTAACCTCAACGTCTTGAGATGTTATACCGATTGTTTCAAATTCTGATTTTTAAATTTTGTTCTTATATTTAAATTGTAATTTATCATTTGAGCTCCTCTTGTTATCACTTAAAAGGCTAAAACATTATTTACATATAAAATATTTAAAAGAAACTTGGAATAGGTACAATTTTTTCACAAATAAAATTTTATTACCACAAATGAATTAAAAATATCTCCAATATTCACGCCAACTTTTATTTGGCACATTTTAATATTTATTTTCTGTTTTCTTAAGTTGCAGTAAATGTTCTTTTCGGAAAAAGATCAACGATAACTCTTTGAGATGGTCTTAAGAAATTAACGCGGAAACATTTATCAAATGTCAAGTATACAGAGTGATTGTGATATAGACCGACAAAATGAAACCAAGAAAATATCTGAGATTATGGGAAAAATGTTAAAAAAATTCTGTGTACTTTAGTTTTCGAGAAATAATTAATCAAAAATTGTACCGAAAATCACGATACGCCCCTGCTTAAGAAAGAATGAAATAAATGAATGAAATGAAATAAATACAACTGTTTTTTTATAGCTTTATGATTGTAAAGGTGACCATTGAAAATTGCACGAAAATCGCTAGAAAATATCACTCGCAATTAAATCGCTACTGCCCATTCACATAGCGATACTAAAGTAACCCTATCGCTCGATAGGGTTGCCCGAAAGTTGACACGTCAGTGGCCACTTTTACGGCACGTAAACTTGACCTTTAAGCGGAATTTGTGCAAATAAGAGGAAGGGGGTGGGATGATCTCACTTGCACTTGTTGGGGTTGATTGGTGCCTCAGTAGTGTAATTATTCGCTGTGAGTGAATCAGTTGTGTAAAATGGTGAATTTTTCGAATGCGGAAAGAAACGGTATAGGTTTACTTTGATGTAATGCACGCCATGCCTGTCAATGGAAAGATTTCGCTTGCGTCAAGTCCCACATTTTACAACGTTTCCTTCTGATGTACAACGTCTACTGGATTACGGGAAATTTCAACCTGCAGGACACCTATGTTCAGACGAGCTCGTACATTTTTTACTGCATTTATGATGCGAGCAACTGTTATGGTTTTTTACGATATCAGGTGTGTTAGCAAGTGAGCCGTATCTATTATATTAGCGTCAGTGTTGGGTTGGAAAAAGGAGTTTTTGGCCCATTAGTTTGACGGTATATTTTAAAGTCACCATGTATATGGAATAGCTAGTTTAATTTATTATTATCTTTGTAAAACGTCATTATTAACAATGTAAATATTTACACCCTTACATATATCAACAAGGTAAACATTAGATTATTTAGATTGATATAAAATGGGAAAAATGTACACATATATATTTTAACTTCAAACAAAAACAAAACATTAAGATTAAAGATAATAAAAAAATGCTATCGAACGCACTAATATTAAAAAAAGACCAAAGATCATGAAGAATGAAACGTTTGATTGAAATTCTACTGTATCTATTCGATGCAGAAACAAAAAGTGCCTGTAGGAAGTTGAATCAGAATTTTAATATTGTATATAGGAGCAATTAAAGAAATATAAAGGAAAAAGGAGAATCAATTTCTTAAAATTTTCGCTTATCCATTTTGCCCATTTCTACAACTAATATCACGACAATCGTATAAATGTTAGGTTTACAGTTATTTTATAATATCTATTATTGATGATTAATCTATTATGAATGATTGATTTATTAAAATCTATTATTAACAACTAATATCTGTCAAACGCTTTAAACTTGCAATATAGTTTAAAAATTATCGCAGAAGAAAAGAAATACGAGGGGATTTTTTTTACATTTCTGATTGATAGCAATGAACAATATCCAAATTTACTTGATAAAAATCAAGACACTTATATAGTTGATAAATACCAAAGACTTTGTTTCGTTTCCATAAATGTTGATAATTGTATCAAACTTGTTTGTTGATGATAAACCTGGTTCTGTTGCACCGCGAATTATCATTAAATTATTGTGTTTAGGTTGACAAACCTGTAAATTATTAAATCTCAGAAAACAAACAGGGCGGCGCCACTCAAATTTATCGCCGCCAAAGAAATTCAAAGCTGTACCGTCAGCAAGCAACGTGATGGTTTACGGTATTTTGGGACATTCACGGTCCAATTTTAACAGGTTTCTTAATTGACCGAAAGACTTAAATTCAGAGTTTACGCTCCTTAGCAGGTACTTGAAGCGCAAGAAATTTATGCGAATGAGGTAATAGATGCGGTGCAGACAACCAAAAGAATTTTTCTCTGTCGGTATTCGCAAGTTGCCTTGGGATACGTTTATATTAAAAAAAGGCATCATTTTAAGAAATAAAATTTGTTTAATCAACTTTGTGTTGTTATTATCGCTGTATAAGAAAGCTCCCCTGGTATAATTATTTCAGAACTGATTATATTTATATTTAAAGTTGGTTCTTGTCCGATGAAATTTGTATCACAAAATCTTTTAACCGGACACTAAATCGCGCACAATACACTTAACGTCTCACCGTCGTTCGACAGCTTCGTCAGAAGTGAAAAATATAAACAACTATTATTAAATAACAAATATTTATAAACAATTTATATATATATATATATATATATATATATATATATATTTATAAATGTATTGTGCGCGATTTAGTGTCCGGTTAAAATATTTTGTGATATGATTATATTTAGTTTCCATTATATTTTTTATGTTTGATAATTTAATTTTAAGACATTTTTTAAATTGTAGATTTTTGATTGTACCTACATGAGTTAAATGTTATGATTCTATAGCATATGTGTAGTTGTCAGAAACGATAAAATTGCAATTTAACTTTTTATTGGAGACGTTTTTGAATGTGTTTCATATCTAAGTGAGACTTTTCTTTGTTAAGCAAAATGTGTATTTATTTTCTTTTCTTTCAAATGTTAAATTTGATTTTTTAAATTTAATAAGATTCACAATTCTTTAATTGCAAAATTTGGTAAAATGGATCGTATACTCAGTAGGTATATTTTAAATTCATTGTTATTCACACGGTTCTTTTCAGAATCTCTTGTAGGCTTCAAAGTAAAGAAGATGCTTTACAATGCACGCACGCAGGAGTTTCAGTGTCAACGATTACGTAAAAAGTATGACCTGAAATTATGTTGAAATCGTTTAAATATTTGATCTGTTCTCCAGTAAGATGAGGGAGAGGGTTTGTGTGTGTATGTTAACGATTTCGAACGGATGTGCTGTGTGCTTAATGATATGAATTTTTTCGCTCCAAATTCTCACTCACTTAAGTGGCATCAGTAAGCTGTTTATATTGAATTATCTTGCGGCATACAATGTTGCAGGTTTTTGTTCAATTTGTTTACAATAAGTGTGTTCATTTACGATTACGATTTTTTTTTGATGGCGATATTGTTTACAATTATGTATTCTGCTGTTAACGATTTTATTATATTTCTATATCCACAAAAGAGACATTCTCTTGTTAACGTATTTAGAAGATTAAAGCAATGATTAATGGAGACCGGAAACTTCCTGCCTATCGGATTTGTAGATTGTGGACGCCCAAGATAGATGAGATAAATATTTTCAACACATTTCTCGAGCTCAAAGTGTCTTTGCGAAATACAATGTAGTGAATCACTTGAATAAAAAAAAAATATATATATATATATATGATGTTCTAAATGCAACCGTTTTTGTAGACACATATTAAGCAAAAACTTTCCGAAACTTGGCAATAACGCTAGTCTACTGGAATACAATTAACCTTGATTTAAGTACAGTCCCTGGCCAAAATATTAGGAACATTACTGAACTTGAAAGCTTAATGCATATAATGTGAATAACTTCTAGATTTTCATAAAAATTTTATTAAAGTCTTGTAAATAAGAACACATACATACAATATAAAAGCTTTTTATTAATATTTTGCGATACCTCCTTGCTAACAATTCTTGTTTTTTTTTTCTACTGTTATGTCTTTTGTACGACCCATCGTATAAAATTGTTTATAAAAATTTAACAACGTAAAATAAATCAATGTATGAGTAAAATATTAACGCACTATAATTTTCAAGTTTATCTAACCACATAAACAGATATTCACGCTTTGAAGAATAAATAACAACTGACCGATAATACAAATAAACCGGTCCGGTATGGTAGAAGGTATGATAGAAGATTTAAGTAAATTGCCGCCCTATAATAACTATTCAATTACTGTATTCATAAATACATATACTTCTAAGTAATCCCCTAAGTCACACATTTCGTTAATATTATTAAAAAAATTATAAGCTTTCTTTTCAGAGTAAAGATTATTTCAAGTTTTCAGAGTGTTCCTAATATTTTGGCCAGGGACTGTATGATATATGTAAACGCCGGCAATAAACATGGTGACGTTATTGAGATAGGTCAGTGTTTTAACAACGAACGCTCTTTCCAGTGTGTTTTAACAACGCTCTTTCACAAGCGAAAAACAAAAATTTTCGATTATCAATGACGGTTCTATTAGGTACTCTAATTTGACATGCGTACATTAATTTACTTGTTTCCTGATGAGGTCGTTTAATGTGTTTTATTACCTATTTCGTATAACAACTTATATCTGAATATTCTAGACGCAAATCTTCAGTCATTATTGATCATAGAGTATATAACTCTTCGTGCAATCTGACGTATACTCGTAACCAGGAAAGATGAAGGCTCGTCAGCAAACCTATGAAGCCAAGAAAGACAAACTAATTTGTGTACGTACAATTGTTTGTTATTGGCGTTTTTTATCTGCGCATGCCGCTGTACATGACCACTTCTCCGCCATTTTTGTGTTAAAAGGGTAGGGATACACATTTCTTGCGATTTTTACTCTGCGGGACGGAACACATTACAACTTATACGAAGCTATAAGCGTAAATAAATAGTATATTGATTTACAAGTTTAGAAAAGTGACAGTTTTCCAATGAGTGTAAATGTTTGAATTCACGAGTGAGCTCACGAGTGAATCAAATTTACACGAACATGGAAATTCACTTTTCTCCCCCCCCCCCCCCCCCCCCCGTCCACTTGTATTCAAAATAATCGCGTACACCTATTATTTGCATGCGTAATTTTGACTTTTTTCTGACGTTTATTAACCTCATACTGTGACACTTGAATTATTCAAAATGCCAGTACCAAAAGTTTCTGAACAAGAAAAGTGTTCTGGTCGCTTCTCGGTACACGTATATGGGCTTGGATGTGTGTTCATGGTCCAGGTGTATGTTGGCGTATGGAAGGGCGTTTTAATAGACATAGTTACATAAATATATTGGAAAACGTCATGCTTCCTTCTGTGTCTCAAATGTATCCTGAAAATAATTTTGTTTTTCAACAGGATAACTGTCCTGTTCATACTGCGAATGATGTAAGACAATGGTTTCAAGACCATAACATAGAAGTATTACCTTGGCCAGCTTATAGTCCTGATGTTAATACTGTCGAAAATCTTTGGGGATTATTAGTAAAAAACATTTACAAAAGAAATTTCAGAGCCCCAAATGCAAATGAGTTATGGGAAACTATTCATCAGGCTTGGAAAGATTTATATGAAAATTGCAACGAATTGTGTGGGAATTTAGTGCACTCTATGCCACGTAAACTAAATGCGGTTATATATAAACGGTGCCATGACCAAATATTAATGTAATATTCAAGTAGAATTATCTAAAAATTAAAACATAACCTGTCTTATAACTTTTGTCAAAATGACAGAAAAATTCCGTTTTTAAACGATACAAAAACGCATAAAAATAGCTTACTTGATTTAAATGGTGCACGCGTTTTTATTGAATACAAGAAGGAGGTTTAAACTGACGTTCAACTAAACCAGGTTCAAAGTGAACAAAATCGCATCGAATTTTATTCATGAATGCATTAATTGCCATATGTCCTTAAGATCCTATGCGAATTCGTTTACTTTGAATTTGGTTCAGTTAAACTTGAGTTTAAACCGACTTTGTACAACTGGCCCATAGTAACAAAACATCAATCTGTGACATCAATCAATCACTCTTCGACCTCTGATACGTCAAAATGAATGAAAAAAAAGTGTTGCTAACGGAAACGTGAAGAAAAGTGTTGCTAGCAAGACAAGTCCCACTTTTCTTCACGATTTATGATTACACATTGTGTCACTTTTCTGTCAACTACACGAAAAATACTTTTTCACTGATTTGATTCCCTTCTTAACAGCTCGCACCAACAAATGTCAAACACACGTGTATTTTCATGACCAGTTGTCAGTTTCCGCATAATTCCGCCGCGCGGCGACTCTTTCGTTCAAAGACGCGAATACATAAGACAGAGATAAAAACTTATTTATACTTCTACAGTATTTTGACTAACATAGTTCATACTCGAAGCGACAATCCGATATGTCACTAGGGCGTGTATAACAAATAGTCTTATGAGTAAAGCTCGGATTTATATGCAGAAAATTTTGCAAAATATGCAAATTATGCAGCAAGTTATGCAAACTATGCAGTAAGTTATGCAAATTATGCAACAAAATGTAGGCATTTGTCGGCTACATTTTTCTTTATTGAAAGTGTGTTGATTTTTTGTTTTTGAAATGGCAAAGCGTTACCTAATTGATCAAGAATGTTGATATTTTGATAAATAATACAGATGATGATGATGAAATATAAATAAGCTAATAAGTTTAATTAACCTTTCGGTACTAGCTTGCGGTCTCACAGAACGACTGCCTTGTTGAAAGTAACTATTTTGACCACTAGAGGGCTACGCACTCTGGGGCTCTCAGTACCTTCAAATAACTGACAAATGCATCTCAGTGACTTGTAGCAGCTGATTGTGTTCATCCGTTGCTTTGTTGTTGACAAATTCGGTGACCGATGCCAGTATAACAGTTTTATAATTTCTTTAGGCAGTAAGTTGATCAAATTTGGTTTTGTGCAAAAATGCATAATTAATATCTGGTTTAATTTAGACAATGAGTTACGAACAAGAGCAGGCAAGACTTTTGCGTATGTGGGAAGAATAATCATCCGATGCGGATATTGAATATGATGTCCAAGACGAGGAAAATGAAGAAGATAATACAGAAGAACGAGAAGAGAACAGCGACACTGAGCAAGAGCTTGATTTTGAGGAAGTGGAACCAGTTGAATATAATACCGGTCCATTTTTCTTAGGCAGAGATAAAATAACACGGTGGAAAAAACATTTGCCCTCTCAAAATGTAAGTACCCGATCTAAAAACCTAATAAAACATTTACCAGATGTAAAAAATATGACAAAAGGTCTAAAATCGAATGTGGAAATTTGGTAATATTTTTTTAGTGAAGAAGTAATAAATATAATCGTAGAAAACACAAATAAAGCTATTGAAGCGATATCACAAAATTATGAAAGATCTAGAAATGCCAATTCTACTAATTCTCTAGAAATCAGAGCATTGTTGGGATTGTTATATCATCTAAAGCAGGAGATTTGTTTAAAACAGATGGAACGGCAATGGAAATTTTTCGATTGACGATGTCTTTGTATCGCTTTCAGTTTCTGTCGCAACATTTACGTTTTGACGATAAAACAACCCGACAGGAAAGACGTAAAGCTGACAAGCTAGCCCCTATCAGAAATCTTTTTGAATTATTCGTTGAAAAATGTAAAAATGGTTATTCTTTATCAGAATACGTTACTGTGGATGAAAAGTTGGAAGCATTCCGACGACGATGCTCATTCCGTCAATACATCCCCAGTAAACCGAATAAGTACGGTATTAAGATTTTTGCCTTGACAGACGCTAATTTGGAGGTGTATGTAGGGACGCAGCCACCTGGACCATACGAAGTAAGTAATAGTTCTTCTGAAGTAGTCCAAAGATTTTGTGAACCAATACGCGGTACCAGAAGAAATGTTACCATAGACAGCTGGTTTACCAGTAAAGACCTAATGGACAAATTGCTAAAATAATTCAAATTAACTGCAATTAGAACAATACTAAAAAATAAAAGAGAATTACCGATTGAGTTTACTAATGGAAAAAATCGTCCCATACACTCCAGTATGTTTGGGTTTCAAGAAGATGCTACGTTGGTTTTGCACAGTGATGATAAAATGATGATAGAATTGATGAAGCGACGGGAAAACCTGAGATCATAGTACGAGGGTTGTCTTTTTCGTTTTGCATACAGGGACATAGAGGGCGCCACTAATAAAATGTCACTAGTAAAAATTAACCTCCATCTTTAGTTAACCTAAATCCAAAGTTTCAGTGCGATAGGTATAGTGTTAAAGCTACAAAAATTGTCAAAGTTCACAAGTTATTCGAACAATGGAATTAAACCGAGAAAATTTCCGCGCAATAATTTTTTACAACTTTCGAAGACAATTATCTCAACAAGAATGCCTTGCCGAGTTGGTTTCTGTTTTCGGCAATGAAGCACCACATCAGTCGACAATTTCTCGTTGGTATGGAGAATTCAAACGTGGACAGGTGAGGCTTAGTGACGATCCAAGGGCAGGTGCACCAAATACGCCAGTCACCCAGGAAAACGTCGATACTGTGCGCAAGCTCATCAAGGAAGATCGACATGTGACATATCGCGAGATTGAGGCATCATTGGGGATTTCAAAGACCTCAATTGAAAAAATTTTGCATGAAGAATTGTGTGTAAAAAAATTAGTTTCCCGTTGGATACCGCATCTGTTGACCGAAGAACAGAAAGAAGCTAGGGTCAATTGGTGTCAAAAAACTCTAGACCGCTTCAACGCAGGAAACTCAAAAAACGTGTACAGCATCGTCAGTGGTGATGAATCGTGGATTTACTCATATGAACCCGAAAATAAACGCCAATCGTCTGTTTGGGTGTTCCAAGGTGAAGAAAAGTCGACAAAAGTCATCCGTTCTCGAAGTGTATCCAAAAAGATGGTCGCGACATTTGTCTCAAAAGCAGGTCATGTAGCAACAATCCCTCTGCAAGATCAAAGAACTGTTACTTCCCATTGGTATACAACCATTTGTTTGCCGGAAGTCATCGCTGAACTTCGAAAAACCAACCTCAAATGACGAATCATCCTCAACCACGACAATGCAAGTTCGCACACAGCTCGCAAGACAATTGAATTTTTAAAGCAACGAAACATCGAATTGTTAGACCATCCTCTGTACAGTCCCGACCTAAGTACCTACGATTTCTTTACCTTTCCGAAAATCAAGAACGGACAAAGGTGCGTGGTCAAAGGTTCCAGTCGCCAGAAGACGCAGTCGACGCCTTCAAAAACGTAATTTTGACTGTACCAACAAGCGAGTGGAATAACTGCTTCCAGAGTTGGTTCGAGCGTATGCAAAAGTGCATTAATTTTCATGGAGAGTACTTCGAAAAACAGTAATGTCTTTAAAAGGTATCTACTGTTTTATTCCAGCTCTATATGCAAAACTAAAAAGACAGCCCTCGTAGCGTAATAATCAAACTAAAGGCGGCGTCTACGTTCTTGATAAATTATGCGCTTCTTATAATTGCACAAGACCTACTAGACGTTGGCCAATGGTAATATTTTATAGCATTATGAACATTGCTGCCATTAATTCTTTGGTAATATATTCGGCAAATAATCCAAAAGAAAATATGTATAATCAGAAGAAACTTTCTTCAAGACTTATCATTTGAACTAGTTTCTGATTATCTCAAAGAACGTGCTCTTTCTAATTACATACCACGTTCAATGAGAAAATGGAACCTGAAAACAATTTGCCGGACAACAGAGATAATACAATAGGTCGATGTGCTTACTGTGATTAAAAAAAAAATAGAAAAACTCAATATTATTGCAAAGCATGCGGAAAGTACATGTGCTTATCTCATGTAACTGTTGTGTGTTCTGAATGCTATGGCAAAACTTTGGAACTTTGAATGATTTAAATTGAAGATTGAAGAGTTAATAACCATGCATTTTAAATTGTTATACTTATTAGCAAACAGTTTTGATAAATTGTAACTTCGCCATAACAAGTCCTTTATTCAACAATCATAATTACGTCGTTTAATAAAGTTTATATGTTTTTTTTTCTACAGTTGTATACAAATGAGTAAAATGATAAAATATTAATCAAAAATATTCCTTTTCACAAAAGTATACAAAAATATGTACATTTCGGTATACCGATCTGTCAGACCGACGCCAGTAATAAAATCCAATTTGACCACGCCAGTACCGAAAGGTTAAAGTGAGTTCTTGTCCGATGAAAATTGTATCACAAATTCTATTAATGTGCACACTCAGAAAAATAAACAGTTCAGTCAACCAAAAACACATTGAGTTAACAATATTTTTCATTTACCTATTAGCAATCACGCGTGGTCATTGAACCAACAGTCAAGAAATGTTAAATATTTTAGATTGAATCAACTCAATATTTTGTTTGAGGCAAGCATACAATGAAGACATCTTTCTGGTTGCTTTAATGCATAAGAAGATTGATACAAGCATTGTAGATTGTCAAAATTGCTGAATATTTTATTTGCCTGAACGTTGTTAGGGAATTAAAATTATATTTTTGATATATTTAAAGTAACTTTTCAGTACGGTTAAAAGCGTAAAGTCAATTCAATCTAGCAGGCGCCATCTGGAACTTGAGAGCAAGAATTTCAGTAAGTGTTTACTGTTTACTTCTGTAAACATAACACGTAAATTCGTATATCTTTCTAATGCTAATGACTAAGGCTAATGACAAAAAAAGCCGTTTTCATAATAGTCCTAAAGGAGACTTTTATTTTAAAGTCTCCTTTAAATTCCATTTTGAAACTGGCCCTTAAATGGATGACGTCTTATTAATATGGAAATTAACTCTCACTTTTACTTGACTTAACATTTATTCCGTTAAATAAAAAATCAAAACAGACACATAAAAGCAACAGCACTTTACGATTATTTTGAAATTTCAACTTTTTGATTTGACATATTATATTCTTTCATTTTAAGGCAAAACACTTAACACCGTTCAGTCAAATGTAATAGTTTAACATTTTCTTAGTGTTACTTCAACAATTTTTAAGATGTTCAGTTAAGAATATTATGGTTGAAACAAGTACATTTTATTAAGTCACGCTCAAAAAGTTGACATTCAAAAAGTTGTTGAATTAACTATTTCATTTTTCTCAGTGCACTTATTAGTACAATCGTTCAACGTTTCACTATCGGTTGATAGCTTCTGACGAAGCTATCACGGATCACAAGACCTGCCGTACCGAAAAGGTTAAAAGAATAGAGAATTCCAGCTATTAATAAATTTAAGGAAAAAACGCAATTTACGGCTGGTAGGAGGTAGTCCTTTCTGTTCTCATATAAATTTTGTTCTACTTGTTCGAAAAGTGTAAATTTTGTTGAAACGGAGAAAATTTATTGTAAAATCGACAAATTATACATGGCACATTAAAATATGCAAAAAATGGAAACATATGCATTTTGCATAAAATTCGAGCTTTACATATGAGTTAAGAATGAAACAAATAGAGACAGACTCCATTCACGTGCGCTAGATCCTATTAATGCGTCTTCGCGCTGCCATGAGTTAGCTGTCATTTGGTTTGTTTGTAAACAAACGTGGTGGTTTGGTATAAAAACAGTTCTTTTCAGGATTTAGTTTCATGTTGTGTCAATAAAATTATTGATTTAGCTTAATAAAGTATCTTGATTTATAAGTGTAACCAAACGCCTGCCAGCAGAAAGTGATAAACATAACCATAGTTTCAAACGTCAATTCATCGCAAATTAGATATTTTAAATTTGCGTCCAACTTCACATTTGTTTGTAATTGCTGATTTGACTAGTGTTTTTAATTTTAAACCATACGTGTGATTTATGACGAGCGTTCATCTTTCCTGGTTACGAGTGTACTCCGAAATGACAATGTAAAATCATAGCAACAAGAGAACCCCTCCCCCACTTGTGTTTTTCTCAAGTATTACAATAACATATATGCGAATGCAAATTTTATTAAAAATTCGCGAAATTATTTTTCAGTCACTATATTTTTATCAGAAAAACTGTTCCTTCCTTTATGTCACCCCTTCTTTGGAAGTGTATGCAAAGGTAACTCTGACGTTATTGGTTATTGATTACTGATTAAGTATTAGGAAATTTTAAAATGAAATGAATGAAACGAATAGAAATTCCTCACAGCTCACAACTAAACATTAAGCAAATAAACTGTCTGTACGCAAACACAACAATAATAACTCTTAGACGTGAGTTAATATTCTCTCATAAAAACACATGTTTTGTGTTCGTTCTTGAGAATTTAGTTAACAATACTTAGTTTGTTTAAAAGCTTTGAAAGTAATCTTTTGTTTAAAGTTATAAAGACATAAAAAACTTTC
The DNA here is from genome assembly GCA_958336345.1 of Dorcus parallelipipedus. Classification (NCBI taxonomy): domain Eukaryota; kingdom Metazoa; phylum Arthropoda; class Insecta; order Coleoptera; family Lucanidae; genus Dorcus; species Dorcus parallelipipedus. The sequence continues at coordinate 37,096,083 of OY284478.1, forward strand.
GGCGAGCTACGGTGATGCGTTGTTTATTCTAAATTTTAATTCAGAATTAAAATTTATTTTCGCAAAACTGGTATACGTACAACTTTAGTAAGTAATGTAAATTCCATTTTTTCAGTCTCATCTGGATGCGAGTTTTCGAAATTCAACATTTTTTTTTATCTAAGTGACTATTGTGTGAAAAACTACAGGCTGTTTACGTAGAGAGGAAATTTTCTGATTTTACAATTCTCCTGTACATTTAATTTGTTCTCAATTATATAAGTTCACTTAAATTTAGACAGAACATATTATAACAATTATGGTTAATATTATCGCATTATTATTACTATGATTAATGATGTTGTTTATCACGAGCATTAAGAATCTGGTCTCTACTGAGTTTTTACGTCAAATCGAAACGATTTAGCGTTATCTAAGAATCCTTCAGTCTCTTAAAGATTACCAAACTAAATCGTACAACTTTGTTTGTTGGAATTATCGATTCGTAAACTAATAAGTACTTAAAATACTAGGGGTAAAATATTTTTAGATTTACAATATACGGTCTAACTCTGATGTTAAAAATCAAAGCCTCGTAGATTCAAAGTGGTGAGCTAATTGGTGCAAGGAGAAATCAGCAAAAAAAACCGGTCCTATTATACACAAACATAAAACTCGATTTAATAGGCGGAATGTTATATCTTATATCATTATATCAATGATGCCGATCGATTTGAAAGTATACAATGAATGTCGAATGCATTAAGAACCAAGCAAAATTATATCGGTCTATTCAAGCTCCAATCGCAACACGAATATTGTGAACGTAGGTATTCGTAGTGTGATTAATGTTCAAGTTTCAGTTACGATTCCTTTATAGTGCAAATTTTCTCAGTGTATCTAATTCGAAAATATTTGACTAGCGCGAAGTGTGAATGAATCGAAGTAAATTTAGACCAAGCGTTTTATGACTTAATTTGCATGTTATTCATATGCTGATGTAACAATTAGGTGACAAAATGCTAATGTTCCGTATAAGTGGCGTTAATTAAAGAATTTACGCAAAACACTGTAATTAATTCATTACACTAAGTAACAATTAATTTATTACACGAAGTAATAAATAATCGTAATAATCTAAAATGCGATATACAAGCAGATAATTGAAAGGGTCATTTGTGAACGTTCGTGTTGATGTCTTCTAATTTTTTGTTGACAATTTATAACTTGTATGTGTCGAATCAATTTAAGGACCCTTTTAGATGTGACTGATGGTCGGTTCTGACAATGAAAGCAGAGCACCAATCAGGAAGCAGATTCACGTGTACTGGATTATTATTATTTATACATTAGAAATATATCCGCATATTCTACAGTCGTAAACATGCTGCGACAAGTGCTTCTACATCAACGCAATGTCACAAATGAACTGATCAACTTTTGTGATTCACTGAAAGCTTTCGCCTTGCGGCACAATAGGGCTAGGGTTGTGCAGGTCAGGGAAGCCAGGTTCGTACTCAGTATTATACTTTAGCATATCTCCCAAACGATGTCGTTTTTGTAATTTTGTTTGAGGAAAAAAGGTTTTTATGTATGGCCTCCTTTTTATGGAACAGCCTATACAATGCAGTATCTACAGAATTTATTAAAAACTCAATGTGCTCTGTGTATTTAAACCTTATGTTTAGTCAAAATTTCTTGAACTTTAACGTAATTGTCTTTGAATTTCGATTAATATTCAAGATAGTTTTATATTTGATTCCGACATAATAGTATTGTAATGATTCGCCGACAGCAGCCGGCGTCAGTCTGTCTCTTGCGTCATCACCGACGCGTCTTAGACCAGAAACTTCGCAGGCGCTCTGATATCACGTCAGCGGTGGACTCAACCCTAGACATTCTGTCGCGTACTCGAATGTTCGCGAAAAACAACCCCGGCTATAAAAGCACGCGGCCGGTGAATGGAAGAGAATTCAGCGTTAGACAGTTCGGAATTAAAGTCGCGTAGATTTTTTGCTCGGCTGTTAAAATAAACTAGATTTAAGTTTGTAAATAGATTAGTGTTAATTAGTTTGCATTTAAATAAATTCGTTTATTAACTATTTCGTGTTTTGTTTTAAAATAAAAATTAATAGAACCCTTAAACTCGTTACATTGGTGCCAGGTGTGAGGTTCGTGAAAATAAATAAACAATTAAAATTGAATTAAATCAAACAAATTATTAAACAAAGTGCAGTGTCAAGAAAAAAACAATGGCTTCAAAGAAAGTGCTGTTAAAAGATTTTGCAACAAAGACTTCACCAAGCGCTACTAGAAGCAGGAAACCGGGAACCTTTCTTTTTGAAATCTCGGGCGGTCCTGCATATTTAAGTAAGATATTAGAAAATAAATTGATGGAACAATCTGGAAATTTGGAAGATAAATTAAAGAAGAAATCCAGAAGTTTTTAAAGATGAATTGCAAAATAAATTTCTGGAACAATCCGGAAATTTGAAAAACGATCTTGGAAATTTGAAAGACGATCTAGATAAATTAATCGAAGATTCTGGAAACACGGAAGAAAACGTGAAAATTTTAGAAGAGAAACTTGAAAATAAATTAATACAACAGTCTACAAATCTGGAAACTAAATTGCTGGAACAATCTAGAGACTTAGATGAGAAACTTTTAGAACAATCGAGAGGGCTTGAAGATAAACTAGTTGTAAAAATATCCGAAGAGATAAGGAATCTGGAGGAAAATGTTGAAGAAATACTATTCCAGCAGGATAACAAAATTAAGAATCTCGAGCAAATCATGGCAGGGTTGCGAATGTTCGGGGATCCGTCACCAGCAGAAATATCAGAAAATAATGAGGCCCAAAGTGTGGTAGGACCAGCGGAAATTTCTAAATTGAAAATAAAACCACCGACGTTCGATGGGAAGTCATCTTGGCCTAACTATTTCAAACAGTTCGAAGCGGCAGCAAAGGCGAACGGATGGACAGTCAGTGAAAAAGCTACTTCGTTAATTGTGGCCTTGAGGGGGGACGCTAGCGATGTGCTACAAATGATGCCGGCAGAGGAAGAAGAAGACTTCCACAAACTGGTGAACAGGCTGGAGATGCGTTATGGCGAGGCGCATCTGACGTGTACCATGCGCAGCTGAGAAACCGTTGCCAGAAATCCGGAAAGAGTCTTCAGAAATTCGAGGCTGATGTAGCGAGCCTAGCCTGGTTGGCATATCCTATAGCGCCTGATGAATTCCTGCAATGTTTGACGTTGCAGACCTTCGTAGATGGAATCCGTGACCCGGACAACCAGCACGCATTGAGAATGGCCCACCCTAAGTCATCCAAGAACGCATTGGCCTACGCTTTGGAATACGAGGCGGCGAAGCGAGTCTCAAGAGGACATGTCAAGGTACGAGCTGCCATGGTCTTCCAAGAAGAGGAACCTGCCAGCGTCAAGGTGCGATCTGCTGCAGAAAAACAGCACAAGGAGTGTGGCACTTCGGAGGATGTTCGCCGCATGGTGGAACAAGTCCTGAGACAGAAGAATCCGCTGGTGTGTCAGAATTGCCAGGAAGAAGAACATGTTCGCAGGCGGTGTCCCAAGGCTAGGCAGGATTCTCCACGAAGGAAGCCACAAGGGAAACTAAGCCTGGTCGCTGCAGATGGACAAACGTCGACGCGTATTCAAAGGCCTCCAAAGACAAAAGCCACGAAAGTAATAGCCCTGCGGCGATTAACCAGCAGTGTCTTCGTGGATGCCACCATTGATGACATCCCTCACACCATGTTATTGGATACGGGTGCGACGAAGACTATCTTGAGGCCCGATGTTATCAAGACGCACCGAGCCGACTAAATGGAGACTGAGGACAGCAACCGGAACATCAGCGCCTGTCCATGGTGAAGTAGAAGTGACCATTACCATTGGATCGACCCCCATCAAACACCGTGCGCTGTTAGCAGAAATAGAGGACGAAGCGATTCTGGGCATGGACGTCATGTGTGCTCATGGGTTCCAATTGGATCTGAAGCGTGGCGTGATGGCGATTAACAACGAGGAGTTGGTTCTACATCAACGAGAGGACGTGGCCGCTCGAGTTGTTCTCGCGGAAAATGTCGTATTGCCTAGCAGAACCGAGGTTATAGTCGATGCAAACCTGAACGGCGCTTTCCAAGATGGGCAAGTCATTATAGTCGAACCTAATACTGACGATCAGAAAATTGGAAAAGGAGTTCTCGTTGGAAAAATGTTGTTGACAGCAAGAAAGGAAATACCAGTCCGCCTAATGAATGTGTGAACTGTTTCCCCGTCAACATCAAGAAGGGTACGATCTTGGGAAGCTGTGCCATGGTATCCTCCATCTCCCGCCAACTAGAAGCAAACGTGCAAGAGAGGAAGGTCCCGAAGAAGTTGTTGGAAATGGTCATGTCAACAGCCCAGGAATTGACTCCAGAACAAAAGACAAAAGCGAAGAACCTGATATGTCGCTATCAAGATGTGTTCGACGTAGAAAATGGATCTAAGGGAAGAACCGACATCGTCGAACACAAGATAGAGACAGGAGAAGAAAGACCCATCCGTCAAGCTCCAAGGAGGTTACCATTGGCGAAGCGTGAAGAAGCAGAACGCATTATTCGCGAGGTGGAAAACGACAATGTGATTGAGCCATCAAGCAGCCCATGGGGGTCAGGGGGTCACCGGTGGTGCTTGTGAAGAAGAAGGATGGATCCACACGGTTCTGCGTAGACTATCGATTGCTCAACAACGTCACCAAAAAGAATAGTTATCCTCTGCCACGGATTGATGACACCCTGGCTGGTTCAAAGATCTTCTCGACCTTGGATCTAAAGAGTGGTTATTGACAAGTGGAACTAGCCCCCGAAGATCGAGAAAAGACGGCGTTTTCCCTTGGTATGGGTCTATGGCAATTCACAGTGATGCCGTTCGAGTTATGTAATGCCCCAGCGACATTAGAGAGACTAATGGAGACGGTTCTGAAAGGTCTGTCCTGGACAACGTGCATGGTATACCTGGACGATATAATTGTGGTGGGAAAAACTTTCGACGACCATCTGAAGAACCTGGAAGGAGTGTTCCAGCGGCTTCGCGAAGCTGAACTAAAGCTTAGCCTCAAGAAGTGCCACCTGGGAGCAACATTGCCAAATTAGTTTTGAACAACTAAAACAGTACTTGATAAGTGCTCCTATTCTGAGTTACCCTTTCCCAGAAGGCAAGTTAATCTTGGACACCGACGCTAGCAACGTTGTTATCGGTGGCGTACTCTCCCAGATACAAGAAGGGCAAGAGATGGTGATCGGCTATTTCAGTAAAATCCTGTCAAAGCCGGAGCGAAATTATTGCGTCACTAGAAGGGAACTGCTAGCCGTGGTAAAGACCATAGAATATTTCTACAAGTACTTATATGGCAGACACTTCCTCCTGAGGACGGACCATGCCGCTTTAAAATGGCTCCTCCGATTCAAGAATCCTGAAGGACAAGTCGCACGATGGATCGAACGACTTCAGGAATACGATTTTGAAATCCAGCATCGGGCCGGAACTAGCCATAGAAATGCCGATGCTTTGTCAAGAAGACCTTGTGCCGAAGACTGTAAGCACTGTAGTCGTTTGGAGGAGAAAGTAGCCACGACTGCGAGAACGGCCGTCGTAGACGACAAATGGCAAGGTGAAGAATTGCGACGAGACCAGGAGAACGATCAGGATTTGAAATTTGTGCTGGAATGGAAAAGTAGGGAGGCAAGGCCTACTTGGGAAGGGATAGCACCATGCGCACCATCCGTAAAGTCGTACTGGGCGCAGTAGGACTCCATAGTGCTGAATCATGGTCTTCTGAAAGGAATCGTCGAGAACCAGGAAGGCACGGAACAGAAGACACAGTTACCGATCCCCAAGAATAGGGTGCCGAAAGTTCTGAGGGAGCTTCATGATGGAACTTCGGGAAGGCATCTGGGAATCAAGAAGCCTATGGAAAAGGTGCGCGAGCGATTCTACTGGGTAAACTGCAAGGAAGACGTAAAGGACTGGTGCAGGAAGTGCGTAGTCTGCGTAGCCAGTAACGGCCCCCACAAACGAGGCAAGGCTCCCATGAAACAGTATAACGTGGGAAGTCCTTTTGAGAGAGTTGCCATAGATGTAGCCGGCCCATTTCCACAAACGATTAGTGGAAATAAGTACATCGTCGTGGTAATGGACTACTTTAGCAAGTGGGTTGAAGCATACGCTCTACCAAACCAAGAGGCGATAACCTTTGCTGAAGTCCTTGTCCGAGAATGGATCGGTATGGCGCGCCCATGGAGCTGCATTCAGATCAAGGAAGGAACTTTATTCAAGAACGTGTGTACTCTGCTCGGCGTCCAGAAAACTAGAACCACTGCACTTCACCCGCAGTCAGACGGAATAGTGGAAAGATTCAACAGAATGATCAACCGACATTTATCCAAGGTAGTCTCCGATCATCAGAGAGACTGGGACACGTACATTCCCCTTTTTCTACTGGCATACCGTTCGTTCGTTCATGAGACAACAGGAGAGACACCAGCAAAAGTGGTATTTGGGCGAGAGCCAAGACTGCCCTGCGATCTGAAATTTGGCGTGAAGCCTGGCGAAATCCCTGCCGACGAAGACTACGTGGGCGGTCTACGCAGAAAAATGGACGACATTCACAATCGAGTGCGTCACAACATACAGACAGCCAGCGACCGAATGAAGGAGCATTATGACATCAACCCTCAGAATGGGGGATACCAACCTGGAGCGCTGGTCTGGCTTTATAATCCTCAAATACGTCGGGGGTCTATCCCCAAAACTGCAGACATCTTGGGAAGGTCCTTACAAAGTGATGAAACGGATCAACGATGTCATCTATCGCCTCAGGAAGATTCCGCATGACAAACCCAAAGTTATCCACTTCAACCGAATGGCTCCTTACAACGGAGAATAAAATGAAGGAACAGTACAACGGACGCAAGGTTCCGAAGTAAACTTCGAAATCTTTATGTTTCATCACGCCACAGGAAGTAAGGCGCGATTCGGAGTGACCACAGAGAGACAGCAAGACCTTTTTCAAGTGTCATCAGAGTACAATCTGGCCCACTGTGTGGCAGAAGACCTAAGGATGTCCAAGAGGATAGCCCAAGTCTTTCGGAAGAAATTTGGTCAGGTCGAGGTACTCCTAAGACAGTACTCCATGGTGGGCAAAAGAATGCAGATCATCCACACGGAGGCGGAACAAAGATGACACGTGTACTACTTAGTCACCAAGAAGACATCAAGCAGTAAGCCTGACTATCGCAGTATTTGGAGAGCTTTATGTAGCCTGAAGAGACAGCTGGTGGAAGGCAAGGAGACGAAATTAGCCATTCCCAAGATAGGCTCGGACTAGATGGACTGAATTGGAGGGTCGTTCGCAGCATGATAGAAGTCATCTTCAACGGAACAGGAATTGAAGTTCTCGTCTGCAGTCACCACCCACAGGCAGCTGTCGGCAGTAAGAAAACCGTGGACTGATAATTCTTCCAGACCGGAAGTTGTAAAATAGGTTCAGCATGCCGATTTCGACATCCTCCTTCAAGGCTATCGCGAGGAACGTTCCGAGACGAAACGTTTTTAGAAGGGGGCAGTGTAATGATTCGCCGACAGCAGCCGGCGTCAGTCTGTCTCTTTCGTCATCACCGACGCGCCATAGACCAGAAACTTCGCAGGTGCTCCGATATCAAGTCAGCGGTGAACTCAACCCTAGACATTCTGTCGCATACTCGAATGTTCGCGAGAAACAACCCCGGCTATAAAAGCACGCGGCCGGTGAATGGAAGGGAATTCAGCGTTAGACATTCGGAATTAAAGTCGCGTATATTTTTCGCTCGGCTGTTAAAATAAACTAGATTTAAGCTTATAAATAAATGTTAGTGTTAATTAGTTTGCTTTTAAATAAATTCGTTTATTAACTATTTCGTGTTTTGTTTTAAAATAAAAATTAATAGAACCCTTAAACTCGTTACAGTATTTTATATAACGAGCGAAAAAAAGCACCGTTTAGTTATGAGTTATATACATATTTTTTTGTAATACCATATTCTTAAGCTGAACAGATTAAAAATAAACTTCGAAAGAAAAACGTCATATTGATCACAGTTCACTAGTACTGTTGTAATTTCTGGTTTCCAAGGTAAAGCAAGTTGTTATTAATCAAATTTATTTTGAAAACGTCATTTTGAAATTTAGTTTCGTTAAAAACTATAAAAGTAAGCGAAAATCAGTTTATTAGCAGTGACGAAGTGGAAGATATCTATGGTACTCCGCCAAAAATTAAGGAAAAAGCGAAAGTCGCAAGTTTGGAATGATTGAAGTTTGGTGACTGAATCTGCGATGCTAAATATTAATAAAACTTTTGTTCTGGTGACTTTTTTATTTTATAGTGATTTTTTTATTTTATAGTAACTTCTTTATTTCACACTTTTAAATAATGACACATATTAGATACTGAAAACTGTCAAATAATGACAACTTAAGAATATGGTATTGCAAAAATATATTTATTTGTTACGTTATTAATTTTACAGTTATATGATAGACAATTTCATACATGTAAATTGCGACAGAACTAACAATTTGAAATTAATGTTTCTTTTGAGCTCATTACGAGGCGATTCGTTTGAACAAAAATTCTTCAACATACCTAGATAAAAATCTTTTCTAAAAAGCACTACTTGATTCGACGGTTTTAAGATTTATTTCGTAACGGTTGTTCTGTTATGGAGAAAGTTTGCTCCCGAATGTTTAGAATTTTAAATAAATATGCGCTGGCGTTTCAGAAAATACGCTGAGTGTAACGTTTTCCACAATTAGTGCTGTTTGGGTCGAACGCGTTAAAATTCCTTCGTGTTTCTTGAAGCGTTCGCTAATTACACACGAGTACTTCCTTCATATGCAATCAGCAATTTAACGTATCCAATTTTATGGGAAATAATCAACGGAAATATTTCGCTATTTGATTATGAACCTGAGTTCATGCACGTGCCTGCGAAGATAATTAGTACGTTGTTGGTGCAAGAAAAAAATAAGGCGTTGCATAATAACAATTTCTCATGGCGCTAATTTAACATTTGTTACACGAAAATCGATTGTGTGCAATTAGATAAAGTCGAGTAATTGGGTACAACGGCCTTAATAGCCGCTAATGACTCATTACCGTAACCTACTACCGTTTTTGTTTTCAATTCACTTGATTTTGATTTCTCAATGCTAGATTTTTGTCGTTGAAAATTAAAACATACTGCTTTTTAAAAAATAATATTTGCCGAATGCAAGTAATTTTCTAATTGATCGTATTTTTATAGTTATTAAGGTATCAAGGGCATTATAAGGTTTATAACGCAGGAGGTGGACAGTGTACAAACCGAGGGCCCTCGGCCCGAGGCGTGTACGCTGACCGAGGACGTATAATTTTAACGCCCGTGGTGCCTTCAACGTTTAATGTCCGACTAGTTTTGTATTCCGTTAGATTCATAATAATTTGATTAAAACCATCAAATCACTAGAAGTCAATTTTTTTTTGAAATGCCGTCCGTATATAAGCAACATATTTTGTTTGTCAATGTGACTTTTCATTTAGACCCAGTATTATAAAAGCAAGTTAACTTTAACTCCCAGTTTATTGCCGTAACAACAATTGTGTCCACAATTGTTACCATGGGAATTAACTTTCTTCTCGGAGCAAGCAGGTCACTTAGGCTGAATTGCACCAACGTCGTTGTTAACTAATCCTAGATTAAACATAGGACTTTATTCGCTTTAATTGGAGATTAAACTTTAAGCGATGTCGGTGCAACTCAGCCTTAGAGCCGGTCTTTCCACCTTCCCGTTAAAGCTATCCGACGAATAACTTGATTTTTATGAATAGTTGATTGATTTTTATGAATTGTTTCCATGATAATTATCCGTCAGTTAGTTTATCAAGAGGTGAAAAGACCGGTCCTTAGTGTTGTAATGTACAGTAATAATAATAATAATAATTAATTTGTTTTTCAATTATTCTAACACGCGAAATTAACAAATTAAGTGTGTTAGTGTGTTATTTGTTTACAAAGTATGGAATATCATCATGTAATTATGGTCGATTATCTAATGAAACAGATGGTCGAAGATTACAATACTTTATTTTATTGATGTAAATTACTACACTGTTATGAGTTATAAATTGTATTAACAATATATAAAAATTGAGTTATAATTAATTGGCTTATAATTAAGTAATCAACACGATAGATGTTGGATATTTACACGTGGATATTTAGAATTTTCTTCCGTTATCGAATTGCATATGCTGGCGACATTGACCGAGTGACCATGAATTTGCTTTACTGTTTTACGATGTGTTTATAAAAGCCGCAGAGCTCGTGTATCTACAAACAAAGGACCCAATGCGCTTGTGGTAGGACACTTTTTTTGAGCTAGACCATTGATATTTGCAGACTTAATTCACTTACGTGATGAAGAACTTACGATATTAAGTAAAACTTACACTTATTCGATTACACCCTCATAAGCTTGATTAATTAAATATTTTCTTTTGTAAGTTATTGTTCTATTAAAAACTTTATTATAAGATATTTATAAGATTATATCTAGTTAATTAAAATTATTTGTAGCCAGAGATATTCAGTTCAAAGTGCAAACATTTTAAAATTTCTAAGGCAAAGATTAGATACTAGTTGGATACTAGTTTAGTTTCAAAAAATTCTATGGCAGCGTTGTATAAAGGTTTAAGCCAGGATTAAAGTTAATCCTAAGTTAGAATGTAACACACAAAATGCTGTACGTCATAATAAGTGTCACATGCTAACTTAGGATTAAAGTTAATCCTAAGTTAGAATGTGACACACAAAATGTTGTACGTCGTACAAGTGTTACATGCTAACTTAGGATTAAAGTTAATCCAGGCTTAAACCTTTTATACAACGCAGCCTTAAAGTATTTCGGAATGAAAGTTGGGAGAACTATTTCTAAACAAACAACTTTTTGGTTGTACCTACTACTCTTAATTGATTGAAAACAAAAAAGTCGTTTCACACGGATATCCAAAAAGAAAAAGTTACAGATAAATTCACTAATCTCGTGTAGATTTGGTCTAACGAAAAGTTTGCTTCATGGAATTATTGGTGAATAAATTTGAAACATGAAAGAAATCTAAGAAATTGTTGCTTTCAAAATTATTTTTAATACCATAAGTGGACATGAAGTTAATTTTATTTCTAAGGAACTTTTGATGTTCTCTTGTGAAATTTTAGGCAGGACTATTTTGGAATGAAACTACAAGTTACTACCTACAATGGCAAATACACACTTTTTTCAAATTTTATTATAAAAATTTAAATATCTTTATGTATGTATTTCGAGCTCTTTGAAGAAAATTATAAAGCGAAACCTGGTTAGCTGAAAATATTATGAGCAACTCTCACTCGATGTTCGAATATTGCTACTGCACAGAGAAAAAACAATGGTGTTTGTTAACACAATTGTAGACTTTGTGTCTACAAATTGTGTCCGAAATGAAGACAGGAATAATAAATGTGAAACGTTTACATGCGATTGTAGAGTAATATTTGTGGTAAAATAATACATTTTATTGAAGAAATTGTTTAACACATTTATTTATGAATGTGTAATCCTAAAGTATGTAAATTAAATTTGTAAAATACACTGTAAACGTGTTGTACATTATATGTTGATTTGAATTCTATTTTATGTAGAATTAGTTCCTTTTATTTGGGAAAAAATTGTAGTTAATATGTAGTAGTCGTTACAAGTTCATTCTTGTTTGCAATAACCTTTGCGCGTATTTTTTCCGCTACGTAGGCACATCGAAGTGATGCATTTATGTTTATGAGCGAGTGCAAAGAGCATAAAACTGACGTGACACAAAATTTTCCCCGAATCCTGGCAACAATGGACTAGACGACTAGACTGATGTGCGCATCAAAAGCTAATAAAAACGATGCAAATAAGTAGATCCGAGTTTGTATGTGAACTTGAATGCAGACGAGCGGATATGATATCTGTGCCGGTTGGTCTAATTTACAATAGCTCACGCGGCGCCCTCACTGATTCAATTTCCGAACTCCGCGCTTACAGTTTTCCAACAAACGTTCGGTCCGTCATGACATTATTAAATCAATTATTCTAATTATTACAATTCTGAGCTTAAATCTTACCTATTTACATTTCAATAATTCTAAATAATTTACTTATAATATACATGTAATTTAAAGTCGCCTATTTCTATAAATATTTACACAAACTTAATATGTATATCTGATAAACACTTGAATTTTAATAATTATGCAAACAAATCCTGTAAAACATAAATAATACATTACTCTAAATTTTTCTTTACTATTTACAAATTTATTTCTTTATGAAAAATTTAAAAAAATCTTTCGTTCAGCTTATAAACACCGCATACCCTCAGAATACAAATTTAAATGTTCCATTGCTCTTGGAAATGATGGTGATTCGTACCCCACTTTCATCCAACAGTTTGAATTAAAATGTTAACTGTTGACACATTCAATAGTAATTTTTTCTAGCGGGTTAGTAATTTCGATATTTTCAAAATATAGAAAACGTTTTCACGCAATATTGGTATATTTTTCCCACCATTGTAGAATTTTTTACAATAAACTATGCAAATTTTCTCTTCACACCTGTAGGAATTTACTGTAGTACAAAAGTCAAATGGCTGTTTACTTCTTTACTCCAAAATTGAGTAATAATTTCACTACAAACATATGTAAACATTTATCAAACAGAGGAAATAAACCTGAATTTTTTGAAAAAATCTCTACAATTGTGTTAAGCATATCTACAACTCCTTTTTACATATAATTGTAGAAAATTTCACTTTGTCATTTCTCTCTGTGTGTGTTTGAAATAAATTGAACAAATTATAAAATTCCGATCCCTAGTAGTAACACTCGGAATTACAAACAAGATTTCTTATCAAGCGTTCCAAAACGATTCTTATCAATTCAGATATTGAGCGAAAGACAAAAGGAGTGTTTTGTTTCGAGTGATGATTGACATATAATGTATAGGTACTGTTTCTACTTGAAACTTTTCAAATAATTAAGTACAAATAGTAAATAAAAAAAATTTTATGTTAATATTTTTTACTAGTATAAGATTTCTTTCTGTCTAATCACTTAAGTATGATAAAGGTATTAAAATAATTTAGATGTATGTAAATATATACATATTGTTTATGATCTCAAACAGTATATCAAAACGAACGACCCTTCTAATCTACGAAGGCATCTGAATTAATTTGATCAAGACGTCCCTACTCTCGGCTAAATTGTAAATTTCATTTGCAAACAAGATGGGATGAACACTGCAACGACAGTTAAAGTCCTGGGAGGCGGTACTGATATGTCTGTCAAATGGGCGCCTCATTTACAACCGGCTTGTTAGCAAAATGAAACTGCTATTTGCAACACGTCAGGTCAGATAAGTCGCTCTTCGCAGTCACGGCATAACGTGAACGCCAGTCAACGAGATAATGACTTTTCATTCAAAATATTCCTGACACTTCGGAGGATGGAAAGCTGACACTTAACATTCTCACGGAATTACATATCTTGAAAGCACATTAAAACCGAGAACTACGTGTAGTACAATAGCTTAGATATTACATACCTAGTGTGAAACTGTTTTTTTAAATACATTTTATACTAGCTCTATTTAAACAAGAGATATTTTGTTATTTACCACGTATCACATTAACAATACTCTTTTTTTTCTACATATCTCCCTTCAGCACTTTTACACTTATTCCATTTCTTTTCCAATTATTCCACATCATCAAAAAAAAATCCTTCGGAAACTTTGCAAAGTATTTTTCAATAGCTTCATTAGATGTAAAACACTTTCCCCTGAGATGCCTTTTTAAGTTTTTGAATAAAAAGAAATTTGACGGCTACAAGGTGGATGTCTTAACTCTATGAACTGATTGTCTACTGGACTTTGTTTGTCTTATGTCGTACAGTAACAAGTTCTTTTTGCGAATAAAAATGTGGGCGTTTTTCTCCAGAGCAGTTTTTAAATTTTGAACTGTGCTTCCATAGGCCTCTCCATTTATGCTAGGCTGTCTCGGCATACACTCAATATTGAAGACTCATCCGCTGTCTCAACAGCCCATCAGAGTGTATTCCAGCAGTGATGTACAGACCACTCTTCCTTTGAGCATGCAGTTAATCCACCTGCAGTAAATATCCTTCACCCCTCTGCCTCTCAGAGCCGAGGTAATGGAGCCGAAGGATGTGTTATCAAAGGTCCCTTCGATGTCTAGAAAGGCAGCTAAGAGGACCTCCTTGTTTTCCACAGATTTCTCCACCCTCCAAAACTTAATTGGAAACTTCCCCATGCAACTATTGTTTCAAAATAATTTTTGGGCCATTGCCTTCTTTTGTCAGGAGCCTAAGTACTACTAAATACTTAAAATTAGGATGTATCATCATTTTAGTTTTTTCACCAGAAATCTGAAAGCAAAAATAAGTGGCACGTTAATACCACATGATCCAAATTCTAGCATCGATTGAGGCGTGCGAAATTTTATGCAGGTGTCTGTCTCATAACATACGGAGAAGACTGAACGGGTAGGTAGGGGATATCAAAGTGAAGCTTTTTTTCTTAATAAACTTTTAATAAAAACTCAATAAGTAGGATGTTACAGCAAGTCAAAGTTAAATTAATTAACAAGAAATCGTTACTAACTGTAGTAATAAATTACGTTTTAAATTCAAGTTTGGGGTATCTAAGAGTTATTCGAACAATGCTTAGTTTAAAAAATTATTAACACAAAAGTTGTTACTTAATTTTTTCTTTTAATGCCCGAAACTGATGTTCAAATTGTCGAGGGCCGCTGACTAATTAAAATCAAACTAGAAAACAAGTTGATTTAGAAATTTACTTAAACGTCAATTCCTTTAAGGCTCGGTATTTCAGTCACAGTTTAACTTTAATCTTCAGTTTATTCCCACAAATATAAAAAAAATTGTTCCTATGGAAATAAACTAAAGATTAAAGTTAAACTGTGACTGATATACCGGGCCTAAGTGTCAAAGTTAAGACAGTTTACTGTTAAGGCCCGATTTCTCAATCACTAGTTAATTTTAAGTACCAGTTTATTCCCATAGTAACAATTATGAAAAAAATTGCCCTCCTAAGCCCTAAGCGGTTAAAATACAGGGTCAACATTTTGAATGTTTTAGTTCTGATAAATTTAGAGTTTACTTAATGATAAAATTTTAACTGCTGTAACCTTCTTGTTATTGGGTTTTGGACAAAAGCGAATTAAGAAAAAAGCTTTGCTTTGATCCAGCCATCCCTTCAATCTCCTCTACACGTTATGAGACACCCTGTATTTCGCACAGTTGTAGTAGCATTAGGAATTGACTAAAAATAGTAAAGGAGACTGTGGTTTAAGGAATAATTGAAATTTATCTCCGCCCACAATAATTTTATATCCGTAGATACGTATTTCGGCAGCTAAGCTGCCATCTTCAGTACAATTTAAATTTTTTTTATAAAATTACATGAAATCTAACAGCTACCAAGCTTCCTACTTACCTACCTGATCATACTATCTATACTACTAATACTATCTAAAATTAACAAAATTAACACTAAAAAATAGTAAAGGAGACTGTGGTTTAAGAAATAATTGAAAATTATCTCCGCCCACAATAATATTAACAGTCAAAACCTACCAAAAAGGAAATCAAGTAAAACGGAAATGAGTATAGGTCTAATATCCGAAAAAGGTTCTTATTCTCCCGAATAAAGAACTTCTGTAAGCATTTAATTCCCTGTTATTTGATACCGCTTGAATTTATCTCTGAAAAGTAATTATATACCTATATATGTATATGTATGCACCTATATGTATGCACATATATATACATATATATGCACAAATCGCCAAAAAGCAACCTACAGATTAGAGCAGATCACACCCACACACCACAAGTTAAGAGCACTTTACGATATTTATTTCGGAGAATCCTCTCCTTATCACATATCCAGTGCAAATGCATCCTTTTTGGTTTTGACTGTTAATATTATTGTGGTCGGAGATAATTTTCAATTATTTCTTAAACCACAGTCTCCTTTACTATTTTTTAGTGTTAATTTTGTTAATTTTAGATAGTATTAGTAGTATACGAGTAGATAGTATGATCAGGTAGGTAGGTAGGTAGCTGTTAGATTTCATGTAGTTTTATAAAAAAAATTTAAATTGTACTGAAGATGGCAGCTTAGCTGCCGAAATACGTATCTACGGATATAAAATTATTGTGGGCGGAGATAAATTTCAATTATTAGGAATTGAATTATGAAGTGTGAATTGTCTATTTATGTATGGTCACAGTTTTCATTATAAAAGAATTATTCATTGGCAAAGAACTTTCAAGTGTTATGCATTTCCTTGTCATCCAAGCAAGATGGTTGGAATCTTTGTGTTTTTAAAAAAAATTGTTCACACTTTTCATACGGAAAAATATGACTATGCTCATTTCTTTTCTTTATAAGTCTCGCCTCTATTTATAGTAGATTCTGAAATGCTTTTAATATGAAATTTAGATTTAATTAAAACGCCCGCAGGCCAATTAAATTTTTTGCCAAGCAATATACATATGTTGTTATTGTTAATGTTACAGTTTAACACGAGTCCAATTATCATATCCACGGAGTTGATATTTAATTTATAAACACATAAATAAAGGATGACGAATTATTTCAATTATTGTGTTTTTTTTTGTTATTTAGATTCAAGGCCGATTTATCGAAAATGACACAAACAACCATAATATTCAATATCGCGACGAGATAACAAACATTAAATTGAAAGATTAGTGGCTAAATTTAGTCTCGCGAAAAAGTCAGTGACCGCGGAACGTACACGTGACTATTCGGCGGTTTTAATGAGATTTTTTTGTTAACTAAAGCAGTTTATGGGCCACTGAGACAAAATGAAAGTGCAAAAGAAAAACCTCATAGACAGCAGTTATAGTTAAAACCATTTCTAAAAATTATTCTATATTTGTAAAACTACTCGCTTGATAAAAAAAAAACAAAACGAAGAACAGAAAGAGAATAATCAATAATTTTTGAAGTTCTTGATTAATAATTGAACTATTATTTTGTTCTAATGTAGATAAAAATTTATTGCATGAAATTGTGTAAGTTCTTTTATGAATAATGCAAACACGACACCTTTCTTAGAAAACATTTTAGATAATTTATAAAGTAGATAATGACGTCATAGCCATGTTTATTTAGTATTCATTATAAACAGCTTGATTATTGCAGACTACATTCGCTTTTCAAAAAACACGTGCAAATAATTATTTATTTAAGAAAGCAGTAGTTAATAATACCGGAGTTTTTTTTTAAATTTAATGTTTCAAATTATTGAAAACATGGTGTTCGTGACACAAATCGTGTAAATTGTTATTAATTAATTTCTGCACCTACATATAGTACCCATAGTATAAAAGAACACACTATTATTATGAATAAATTGCTCTGCACAAACTAAATTCAAAGAATTACAAATTTGTAGAAAATAAACTTATGATGCACGTAAATATAATCTCATGAATATTCAGTATTAGTAATGAAGTAATTTTCCGTTCTGTTTGTTAAACAAGGATTTATGTACAGTCAAGGTTGGGTGATTGCTAAAAATAACTGGTAAATCTGTAAATCTACCTAAAGAATGAAAATCATTAGTAGTACCGAACCCTTAAAAAAGTAGTAGTAAGTAGGCAGTAGTAAAATTTGGAAAGTTTCAGAAAATAATTTTAAAAGGTAAAGGGGAGTCGTACTGTATTAGGGAGTGCAAACATTAATGACTGTGGAATTTTTTTGTCGGTGCTTAGCACATTGCTACACATTGCTCAAAAGACGCTCTGGCGACGCTTCCGCCTGGTTCTAATACCGCGGCGTCCACGTCAAGAAAACGTCGCATTTTCTGCTAATTTTTCTCATTCCCATAAGAAATACACGGGAGAGCACCGCACCACTCGAGGGCTTAGCGGCGAGTTGCTATGGGACAGAGGCCAAGTAACGGACGGGGGCTGCATGAGAGGAAACGTGTGCCCGGCCCGATCGCCCTGTAATTTTGTCTGGCAGGGCATCCGAAAGTCATCCCACTCATACACGGGAGTTGGCCCTGCGCCGATCCCCCTGGTCTTCAGATCGCGAAAGGGATTGCGAACATCGTCTACCCCTGACTTTTTTACTCAGATGGGGAAAATATTTCGGCGATCCTAGTCGTTCCCGGCGCCGTAAAAAGTTTCAGAAACAAACTTGCAAAACCGGGTCCCTTCGAAAAATCATATCTCCGAAAAACGCGTTTTCCCTTGGAAAGGGCCCGGCGGGTTACGTACCCGAAGGAGCGTTCTTGCTTGTGAAAGAGTTTAAAAAAATTCTGATATCACGTTTTCGAAAAAAATCCTTTCTCCGAAACCGGAAATAATATCATCGTGGTGGTTGAACCGGAGGATACTTTCGTAATTCCCCTTCATGACGGAGGTTGTTCCGCTCGGCACGCTCTTTATACGAAGGAGTCGCGATTTTTTAAAGTATCACTTACTTTTTAAATGCTCACTCGGTATACTTATTCCAAAATTACATTGAACTTAAACTTCACTTGGAATCGTAAATTTTTCTATCAAATTCTCTACATTAAGCATTCATCGGTCGATGTGTAAAGTGTAAGTACTTAATAGCATGTGTAATATTTCGCTCTTGGGGTAAACAATGAAAGGCAATGAGCCTTAGATTATTTTTGGACGTACGTCAAAACTATTTTTGTACAGCGAGTTAGGACAGCTGGTTATCTCAAATATTTTGCCCACGCATTGTCCCCCGTCCTTCGCCGAAAATGACATCATTTTCGAGAAGCAATTGAAGGATTTTTTCTTTTCGCATGTCCCAGAGTTCCCCGAAAATGACATCACTTTCAAACACTAAGCGAAGTATTGTTATTTACGCACGTATTCAGTTCAATTAAGATTCTTAGCTAATGTTTTTCTTGATAACTAAATCTTTTGGACACTTGCTTGTGGGGAAGATTGAGATAAACACTCATCGCGAATACATATATCATATGTTTCATTTTCAGTTGAAAACGTATGCGTATATTTTGCGTGCTCTTGCCTTAAATTCTTTAATTTTTATATGAGTCGTATCTAAAATATACAACGATGTAGACGTGGTGTAGTGGGTCAAGCGAAGGTTTAGTTTTATATCTTTTATTTTATAATGAAACCTGTCTTATCTCTGCCATTTTTCAAGTTTCAGTAAAACAAGCAGGAGGAACCAAATAAAAATGTAGAGGAATTATTAGACATTGCATTGAAGAAAGAAGCTGCGATGGAGGAAGCAGTAATAATAAGTGTGGTTTCAAGTAATAGGAAATGGAACAGAAGTGCGGTGTAACTTCACCAAGTCCCAAAGACAGGGGAAAAAGACGTAGCAGATGAGAAGTCATCGATTTCAAGAGGTTCGTCAAGTGAAGTTCAGTGTTATGCGTGTGGTAAGACAAAGCACGATTTTAAGAACTGTAAGTATCGTAAATAAATAAATGTAAAACTTGTAAAAATATGGGATATTTGGTAAGTGTTTAATAAAAGAAAACAAAAAGTAATCATTATTTAAATTTAGAAAAATCAGATTAACCTATTGACGATAGTGTTCTATGTAAATTGGGATAAGTAAATGAACCAATTATTGTTAAGATTAAAATAAATGGAGTTGACCTTGAAATGGAATTGAACACTGGAGAATATCGATGATCCCTGAGAAGACATACATATAATACTAAATTAAGTGATATTAAGTTAATTCCTACAATGTTACGTTTAAAATAATGGTGGTGATACTTTGATTAAACCTATTGGTGAAATTCACGCAAAATTTTCATTATTAGAGACTGAAAAAAAATTGTCGAATGGTGATCGTAAAAGATGGTTGTCGACCTTTGTTCGGCAGAGACTTAATAGAGGCTTTTCAGTTATCAAACAATTTCAAGAAACGTCTAAAAAAATTAAGGGAACCGAATGTTCCAAAAAGGTGCTCCAAATAGGTTATGATAAAGAAGAAGACTACTCAGCATTTAAGCAGTACCGCAATGATTTAATAAAAGAATTTGTAGATTTATTTACCAACAGATTGGGTGAACATAAAGGGGCAAAAGTAAAAATTAAATTACACCGATATTTTAAGGCCCAGACCCATTCCATTCGCATTAAAGGCTAAGGTTGAAAATAAATTGAATCGTTTGGAAAAAAATGGAATATTTACTAAAACGGAAAATACTAATTGAAGAACCTCTTTGGTTCCAGTGTTAAAACAAACGGTTCGGTTCGCTTATGGGCAGGTTGTAAAGTAACACCAAAGAAAGTAAGGAATAGTAGTGATCATAGTATTATTAAAAACAAAGGGAAACGTGAAATCAAACCTCCAGGAGGATTAAACTTGTAACTACTAATAAAAAGACTTTTTTGTAGGGAGAGTAGTATTATTGTATCCTAAAAGTAAAGTTGGCAACAGTGGTTGTCACTCCCGGGTTTTTTCAATCTAACAATGATGAATAAAACGAAGCATATGCTTTTACTTCAAATTTTTCAATGAAAACTGCAAATATTTGAAGAAAAACGAAATTCTAAATAATTCTGCCTGTAATGTAGTAAAAATTTTAATAAATAGAATCGTATAATGATTTGCATTCGAAATTTTTCCACGTATTTAAGCTTTAAAAAAAAAATTACAACAGAAAACAAACAGTAAAAGCATTTGCTTCGTTTTATTCATTTGGCTCAATGTTTTGTACTGTGCTTGCTAAAAGGTGTAAGTCGTTACTTTTTATACACAATAAAGTTGTGTTCTTTATATGATATAAAACTGTTATTACAAGGGGGGTTTGATACATAACATATATGTAGAGGCTATATGAAGTACAAAACATAAATTGCATTCATACGCAACAGTTTTTCAACTGCGTCCATTATTTTGCCCGAACTTCTATACAAGGTGATCCGTAAGTCAATGTTTTCCTGCGAGAATGTGTTAGTAGAGCTAATTTGCAATTGATTTAACCATAATATCCATTGTAGGGCTACAAAATCCCATAATTTTGGAGATATTCTAATTTTCGTATTTTTCTCAGAAATGTGTTTTTAATAACACTTTTTTTAATAAGTCGATTTTCCTCGTTAGTTTAAACAACACAAGTTACGTCACAAAAATTGTGTTAAATACTTCAATAAAATAAAAATACAAGAGTATCTTTATAATTAGCGCTTACGTAAGTTATAATTAGCACTTACTTTTTCTTATCTTTTATTTGCATTTGCAGATTTCTAAGAAAAACACAAAAATTAAAATATTTTAGAAACTATTGAGTTTTGTATGATTGGTATTGATTGATTAAATCTTAAATCAATAGCAAACGAGCTCTACTTACGCGTCCTCAAAGATATATATCGACTTATCAATCACCCTGTGTATTTAAATTCATAATAAGATATATTTCTTTGAAGATTACAACCTGTGGATATAACATTGAAATTTGATCGCGAACACTGTTATTAAACAACCATTGTTGGTATTATTGTTTCCATAAGAGAAGAACTTTGCGTCATAGATAAAACGCGTCTAGCGTTGCATCATCACTAAAGTTCGGATTTGATGTAAAAAGCATCTTTTTTATTATTAGGAATATCAATGTAAAATTTAGGATATATCCAAACTTCACTAAGATAATTAGATTGGCGGTACAAAAAAATACATATTTTGCATAAACTGATGGTCTAGTGCATATTTTCGGTTTTCGTGCCTAAAATGCATATTTTCTACATTTCGAACACAAAACCGACATATTTTCACAATATCAATAATCAATTTTTATCAGAATTAGGTAAGCAAGAATAAAAAAAAAATCGCCGGTCTTATTTTTGCACTTGACAGAAATGTTTAGTGTCGCACTCGCCGGGCGGCGAGTTTATTTACGGTCTCCTCTGGTAGTTCCCCATTCTTAAGATGTGTCGGATTATCTGAAATGAAATTTATAGCTTGTCTTAAATAATTTAAAATTTTGCAAGCATTATTGTTTTTGCAATCCTAGCGTAAACTCTAATCAAATTCGAAATGCCGAAGGCCAATCGTTGTGTTGTGTCTGTGTGGATTAAAAATCATCCCGAGCTAACTTTTGAAAAAGAGGAAGTTTTCTGCAAAGTCTGTGGGAAAGTGGTAAGTTTTTTTTTCCTCTACATTTTTACGAGGCCCATTAATTCGCATTAATTAAGAAATATTTAATATTAATTTGAAAGTTTTTAAATTTTGATTACATGTATGTATGGTATTTTATGAGATTATTATTATTATGTTCGATTAATAAAAATATTTATTTTAAAGGTAAAGTGTGAGAAAAAGTCACAAATTGACCAACCACATCGCGACCGGGAGACATAAAAGTGGGTGGGAGAAACTGATTGATTACTTGTCGTTTTATTTAATCAGAAACAACATGCATAAAAGCGCATAAATTTACGTACGAGACCATATTTTGGCATATTTTTTTGGAAAAGCGTGACATATTTATGCGCATATTTTTAACATTTCTTATGCATAAAAATCCGAACTTTAATCATCACACATATAAAGCACAACTCCATCCTTTTTTCTTATTAACCGTTGACAAAGAAATAATACTGAATATTTGTATGTTGTAACTTCGGCGATTGATGATGCAGGGCTCCAGTGCCGTGAATTTGATAATAGGAATGTTATTGAAATTCGACTTGTAACTGACAGTGTTAGTAAACGCCGTTCGCGCATGTGCGTATGTACCCAGCATTAGAAAAGAAAAGTGATTTTCGTTTCTCGTTAACTTTCAGGTCGGGACCGTCAATATTAGAGAAAGACTACATTCAACGGAAATTAAATAAAGTAAAAATGTGTAAGATTCTGATGTAATTTTTCGTGGCAATAAAATAAATAGAGTTTCTGTTATACAATTTCAATGTGCAACAACGACTGATTAGAGCACAAATCGTAAGTAATTTAAGAGGAAGGTGCTACCTGCATTATGATTTTAATCATCATAAAGTACAATAGTGTTCGTGATTACTCCACGACGTTTGGGCAACCAAAAAAACAGAAATTGTGAAAAATATACAAGATGTTCCACTTAAGATAAAGTAGATGATATTTTCTAGAAAACCGGCAGCAACAATGTTCACAATTTATACAGAGTATCAATTTTGTAATGTGGTGTTTAGACTATTCCGTGTTTCTGGTTTACAAGGAGTGGTTCAAAAAAGTTGAAACTTAGTGCGAGAGTAGTTAACTTTAGTATACACAAAGTATAATTTTTTATCTATATTAATTCGCAACACGTATGAAAAATTAAAAGAAATGGAACCTTGTGTGAACAATTCAATTCAATAGGCATACAACAATTTTCACTGGATCAAAACATAGTTTAAGTTTTTTGTAAATACACTTTAGAGTTTCTGTAATTAGGATTTCGATAATGAATAAATAAAATTAAAAGTTTAATTCGTTTATTTTATTTGGGAACCATAATCTTGTTTATTGGCGCTCAATTGCAGTCATAATTTGACCTTTACCGACTCAGGGCTTTAAAGTAAACTAACCCCTGTAGGTTACATAATTATTTTATGGAAGCAACGTGCACATCATTCGCATACGATATAAAAATATTGAATCCATAAATTTTGGTCAAAATAAAACAAAACGTTGTATGTACCACCTGCAAAATTGTATATAATAGCCCTCGAGCATTTTAAACATACTCTCGGGCTATAATCACCTAATTATGCTATTGAGTTACTAAGGTAGCATATAATTATTTACCACAGTAAATATTTTATTCTTGAAATAATTTTGAAGTTTATGTATTTTTAAGAAATATTCAATTCGATGCCGCGGGCCGCATACAAATCTTGGGGGTTCCAGTTTGCAAGGATCTAGTCTAAGAGTCAGTGAACTTTTTTGACAAAGTGTTTTATAAAGGGTGTTTCAAAATGACCGCAAGATTTGAATTTCGCGACATTTTCTTTTGATCAAAAGTGCTGCTCTAAAAATTTGACTACTGTCAAGTAGAGGCATCCCGATTATCAGTCATGGAACGTTACACGACCGAACAGCGGATTTTAATAGTGAAAACTTACTTCAAAAATGGTAAAATTTTAGCGCAAACAGTTCGCAGCATGTGTGCAATTTTTGCACCAATGGACCGGCCTGACCGAGGACGACCTGATCATTTCTCGTTCACAACCGAGCCCGTTCGATTGAATTTCTCGATCAATCTCTTAACCGTTGAAGAATTTGGTGCGTTTTGTCGACCAAAAATTGCACGCATGCTGCGAACTGTTTGCGCTAAACTTTTCCCATTTTTGAAATCAGTTTTCACTATTAAAATCCGCTGTTCGGTCGTGTAACGTTCCATGACTGATAATCGGGATGCGTCTACTTGTCAAATTTTTAGAGCAACACTTTTGATCAAAAGAAAATGTAGCGAAATTAAAATCTTGCTGTCATTTTGAAACACCCTTTACCATACGAAATTTTTAATAAAGATATTTGGCTCCTAACTCTAAAAAAAGAAATAGCGGATCTGGCGAAGCAACTCAGGTCGTAAATATACCCCAAAAATTTTTGAAATTGCAAAAGAAAAAAATGTTATTTTTTATAAGCCTCTTACTGTGCAATGAAATAGTACGAGTACAATTACATCTTTTCTAGTTTATGAAACATTGCCAATGTTCGTACTCATTGCTTATTGGAAATTTCTAGAAGTTGAATATTGTCAAAATGATGCAAAAAAATTCAATTAGAATTGAATGATGAATCCCAGAATGTACTAAACTATAGGGTGTTCCATTAATAATAAATGTTTTCAATATTATTTTAAGTAGATCATCATTGGAATCCAAACTTACACAGATGAATTTTCAGTGCTTTATGTATGGTTTCTAAAATCTCCTAAAATGCCATTCATTGTGAACGACCGTGTGTTAATGAACTACATATATTTAAAATTGAGATGATGTTTTATAAGAAGATAGAGAATTTAGCTTACATTGAATATTTTTATGCAGTTTAACGTGTCCATATTTTATTTAATTATGCAATCGATTACAATATATGCTTGTATCTTTACGTCTATAGTAATAGGAATTTCTGTGTCAACATAGAGGTACTCACCAAGCAATTAAGCAAAATCTACGAGTTTTGAGTCAGTTAAACCGATTCTGCTAATGGAAAGCAAACACTTAACACCGAAATAAAAACACGCGCAAATATTTGACCGTTTCAGGATCAAGCGTCTAATAAAATAAATGTTAATTTTTGACGCAAATATTAATTTTGGGTATTCCTCAACACACATATAATTTCATCAAAAGTAATTATTAATAATGAAAAGGTTTCTCTCATTAATACAAAATACTAGAAACAGCAATATTTTCAGTTAATTTTGGTGTATGAAAAACAAAATCTTACAATAACTTTTTTGGGATTAGGCAGATACCTTTAATCAATTCATTATTAGAAAGTTTTTCTCATTAGAAAACTTTTTTGTGTCTCTGTAATTGTTGATAACTCTTAGAGCCCGCGCACACTATAATAGTTTGTTCTGAATCAAGTTACGAGAAGTATGATTACGTGGCCTCTAATAATTTAATGTACAGCCACGTATCACATTTCTGGTAGCTTGATGCAGAATAAAGTATCGGCCGATAGTAAGTCTGCAGTGTGCGCGGGCTGTTAGAGTTTAATTACAAAAGAAAAATTACCATGACTAATTAATTTCTTTAGAGAGGTATTCATCAGTAAATTTTTTTTTGAGTCTTTGCATCTTTTGACACCTTTACGGTTTAGTGACAAAATGGAAAATCTAAATGGTGGCAGCATCCAGATATAGATAAGTTGGGTTAATCATCTTATTTTGAGCCTAGGAATCTGTGGATAATGGCCGATTTCTTCACCATGTTTAACCTAAGGTTAATTTATCTAACAGTCGGAATGTGACGTACAGTTGACCGTACACATGTTATGTGTCACGTTCTAACTGACAGATAAATTTAACCTCAAGATAAGGCGATGAAGAAATCGGGCATAAGTCAGAGAGACAGTCTGTACATAAAATAGTCATAAGACTGGCAACAACATAGGCGGCGGGAAGTATGCGCCTCATAGAAAAAGAAGAAAAGTAAACGACGAATAACATAAATGATTAACGAATCAAGAGATAAGTGAAACATCAGCACAAGAAGAGACATTGTGAAAATAATTTTAAAAAAAGATTAAGGAGGTTTGATCACTTAGCGAAACAAGAAGAGGATACAGCAATAAAGAATTGCACACGCACCACAAGAGGAAGACTAAAAGTGAGACCGAAATGAAGATGGAATGATCAAAGATATAAGAAGCAAGGAAAATATCGGATAGAAAGATATCTAAGACATCTTAAAAAAAAGAATAGTGGAACCAATTTGCAAAAGTATGGAATGATCAAACACTGTCGTATCACAAGAATATAGAAACAAAAATACTTATAAAATTATTTAAAAAAAAAGAAAAATGAAATTCATTAAATTCAAGGCAAAGTTTTTAGAAATAATTCAAAGAACAAAAACTTGAGCCTTAGATTAAATTAGAATTAAATTAGAATTGCTAATAAACCAACATATAAGTTTAATTAATTCGTCTTATTATAATTCTTGGGATTGATTATCCGAATTTAAACATTGTTGGAAATTTTAATTTATGTTTGCATTGTCTTTGCAGTATGTTGCATTAAATATACGGAGATTTCGAATCGTAGATTGACTTCACATGTCGATCAAATTGTGATTAAAGTTTTCGAGGGGTTTGTCGTTTTGCAAACATTTTTGCCGGCCAATAACACTGATCCAGTTAAACTACATGCACTTTCACGCAACGCCGCTGTGAAACTGGTTTGACATCACCGGCATTCGAAGTTTCGCCGCGCTTTGTAAACTTCGTCATTTCGGCGTGGCGATCACGAGATATTTACTCAGAAACGCAAATATAAATTTTTGGGTATCCCCATTCAGTGTCGTTGGATGACGACAGACCGCAAGGCGACAAAATCTCGTCCGGTTCACTGAAAAGTACACCTGCACGAACCAGTAATTTATTGATAACAATTGTTAAAATTAGTCGGCGGCGAAAATAGCTCGAGAAATAAAGTGTTTCTGGTAGTATGAAATAATCAAAGTTTAGCGCAAATGGTCCTGGGTGATTACGGAATACCCGGCGAGCAAAACAAATTTAGAACAAACAATAAATAAACAGGATAGATTACGAACTGCTTCCGCCTGCAACGACACAGCCTTGCACAATCACCGTAATCTTCCTTGGCAGCACTTCACCAACTTTATCAATTAATCTACCGCACAGCACAATTTATTTTATCGCGCGCGTTTGTCTTTCGTTACATAATTTATTAACATTCACAGATTTGGCACGTTGTTTTTGGACGAATTTTTCCCCCCCCGAGCAACAGATTACGCAACTCGTTTCGACACTCACTGGATTATTTATTGCGGGGCACTGAAAATATCCGCGGCGCTGAAACGGCCCGACCGTTCTCGAAGAGTGGCGGCGATCCTGTGTCCCCAATATCTGATTCGCAAACTGATACATTTATTAGCAACGCGCACAAAGTCACGTAGTAAATTTTCGCCGCTTTTTTCGCACCTAGTGCACAGGCCATTTCGCCCGGGCACAGGCAGAGAATTCCGCCAGGCCAGGCCGAAGTCCGCGAGTGCGTGAGCGACCTTGTCTGGAATCGCCTTCTGATAATGAAACGGGAATTCTCTCTACACCGAGCGTGCTTCAGTACACGCTCGATTTGTTCCACGGAAGCTTGCGTAATGAAAGTTTCTGTGAAATTCACAAACGGGGAGACCAAGGGTACTTTACTTCATACATGCAACTAAAGAATCACATTAAACGGTTAAGCGTCGATTACACGAAGCTAGTTTACTGGCTGCTAGTTAGATAGTTTACTAGCGGATAGTAAAAAAGCTACATGTAATTGCAGTAGCTAGTAAACTATCTGAAAAATTTACTTGCTAAAAACGGAACGTGAAAAGTTAAACACACGTCAACTTTACTGGCTACTAGCTGGCGAATTTACACGCTGGCTAGTGAACTCGCCACGTGTAAAGACAAAAGCTAGCCACAAGAAGCTAGTTCGGTGTAGGTTGGTCATGAAAAATGTCGGTTGAGGAAATTCGCGCATATGTCGTTTTTATTAGTGCATTGCTACAAGAAGAAATAAGAAACGTAGAAACAGAAAATAAACGAAATTTATCAAAATCGCTTTATTTTAAATTTTTACTTAAATAATCCTTATGTTTACAATTCCAGAGTGTAACATAGCGCAAATATTTTTCAAAAAATGTTATAATTTCTGCAGCGCTCCGTTTAATAGCCGTGTTTGCTTTCATGAACATATGATTAAAAGGCGGTAAACTCGCTAACTCGCCACTAGCTGCGTGTAATTGTTTACTAGCTACTCCTTCAGTATCTGTCTTTTTCACTAGCAAGCTTGTAGCGAGTAAACTAGCTTCGTGTAATCGACGCTTTATTTCTCATAAATAAAATGCATCGGCAGTTATTGTTATCAGTAGGGCAAGGATTTTAGGTCGAGAAATGTTGACATATTCCATAAACGGCGCTGATTGTACTGGGTTCGCATGATTGTCCCGTCTCAATTCAATAAGAGCCATTTATTGCTTGGTTAAATTTAATCAAATGTTAAGGCCGCTACACACGCTCCTTCTTACCTTGATTCTTGCCTGCGCAGTTCAAAGTCTAAAGGTAAAACGGAGCGTGTAAATGCAAAGTTTTAAGACTTTGTACAGTTCAGACACTGGCTCGAAGGATTTCACACTCTGTTTGATATTTTGCGCGCGAGCCGGCAGACTCGCAGACTTGTTCGAACATGTGGTTGAGCCACCAACTTCAGTTCAAGCCAACTCTCAGTACCGAATATGTGCTAAAACTGGTTAACAAACCAAGAGTGATCAGTGAATTATGTGATTTGTGATGGCAGACTTGAGGAATTACTCGCACGAGTTTATTACTGAATTTATTACATTATACAGAGACAATCCATGTTTCCATGGAAAATTAAATCGAGAGATTACAGTAATTGGAATAAAAAGTCGGCAGCATATGAAGTGTTATGTGAAAAATTAAAAGAAAAAGATAATTAAATCATTCTGGGATAGAGTAGATATGATCGTCACACAGGAACATTACTTAAGAACTGAATAAAAGTACGCACTGAACACTGTATGTTTGGTTACAAATTTGGTATTTAGACTTGGACTGGGCTGGCAAGAATCAAGGTAAGAAGGAGCGTGTGTAGCTATAATTTTAACAAATATATCCGGAAAGTTATACAAGAGTAATATATAAATACTCACACAAATATTTAGTCATTAAAGTCCCAAACCGACATTTATGTTCAATCCTGCCATTCAAGTTTAAAGAATTAAAATTCAAAGTTATAGTTTGCCAGTGAATTTATGTGAAGGAGACCACAGATGTGTTAGATGTGTACAATACAATTACAATTGTTAGACCGCACTGTGGTCCGGATCGCGATCGTAGCGCGAATTAATCGAAAAAATCAAGTTTCATTTTTTCACTTAAGGTTAGTCGTACGGAAAACCCGGAAAACGGGCGAAAAATACATAAACTAGTAGAGGCGATATATTTTTCGCCCGTTCGACACGAGCCCACTCTCGGCCGTCCGCTCCCTACTTATTATAACCCGTAACAATGCGTTGCTTAAGAGATTTAAAGATATCTCAAAATCTGTTACATTTAGGCATAGAGAAGTCTTAACATTTTTTATTTAGAATAATGTTTAGAATCAGAATTTGCAATAGAAAATGTAACATTCCATTTAAAATAAGAAAGTTAATGGCGATTTCCGGTATAACCGGAAGTAACGTAAGATCACTGTCTTAAGTAGACTATACATTATATGTTTTATCGTATAATTTCTCATATGTGACTATTCTTCCGTTCACACTATGCAAGAGATCACCTGAAAGAAGTCATAAGATTACTCATATGGCAAATCATACCAAAATATATCGAACTTGATAGAATAGAACGGTGTTTATTCCATATGACTTTTGATAGGATTGACGAAAATGTAATTGCTCTTCTTTGTCGATATTTTATTTTATTGACTTTTGACAGACGAGAAGTTGTCATTGGCTTCGTTCAGATGAAGAAAATATCGTAAACAGTTTATGATTAATCATAAGCAGTTTACGCTGCATATACAGTTTTCAGTTGAACGATCGGTAGCGTAGACCGTTTTATTAAATATAAATATTCTAGTGCCTAGTGTTTCTAAGAAGCATCTCGAGCTAGATTAAATAACAATGAATTCAGCAATAATTGCAGCATTAGAAATAATTTTGATCTTATTTTGGGCGCAATAAATCTCCGGGAACCCATGCAAAATTTGCAGAGCAAAAATTAACGACCTCGAAATGAAAACTAATAAACTGCTTAGGCCCGGTATTATAAAAGCAAGTTAACTTTAATTTCCCGTTTATTGCTATAACAATAATTGTGTCCACAGTTGTTACCATGGGAATAAACCGATGGTTAAAGTTAACTTGCCTTTACAATACCGGCCCATAATCGTTCATGAACTTCTCTATCACCAAGCACTTCATATTGCACTCCGTTTATTGTATAAATCATATTATACTTTGTAAACGCCATGTTTTTAAACACGTTTTCGCTAGGGTAGCGCAAAAACGATTCGCTCCAAAAAATAGCGTCCGCTATGTAAACATGTTTCATCATGATCCTTGGAGCATAAACGTTCAGATGAAAAATCATAAACCGTTTATGATATTTTCCGTCATCTGAACGAAGCCAATAATAAAAATATCTCAGGTACGGATATTTTTATTGTTAATTAATTAATTGGGTTTATAAATATTTATTATTTATTAAGGTTGACTGGACAAGTGACCTAACTTTGGTCCTTATCGAGCATTATGAACTGCATCCACGTGATCAGCCGAGACCTGATTATGGATCAACCAGTACTGGAAATAGAGCAAGAACCTTTTTCCAAAATTTCAAGAAGTCTTCTGAAATCATGGGAGTAACTGCAGAACTTATAAAAAGATTCTACATTATCTTACAGACTATTTCTTGCAGCTATGAAGTTGCTTGCAAAAAATTTGAAACTTACGCCATGGAAACAGCAACATTATTTGTAGAAAAGTATTCCTGGTTTTTTATGCCTAACAGCGTCCACAAGGTGTTGATACACGGTGGCGAAATCATAAAATACGTAATTTTGCCAATCGGACAACTTGGTGAAGAAGCAAGAAATAAAGACTTCAAATTTATCAGAGAATGTAGGAGTAGAAAGAATTCAACTCAACATACAAATGAAGATTATTGAATTATTTTTTACTTTCATCAAATCTGAAAAATAAATACAATAAAAAAAAATTAGAATTCAACACTGAAGCTGCAAATTTGCTAAAAAACCGTTTCTTCCAACAGATATGGATTCTCATTATCTTTCTTCGGAAAGTCTTTAGAAATTAAGTGTTCTTTTCTCAATTGATTTGTTTAAAATTTATTTAACTAGCTTTTTGTCCTGTTGTCGAATTTATTTTGTTGATTGATTTCAATGTTAAATGTTAATTTGATTTGTTATTCAATATTAATGTTAATTTTCATAAACATTATACTTATATCTAGATAGCAAATATATAAATTTTTAATTTTGTTTTACGGATGTCACAGCATTAATTAAAGAAATTCTTCTATTGATTACCTTCCTTTTGTTTACGCTCACAATAATTCGCGCTACAATCCTAATCCGGACCACCGTGGAACGGACTAATCAGTTCTGAGAAAGATAGAACAAGACAGAGAAAGATTTATCAAGTTTGTTTGTAAAATTATTCAAAATTTTACGGCAGGCTAATGCTGTGGGTGGCTCGTTTAGTTGGTGAAATTTAATTTATAGAAGGGATAATGACAAAAAAAAGTTTATCTCGATGTTCTTCAACGGAAACTAGAAAGAAATGCTCGTAACACAGGAATTGTCAGACATTTAATTTTGCAACAAGGCGGAAATCGAAAAGCAAAAATCGTTCAAGAATGGTTTAACAAACTTCATGTAAAAGTTTTAGATCGGATTTCACAGTCGTCGCCAGATTTTAATCCAATCGAAATACCTTTGGTGTGTGCACAAAAAAAAGTTGCTAGGCGCAGACCAAAATTCTAAAATTTGACAGAACTAAAGGATATAACACAGGAGTGGAAATATTTTGATCCTAATTTATTAAAAAGTCTAGTAAGTATAATCAACAAATAAACAAGATTTGCCAGAAATTGAGTTACGCCGGTCAAGAAAACGGTTGTTTACGGATCCTTGAAAAAAAACGGCAAATTCATCATCAAGTGTTCATAGATTTTATAGACAGCGTTACATGAGGGGTGTATTATTAATACCGTATTTTATTGACCAACATGAAACAATTTTACTAAACGAAAATAATATGAATGGTTCCCATAGAAATAATAATATGTACTATAATTGGATGGTGTTATGCAATAATGAGTTAACCCACATTTGTACTATTTTTCTAAAACATATAGATGAATATCTTCTTAAAATTTATCAATTTAGAAAGTATTAGATACATATTTCTTACTGGCAAAAATAGCTTTTGATAATTCTTTTTTGCTAAATTTCTGTGAGCTAATAAACTGTTTTGACTTTTTTTACGAAACAAGCTGACAGTGGCTTGACTCATTGTTGCATAACAGCATCCAATTGTTAATGGTTGCTCTAGGTTGGGAGTACTAGAACTGAAATGTGTAGATGAGGAGGATACCAATGCAGTAATCAAACTGCTCAAACAAGCAGGCAGTTCCGAGAGCGACTGATTTCTAATACTGAAATGAATTTGTATTATTTATATATTGTATACAATAAATAAAATGTTTTTCAGAAGTAAAAAAAATGCCAAAGCGGTGTGAAGAAGATATTAAGGCTCGAGGGGGCATATTGATTTATTAGTTCTACCACAATAACATATCATAACGTCTTGTTTACATCACAAGTAAAGATGCACGTACACGAGCAATTAAAATTGCCCAACTGCCGGCAACTTCAGTCAATTTTTACGTCTTGGCAACATACGGTAATGCCTTTTACGAAATATGTGGAGCAACTCTTTGTCAATTAATTGCTCAATATTACCCAGCGATATGGATCAATATCCAGCAATTAGGCAATGAGTGCGTACAGGATAAATTCAGTGGAGTAACTGTTGCCGACAATAAACATCGTCTACCTTTTCGCTGTCGCTAAAAGTGCGTTTTTATAATGCATTCAATAAAAAAAAGAAAAGAGGAAATAGACGAATTTGGTTGCGAACATTTCTAGCTAGTCAAGAACACTTTTTTCAGCATTGTGAAATAAATTAAGTTTACACGAATTCCTATTTAAAAACCTCTGGAAAATGTCCCGAAGCGATATTGAACTAATCGTGAATGAAACTGGTTCCAATAATTACAAAAAAACTACTAAAATCAGAAATCCGAATCCTGTGCTAATAAAACTCATCGATCACAGAAACAGACGCAAGTATATAAACGAGTGCGATAGGAACAAAAATCGCTTGGTGTTTTCCAAACCCGATGGATATACGGCAACTCGTAGCGATGACATAAGCAACACATGACTATATGGAGCAATATTGCCATACGTTGTCGAAATAATTGCTAGGAATCGCATGATGTTGATCGATATAGCTCCATTATTGCTCGTATAAGAGCATCTTAGTTTGTTTTCGTATTGTGTTCGAGTTTCTTTGATTTATTAGAAATTACAAATTTCTTTGATATGAATACGCAATCACACCAGAACACGCACCATCAACGGTATAAATAGCACGACACCGATATAAACCACTCCAGTTCCTCCGAGACACCAACAGAAATTGCAGCAGCAACAAACGTAGCAGTATCAACCCGATTCCAGCCCGGAAACCAAGGATTCGTGTTAGATATTATTTATAATGTATCTTAGAATTTTCACGTATTAGATAAAAAGGGTTTTCCAAACTTTAAGTCTGATCTTTCTAAAATTTCATTCAGGATGTTTAAACTTTTTTTGATATGCTGTATACCGTTTTCTATCTGTTGCATATGTACTCACTTTAAAACAATTACCCGTATGTAGGTACTGCAAATTTAATTTAGATACCTTTGTTATAATAATTATTTTGAGTTTATAAAGTACTAACAACGTGAGATTTCTGTTAAGTTCAAAAGAAATATAACTTATACCAAAAGAACATGTGATTAAGGGCCGGTTTTTCAATCACAAATTAAATTTAAGCTCAGTTCATTGCCATAAGAATAATTGTTTTCATAATTATTACTATGGGAAAAAACTGAAATTTATGTAAAGTTAACTTATGATTGGAAAACCGGTTCTAAATGGCGGTACAATTTGTCGTACTGCAAATTGGTCTTTAAATTGATACACATTCGGATCAACTAATAATTAATAATTTTAAAGTAAAGTTTAAACCAATTGAAAATCAATCAGTTATAAATGCTTGTAATAAGGCAGGTAGTTTCATTTAATTAAATGAAACTGCGTTCGCATTTATTAATTTGAATTATACGAGTAAATATCGCGGTTTCTTCTATTTTCTCAAATTTTATATTTAATCTTTGCTCATGAGTTCAAATTTTCAAATACGACCAATTTTGAATATTTTATAGTTTATAAGATTTGATATACTAATCCAAGCATTGTACAGAGTATAAATGCAATGTGGAGCAAAAAACGCTTTGGGTTGCATAGAAGAGGAATCTGTAGTTAGAAACATCTGCTTCTTCTTCTTTGAAAATTACGCATTTTAAGAATTTTAAATCTATCAGCACTCTTACCTTCATTTGTAATTCGTAATTTCACACGAGATTTAATCGATGACGCTGTTAACTTAGGAAACATCGTTACTATGAGAGAAAATCTGTCATGACACTTAATGAAAACACTAAAATAGCGAATTTTCACAAATTTTATTAGTTTAAAACATGACAATTGTTTCGACACACAGTGTCTTTGTCAGATATGTTTTGAATCTGTGTTAATTTACTTACTGAAGGATAATTTATACCTACTGCCACAATTATCCTATACTAAGAAACTGAGTTGGCAAATCTAAAAATATTTGAAGGGTTCATTATGCAGTGACGCGGACTTATTTTTAACAGCGGTGGTTTGTGTAAAATATTTTTCTGTGTAAAACTAGGGATTTGAAAAATCTAAAACTTAATTAGACGGAAAAAGAAGAAAATGTACAAAACAATCAACAAGTTATCTAAATTACATATTTACAAATGTTCAATTACGAAATAAATTTAATAACGGTGAATTATTTAATTCTGTTTGGTCATTTATTAAATAATTAGAGTTTTTAAGTTTATTAATTTCTAAAGATTCAAGAAAATTTAATTTTCTACCTTTATTTTCAGTATGTAAGATTTTGAATTCAAAGTTTGAAAAGTGATTATTATCAATTAAGTGGTTAGCAAAAGATGAATCTGTTTTATTATTAATAAATGACCTTCTGTGTTCTATTATTCTAGTATCAAAATTTCTTCCAGTTTGTCCAACATATACCTTTTGAAAATTTTTGTGCAAATCGGTTTTTTAATGTCCATATACCTTTTGGCACACATCACAGGTTAACTTATAGACTCCTGATTTTTTATTATTTGGAATTGGATCTTTGTTATTTTTTATATACTTGGACAAAGTGTTATTAGTTTTGTAGGCTAACCGAATATTCTGTTTCTTTAAAAGTTTTGACAATTTTTCAGTAGGTTTGCCTATATATGTTATTGCTTTATATTTATTAATTGTGTTATTTTTTATGCAAGGGTAGACCATTGAAATAGCTTTATCATAAAACTTTTTTGTTAATATGTTTTTTACTATTACGGGGTTATAACCATTGTTGCTTGCTATGTATTTTATTGTATTTAGTTCTTTTTCATAATTTTCTTTTGACATAGGGATGTTAATTAATCTATGTATCCTACTGTTATATGCTGATAACTTATGTTGTATAGGGTGTGAAGAACTATTATGTATAGTTATGTCAGTGTATGTATCTTTACGGTAAATCAAAAAAATACGAAAAATCAAACTTGTTATTAATTCTTTTTATTGTTAAATCTAAGTAATTTATGCTTCCGTTACTTTCTGTTTCTAGGGTAAATTTTATGTTATTATGTATGGAGTTAATGTAGTCTAAAAATATATTCAGCTGTCTTATAGTACCTGTGTAACAAACTAAGATATCGTCTACATATCTGTGCCAGAAAAATATATTTTTACTTAACGGGATATTAAATATAATGTTTTCTAGATTGTTCATGAAAATTTCAGCTAACAACGGACTTAGTGGGTTTCTCATAATTAAACCTTCTTTACAACTGTAAATATTATTATTAAACTGGAAATAATTTTGTTTTAAGCATAATTTAATAGGTCTAAAATTTCATTTTTAATTAATGGATTAGTGTTGTTTTTATCTAGCAGTTCTTTTACTAAAATAGCAGCTTCTGTAGGAGGTACACTAGGAAATAGATTCTTTACGTCTAATGAAAGTATTTTTGCTTTGTTAGGTATCCGTATGTCTTTGATTTTGTTAATTAATTCATAAGAATTTTTAATACTGTGATTCGATTTGAAATTTGTATGATGTTGAATGATGTCTATTAGTTTTTTGGAAAGGTTAACAGTTGGGGCTGTAACGTATGATACAACAGGTCTTATAGGGTAGTTATCTTTATGTAATTTTATTAAAGAATAAAGTTTTGGAGGTTGTGGATTCAAAATTGGTAATTTTTATTTCTCGTAATCATTGAATAAGACAGAAGATTTTTAATAACGTTTCTTGTTTCTTGTTGGTAATTATTTGTGGGATCTTTCTTCATTATAATGTATTTTTATGAATTTAGAAATTCTTTCGTTTTATTTATATAATCTGTTTTGTCCAAAGCTAATGGAAGCCTCTTTACGCCCTCAATGCATAAATAACTATTCTACTTTGCGTTCACAATGAGCTCATAGTGACACCAAAAACAGTTTCACAACGGAGCACATTGTGAAACTGTTTTTGGTGAAATTTTAGTCAATTTTTAATTGAAGACCTTTAATAGAATTTACAAAATAATTCATTATTTATTTGTTATTGAACACACAATGAAGCTGAACAAGAAAAATTAATAACTTGTCAATTTGATTTTTGCTTAAAACGAAAGTGAACGAAAGGTTGTCAGTGTTGCCACGCATTACAACTAAAATTCTCCATATACTAAGGAGATCCAATTTTTGACAGTATTTTTCATATTTTTGTTCAATAAGTTCCGCAAAGTAGAAAAAATAATATATTTTACACGTTTCACAAGAGGCACTGTAACACTCGTTCTATTGGGGCACTCCGAGCTTGCTTTGATTCGCTCGTCATACCCCAACCCCACTCGTGTTACAATAAGCCTTCTTGTGAAGTTTGTAAAATAATATACTATTATTGGCATATTCCGGAAAAAAGAATGTCATTTCAAAAAAAATAATCAAAAATGTAAATGAGAATCAAAACAATCCAATAAATAATTATTAACAATGTTAACTTTGCAGGTAAATTCTGACACCACTCAAAAATAATTCATTTCTTAGGTAACGTTCTTAAATCTAAGTTAAATCTAGCTTAATGAATACTTGAATGAAATTCTTGTAAACGGCAAAGATTTTTATTCTTAAAATGATTATGTAGCACGAATATTTCATAAAATATTAGGGTAGTATGGTAATAATATAATAATAATATTAGGGTAGTATATATTAGTAGTATGTAGGGTAGTTTATTCTCGCTTAGGAGATGCTTAGTTTTTCATTTTTGTAAAAATTTTGAAAGAAATTGAAATGGTCCGAAAAAGTTAGTGCCTATATTTAAATGACTTATATTTTGCAGTTGTTTATCTTATATGATGATATTTCAAAACAGGTAGTATTTTATTTTTATTCGCGTTAAGGATGATTTACATTATAAGACAACGACACGACACGTAGCGTAACAGACACGACACGAAAAATACGCAATGTATACATTATCAGACACACATCAGACAGTCAGATTCGCAAAATACACTGTACTTCAACGACACACACAGACACGAAAAACATTCCTGGTCAGATTGTCGTCTCGTCTTGTCTTAGCCGATACGTGTCGTTGCAGGATAGTGTGCATGATATCATTGAATTACATTGAATAATGTTTCCGTGTCTTGTCTGTTACGCTACGTGTCGTGTCGTTGTCTTATAATGTAAATCATCCTTTACTCTCCACATAACAGCCGTTTTTATAAGTTCGTCACTTGTAGGGATTAGCGCTAACTTCTTTATTTCTGCTTTGGTAAGTGTTAGGGCAAATGTTTAAAAATTGAGTTGTTAAGAGGATTATATATTCCTTCACCATACATTTTTTAAACAGGTTTCGTAGCGAAACTACAAATAACGTCATTTTAAAATAACAAGTGTATCTAGGGATGCTATTTTCAATTGCCACTAGTAGCCAATTATTTTGAGGTTTAAATACGTCATTCTCCTAGAAATTTCTTTTCAAAACATGGAGATGCAGATGTTACGTACTATAAGAAACGAAGAGTTGCCACAAAGGCGTCTCTAATGGTCCGTTTTTACGCTCAAGCAATTTGCGCAAATGTGCTTGTGCACACAAGGAAGTCGTTGCATGAGAGCGTATTTTTTTGCCTGCATAAGCTAAAAAGGTTGGCAAACTGCATGCATTGGCGCAAGCAAATTTGTATGCGCAAATGCTTGCACAAATCCGTTTGCGCAAATTGCTTGAGCGTGAAAACGGACCATTATGGTCCAAATGGATTTGTGTAAGCATTTGCGCATATAAATTTGCTTGCGCAAATGCATGCAGTTTGCCAATCTTTTAAGCTTGTGCAAGCAAAAAAATACGTTTTCATGCAACGACTTCCTTGTGTGCACAAGCACATTTGCGCAAATTGCTTGAGCGTGAAAACGGACCATTAGGGATATCGTCATTAATATAGTCGCTATTGTTGTGATCCTTTAAAAAGCCGTAATAAGCTATCACTAAGCAAAAATAGAGAAAGTCTCAAAAAGAGAATCCTTGAGATATCACTTGATCAGGTAATAGATGAACCTAGGAAAATGTTCGGGAAATAAACTGAGAAATTAAAGAAGAAGTGTGCTCTAGCGGACAAAGCAGAAAAAGTAAAAATAATAGTTTACTACCTAATTGTTGAACTCGAAAAAGAATAGTCACCGAGTTCAACGTATCAGAACATCTAGTTATACTAACAAGAGACCTAGTTAAAGATCAGGGTATTCTGCCAGAAATAGAAAAGAGGAAGGGTATTGGCACCCAACCAGAGACAATTACTACTGT
The DNA here is from genome assembly GCA_958336345.1 of Dorcus parallelipipedus. Taxonomy (NCBI): domain Eukaryota; kingdom Metazoa; phylum Arthropoda; class Insecta; order Coleoptera; family Lucanidae; genus Dorcus; species Dorcus parallelipipedus. The sequence continues at coordinate 37,135,732 of OY284478.1, forward strand.
CTATAACAGTAACAAGTACGGTCGACTCTGTCCAGGTAAAAAGACTGTACCTATTGAAATCATAGTTTTTTAGGCATTATCAAAAAATAATAAGTGCTACATGCTTCTGTTAGTCCTCAAATTAATTAACATAACATAGTAGAAAAAATAGTATATTATTATACAAGTTTCACAAGAATGCCTCTTGTGAAACGTGTATAATATACTATTTTTTCTACTTTGCGTCACTTATTGAACAAAAATATGAAAAATATTGGATCTTCTTAGTATATGGGGAATTTTAGTTGTAACGCGTGGCAACACTGAAAACCTTTCGTTTTAATCAAAAGTCACATTAACAAGTTATTAATTTTTCTTATCCAGCTTCATTGTGAGTATATTGTTAAGTAACAAATAAATACTGAGCTATTTTGTAAAATCTATTAAATATTTTCAATTAAAAATGACTAAAATTTCCCCAAAAACAGTGTCACAATGAGCTTCATTGTGAAACTGTTTTTGGTGTCACAATGAATCCATTGTGAACGCAAAGTAGAAAAACAATTTTATCGATTCTTTTTTAAAATATTTAGCGATTAGGTCAGAAATGTTCCAAATTATGACGTTTTTTCTCGTAGTTCAAACCAATTTGATTTCGTTACAATTATCTTATGATGGCTTTGAAAGAATAACTCCAAAACAGTTGTCCATTGGTGCCAAATGCATTTTAATACATTTTGAAGCTATTTACTATTTGTGTGCTTTAAAATGGACAGAAGAAAACACCGCTCAACAATTGAAGTGAATAATTATAATTGTACTGAAACGTACATTCAAAAGTGTTGTTAAATGGTTTGTACTGTATACTGTCTCTCAACACTGTTTTATAGCGAACATTTTGTGCATGTTTTTTATTGGTTTGTGTTGTTATCTCTTTAACAAAAAAAGGTAGGAATATAAGTGTCTGAGGAGGCATGTATTGATAGCCGCACTGACCTGCTGGTTTTAATTAATGAAGCAATGACTGCCATAAGCTATCGCGATAGTGTTACAGAGCCGATGATAGTGCCACCTGTTGCTGAAATAGGTAAAGGATTTGTTTTTATTGATGACAATGCACGTCCTCACTGTGCAAGAATTGCAAACAATCGGATAAAACTCATGGGATTACTAGAAGGGAGTGGCCATCCTGCTCACCAGATATGAATTGCATTGAGCATGTTTGGGCCGAGACGTCTAGGCAATTTAACCAGCTCCAACAGCCTCCCCATTGTCTAGGGTGTTGCAAGCAATTTGGGAAGTCATATCTCAGGACTTTATCAATAATTCCCAATAGAGTAACAGCATTAAGGCGAACCAGGGGTGGGCCTACCAGGTATTAACTATCTTTAATTCATCATTAAAAGAACCTTGTAAGTTGTTATTTTTCTCCCATTTATATAATATTTTTTCAATTACTCATTTTTTCCCATTGAAGGTCTGTTTAAATTGTTGAGCAGTGTATTATCAATAAGAAAATTCGTCCAATTATTATAACAAAATTTAATTTTTGGGAAATCAAACTTGAAAATTTCAGATTTATGACAATTATCGCGATATAGTGGCAGAAATACAGTTATAGTATATAACGGTATTAGGCCGATATGCTTGATATAACGAACGACGATAAGTTCTATGGCCGAGGCGCCAGCCGAGGCTACAAATTATCCGAGTTTGTTATATATATCGGCCGTATGTTGTTTTATAGTTTTCGTGATACTAAATGATGAAATAATAATTTATTTTGGCAAAAACATTCATAATAATAAACTTCGATAAGTAGGCAGAATTATGAGTATAATTTAGTTGTAACTATAGCAACATAAATGAGATACAGAGGAAATAGACGGCCGTTAAAATTTAACAGGCCAGGGCCGTTATGGATAGCATAACAACCATGGAGACAGTGCAGTTATAATGAAATAACATTCAAGTATTACGAAAAAATATTTAAAACTAAAGGTTTAGTCACCACAAAGCCTCGAAATATAGGGTAAAGAAGATTTATTGAAACCGACAGAAGTGCATTCAGAAGAATTATTGAAAAAACTGGCGTGCCAATTAACTTGAGTTAAGTGTTCGGTAGAGTGATGCTGACAAATTTCCAGATCCACATGTCACAGCTCACAAGATGGGACTTGGTCCTTGCAAAGTAAGTTTCTTGGTTAAAACAATACCGAAATTGAATAACAATTATTATTAAAATTCGCAGCTTAGTTTTAGACTAAGGAAAAGTCACTTTTAACGTCACAGGAAGAGAAAAAACATAATGATTGAACTCTTCAGCAAATACAATGGAACGATGCGTCCAGATTTGCGGTGAAGATAGTAGGAGTCGAGTTATACGTATGATGTCTTAAAACAAAGGTGAAATTTCCCGCATCGGTCATGAGCTGGGGCAGTATGTCATCCAAAGGTGTAGGAAAATTTCATTTTATCGAAGGACTTGTGGATGCAAACAAATGCTTAGACATTTTAGAAGAATTTCTTTTACTGGTCTTGGAAAATCATTATACATCAGAGCAAGACTTTTGTCTTTCAGCGGGACGGCGCCATACCACGGAAAAGAGTTTGAAATGGACCGCTTTTGGGATGGGTTTGCAACAAACCTGGCTAGTCCCCCGCTTGCGATCGTTTTTGGATTTAACCAAGGCCTTCGGCAATTTTGATTGTGATTATGATGCACTAGCAACCTGTTCTCTTATGGCATTCGAGGTACTCCTCTTCAAATTATCCTGTTACGTTTCAAATTCTATTTATCAAACTTTCCAAACTATTTATATATTTTCGATGTTGGTTATTTGATCTCTAGTTTTATACTCTAGGATTTTTCTTTCGTTTCCTTTTGTTAAATTCTCCTTGGTAACTAACCGTGGGAACACTGCTTACCCTGTTGTGTTCGCGGAAATTCCGGAAACATTAAAGTAGACGTGGCTAGCCATTTTGCCAGCTTTGTGGTTTTAGTTAAGAGATCACGAGGACGCATCGCAAACGTTTGGTCGAACATTGTTGTGTTTCTTGTGTGCTGTTTTGTCGAAAATCCCGCCTTAACTTAAGGAGTTTTATTAACGTTTGCGAGAGGTTGCGGACATTTTAGCAACCTTATCGAAGATCGACGTATCACGCTTTTATCGTAGGCCCATTGTTATTGACCAATGGGATAAGTTTTATTTGAATCAGCTCTCTTCTCTTTATGAAATTTCTCTTTTATTTGTGTTTCTTTCGTTAGCACGTTGTGAGGGCTAGAATCTCCCCCTTATTATGACCGTTTGGTTTTTTCCGGAGTTAATACCATCGAGCCTCGAGAGCCGTTTGTTTCACACATTGTAGAATTGGTGGAGATCGACTTGGTATCGTAGAAATTTTATCATATTATGTTTTCCGTTGTTTCTTTTGTATACGTTAATTTTGGGTACCTCGGTCTAGTAAGTTACATTTTTTATCCTCTAACAAAAGGTAGTAAGAGATTTTTAAATAACTCATCATACAAACAAATTGGGGTAAGGCGATATTTGGTGTAATTCTTTGCTTAATCAAGTAATGCTATTTAGTGATACAATTATTGTAACAATCCTTACACTAAGCGTTACTTTTATGGGGCATAGGAAACATGTAGAAAAAATCTGTTATATTATGTGGTCAAATAACTTCTGGTTTGCTTATAAGTTATAAAAACAAACAGTTCGTTGGAGCACTCTCTAGTTACAGTTGAAATTTCTCACAAAAAATTAATTAACGTTTAGAAAATGAGCGGTAATTAAATAAATTACTTTAATGCGGCCGCATTAGGGATTTTAAATAGCGGCAAACGTCCGTTTAGAAATGTTAAATATCGTGAGATATCTTGCGCAATAATCCTCAAATTGAAATTATGAAAGACATCACGCAACCTGAACGTAAACAAACTTCGCGTTCGGGTAAACACGAATTAGAATATTTTAAGAAGTTGATTTTGTAAGAGAGTTCATGCTAAAATATTTACATAAATATTATTTTCTCTAGGTAGTACGTGATCTTTCCCGCATGAAGTTAATTTACCTGTTTCAAGGATGAAATATAATTTTTCAAGCCGAATAAATAAACAATCATAAATTAATTTCATTTAATTTCATGTATGTACTTATTTGAACAAAATATTAAAAAATGTACGCTTCTGTGCAATAAAATTAAGCACACTGAAATATTATAGTTAAAACCGGACGTAAAAAAAAATACATAATTTTTTTCAGAATAAAATACGAGGCAAGGGTCAAAAGAAACCTTAAAACGGAACCTTGATTTACCTTTGGCAGAAATATTATTTTTGAAATTCATAAACTATAAAATAATTACCGTGTTTAAATTTATTGCACAGAAGTGTACCTAAGGCTTAGCGATTTTCTTTACAGTCAGTGTGTGAAGTAAATAAAATGGAACATAATGGTACTTAGTTATAAGTGAAACTAAAACCCGAAACAATAAATTACAAGAAAGAAGCGTTCCGTTGTGTAATACAAAACAATGATGCGTTATCAAACAAACGAAAACTCTCGGTGCCTACGCGGGTGAGTTTGATTTATGTTTTGTCTCGACTCCCTCGTATCCCATTTACATACGAAATGTGTCAACACTTTCTAACAGGCGAATGGTTTACGAGATTGAAGCGTTGAAAATTATATGAAGCGCCCATCTCGAAGTGTTAAACAATGAAACCGAGAAAGACGACTTCTTTGAAACTTATTTGAAAAGATAACCTTGGTGCTTCGAGTCGATTTATTGATCGGTGACGGTAATTTATTCTGTTAAATTTACCCACCAAGAAGTTCACATTACGTTTTATCGATGGGAATGTTCAAATGAAAAATTCATCGATTTGGTTTTTATTTTTTAATAGTGAAACAGAAATGAGGATTTCCCAAACCGATTGATGTTTTCGTGTAATTTTGATTGCGGTTTTAATGGAAAATGCTTTCTGCAGGAAGATGCATCTACTTACAGAGCTAGAATTATTAAAGCATACGAACATGATAAGGATTAGCGACAAATTGCTAGAGACTTAGGAGTAAATAAATATTCGTACTGCACATGAAATTATGAATGGCTAAAAAATGAGCAGCAACTTCCCAAACCTAAAGGAGGTGTTGGTTCTAAAAAGAAGACCCCTACAATAGAAGAGGCATTAGTGACATGGATAGAAGAGGAGAGTACCTTAACCCTTAAAACCTTGGCTGACCGTATTTATAATAAATTTGAAGTTCGAGTTTGTCACACCATACAGAGAGAAACGACAAAGTGGGATTTTACATGATATTGTGTAAAATGAAGGTGGAGACAATTGTTGAAAATTTTTTTTTTAATTCAGATATATTTCCACCTCTACCTTAAAAAGTTTACATTTGTTTGTAGCAAAATGATTGCTCCATTTTGGAGTAAAACATTCCATATTAATTTGACATTTATAATAATAATAATAATAATAATAGTTTATTGGTATGGGATTAAGTTACAAAGTTATCGAAGACACGTCAGAAAATACACATAATACATCATATAACACTCATATAACATATACATCAGACAAACAATAAATTTTTGTAATTGCTGAAGAACACAGGACCTTTTTTTTACACAAATATTGTTGAAAGAAGGCATCACCGAAGACAGGTAAGGAATTCTTCTACCGCGTACAGTGGCCTAGAAGTAAAGTATGTATAGCATTTATTTTTGAATAAGTTAAAGTTTTTTTCTGCTTTTATTTCTGTAGGTAAAAGAAGTAAATAGTGGCTTAGCTGACAAGGAAAAGTAACTGTCGACGTACGTTTCGGTCTTATTAGACCTCATCATCATCATCCTGATGAGATCTAATAAGACCGAAACGTACGTCGACAGTTACTTTTCCTTGCCAGCTAAGCCGCTATTTACTTCTTTTACTTATTGTATTTTCCTGGCGTTAACCTTGCCGTTTTATTTCTGTAGGTAGTTCGTTATAACATCTTGTATGTAGTCGACATTGTTTTGGCCCACATTCAAACGCTGGAAATTTGGTCTTATATCTTTGCGATCACGAGTGAGATGCTGATGAAAGTCACTATTTGTCTTTTTGTCACTTTGGAAAATAAATATGACTAGTTCATATATATGTATAATGAATAGATTGTCATTATTTTGTATTTGATGAAAAAGTCTTTACAATGTTCGTAATTATTTACATTCGCGATTATTCGTAGTATTTTTTTCTGTTTCAGAAGAACAGTGTTTAAGTTGCTGCTGGCGCCCCAGAAGATAAGTCCATATGACAGAATAGGTTGCACTAGTCCAAAATAAGTTTTTAGAAGAATCCCCGTTGTTACACTGTTTTTTAAATTTCTAAACATAAATATCAGAGTGCTTAATTTAGATGTTATTAGGTTTGTATGCTCCTCCCATATCAATTTTTGATCTATTGCTACACTATTTTTTAATTTTAGTACACTAACTTCTGCTACTGATTTACCGTCCATGCGAATGTACAAACTGCTTTCTACCTTTTGTTGACAGGGTGAAATTGAATCATTTGTGTTTTTTGGTTGTTCAGAATGATTCCATTATTTCTGCACCAGTCTTGTAATTCTTTAATTGCGGAATTGCATTTGTCAACGATATCTTTTGAATTTTTTCCCGTTATTATCATGCTTGCGTCATCGGCGTAGATGTTGATGTAATCAGCGGATGGACATGCCATTGCAAGGTCATTGATTAATAAGCAAAAAAGTGTCGGGCCAAAGATTGTTCCTTGCGGTATGCCTCTCTCAATGTTTTGGATGTTAGACTTTTTATTTTGGATGGCTAGAATTTTTTTTCTACCACGCAGGTACGATGTTAACCATTTATGAGCGTGTCCTCGGATTCCGGAATTATGGAGTTTGCGTAACAGTAACGTATGTTCCACTGTATCAAAAGCACGAATCATATCGAAAAAGGGACCGACGGCTTTATTCTTATCGTTGAGTGCTTTCGTAATTCCTAGCATGGCTTAGTGTAGGGCTGATATGGTAGATCTTGACTTCCTGTATCCGTGCTGACAGTTATTTTAAATTTAAAATTTTTCTAGAAAATTATATAATCTTGTTTGAAAGCTCTGTTGAAGATTTTAGAGAACTGCGTTTGTAGTGCCAGTGGTCTATAATTTTTGACATTATTTTGATCGCCTTTATTTTTATAAGCAGGTATTATCTTCGACATTTTTAGTTTATCCGGGTATATTCCCTTCTCGAAGGATAGGTTGATGATTTGCGACAGCGGATATGCGACGTATTTGGAAATGATTTGGATAATTCTTCCTGGTATCTCGTCTGATCCAGAAGACATTTTGCGACAACATTTGTTAATAATATTTTTGACTTTCTCTTCATTGACTGGACTGTTCAAAAGTTCATTTTTACTTGTTACTGTCTCAGTTGGGGAAGGACAATTTTGGGAGAGTTTAATAAAAACTTCGTTAAATATATTGGCCATATCTGTTGGTTTTATTGCGCGGTCGTTAATATTCATCGAAATTTTTTTCTTCTGTGCCATTTCCCTTGGCATTTATGGTTTCCCAACACGTTTTATTTAGGTTCGTAGATCTAGTTATTTTGTCGGCGTTATATTGTCGTTGTGTCTCCGTTATTTGCATTTTATAGTAAGTCTTCATATATTACAATAAATTCTCCTAAGTGTGAGGATATGTGTGTTGTATAAAATTCTACATCTTACGTAAATAGTACTTCCTCTGTCCCAATTTAGTTGTCACATTTCACCTTTTAATTTTGTCCCAATTTAGTTGTCACATTTGTAAAAATTGGGAATAAGAATAGAAACTGTAATTTATTTTAACAAATTTTACAAAAGAATTTCCCTTTATTTTGTAATAATTGCTTTGTTTTTATACATTTTTACATTTGTGTATTCTGAACTCATAAAATTTAAGTAAGAGTAATATTACGGCAATGTCGCGTGGTCTTGGTGATTTCACGTTTTTTGATAACTTTTCTTGTAGAATTAGTTATGTTCGACATCTTGATCGCAGAACAGAAGTTACAGCGGGTGCACTATAAAAATTGTGCGTTTTTCGCAATTTGCCTCCAGCCTTCTTGTTACTAATAAACGGCAATCAAATTTCACCAATGATGTGATTTAAACATATCATATGGGTAGTTAATTGTAACATTTTAGTTCCCGGATTAAATTTAATTTATCAATAATCTTAAGGAAAAACACCAAATGTGACAACTAAATTGGGACAGAGGGAGTATCTTATAATACAAGTGCATAAGGAAGCCTTTAAAGCACGCGCGACGGGTTTAAGGCTCTTATGCACGTGTATTATACGATATTTTTTATAACATGGAGATTGTATATGTTGTTCCTAGGCAACTTTAAAACACGGCGTGCTTTAATCGCCCTTTTTCTCACGCTTTTTAGTTTTAAAAACAAATATTTTGATGTAAGTATAATAAAAAAATATACTACAACAGACTGTAAAGATTTTATTTTCACATTTTGTTATATAAAATTCTACACATTGTGTAAAACTATAATAGAATCGCAATGAAAAGTTTTCTACAATTCGAAAATGATTAAATTATTAACTCGTTAGAAACAATTATCATTGGATATGTTAACATCTTATATGAATTATGAATAGTATTGAAGTGGGGGTGTAATCACGTGATTTTTGCATTTTCTTATTGGCTGTTTAATGCGGAAGACCATTAGGTGGCGTACGTGACTCTGCGAATAAACAGGAACAGACTGTGTTTGACTGTCGCCTGTTTTATGTATAATGAATGAATTTGTGAAAAATAAATCGCCTCAACGTGAATTCAGTGCAGTGTTGCAGAAATTATTTGAAGGTAAATTAATTTCTATTAAATATTCCTTTTTCTTATTTTTTAACGTCTGTAGATGACCCAAGCCGGAACTTGTCAAGCAAGTGCTGTATTCTAGTTTGTGAATTTCTTCACAAGATCTGCACGTATCTTTAGTTGCCCCATGAAGAGTTAAAATTCGTTATCACAGGCTGTGAATCTTCTGCTTTAGAGATATGACAGAATTACACAACTAACTGTAAAATTTTCACACAATATCACAACCAGTAACACAATTTGAGTGACTTTTAACACAAAGTGTATAATTCGAATACACAAAATCAATAAGAATGTACCACAATTGTGTAAAAATTTATTATCTTTTGTTGTATTAATTTGCACTCAAAGCGATTAGACCACAAATTGCATATGTGAATAATGATGACAACAAGGCAAAGCGCAGAAACTATGTCGAAAACATTTTGGAAACCAGAGCAAATGGATAGATGAAACTAACTTTAAACTATATTGTCGACGAAAAGAAAGCAGACTCAAAATTAGTCATAGAGCTCATGTAATTGTTCCCGCAAGTAAAGGTTACAATTCGCACTGCATTGGAGTGCAATAACTTCAACACAAATTATATTCTTCAAATACAGAAGTAATTCATATAGAGCTGAATAAACTTGCAATAATACAATGGCATTTTGCATCCTACTTTTATTATTGATAATGCAAATCTTGAAAGAATTTTGGAATCTGAAGAAGACATCGAAATTGTATGTCTTGCGCCAAATCATATTTACTAAATCCTATTGAACTTTTACAGAATTCCTTTAAATCCAAAGTAAGAGACAACTACAAGAATTAATGACAAACATTTTAAATTACGTTCAAGCACCAACTATACCGGAGCACCGAATGCGTATTTGGAAAGCATTGCTGAGGCCGCTATAAGTTATGTTCAACAGCAGCATCTTGTTAGGATACACTGATCCTGTAGAAAGATATTATGCTGCCGTCTTGAGACCGCAAAATTAAGCAGAATCGTAGTATTATAATAGTTATTTTTCGTTAAGTTATTATTTTTTAAATTTGAAATCTATCTTCATTTTTGTGACATCCGTTTTCGTTCATATAAAATTCAATTCAGAAGTGTCAAATAAAGTTGTAAGTGGTATAGCTTGCAAAAGAAATGTGTTGGTAAAAAAATTTGTAAATATAATTTGTCCGACAGTGTATAGTTTAAACAGTACACTTGCAGAATGTTGGGGATTTCCTGTTTTGAAAACCCTTCCCAGACGAAACTGGGGCCTGAATACACTAAGGCACCTGGGAGGTTGTAAGGCTCCGTAGTAAGCACTTTAATCTATTCGTCACTCGCTGATGAATTTATTGCGGAAGAATTGAAACACGAAAGTTAAACAAGATACATTTAATAACTACGAAATATTAATAACTAAAATGTAGCAAAGTAATGCATTTATCGCGTGCTGCTAAAACTTAACCCCGTGTTAAGTTTTAACTGAACAACTCACTTGTGATTTATTTTGAATCTTATTCTAGACTGGGTAAAATTTACAAAATTGTGGTATTTAAGGTTTTGAAAGCAATACAAATGTTGGGAGGGAAAAACAGGTGATTGGTTGAAGTGCCAAGTAGGGGCTGACCAGGGTTGTGCCTAAATTAAAATGCTAATTAAACTGATAATTCCAGAAAAGTAAAATTGGTAAAACCAAAGCGCCTGCAAATACATTAACGACTAAGAAAAAGGGTCTTAAGCAGCAGGGAGTAGGCGTTCGATGAAGTATTGTGCGCATTAGGAAAATCCAAACTGCGCTATTATGAGGAATGCTAAGAAATTAACATTAAGAGACAATTGACAAATTACAATAAAAGAGGGTTGGAAATTCAAGAAAGGATCAAATTATGTTAAATCACATAAATGTAAAGTAGAGTTTCGAAGCATGAATTATTTCTAACTATCTATAAACCGTTGTCCAAGAAGTAATATAAAACAAGAGGCTTACGAGCGAGCGCTAGGCTTACATCTAATTATTCTAAAACTATACAAGTCTCTCCACAGAATGTTATAAAAATTGTACTTTAAGAAAATTCTAGGTAATTGTGCCACTTTAGAAGTTGGTTCTGATATTTGGCGGAAGTGTATTGAATATATCCTTCACAAGATTGTGCTTATTTGCGAGCGTTTAAGTTAATGGAACGCTGAATTTATTTTCATGTCTGTCTGGTATTATATGTGCGGAAATCCTGATTCAGAGCGTATTCTCGCTCATTGTCCTTGACGTACTTTACATAGGTAAGTATGTAGGCGCTTGGAATTGTGAGTATATCATTTTTTTTAAATAGTTCTTTGCAGGTATGTGTCTGATACCAAATTCCGATGATGGCCCTTCGAGCTTTCTTTTACAGTTGAAAAGTAGATATTTTAGCGCATTTGAACAATTAAAAATTCCTCTTTCTTTTTTATCTCTTTACTGTACCACTTAATTTTTCCCTGCATATTTCTATGTTTAAATTTTTTTCTTCGTGCTTCGTTAGAACAGTTTTGTACATGCTTCCGAAACAAATCATTAACGCCAAGACAAGATCCCAATTTGTGCTCTGCAGAAAGGGTTCTAAAGTGGTTACTATTTGCTTCATTTTGTATAAAAACTTTAATTGTCTTCAATTTTGTAGGTTTGTGAGGATGTAGTTAGTACATTGGAAGATTCTGCTAGAATTTGCGCCGATGATCGGAAACGTGGGGATATTTTGTATAATTAAGTGGGTTTGGTATGTCTATGGCCGTGATTATGCTGTCTATGTACTTTGACGTCTTTTTGTTACATAGGTAGGGTTGCCACTTTTCAGAAATGCCAGCCCGGGACACCCCTGTTTTGTTTGCAGAGCAGGTTATAAGAGGGGTGCACCCGGTGCAAAGCACCAGACACAGGAGCCATAACAATGTGCTTAAAAAAGGGTCCCCCAATTCTTACTACACCCGGACTCCGTCATTTAGTTTCATGACAAACTTGATAACGTTCTTTGATTATATTGTATTTTTCTGCATGAGAGGCAACTATGATTTTTATTAAAAAAATAACCTTTGGAGAGAAAAATAACTTCCTAAATATAATTTTTTTTAGATTTTTATATTTCAATTCATAACATACACAGTGTTCAACAGTAAGCGATCAAAATACCTAATAGTTTCGTTTATTGTATTTCACGAATTCCGTTTTCTCAAGAATTTAAAAACAAAAATGACTGCAATAGTCATCTTTTCTTTCAATTTTCACTTTTCTTACTCAATTTTAAAGGGTGTAAATGAAATGTGGAATAAAAAGTGTAAAGCGCTCACCTTTGGGTTTACATAAAGGGAATCTACGAGTATAATTAGAAACATTATCTGTTGCTTCTTCTTTGGACAGGAAGCAACATAAGAATTTCATTCGGCAACACTGTTACCTTCATTCGTAATTCGCATTTCACACGAGATTTAATTTCTGTTACTTAGGTAACATTGTTACTGTGAAAGTAAAGCTAACACGTTTGTCAAAACTTGACTCACATCAATTAATAATTACTTAATTTGTGGTTTTCATGCTACAAAAGTAAAATAATAAAGTATATACAAATAAGAATATTGTTCATTTTAATTAAAGCAAATAAATTCAAAGGAAAGTACTAGGTGACAATGCTTTTATTTATTTGTTGTTTACATGTATCAGTCGTCAATTATTTAGACAACTCATTTGAAAATAATTTTTAAAAATAATTTAAAAATTTTGTAAATAAATTTAAAATCCTTAAATTTAACGTAGTTGTAAATCGTCTTTTCAATCAGAAATTCGGGAAGAACACTGAAAATGGTTGTAAAGAAACGAAATGTTCGATTGCTGATTGATCTACTGGACCTACACGAAAAACAGAAAAAAAAACACATATCTGTAGAAAGCTGAATCCGTATATAGGTATAACAAAGGAGACTGTATTTAAAAAATGGCTTTTTTCGCCAAAATCTCAGGAAAAGCAAGACAATATCGACTCTGTTACTAGATACGAATTAGACATAGATCTTCATTCAATTTGCAACAGTCGGTATACATTCTCTAATAAATAATGTGCATTTATTGATTCATATTTGTTTTTTGTTGGTGATTGACTTTTTGAAAATTATAAATCTTGGCTTACATGAAAGTGAAAATTGTTCTCATTACATTTTAAACTTTCGTTACACTTTAAAATTATTAATTATATGTCCATAGCAATTAGTGTTAATGAATATGAATAGTAAGTTGTTTGATTTAAATATTGTTACGGTCGAGCCGCCGAGGATTTAATTTCGACCTGGTCACTTCTCACTTCTCGATTATTTCAATGAGTTTCGAGTCACCAAGTGGTTCTGGGCGTTTACTTGAAAGACCGAGAAGGAGAGGTTCTTTACCATATAAGCCAGGAGCCGCGCTCTATTTAAATCAGTTATTATTCCGAAATATATACGTTTGAACTAGGGATTAAGTTATAGAAGTGTTATTTGTTACACAAGTCTCTACCTTAGAACGACAGGGTTCCATTTGCACTTGCACAAATTGAGTTCCATCAGGATTTCGTTTACATAATTTTCCTATTAATCATAATTGTATCATTCTAAAATCATATCTGAAATTTAATTTAATTCGCGTAAAAGTTATTGTAATTCAGATCGGCTTTAAATTTGAAATCTAAATTTATTAGTGTATTAGGCAAAAAGGTACATATAGCTGCTTCATGAATTTATGTACAGCACATACAGTTTACTTTACCATAAAATAAATATAAAAGAATTGCATAATCAAATTGTTTTTTGATCACCCTATAAATTCAGTTAATTTTGTCTAAATCATATTGAAATTGAGTACCTAACTTATCGATTGGAATTTTAATAGCTGCAGTTATTTTAAGTAAATTTTTTTAACAAAGATAAAGAATTTGTAGCTGTTACATAAATTTTATCTGCAGTCTCAACAGTCTATTTCAGTAACAGTTATTCATTGAATATGTTTACTCTAGCAAAGATTCCGATACTATGGCAAATTTTATTTCCGCATATACTACAGTTAGTTTCTGTAACTATATATTTTAGTTATTAATTATGCAGGTCGTTCGAAAGATGTTTCAGGAAAGGTCCCATCGAAAAATGGAAACGTCAATTATCCCCCCAGAAGCACTGATTTAAGCCGCATGAGGTTACCTTAAATCAAATGCCTGCAAACTTGAATCAATTGAAGCAAAGAGGTCGACAATTACATCAACATACCGTGAATATATCTTATTCTGAAACATGCAAAACACACATATCCGTTTGTTGCTAGAGTAACGTAATAATTAAATGACAGCAATGTATTAAAGCGTGTATTTTATTTTGAAACATAGGTTGTCAAAACAATTATTAACTTCAGCTTGTTTAAATTTTGAAAGAATGGGCAGGAGAAAAATATTTAGAATTGCTCGAGCACAGAGTTTTGCCGGCCTTCAACGCCTTAAATATTGATGGTGAGGTTTGGTATCAACATGATGGTGCGCCGGCGCACAATTCCCAGATAGTCCGAACCTTTCTAAACCAAAGTTTTCCAAACCGCTGGATAGGACGTGGAGGAGCAGTAAATTCGTCCTCAAGATCACCCGACCTGTCTCCAAACGATTTCTTTCTTTGGGCATGTAACAAAAATAAAGTTTTTAATGGAGAACCTATAAACAATATTGGTCGTTTAAATAAAATACGAGTGGCTGCAAGAGAAATATCTCCTGAGCACATACGAAATACGATAAATTGAATTTTACAATCGCTTAGCATACTGTTTGGCATTTTTGAAAATTTGTTAAATTAGTTTTTGATTTTGTTCCATTACCTTAAATTTATTTTCTCTATGTATGCAATTAATTAACTTTTGTTTCATTACATTAAATTATTTTTTCTATGTAGGTATGTACTTATTTAATTTTTTAAAATTTTGTTCCATTACTTTATTTCTCCTATGGGCAAGTTCGCGTTTACGCTGGGAGTACGCTCTGATCAAAAGTGTGAGAGAGAGCGAATGCGTTTCACTGCATGTAAGGTAAGAATGAGAAGAAGAACTCCTATCGATCCGATCGTAAACGCGAACTCACCCTATGTTTCAAAATAAAATGCACGCCTTAATATTTTGCTGTCATTTAATAATTACGTTACTCTAGCAACAAACGTATGTGTGTATTTTACATGTTTCAGAATAAGATACATTCACGGTATATTTTCAACATAAATAAGTTCTGGTGAAAAATGTTTATTTTATGTTCTTTTGTGTATTGTATTGATAACGATCCGCGGGCATACCCGCCGTCAAATTTTTTCGCAATCTATGACCCGCATGTAAATGATTTAAATCACGTATTCTAATAAAATTCAACATTTATAGAAGGACGCTACGAAGAAAATTTAAATGACCTATTGTTCGAAGCCGCGAAATTATATCAATGGATAATATATTAAGCGAATATTTGCATATAATGTGTTGCTGATGTGAACGGAATATCCTGATGCGATTGGTCGATTGACAAAATCAAAAATTTACTACGTGACTCTCCACCTACGCCTTTGTATATTCCTGGTATAAAACTTGAAGTTCAATAAAATAAGGCTAATCATATTTAATTAAGCGGTAAATATTTTGTTAAATATTGATCTCCCGCATGATGCTCGTAGCACTGATTTTCACACTGCCATGTGTAACTTTCACTCTCAGTTGTAATTAGCACTTATCCTTGCGACACTGCACTACACTGCCACATCACATCCGTAATACAGCAACTGGAGAGGACTCCCTCGATATTGGAGCACGTAGTAATTTCTGGAACTGCCTCCCTCTTCGAAACTACAGACGGACCGGATTTGTTATTGAAGATTCCGGTCGACGACGTTTGTTATTTTCCGGGGCCATCAGCATTGTTGCCCTTTTCCTGTTAAGAATCAGAATTGCAATCTTGTAAATTTCGATACTTATGATTCTTATTACAGTAAATAAATCATTCACTGTAATATCTTTATCTAAACTACGACATTTAACACACACGCACAATGAGTTAAAGTTTTCACGTGAATGAATTTTCTTGAGAACACTTGGTTAACAATATGGATAACTATATTCCATATACAAAATAATAACTCGTGTCTAAATAAAAACCTGGTTAAATAGGCTACGTTTAGTAATTCTGCTATGTAAATGCAATGGATAAATTCTCGATCACAACCCACTTGACCAGGTTTTTATTTAGACGCTCACTTAGACCTCACTTATTTATTGTAAGTGTTTTAGATAGATTTTATCCACGTAATAAAATTAATTTAATTTTCTTAAGTAGATAAAATGCATCTAAAACACGCATGCAATACAACGTTTTATCCACAATCACCACATTTATGGAATCAGAATGAGCGAAATTTAATTAAAAAATAGTCGTATTCGTAAAATGGAACGTGACAAGCTTTGTCATACATACTGGTTGCTATGGCACGTTGTTTATTATTATCCACTAGTGGAATAAAGTAAGTTTACTCCACTAGTGGATAATAGGTCACTTTAAATGCTCCATAATTGTGGATAAAAGTCCAATTATAATGTGATAGTGGAAAAATATAATTTACTATGAATAAGCGCAGAATATCATGTAACTTTTTAATTCAGTTCATCGATCGGGTCTTCAACAAAAAAGTACCTGGAGTTAGCCTTGGAAAAAATCGTATGCTTGCATAATCAATTTTTTATATGCCAAAATTGGATAAACATTCGATTAACCTCAAAATGTTCGTATGTGGTTAATAATAATGACAAATAATGTTTATCATATCCATAGGTACACGTATTTTTTAAACTATGTTCAATTAAAAAAAAACTCAATATGTACTTAGTACTTATTAATATATTGGTTGCGCTCATAAACTATACCCCTGAGAGCATCTTGGGCGTATAATTGCATCTTTCTCACTCACGATATTTAACATATTTTGCGTCTCGCTCGCTTGTTTCAAAACGACTTGTGTTTACATTATTTCCATGACAACAGGCACACTCTAAGCGCCCTACTTAAAAGTGGGATGTGAAAAGTGCGTCCGTTGTCATATGGAAATAATGTAAACAAAAAACATTTTGAAACAGATGAGCAAGACACAAAATGTTAAAAATACTGAGTGAGAAAGACGCAATTACAAGCCCAACCGCTCTCGGAGCTATAGTTTGTGAACGCAACCATTAACTAAATAGTGTTTTTTTTTTTAATCTTGCGTCGAAATTGGCCCTGAAAATTTAATCGTGAACCATCATCATCATTACAGTTGTTACTTTGACGTTTGAACTTGCATTTCTAACCTTGCTTTCGAGGTTTCAAACTCAACAGTACGATAAGACACCATGTGATCTATTGTAATAAACGAAAAAAAAAAACAATAAGAATGAGATCTATTGTAGCAAACGAAAAAAAAACAATACGAAAATAAGATTTACAACAAATAATCAAAATTGTGGTGTGTTCACAATAAGCACCTTGTCACGGCCAACTTCGACGCCAAATTAAAAAAAAATATCTAGTGCTATTTTGACAGCACCTGTATAGTCCAATCTACGTTAGGTACTTTTGTTTGCAAGAATAACTCGAGGTAGGTTTTTGTTGAAGATTCGATATACAAGGTGTAACTGAACTTATGTCTTTAACTCTTTTACTACTGGTATCCGTTACAATGGACACACTTTATTTAATTAATTGCACTAAGAACACTTGAGATTTTGCACATTTGAGAGTTCACGAATCTCATTAGATATCATTTCTAGCTTAGAAGCCGCGTCTGGTAAGTGATATTTGAAGTTACGTTAGTTTATGTCATATATTTTTTATATGCTTTTTTGCTTTGTTTTTTCATATATTATCTGCGGTTAACGAGATTATGCTGAATCACGGTGTATATGTGTTACAAGCAGGCAATATGAATTTTAAAACAAACAAAAACGAAATCTAATCATTTGTCATATATGATGACCTCATGTCTAAAATTTCCTAGACTTTCTATGTTTTGGGACAGGTCATTACATATTGACATGTTTACAAATACTATGAGCAGAAATAGATTTTACCAGCTTAGGTCAAATATACATTTAGTGAATAACGTGGAAAAACCTGAAGGTCATACAGATAAGTTATTCAAAGTTACACCTATTTTGAGTGCATTAGAAGACGTTGGTGTGAACTAGAAAAAGAAACAAATTTGAGCGTAGATGAACAAATTATGCCGTTTACAGGACACCTGAGTATTAAGTATGTAGTATGTGAAGGTAAAACCTAATTCCCAGGGAATCAAAATTTTTGTTTTAGCCGGCCAAAGTGGCTTAGGTTTGACTTTGTTATTTATCAAGGAAGTACTACAGAAGTTCAACAAGAGTGATTTAGATGAATACGGACTCGGTGCTAGCGTAGCACTTCATTTGACAAAAGATGTTACATGGGGCCATCACATATATTTCGACAATTATTTTACGTCGTATAAATTATTGAAAATCCTGAAAACTCGAGGAATATGCGCTGCTGGTACCGTTAGAGTGAACAGATTCAATAACCCTCCATTGTTCAGTGATAAAGAAGCTTCCAAGAAAGAGCGAAGTTTCAGTGATGAAGTTACCGACAGCCATGGAGAGATTGTTTTATGTAAATGGTTGGACAATAGAACTGTAATTTTGGCATCTAATTTTGTAGGCAAGGGACAGGAGGATGAAGTCGACAGGTGAAATAAGAAAAATAACAAATACATAAAGATTCGACGACCTGAAGTGATCGAAAAGTGCCCGCTCATCGAAATCTCCAATCTAATTTGAAATATACGGCATATTTCATATTGACCCAAAAAACATTGAACTTATATTCAACTTTAAAGATTTATAAAACAAGAGTATGGGTGGCGTTGACAAGCTGGACCAACTCTTAGGACTGTATAGAACTTTCATTAAGTCCAGAAAATGGACACTAAGAATGATTTTTCATGCTGTCGATTTGGCTTGCGTTAATAATGAATATAAGAGAGATTTTTCAAAACAAAATCTATCCAAAGAAAAGTTTTTAGACCTGCTACATTTCAAAATGAAATTAGCAGAGTCACGGATAAAGATTGGCAACCCAATCAAATATTTGAAAAGTCCAGTTGGCAGACCAAACAGTTCTCAGAACAGACTCTCTCCAATTATTGCCAATAAAAGAAAAGTCCTGGAAACGTCCACTTTCAGAGATACAATACGACAAGATAGACCATCTACCTGAAATTGATATGAAAACGAAGCTACTCGCTGCAAAAATGCTTATGCAATGGAAAAACACATTTACTGTGAAAAATGTGCAGTTTATCTTTGTTTCGTGAAAACCGAAACTGCTTCAAACTGTATCACCGCCGATAAATGTCTTTTTTTACATTTACATATTTTGAGAATATTTGTTTCATTTATAAGACAAGTTTTTATAATAAACAATTAGCATTTTCTATGTTTACTTTATTTTATTTATTTTTTGCTAAATATGGTACTAAATATGGTTACAATAGATGGTTATAATGGACATGTATTTTGGTGTTAAAGAAAGATTTTTTGTAAAAATATTGAATAATAAAAGATGAATGTTTGTCTAAGTAATCATTGCAAAAAATGTTTTCTCTCCAAAATATAAATACGCTAGTGAAGAGGTTAATTAAAATCTCAAATAGTACTGAAGAAAAAGTGAGCAGAAAAAACGCATTAAGTTGTCTATGTGACAGGTTATAAAGTGAAAGAAAATTTGTTATATACCATTAAGCAAAGGTCAATAATGACCTGGATAAAAATTATTTTTCTTTTTCAGCGAATTTTATGCGTGGAACGCTCTTTGTCATGTAAATATGTAGCACCATTAACTGATTGAAAATTAATGACATCACGTTCGAAATGCTTTAAATATGAATTGCAAATATACAAGTCAAGTAAAGTAACAAAAACTAATTATCTTCGTAATTAGATGTTAAATATGAAATCCAAAGTTGGCTCATACGAATTCAATATATCCGTTGATAGCCATTAACCGATAGTGAAACGTTGAGCAATTGTGAGATTTTTAAAGTGTCCGTTACGTGTATGAAGTTGTTAAAATCAGAATGTGGAACACTACAACAAAACATAATTTGCCAGTACTAAATTGTTCAATTACATAGATAATGAGCAACATTCACGTGAAACATTTACTTCGAGCGTTCTTGGAAATTTGTTCATTGAAGCGATTTCAATGCTCTCGAACAAAATCAAAAATAAAACTGCATGCTCCTGACCTGGTCAAGTCGACACGAAAATGTTTTGCATAGTATTTACGTGAGGCAATAGTCACGAGTAGACGATGCAAGTGGATTCGCTAAACATAAATGTAGGAATTTAATAAATGTCGGCAAAAATTGAAAGCACTTAACTATGAAAAAAAAATCGAACGAAATTTCTGTATGACTTCCTTCAGAACCCGATCGTCGGCATAACGGTAAAGTAGGTACTGCACACGCAAGAAATCGATTTTGGACTTCATTTCCGCAATGATATGCTGTTACCAGCGCATATTTTAAGTTATTATTAAGCCAGCTCGAACTAAGTGTTCGCTAAATTTAAACGGACGCAACGTCTGCTATAAGCAAACGTCTGTTAAAACAATTTATTTTGCGCGGAAACGAACCGAGCCAATTTATAACACCTTCACATTGTAATATTGAAGTCGCGACAGGTAAATTATGCGGAATTCGTTCATAGCAATAAAGTATGTTACTGGTTTTAGTTTATTTTATTCTTGAGATGTATTTTACGAGTGCACCTGCCGTTTCAAATTGAGTATGCACTGAAGGGATTTCTTAAATCGTAAGAGTTAATTAGCATATAAAAGTTGTATGAATCAGTGCCTAATTCGTATCTAATAGAATTGATTTTCTCTCTTTTAGTAATATTCAAATTCTGATTCAGGATACATTTTGTTTCTAATATTCAGTGGATCGTTTGGTTTCTTCTGGACTGTCCTCAACTATTCAACAGATTTATTATTGTGTTCGATAATATTTATTTATTTATTCTGTTTACGATGATGTATCATCCTTAATATTTTGTTCTCGTTTGACGTTAAAACTGATTAATTTCAATACTGTTCGCCTTTTACAATTTCTTTTTCATTTTGCTATAAAAGGATAATAATTTATATTTATATGGTGTTGCTCGATCTTCTTCAAATACATACACAAATTCTTTTATTATCTCTTAAAGGACAAAGCTTAATTTATATAAAATATCTAAAATAAATTCAGAACACAGGTACTTAACAGCACAATTTTTCACAAATTCTAGCTGTATTATAAAATACACATTACTTTTACAAAAATGAATTAATGAATTCAAAGTTTTTGTGAGTTATAATGTATCTACCAACAAAGTATTTTTTAGTGAAAAGACGTAATAATGTTTTTCAGTTTGTTATTGATTAGACAGTATAAAAAATTAATTGCGAATTTTAATTACTGTCAATATACAAAGAAAAATCAAGCATTGTGTGATACATGATTACAAACTGATGCGATTAATACTAAATGACCCTATTTTGGTTATTGTTTTTTTGCACGTACTAAATTTGGTATATCAGGATGCTTTTGGCTTCAGGGAATTGTCTCTAAATGAGGTTCTCAGCATGCTACCAGAGGACGATGAAACGTTAAATAAAGTGAAACAAGTCAGGTATTTCCTGTGGTGATATAGTCGACGACGACTCTGGTGATGAGGATGCAGTTCAAATTGACAACCAGGATCACAACTCAGCGCTTCTGCAGAAATAAAACTAGCGGTTTATTGTCAAACAGGAGAATGATTTTCATCAGATGATGTACCCTTGTTACACTTTGTCTCATCAATAATTGCGTCGGAAGCGAAAAAAAGCAAGAAAAAAGAAGGAAGTTTACCAGTGATTAAAACGAGACACAATAGTTTCAGACCAAAGTTTTTAGTTTTCTTGATGACAAAATTGAGGATGTTCTGTCAAAAACCCACTTTGTCCAAAAATAAAATGTAAAAAACTATCTAGCGTTATTTGTATTCAGTACCATGAATTCAAAATTTATTATTATGTTCATACTAGTTTAATAAATGCCTGCTAACAGCAATAATGAATAATAATTTTCTGAACAGCTGAGAAAAATATAAAATGCTTGGAGAAAGTTTTTAAAGAATATAATCTCACTAGTACATAGACGAGTCTAATAACGACTGCAAATTGAATTTTACGCATTTTTCGATTTTTGGACAAAGTAGATTTTTAACAGATAGAAATTTGGCACACAGACGGCTGGCCGATATATACAGGCCTCCACATTATCGGGTGTCCTAACAGTACGCGCACAATGTGTACAAAATGATGGTCGCCACCTCTCTGGAGTTATATTCAAAAAGTGAATATTTTTTGCTTGTATGCTAATTTCCAATTGTGCTCGTTATATTTGTTGCAATATATGATAACTAGGCCTGGGCACATATGCCGTAAAAAAGTCTGAATATATGCATGCAATATGTCTTAAAAAGATGTAAATATATGCCGAATATATGCTGTTTAACTGATATATATGCAGTTAATTATCGGATATGCTGTTAAATATGCATTTGGTAAATCAAATCATAGAACACAACACAGAAAAATAGAATGTTGCGATTATGAATTTTTTCATATATTATTATAATAAAAATATGTATAATGTACACGCAGTTATATTTTTATGGTTAGAAGGTAAAAAATAATATAAACTCTACAAAAAAATTACATAATACTTTTATTCACTTTAATATACAAATATTTAATTGCTCTACATATACAATGCATGAATTAAAACTTATTACAATAAATAATCGATGTTTTCTATCAAGAAACTTTGCCTATCGTCACTTAATATATTTTTGTACATTGAGAATGATCTTTCCACATCGCAAGAAGTTATTGGACAATATTTAAAGAGATGTGCCTTGTTAGCAATTATCTGCGGATGCTCAAGGGAACCTAATTCAATGTCTAATTCTCCGTTTAGAATATTTTTTACCGCTTCTCGTGTTTTCAAGCCATCATTTTTTTTAAACATCTTCCAATTTAATTAAGATTTTATTGCATTTAGCGTTTTTAGGAATACTTAAATTAGACTTACAATTTTCAATCAACTATAAGGAATTGGCTAACTGCAAATTTTGCAATTTCTAAATTTTTAATAACACTAGGTATATCAGAAACGTGAGCTTTAATGAATGACAGCTGGGAACGTAATTCAGAGTTTCGCAAAATATTTTGACATTCAGTGACATATTGAGAAGTGTTCGCATCGACGCTGTTTACTACATTTTTAATACCATCGAAATTATCACAATAAAAAAGTGCAGCCTCGATCCAAGTTCCCCATCTAGTAATAATAGGTTGTGGTGGCAATGGGATGTCAGGAAGCATTTCTATGTACAGTTGTACTCTATGTGGAGATTTTAGAAAAACTTTCTTCCCGTTATTAATTAATTGATTTACTAATGGATATTCCATTCGAATCGCCTCAGCAACACGGTTCAATCCATGTGCCAAACAAGTCACATGCAGCAAATTTGGATAAAATATTTTTAAATTTTGAGCAGCCTTTAACATATGTATATGAAGCTCCATCAGTTACCATATACAAGATTTTATTTACATCTACTGTATTAGGTAAAAACAGCATCGAAAATGTTTCATTTATAAAACGTGAAATTGTCAAATGATTAGTTTTTTCTAGCTGTTTTACTGCTATCAAATAACTAGGGTTTGGCTCTCCATTCAAAATTCCAATAATAAAATTTGCGATATATCTACCTTTAGCATCAGATGTTTCATCTATGCTAAACCAAATATACTCTTTTGCAATAACATCTTTAATTTTTCGAATGTTTTCTTCGTATAATTTTGGAATGTGAGATCTCGTTGCAGTTCTTCTGGAGACTACATTTTCCTTCGTCCATTTTGTCAGAAAGCTTCTAAATTCTGGTACATCCAACTTGTTTAACGGGATATTACACGATATAAGAGTTTTGCATAAATCGTTGTTGAATTGATCTGCATAATTTTTTTCGTCAACAAACTGCGACAACAACGGCTGTCTCAATTCAGGTGGATTTTTCTCTCTATTTTTGTGAGGATTGGTACTAATATGTTGATCTAATTGAAACTTTTAGTAACGTTGACCTGTAAATAAAGAACAAAATTAATAATACCTATGTATTTATTACAGAATTGAAATAAATAATTATTAGATAGTTGTAATTAAAATTTATTCTTAACTTGCTACTTATTTGGCTGAATTGATGAAGTTAAATAAAGCTAACAAGAACGTATTTCACATAAAGGAAATTTAGGAAACAATGAAAGTTTACGATTGAAACTTAGAAAACTGTTTCCAGAAAATAAATAAATAAAAGAAAAAAACACAAAAAACGATCGCTGATATCCTAAGTGAACGAACAAAATTGAAAAAGTGACAAATTTTAGAAAAAATCCTAAAAGTATTTTTTTTATATTAAAAACTATGGTTTAAGGAAGCAACAGATAATTTGAAAATGTTTTTAAAAAAAGAAAAAACAAA
Source organism: Dorcus parallelipipedus (assembly GCA_958336345.1). Classification (NCBI taxonomy): domain Eukaryota; kingdom Metazoa; phylum Arthropoda; class Insecta; order Coleoptera; family Lucanidae; genus Dorcus; species Dorcus parallelipipedus. The sequence goes on from OY284478.1 coordinate 37,160,233, forward strand.
ACACGATCGCTGGAAACCATTTTTTCACAAAAATTAAACAAAGGAAAGACGATCGCTGTAAGCAAAAATATATACTTACCTTCTTTTCGCATATTGTACAAAAAATCACACTACCGTCGTACGTAAAACACGCACACTGCATCAACCACTTTTTTATCAAATCGTTGCGAAAAGTACCAATTTTAGGCATTTTTATCAATTCGTTCTTAACTTCAATAGTTTGAAAAATATAATGAAGTTCACAAAATTGCTCTGTTTAAATACAACAGCAATTTCCGAAGTTCTTAGAATTAATATTGCTCTGTTTAAATACAACAGCAATTTCCGAAGTTCTTAGAATTAATATTGCACGTGTAAGGGTTAATCTCTTCTGGGTACTGACCGTACGGGCGACCGCCAAGCGGTACTGATTGTTAACGAAATTCAGAGAATGGAATTTTTAAATTTCTAAAATTATCTGGTTTTGTTTACTGTGTGAATAAAAACCAAATGAAAATGCAAGAATTGTAGATATGCCAATTTACATGCTGCATAAATTTCGAATATGCCTTAAAGTATGCTGTATGCAGTTAAACCTTAATATATGCCAGACATGCAAAATAAAATGACCTTTTTATCATAAAAATTGATCAAAAAACATATGTATAATAGGTTTAAAGAAGATATGCCCCTTCTGGAAAGATATGCATATATGCATTTGCCCAGGCTTAATGATAACAAAAATGTTTTCGTAAGTTTTTTAAATACCTTAAAATAATGCAGTTTGACTGCCCCACCCGTTATGACACGATGTTAAACTTGTCCTATGGACCATTGTCAGATATTTCGACCAAACATTAAAAATTGATTTGCTATGTGGACGAGTGCCAGATATATCATGACTTGTTGTCGTGCGACAAAGACTAGTGGCTGATATATTTGACAATGACAGAAATATACGACAACCGTCGAAACCGATGTTCTACGCTCATCTTACTTTGTTCTGTCATTAGAGTTCGTGACTTACTGTTTACAATGTCGCCGGAGAAGAATGGAAGTCCCTTCGAGAAAAAGAGTTAGAATGGAAAAGAATTACGATGATCAGTTTTGCGGGTTAAGTGAAAAGGAAGTGCGGCATATTAAAGCATTGTTAGGAAATGATGACATGTTTTCTGATAGTGAAGAGGAACTTTTTGTTGACAGTGGAAGCGAATATTTACCAAGTGAAGAAGGTGACAGAGATGACGATGGGGAGAGCGGAGAAAGTGGTGTCGATGAAAATAGTGATGATGAAAGACAAGAACGGATTGTGGATAACAAAGGTAACAATCATTGCCATGAATATTTTTTAAATCTTTTTACTGAAGATATTGCTTGCAATATATTCCAATAGATATGCAGAATAACAAAAAGAAAAAAAGTTGAAATAGCTGAATTTAGGCGAATTTTTGACTTTTGTTGATGCAACTGTGCTTATGTCTAGAAATAAGAAACTCGAAACGATGGAATACTAGTCAGTAGATCCCCTGCTATATTCTCAAGAGATAGATAACTATTTCTGAATTCTCAAAAGTTTAATTTTGTAGGTAACGGAAAGGCAGAAAATAATAAGCGTCTGTACAAAGTTCAAAATGTTCTAGATCAAGTGGATTTCAGTGTATATATTGGCATGGACTTTTATGTTCCAGAAGAAAATATCGCGGGTTTGGAAGCCTCAGGAAATGTTGTGGACATGCTTATGAAACCTTATCTATACAAAGGTTATACGTTTTTCACCGATAATTTTTACAGTAGTTCAATACTGTCAAATTTTCTCTTTGAACAAATTCTTGTGGCACTGTTAGGTCCAACAGATTGCACATGACTAAACTGACGGAAAACTCAAAAAAGGGTGGATGGGTATTTACAAACTTGCTATGTATGCTATGCATACTGGTTTGAACCCTATCAAAGCATGTCCACAAATACAAGCACTGAGTATGCTACATACAGTGTAGTTTTTCAGAGTATACAGGTATTTTACGGTAAAAGTGGTCAGAAGAAAAATTTCATTTATTTTTCGATAATTTTTCACCTTGCTGTCTTTATTCAAACTGCTTCCTGATAAACCAAAACAAAACCATTTGCATGGGAACCCGTTGGTTGATAACAAACAGTTCAAAAAGGGTATACGAAGTTCATATGATTTCAAAAAAATATCTGACCAAAATATTATAGCTGTTAAGTGGTACGACAACAGCTTAGTATCACTGTGTTCAAACTATGCTGGAATCGAACCTATACCCAAACAATATTCTCGAAAGGAAAAGTAAAATGTGTAGGTTTGTGTTCTCATTTGAATTATGAAATAGGCTATAAAAACTGCAAAGGAACATCTTTTAGTGTCGGGTGGAGGTCAATAATTCAATATTATTTAAGGAAACAAAATAATATAATTGCTAAGGGAAGTTATAAGGAAACAACGAAATGATACTCGCAACATCTGCACAGATTAGGTTCTCATACAAACTAAAAGCAGAGCACGTAATGATAAGAGTCTAAGCCGTCCCCTATCCGCACTATAGAACATTCGCAAGCTGTATAACATCGGTTTTCAATATTGAACAGTCCAGAGTTCCTAGTTTTCATAATTTTCATTTCTATTTTCCATTTTTTAAATTATTTTACGCAATAAACAGAGTCGGTTGATTCTAAAGTACCGAAAGGAGTACAAAAAGGCAACAATAACTATCTAGCGACAAAAAGACGGCATCTGATGTGCTACATTTTTAAGTTGATGTTTACATTACATTTTTATCGAATTCCGTTTAGTGATTTTATGGTTATTGTGCATTTGGAATTTGTTTGTTGATAATTGACAGTAGTGAATTATTTACAATTCATTGATTGGTAAATGGAGAATTGGCTGTCTGCAAAAATTTAATGCGTATTTACCGTAAGGGGTAAGGCTCGGTCAGAATTTCTGAAAAAGGTCAGGTTTTATTGCTTCATGCCCTACGTCTAGACGGCGCCTCTACCTGCAGCTCTAAAGGGAATCCTATTGACCTACAATAATACTACGCTCTGCGTCGACCTATTCTCAGAAACGCCGAGGTAATCCTGCCAATATTTCAAAACAACTTTCAATAATTATTTCCTCGTGATCGCTAATTAGTGAAGGACTCTACTTATGTCTGTGCACCCTGATTCGAATCCTGGTGAGACGATAATAATTCTGAGGTAGCGGGAATTGGCTACGTATAAATAAAATACGGATTTAAATTTAATTACTTATTTATTCCAAAAAAAAGGTAAAAACTCCGATTTATAGCCGCACTGAGAAAATTACGTTTTGTAAGAAATACAGTAGAATTCGTTTAACTGCTTTCCCGTTCGAATATCGTGACGAACTAACTGGTTTCGATTACACAGCTGGTGGTTTTAGGCTTGTCCCAAAACAATGGTGGTGGGCCTTGTTATTCAATTTACATCAACAATTAAGTTGTTTTCAAAATTAGATTGGTCTTGGTACTCGTCTTCAATAGTACTCGAAGACACGCTCTGTATAATCAACCAGCGCACAGTGTGGCCGTGTGCCTACAGTGTACTTACTTAATGAACGTAATTAATTTATTAAGCCGATGTTCGGGGAAGTATGTGATACAAAATGCCGCCCAGGCGATCAATTTGCGAGAGAATCAATAGTAATCGCTAGTTTTTCACGGAGCCCTCCTGTGGAGGCGCGGGAGCCGATTTGTTTCTAAACCTAATAACGCGGCGAAGGGGGAGATTCTCAACCGCTCCTATCGCCAAGAGGTGGAGGTGCAGTGACTCTCACTTTATTTGTTAACCTCTGATTGCGTTGTTTTCGACGATTATCTAAACCTATGCGCAATGGTAATAATTGACCGCTTTATTTGATGCTCTACGGTGTGTAGTTATGATCTTTCGGTCTCTCAGCGAATTATTTCTAATTAACCCGCAAATATCCCGACAAGGACTACACTTCGGTCCACACACCGGGTATGAGGGAAACTCGGTTAAGAAGATGGCTATGAATATGTGATTCAAAATTGTTTGGCCTCGTAATTTTACTAAACTCGTAACGGCAACTAATTGGCCTTGATTTAGGGAATTAACTTGTGCTGGTCACACTTGATTTTAGCGGCAGATCTAGTCTTGCCTTAGACCAGTGGTACAAACCAGTCGACTTCACTGCGCAAATCGAAAAACCCTTTGTTTGAGTGTTTCCAACTTGCCAGAGAATATCGCCAAAGGGATTAACTAATTTTACAAGAGTACACTGTATATGGATTGCACTATAGATTGAAAGCGTCGGTTGACTGCCTCTGGTCGATTTAAATTACAGAACGCCAAGCAAACTAGTCTAATAATTTATACAAGTGGTCAACCAACTCCACTAATGTGGATGCAACTTATTTACATTTAAGCTCGGTTAGAATGAAAATGAAAACACTTTTTTTTTAAACAATTTATACCACCAAGTATGTAATGAATAAAATACAAATTAAGTCAGATTACCTAAATCCGCGCCCCCGAAATTAAAATCCAGTACACTCACTGCACTAAGTTTAAATCCACCCGCGATTAATTTACCGTGCGCGAGACCGACTTGTTTAATTTTATTTAATTGACTCTCAAACACTGGGATTTTAGGCGTACCGATATAAAATGATTTAACTCTACTGTGAAAACTAAGTCAGAGGAACAAGCAAGTACCCCAAAGCAATTCGCCAAGCCCAATTAATACGACTGATCGTTTTAAAAGCTCGGAGCTATCTGTCCGTAATTTTAATTTTCATTTTTCGGCTGAACAAAACTAATTCCACTTCCTCCGATCAGAAAACCAAATTCAAACCCCTTGACCAATAGAGCTGTGTTTAGCATTCAGAAAGATAAACGCCCCCCGGTTCCTGGAATGTGTTTTTCTAAGCTTTTAAAAAACGACCACCCCGGAAGACTACATGTGCTGCCTTTCAAAGTCCACAACAAACTCCTAAATTACAAGTACCCTCTTGACATCTTTATGTTTCCGCTTACTGTCGAAATACGGCGCTCGCCTACAGATTTTTCTTTAGAAGCAAATAAAAGTCAGCATGTTATTCCCGGTCACGCCCTGCAGTCGATAGTTTTCAATAGCAGCATCCTCTTACCGAACGCGTGTCAAATTGTACAATTTCTAACGAACACCAGATGACCATTAGAAACTCGCGTGAAAGATTTATGTGATAGTCAACTCAAGTAAAATGGAAAACAATCCCAATGTGACAAAAATTTATGACCCTCCCCTTGTTATATTGCCTATTGAAAAACCGTAACGGCCCCGGTAGGCCTGGCGATATTGCTTCCGCTTGGCAAGTTACAATTCCTAGAATATGTACATTGGTTTTGTCATTTAAAATTAAAGTTACATGCAAGAACATGCTTTTTGTTTTATAAACAAATTCGCGACCGTTTCAACCTATGAAGCTAATGGGTCCTATGTTGTGTCATGGATGTTAAGATAACATTCGACTGTTATGATATCCTAACTGCACTTGAATAACATTTCATTTAAAGGCATCGAAATTTGTGAATATGATGCATCAGAAGTTTAACGTCGCGTCGTTCAAATAAAAACCTCTCAGATCATATACATTATACATATAATACTAATCGAACATAAAATAACATCACAAATAATTGTACAAGTTATGTTCCGATGACACATCATGCCATTTATTGACAGCGAGAGCAGTTACAAACAGCGCTGTTATTCTCAACACCAATGATACGTCAAGGCCTGACTAGCTACATTAGTTATCCTGTTATACAGGGTCCGGGAAAATGATCTCCCACATTTTAATTGTTAATAAAATCGCCATTGGAAATGCTATTGAGAATTTTACTTTATTAAATGAAGATGTATAATGTGCCATTTGTTTTCAATAAGTTTTGAAAATTATAGAGTCCAAATGGCAATTTTTTCGATACATATTCGAAGCTGATTTTTGATGGATTCCATTACTCGAGCACTTAGTCATTTGAGGTGATATTCCTGCAATTTCTTGGCGTATTGCTGTTTTTAATTCGTCAATGGTTTGGGGATGGTGTTGAAAGACCCTCGCTTTCAGGTAGCCCCAAAGGAAGAAATCGCATGGGGCAAGATCGGGTGAACGCGCAGGTCACCCAATGTCTCGTAACGAGATTACGTGTCCTGGAAACATTTCACGTAAAATGTCCATTGACCTTGCCAATTCATGATGACAAATAAAATGTCAAGGTGTGAGCTACTCAATAAATACACTAAACCCCACCTCCCTTCAGTAATTCGGGCACAGTGGCGGTGCAAAATGTGGTAGATGATTTTGCCGGATCCTGTATTATCTTAACTTCGTTGTGTTTGTTCGTTTCAAGCTTTTCTTGTTTATAAACGATAACAAAAATTTAATGGCAAAAAGGAAGAGGGAAAACAAAAAATTGCATAGAATTTAAGAAAATCTAAAAGTTAAGTTTATTTATCAATTAAGGCAAAAAAAGATTATGTATTTGGTTTAAACGAAAAAGAACCTATTAACGTGATTAGAGAGAGAAATATAACATGAGATATTGGAGGCGTAAAATTAGACTTCCTGATAGATTATGATGCAGCATATACTGCAATTGATAACTGACACCCAACAAGTATTTGCTTCTGAACAAAATAAACCTTTCATTACTAGGAGAATTTGAAACTTCAATATTGGTAGGATAGAAAGAAGTAAATGCTGAGTCTTTAGTAACTAAAGGACAAGGTCGGTCATTACTGGGTTATGAAACTGCAAGTAAATCGGAAATGACAAAAATTGGAACTGATTTGCAATTAAATGAATTAAAACTGGATGGCCTTAATCCAAGACTGTTCGAAAGAATGGAAAAACCGAGAGACTTCCAATTGACCCGTATGTGTTCCTGTGGTACAATCAATACGTCGAATACCGTATCGACTGAAGCAAGAAGGAGAATAATATATTAATAAACCCTTTGATCAAGATATCATAGAACCAGTAGAAGATCCAACATCGCGCCGTGGGTTTCACCTTTGATTCCAATTTCAAAAAGAAATGGTGAAATACGACCCTATGTGGATATGCGACGTCCAAACGAAGCAGTGATACGAGAAATATATCGTCTACCAGTATTAAAAGAAATGTTAACTGCAGTTATGGGAAGTAATTATTGAGTCAGCTCTCTTGGTAGTTGATCAGCGTACCATCAGAAAGAGTTGAAAGAAGAATATAACGAAATCACCACTTTTGCAACTGAAGAAGGTTTATACCAATATAAGAGGCTGACGTTCGGCATTTTATAACACCCGAAATGTTTCAAAGAATTATACAACAGTGATTAGTGATCAGTGACGATGTTCTGGATGATATAGAATATGGAAAAACAAAAGAATTACATGGTGCACGCCTTAAGACACTTTGTCAACGATTACACTGGCAAAAGGATTGACTTTAAATAAAGAAAAATGTAACCTTAGATAGAAAAAAGTTTTATGTACGGGATTTAAACTATCAGGAAATTGAAATCGACCGATGGAGCTGGAAACTCTGAACAGTAAAAATCACAAAATTTCTTGGGTCTGTCTTTAATTCCAATTTGTCTGTAGCAAGGCGATTAACCAGGAAACACGAATTCAAATTGCAAAAAGAATAACAGTAATGAATGATAATGAAGAATGCAGTAATCTGTTACGCATGTAAAAGTTTAGAAGTTCGCAAGTTGTTTATGAACACACGACTCTACGAGACCCGATGGACTTCCTATACACAAAAGACTACTATCAAAAATACGTAACTGCACATAGAGAAAGAATTAAACTTTAATATAAAAGAAAGTAAGATGAAAGAGGAACAAAAGTACGTAGAAAACCAACATCAAAAAGTAAAATTAAATTAAAATTAAACTGTTTAAGGTAAACGAATTGGCGTATCTCCGAAATCTAGGCAGAAATACACTCCAGAATCCTTAAACACATGGATCAAAATAACAGCAGCAAAACATTTTAACGGAAAAAGAAATGCATAATTATTTGGTAATAATCAAGAGTAGTTTGGAAAAACTAAAGGACAATAAATTAAAAAAAACTCCAAGAACTAAAAGAGGAGCATCAATCTTTATGGGCACCCAGATAAAAGCCATCTCAGGAAACTTGGACATAAGTCCTGGTGATTTTACGTGCCCCACTTGCCCAAAGCGCTTTAGGATACGGCCACCTATGGCATCGGGTTTGAGGTACGCCCAATCAACGCGCCCGCACGTCATAACGAACGCACGCACTACCAGAACGGATTGGGTTGCAAGCCCCGCACCCTCTCTGGCGAGAGACTATCCACTCTCTACTGGCTCTGCAGGCTAGTGCCCGAGCTAAAAATATAGCTCACCCGCCGTGTTGAAGAACCAACCCTACCTGAACATAAGAGCTTTCAACCAGTGCTACTACGAGTCCAACCTAGCTCGACCGGTCGGGAACATACTGGCAAGCCAGCGCACTCCTGGGGCTTACCGGTTCCCATAGTACCGATTTTATATTTCGGTGGGACGTTTCGGGCCAAGACCCCACAGATAAGGTTCTTGCAAACCCAGGCTCTGCTAGGTCAACTCACGTCGGTGGGTTCGTTATGCCCAAAGGTCCCTTAACGTTCCATTCAAGAGCCGGCCTGATTCCAGCCTTTCACCGAGAGGAGGCCTCCCTGCCATCATCCGCATTCCCGCTCTCCGTGCAATGCCGCCCTTTCATACTAACTTCACATTCCCTGATATACTGATATACTCCCTACACTCCCAACTGTTGACACCATTATTACTACCATTATTACTGTCCAGGTCCTTCAGCTCCCAGTTCCTACATTTCTCCTCATCAGTCTTTGACGAGGTGATCACTCCCTCCACATCTCTTAGATATCCTCTTTCCCACCTTATATTCACGCAGCAAATGCCCAAAACCATAACAACCTAAACATCTGACATCATCAAACTTTTTCACTCTGAACGCATTCATACCAACATACAACTCACCCTGCCTTAACATCTTATCATGGCCACCGCTGGTAATTCCAACACGACACTCCCATTACACGTCGTCTTATTAGCCATGCGCCTCACTATTCTCGTTCTATCCTTAAACGTGGTTTCCCCCATTACATCATGCAGGTTTCTCCTATACACCTCCGCAATGAACTCAGCATCTTTCATTGCCACGGGGACATGAGTTTAGGGCCAACCTTCTTAGGATCCTCTACTCGCAGTCCGATTTCACCAAACTTCGCACACTCCCTGAGCTTATTCTGTTCATTCTCCTTTACAGGCTCATCGCTATCCATCAGCATGCATTCTCCTTGCACCCTTCACTCTTACATTCAAACTGAGTCACACCTCCGCTATAACTTTTTCCTTAATCTCATCACTCGTCGTCTTTTTCCCTTCTGAATCTTTCACCACAATCACAAAGCTCTTATCTTCTTCCCTTCTGGACTATCTCACCACAACCACAAAGCTTTTTTCGTCTCTCCGCTCCCTAAAGCTACGGTTTCCTACGAAACCGTACCGCACAGCAGCGGCCGCAATTTTACGGCCGTTGTACGGTGAACAATTATTGTAAAGTAATAAACGAAACGGCGGATTTAAATACGGCCGCTAGCAGTGTAACATCATTGTAAAACACTTTACTGTTCACCGCACCACACAGTAAAAAACGTGCTAGCAGTATCCCACCGTACAGAGCGGCCGCTTGCAACAATACGGTACGAAGCGGTGGTGTCTAGGAACACACCCCGCTCTGCTAGCATGAAAACGTTTTTTTGTGACGTCACTTGCTGTCACATTACGGCCGCTATTGTGCGGTACCGTTTTGTAGGAAACCGTAGCTTAAGAGAACCTTGTACATCTACCCTCACAGCAGCCCCACTGTAACTCTTCTTCGACTCCCCCTGCATTTTCCTCTCATTCCTCTCCAACTCTTCTATCCCTCCAAGCAGTCTCTCCTCCCTCATTAACAATTTGATCACTCACTCCTTGTACTCTGCTACCTTATTCAAAATAAATTCACTCACCATCTTACTAATCTTATTATCATCGGTGAACAGGAAACTCGGACAATGAAGACGCAAAAAAATTGTGATTCAAGAATTCACCCTTAGAAAAATATGAAGAACATAGTCCAGGAGCAAAATACATTGATAGCTAAAGCGATTTCATAATTTAATATCTCCATAAAGACAATCAAGAGTAATCGGTTATTATTACAATCTCGAATTATGTAAGCGGACGTAGGTATTAGAAGCACAACATTTTTGCCTTGCCGAATCGTGAGAGAATCGATTCACATGCAATGTTTGTTTATTGATAGTTCTATCGAATGTCTTAAATGATATACGTAGGTATTTTTCACGATTATTAATTTAGTAACCTTCATAAAATTAAACGCTTTTCATTCTTCGATTGTCAACACTGATGATCTAATATACGAGTTAACCTCATTAAATTATATATCAGATATCGATAAATTTCCAGTAAAACTAAAAACGAAAACGTGTACTATTTAGAACAAACAATTATCGTAAAGGTTATTATCGTAAAGGTTATTATCGTAATGGTGTATGTAATTTGATAATTTCTACCAGAGAAATTAATTCCTAAAATTATAAACAACTTTTCCCTCTACCAATTTCAATTAATGATACCACGTTTTATTCGATTATTCCCGAAAATCTATAAGTTATTATCAATGATCCAAAATTCACATCGATGCACTCTGGAGATCGAACGATATGGTACACAGTTAAAAAACATGTAATTGCCAATGAAAATTATTAATAACGATTAATGATAATTTAGGTAAATGCATATTGCATCTCAATTCATTGCACATAGCACAACAAATTAAAAACTTATCAGTTAGAACCTACCACAAGGCTTTAAAGAAGTCTCTTCGGATGTATGCCTATAAAGTGACCATTGGATGAACAACGCATGAGTTATTGTCAGTGGTTCGATGAGAATTGAGACTTTTTTACGGATGAAGCGTGGTTTCATTTGTATGGACATGTCAAAACCCAAAACTGTAGTACTTGGGCAACAGAGAATTCACCCAATTATGTTGAAATATCATTGCATCCAATCAAAGTAGATGTTTGGATGGTCATGTCAAGAAGAGAATTATAGGACCAATTTTCTTCTACGAAACAATCACTGCTGAAAGGATACCGTACAAATATTCTGGACCAATATGGTAAGGTGTATAATTTTCAACAAGACAGTGCAAATTCAACATTTACAAGAATTTGAGCATAATCGAATAATTGATCCTCTCGGTCCCAGATGTAACACCATTAGTTTTCTACCTTTTTGGCATTTTAAGAAACAATATTTACCAAAATCAACTATATAATTTGCACAAATTAGAAAATGCTATTGGGCAAGGAATTAATAACATCGATCTGTGTAGGAGAACTTTAACGAGTGTGTCAAAACATAATAGGAGTAAATTTGTGCGTATTAAATGACGGCCATCACTTTCAACATTTAACGTAATTTGTAATTGTATTGATTGTGATTTTAATAGGCAATAAAACTACATACACAGTGCATCGAACATATAAATTCGTATTACAAAACTATATGCAAGTAATAAATAAATTCCATGTATCTCAGTTATGTTCTATTTCAAAAAACTCGCTTTTACAATTGTAAAGGAAATTTATAAGCTCTCTGTGCAAAAATGCTCACTTATATGTCTGCATTTCAAACATTAAACGTTAAAGTTGACATCTATGGCTGGAAATAGTATATTGATTTACAAGTTTAGAAAAGTGATAGTTTTCCGGTGAGTGTAAATGTTTGAATTCACGAGTGAGCGTAGCTCACGAGTGGATCCAATTTACACGAACATGGAAATTCACTTTTCTAACGTGTAGATTCTCTATTTTTTCGTGTAGTTGACGAAAATAATTATGAGAGTATCGAAGAATAAAAATATATCAAAAGGTATGTCAAGCATTTGTTGACATAGCAACAAAACAATCTTTGACCTATGAAACGTCACCATAATAAATAAAATGAAAAAAGTGTTGCTAACTGAAATCGTGAAGAAAAGTGTTGCTAACGAGACAAGTCCCACTTTTCTTCACGATTTGTGATTAAACATTAGGTCTGTTTGTTATCCTGCACTGGTGTGCACTAGTGTACACTTTTTTTACGAAATATACTTTAATGAAGCCTAAATTCATTGATTGTGTCACTTTTCTGTTAACTACACGAAAAATGTTATTTACCAAACGAGTATACTTGGTTGCTTATTTATGTCGATTACGTGGCTCTCAGCTTTATGTGAATGGTCTATATTTTGATGCTCCGATGACGAAATGAATTAGAATTTGACCTTTAGATATTACCAAGTTGAACGCAAATTAGAATCCTTTCTCAACTAATATTGCTTTTCGTCTTTCCAGTGAACCGTCAGCCGTCCACTTGTTTCGCAGCACCATTCTGCAATCAATCATTTGCGATAAAGTTTCTCATTTCAACGTAGATTGCGTCTTCCCAATCTGATTTATCATTTCCTGAAATTCCTTAAGTAAAGGGTATCTCTAACCCGATACGCAGGGTACACATCGGGCGCGTCCCCAGGTGGCGGATCGGGGGTTCCTGCGGTACCCACTTGTCGGATCACCTCCGCTCGTTGGATGCTGCGGGATGGGTGGCCATCTTTCACCTATCATGTGCAATGATACTGTATCCTGAGCGGTTTAAAACCCGCAAGACGGAGGTGAGCGCGTGACCGCGCCTGAGCGACCTAAAAATCGCAACATGGCCAGGTGAAATCCACCCCGCGGGTCAACCCTCCCAGCCCAGCTGTAGTATCGTGGCGTAGGGCCTGCACTGGGATTTACGATGCCAGCGGTGGTTTCTGTTTTCTGAAGTGATATTGCTTAATCACACGATTAAGTTGATCGTTTGGTTAACTACGTTTCATTCAGTTGGCCCTAAGACCTCTTGTACTAAAGTTTAACTTTTGTTTTATGTCAAATAAGAAAGAGCGCTCTACACATTACGACGAAGTATTTATTAATCATATTTGAATATTACAAAACCTTTGAAAACTGAAGGAGCAACAAAATAATTCTAAGATGTCTTGTAATTTTAATTGACACGTTAAAATGCAGGAATTATTAAATATCTGCTTAACCGTCAGTAATTGGTATAGGTAAGTGTATAGCCAATTGAAAGATAACTTTAAATATTAAACACCGTACATATTGCTATGACGTATAACCACTGGTTATTATCAGACTTTTGATGTGTCAAAAGTTTATCTTTTAACTATTTCATTAGTCTTGTGGTTTACTTAGTAGCAATTTTTCTTTTTATAATTATCTTTTGTATGTAAATAAAGTGGGACTATGTAGAAAGAGCAGCAGTAGAGATAAATAAAAATGCTAGACTTATGTTCAAACTTTTTTTTTTATTCAAATTTTTAAATGCTTTATAAAAACAATGATGTTAATAACAATAGTATCGATAATGATTATTAATTTAAATATATTTCCTTTATTTTTTTACTTCAAATATCATATCTTTTTAAATAAATTTTATCTATTATTTATTATTTATTATAAATTGTATAAATTAGTCAATCAATAATAAGTGTTATTAGTAATAAGCTAATCGCTCAATGATAAGTATTTATGTGATGATTGTAATAAGCTATTCGCTCAATGATAAGTGTAATAACTGTAATAAGCTATTCGCTCAATGATAAGTGTTCATATAATAATTGTAATAAGCTATTCGCTCAGTGATAAGTATTTATGTGATAAGCTATTCGCTCAATGATATTTATTTTTGTGTAAATGTAGAGGAATTCAAATGGTTTAGAGTTATTCACTCCGTGATGGTTGTCAAAAGAATGAGTGTTTATGTAATAAGCTATTCGCTCAATGTTAATTACTTTTTGTGGAGGAAGTTAAATTGTTTAGAGTTATTCACTCCGTGATGGTTGTCAAATGAATGAGTGTTTATGTAATAAGCTATTCGCTCAATGTTAATTACTTTTTGTGGAGGAAGTTAAATTGTTTAGAGTTATTCACTCCGTGATGGTTGTCAAATGAATGAGAGCGAACGTCAGTTCGACGTGCTTTATATAGGCTCCTTTTTATGACGTCGGCGCTAGTTGTTTATTTTTGAAAAGCCAATGATTTATTTTACTTTTCCTTTGATTTTTATTCCATAAATTTTCAGTGAATCTTTTGTCCGTTTGTTTCGTCAATCATAAAATAATTTTCTATTTAAGGTTTCATAATGAAATATTTTAACTTTGCCTTTGATTTTCTTAAATTTGAATCTAAAAATAGGGGTTCGAGGCTAAATGACGTCACGAATCCTACCTAGTTCGAGATTATCCTGTCATCTTGTTATTTGTCACTACGACGTAGATGTGTGTGTCAGTGATTGTCAACTTCTGTGGTTTTTTCATCATTTTGAACAAATTTCGGTAAGTTAAAACATTAGATTGAACTATTACTCAATATCAACCTTTAATTCTTTTTTAAACATAACAAAATATCAATTAATAAAACCTAATTTTATCGCCTCGTGTTTTTTCATTCTTAGATTCGTTCCGTTTGGTAATTTAACTAAAAACTTTCTCAATCGGCCGTTTCTATGCCTGAAATTCATATCAGTTCCCTCTTTTTATGAGCCGACATGACAGCTGTCACTGGAACATTATCCTACACCTTCAATACCGGCACATCAAGACTACGTCCAGAAACGTTCCGCTGCGCATCTTGTTTCCTGTCTGCCAACTCCCTAGCCTGTTCCTCGAGCCAGTTACAGAAACTTCTTATACTACACAGATAAAAATCTGGAGTTCCCTCGCGTCTGGTGTTTCCTCACGTCCATCCGTTTTTGGTGTTAAAATAAACGGAGTTAGGACGTTTAACTTTAGAAAGTGTTAACGTGGTCTACAAAAGTAGCATTTTAATCCTTGCGGTAATTATTTCTATATATGT
Organism: Dorcus parallelipipedus; assembly: GCA_958336345.1. Lineage (NCBI taxonomy): Eukaryota > Metazoa > Arthropoda > Insecta > Coleoptera > Lucanidae > Dorcus > Dorcus parallelipipedus. Next base: position 37,175,247 of record OY284478.1, read on the forward strand.
ATTATATATATATATATAATTTTTAACACCTATTTTTTAGACGCATTTTAATCAGGAAAAGATTTTAATATCACTAAATGAGATGAGCTTTACAACTTTTCAAGTAAAACTCTATTCGTATTTTTTAACACCGATTAGGAGGAGAACATTTTATCCCAAAAATTTTTATGTGTGTATTGTCAACCCATGCTTCTTGTGTTGGTGAATTTAACAACAAAATTGAAGATTCTGGATCAGACACTGTAAGATATAATTTAATTAGTATAATTTTTAATATATACTTAAATTGCCCCTCTGTTTCTGTTTTAGTTTAAGTTTTTCATCTAATGTTTGTGTTGGAAGTAAGAAAAATGGTATTCTTAAGGAATTTCTGTATGGTTCAAAGAATACACATAAAATTAAGGTATGTTACATTTTATTTGTAAAATAAATATTTAGATCTTTGTTTTATTGTTGTAGGTGAAGAATTTCCTTTGCATGTGAAGATTGGAAGTAACTCTCTGCTTATTTGAAGAATCCGAAAACTGTGTGTCCTTGTGAACATGACAATATGTTCATATGAACTTTTTTGACGCAAATTACTCGGAGAATAAGCTCTTACAGTTTTTCGCACACGTTATGAATCACCCTGTATACAGGAACTCTAATGATATACGGTGACCAACGTCATCTATGAAAGTCACTTTAAACTTAAACCCACATGATAGTTGCAAATTTCTTTTGTATTAAGGCAGTAAGCCTGTTTGTTAAGCTGCAATGGTTCAGACTCTTTTTTAGGAAATATGCTTTAATGAAGCCTAAATTTTTTGATAATGTGTCAATACGAAATCATATATTGCATTTTTCTGTACAGTTTAAAAATCAGTTTAAAATCAGCGGTCTCGTGATGATCACGAATCCGCTGAAGAAACATTTCTAAATGCGGCAATTTTAAAAATTTAATTCTACATGAATAATTGTGAGAATACTAAGATCATCTCATATTGCTAAAATTAGATTTGAATTGTCTAACTTGGGATCAGAATTTAAATTTAATAATAGTTATACATATAATGATTAGAAAATGTATTGCTTGTGGCAACGAAAATATGTCACTTTGAATTTCTTAATGCAATTCCGTTTCGAACTTGAAGCAATGAAAAAATTTTATGGTATCTAATTGGAAATAACAATTCTAGTGTACTTTATTCAAATAGAGACGACAAATTTCACTGCAATACTTGATTAGAACCTCTTCTTTCTTTTGTGATTTCTTGATGAAACTTATTATGATTCAGGACAGAGGAAGTTTAAACTATCCTAGTAATAAATTTGTCGGAATTATTAAGCAATTAACAGATAATATTCCTGAAATGTTACCTCTCTTGGAAAATACAAAAACCTGTGCACAACTATTTGAAATTCTATGTCCTGTACTTCAACAAAATACAATTTTTGCTTGTGACAATCACAAAAGACAAATATGCAACAGTAGAGAAACCTGTTCTCGATAATACAAGTATAGATAAAACAGATTTTTTGAAGAAACATGTTTGAATTTAAACTTACAAGCAGAAAAATTCTGAAACTGTTACATTGGACAGCTCACTGAACTAACAATTTTCGCCAGAGAGGTCACGAGTCACCGTATGAATCTGTAAATTTCCTGGAACAATTTCAACAATGAAAAACCGCCAATTGAAACGGCCATATAAGCGTTAGCTTATTAATGGAGTCGACCATGGTAATGACAACTGCAATTACTTAAAAACTCACAAGAGGCGCTCAGGGGAGTACCCGTCAAAATTTTTAAAAGTCGAATTCAAACAGCCATACATACACGTCAGTGAATGTTAATGGAGCTGGCCATGGTGTAAGTTTACCTGCTATACACGTTTCACATGTCTTTAATTCAGTGTTCAGGTTAGGTATCGCATTTTTCTTGACCATGAGAGTCAGGTCTCGAGCATTCAGATGACCAAGTCTTCGATGCCAATGACTTGCGTCCAGCAATCCATTATTTGATACCATACAACTTTGTTGACGTTCTTTTGCAAGATTTTTTTAAATTTCTGGCAGTACTCTAAGTATAATATTTTTTTCTGTTGAATCATCAAATTCAACTTCTCTAATATCAATGTTATCATCAATGTTGTCAATATTTCGCATATTCGGAAAATCCTTGGCAGTAATAGAAACTGAAAATTGTCGTTTAAGAATTCTCTATTATTTACAACTAAGCAACCGTAAGTTCGTCTTGAGAATAGTCCAATCACGACTTAAGAAAAACGTTAGAAAACTGAAGTTACAATCATAACTAAAACTGAAGTCGAATTGGCTATGAATACACAAGTTAAAGTTATTGCTTAAGAAGTTGCATAAGTCAAGACTTACATAAGTCAAGACTTTAAACAAATGCTTAAGATTTTTTAAAACTTGTGTATGAATCTACAACATATTGCTTAGGATTTCCTTAAGAATAAGAAATCACTACCTTGACTTTAAGCGTCACGCAATTGTCCAATTCCAGATTGTTGAAATAATCGTTGTTATGGGTTTAAGCTTCAACTTAAATTTAAACTGGTATTGTAACATGTGTCCAACAGTGATTGTAGTCCTGGGTGGCTGTGGAGTCAAACATTTTTAACTAATTATTGTTTCAAATGGCAATAAAACATTAAATACGTAAAGAAACATTAATTTGTTGTTTAATAGTCAATATTTGAGACGCCAATTCAACAATAAGAAGTAAAAATCGACATTTATATTTGAATCCACAGCCACCCAGGATTACAATAATTGTTGGATATATGTTGCAACTGGACCTTAGAATACGAGAAAAGGCCGTTTTAGACTATCCTATTTCCTGTACAAGATTTAAGTCAATTCTGCAATAAGTATTTGGAACAAATTTTTCAGATAGTTTGAATTGATTGATTGATGATTGATGATTAGATTGATTAAATTTAATTCTTGATACAATTTACTTTAAAATTTAAATTGTTCGAGAAATTGAACCAAATTTTGTACAAGAAATAGGGTAGTGTAAAACAGCCTTTACACAATGCTGCGTAACCTCAAATGTCACGTTATAAACACTTTAATTTAAGCTCTGAGTTTTGTGCAACTAGCCGCCATAAGGGTTGCAAAGTTCTAAAGTGGTACAGACTTAGCAGATCGCGGTTATATGTACATATGATATAATTTTGTTTGTAAAGTACTAATAATCGTATTACAGACACCACAGTTATGAACAACAGCGATAAAGCAACCGCAAAAATGCACAGCTCGGGTCAAAATTCAGAGCAAACGAAAAGTTAAACCGAGAACCGCATATTATGCAATAATATTTATGTCAGTGCGTACAGGCGAGACTAGAACAAGCTTGTTTCTAAATAACGGCAAACACATAAATTTCAGCCACAATCAGCGTCCTTCATGAAGACGGTATAAATAAACGGCATTCATGCTTTTTTAATTCTCCATAATGCAACTAGTTATGATTATTTTTAAACAAGATGATTGATTACCACTTTATGTATTTTCTAGATATAAAAACCAGGTTTTACTTTCGGTGCAGAAGATTTCGCAACAATTACATAAACCGAGATAACGGTTTTTTTCATTATACCTATATTGTTTACGGTGATTAGAATCCATATATAAATCGATAATTAATTCTCCGATTTCCAAAATATTTCACTGGTTCGTTTCCAAGTGAATATTAAGCATGGCCATTTTGTAAACTCATTAATTCACAAACGCTGCTTTCGTATATTTATCAACGAATACGTGTAAATATTTATCAACACACAAGAAAATATAAAAATATTAACAGTTTGTTTACGTTTCTAATATTAATTGAAACTTATTTCGTCATTTATTGGTTCATTTAAGAAGCAATAACTTGTTTCTTGCTTTAGAATTTCACTCATTAGTATGCATGTTTATGTAAATTATAGTTCGATATTTGTCTTTTGATTCAAAATAAAAATAGAAATATACATTTCAAGTTTTCCTTATGGAACACCCCGTAAGTAAAAATCATCGACCAATGTAAAATTAAATTAAATTAAATTAAATATCTTTTTGCCAAACAAAGTCTTATACCTAAAGCCTACGGTTTGTGAGATAATTCTGGTTTTCATTTTGTTTCATGATTTTTGTCATTTAGTCGTGTAAGTTAATATTATTAGAAATAACATTTGCAACGTTTTTAGAAGTGTCTACGTTTACTGATGCTTTTTGGTTAAGATGAATTTCAGTCAAATAGACTTAACTGATATATTTGCTGGGTGAATGTCAACAAAATTGCCTTTTGGCTTCTAAAATTTACCTATATTCAACAATTTCCTGAAAGAAGACAGCCATATGTAGACTTTTCGTAAAGGAAGTTTTGAAAGAACAGGCAGTGTTAAATACGAGGAAAATAAAAGAAGAAATAATGTATCTACAGAGTTATTATTGATTTTGTGGAGTTTAGTGTATGGACACGATGGAGGTTTCAAGTGACAGTGACGACAATGAACGATCGGCTACTCCTCCCAGTAAAGTGACTAAGAAGGTTGGCGGGTGGACAGCGAAAAAGATAGGTGATACGAAAAACGTTCACCGTGCACAATCGTTCAGAGAAGTTTGGTTGAATGATCCAACGTTCCAGGATTAGCTTTTTCCTGATTTAAACGACACTCACAGGGCTAAGTGCAAGTTTTGCCTTCTCAGCTCAATGGTTGCTGAGTTGACTAATTTAAAAGGTCATGCTGCAACCACAAAGCATAGAAATAACAGTCCTGATATGTCGTCTGGACAAAGACCTCAGCAACAGCTAACGAATTTGGGGTTTCAAGTAGTTAAAAAGCCTGAAAATATTAATAAAAATAGGGCGGAAATAAAATGTGTGCCTTTTTTAGCGAGCATAATATACCTTTTTCAGTTGCTGATCACTTCTCCACTTTCTTAAAGAATGTATAACAGATTCTGCTATGGTTAAAGAAATAGAGCTTAAACTCACAAAAATGACAATCTGTATAACTGAAAAATTAAAGAAACATTTTTTCTTGTGCTAACTGACGAGACCATCGACATATCAACGATAAAAACTGCTTGCGTATTCGTATGGTACTTTTATGAGGAAGCTCAAAGAATTTGTAGCGTATTTTTGGAGCTGCACAACTTATTTCATCAAAATCTAACCGATGAAGTTCACTTAGCAACTGCAGAGAAATTATACACTGCATTGATTCAGTCGTTTTCAAGTCGTAATATCTGTTTGAGCTTTACGAATTGAATATGCGATTTTAAATTCGCCGCATCAAAATTAAAAATTGCGAGAGTGCGCCGGAAAATTAAAATAAGAAAAAACATTATTCGTTTGGAAACTATGCTACTGTCATTAATCAATAAATTCTATTCAAGTTAAAAATACAGTCCACTGCTATCATTTTCTACATAATTTTGGTCCTTTCCGAGCCGGATCTTCTTGCATTTGCGACGTTGGAAGAGTGAAATTAAGGACAGTAGCCAGTACGATGTTGGGACACGGAACCAGATCAGGGGAGCTATTCTTGACAAGTGTGTTTTTGAATGCGAATGCGCATTCATGCAAAATGCGAATAGTCGTATTCTTGATCATTCGAATTTTCAAAATGTACACGTTTTTGCTGCGAGCGGACGATTAGCACTCGTTTTTAAAAGCGAGCGCTCGCAAATGTCACTGACGTCAAATTTGTGACAAACAATTTCTTGTTTAAATTAGGAGCGGCGAAACTGAGTAAAATACTCTTAATAAAATTAAGTAAGTATGATTATAAAATTTTTGCATTTAGTAATTTAAATGTTAATAGAACGACCATGGCTGATGAATTTTTACACCTATTACTCATTGAACAATTAAATGATGCCGATATAAGAGCCCCTCGTCGTTTAAATACACGCAGGGATCCTTTCGAGGAGCTATCCGATTCCGCATTTACTCAAATGTTCCGTGTGTCAAAAGATTTATGCAAAGTTATTATTAGTCTATTAACACCGTATTTAACACCTCAAAAAAGGTCGACAGACTTAGATATCACAACAAAGGTCTATCTAATTTTGAAATATCGATAAATTGTCATCATTTTACAATATATTTCTTTAGGTGTTAATAGCTTTGCGTTTTTATACTGCCGGTAGTTACCAGTTAGATGTAGGTTTTAACAATTTTTTTAACGTTACACAACCATCGGTCAGTAGATGTTTGAGGGAAGTTACTAATGCTTTTAATCAGCCGGAAATTTTTAATCGTTTTGTTAAATTTCCCAACACAATAGGGAAATTAAATAACCTTCGAATGAGGTAAAATTGATATGATATTCTAAAAACATTAAAAAAAGAGGAGATTCCCTATTTAAGATTTTTCCAAGAATATCAATTTCCTGGAATTATCGGCATTATTGACTGCACGCATGTGGCTATAGTACCTCCATCAAGAAATGATATAGAACGTCCTGAACATATATACATCAACAGAAAACATTACCACTCCCTCAATGTACAATTGGTGAGCAATCAGTTCGATTTCTTCAATAACAGAATCTCATCTACCATCCCTTCTTATTCTTACAAATTTGTGATAACAATTTAAAAATTCTAAATGTCAACGGTTCTTTTCCTGGGAGTACTCACGATGCATTTATATGGAATGCTTCAAATGTAAGTAATGCCATGAGAAATTTGTACCGAGCTGGCCATCATGGTTATCATCTGCTAGGTATAATCAATTTTTTCCAAATATTTAAATTAGGCAGTTTTATAGCATTTCAAATAGTTGTCTTTGTAGGAGACTCTGGGTACCCATTAAGATCATGGCTAATGACACCTTTTCGGAATACAATTTTCGGTACACCAGAACATAGATTCAATACAAAATTTAAAACGATTCGTGCAACTATTGAACGATGCAATGGTGTTTTGAAAAAACGATTTCATTGTTTATTAAAACATCGCGTATTGCATTACATGCCAACAGTTGCTGGACACATAGTAAATGCATGTGTCATATTGCATAATTTATGTATAGATTACAATATTCCCGAAGTTAATGAAGAACTACCTGAAGACGTTGATTTTGGAGATAATTTTAATGCACATTTTAACGACATAGAGGACGACATAAATCCAATGGCTAGAGTTAATTTTGAATTGGCAGAAGGCCGTGCAAAAAGAAACCGATTAATAAGAAATTTAATTTGAAATTTAAGCTAAATTTCATTCATATTCTTTTTTTTATGTTTTTTTTAGAATGCAGAAAAATCGTAAATTATTTATAGGGTTTAACTAATGACCATTCGTGTTAATAAAATTCTACATACTTTATATTTCTTTATTCAATAATGACATAACAGAAAACCCAACAATTACAATTAATATACATTCAATCCCGTTTGCACCACGTCAGTACTTGCCATCTTCAGTACACACGCCTACACACATAAAGAGTTAACTACACTTCATGAAATAACTACACTTCATGAAATCTTTGTTTGTACTTAAGATGGCAGCGTAGCTGTCGAAATACATATCTACGTAAAAACTTATTGTGGTAAGAAGTTTTGTTTTTAATTTTATTTCTACTTAAGTGCTTTAAGGTGCAAATGGGGGTTACTGTAGTTTTTTTTAAATAAATAAATGAAATAAATTTAGACTATTTTAAATCGGCAATTCTTGATATTGCTGAAGATAAATTTTCCAAAGCTTGACATTGTCTTTCTTTAAATAGAAGTTTCTTATCTAATTTTTCTAATCTTCTATCGTGGTAAGTTTTTAGTAAATTTAATTTTTTTTCATAGTAGACTTCTTTTAACTTAATTTTTTCATTTGTTATTTCTTTAAAATGTTTTATAGCGTTTGTTGTTTCATGTATTTTTGAATTTTTTTTGCGAATACTAGAAGCTGAAGTTGATTGCAATTCATGAGTGTTATGTATTGCATTTTCTGTTAATAATGAAGGCTGTAGAGTAGAAGTGCTTATGAGTTCGACGTTTATATTTTCGGCAGATGTACTGGGAACTTCCCAGTCTAACTGTACTGAAGATTCAGCAATGTTAGTATCCCCTTGTATAGTTAAGGGAGTAATTAAATCCATTACTTCCATCTCATTTTCATTTAACTGATTTTCAAAAGGCTTTCCTCCACCTGTTACCGTTACTGCCTTTTTCTTGATTATTAATTTTTTTTTGTTCGACTCCTAATGTCCTGCCATGTCTAGAAACGCTGACTTGCAAAAAGTTTCACATTTTTATGATTTTCAAAATATTACCTTCCTCCACCCTTTCCAATCTTTATTTGCACCGTCAGGAACAGAATTTAAAATTCGAGAAAATCTTCCCATTTATTTTTGTAGTTACTATAAGTAAAAGTAAGTAATTTTGCCGATAGTAATTGAGGATTATTTTTCAAAAATTCAGCCAAAAGTTTGGTTTGCTCTTGATTTTTATGGCATCCTTTTTTTTTGTCACTCATGCTGTAAATTGTAATGTAATATAAAACGAGAAAGTAAACATTTAAGAACATAAATTGTGTACTTAAGATGTAAACTCCTTTTTAAAGGAAAATGAAATATTGAAATGCATTTATAACGTTATTACTAATTAAGCAATTAAATAGAATAAGTACTTACCTGTATCTAATACAGTTATTTTCTTAGGGATTATTAAAAAAATTTATTACTTCAAAGAAAAATTTTAAATTGCAAATTGACAATGTCACGTGCAATGACAAATTTGCTGGGTTGACAAATCTAATCGCTCGAATAAATGCGAGTACTCGCATTTGTTTACGAATGAGTTTTTCGAGTGGTCAAGAATAACTTATCAAATACGTATACGCATTTTGCCACTCGCATACTAAAAATGCGAGTGGAAAAACGCACTTGTCAAGAATAGCTCCCCAGGTCACGTGTTCTGGAAGTGACATTTTTCAAGTCAGTACATTTGGGCACGAAACCAGTTCAGGCGACGTGTTTTGGAAACAGCAAGCGAGCGTGAGGCGGCTTTAATAAGAATACGACAACGGATTGCCTGTGGTGGCAGAGTCTGTCATCTAAGCTGTTAGGCGACCGACGTAACTGAGATTTCTCATCGTCCCAGGCATTGCAACGTTAGCTGCAGGAGCTTATCAAGTCTGAAGTCAAGGTAACAAAAGCCAAATTCATTGCTAGACTCTTGGAGACAGCGGAGCGACGCGACGCGACGCTTCAGATTTACAAGTTGCATTTAACAAATATTCAAGAGTGCATTGCAACACAAACATACAGGCATTCAGAGCAGGATAATTTTGTGTTACGGTCATTTGTGTTAACTGCAGTTGCGTTTGTCTTTATTTAGGTTTATATCAAAATGTCCCCAAAAAAGAATCAAAATACTACTGTAACAATGGAGCAAGAACTAGCTATTTTATAGAAGAAAAAAGCAGCGCTAACATCAAAGTTACAAAATTTTTCCAAATTTCTCGGTGAAGTCATGAAAACCGAAATAGATCAAACTAAATTGCTTCAAATTGAAATGCGCGTTAGTAATCTTGAGTCTCATTTACTAGCAGATTTTGCAAATATACAATTTGAATTAGAAGGTTTAGATTCAGACAGCTTCGATGAATCTGAAACAGAAAAATTTGAAAATCTTTATTATTCTATAATTTCAAAAGCTAAACAATTCATTCAAAATTCACAAGTAACACAAGGAAGATCCAATCCTAAAGTTCATTGGGGTGTGGATAATTCATTCATTAAAAATGTGGGAGTTAAGCTTCCCACAATTGAGTTGCCGAAATTCTCAGGTCGATACGAGCGATGGCTAGAGTTTAGAGATCTTTTTACTTCTTTGGTTCACAATTGTAGTTACATTGAACCAATTCAGAAATTTCATTATCTTAGGGCATCATTAGATGGAGCTGCGGCTCAAAGCATCGCTTCGATTGAGTTTTCGGCAGAAAATTACATTGTTGCTTGGGACATTTTGTGCGAGCGTTTCGAAAACAAACGCTTAATGGTTCATAATCACCTTAACTCTCTTTTCAACTTTCAAGAAATCAGATCGGATTCCCCAGATGTAGTTAGAAACCTAGTAGATAATTTATCAAAAAATTTACGATCTTTAGAAATTCTAGGTGTAAAAACTGATTCATGGGATCCAGTTATTATTCATTTCTTAACCCGTAAATTGGATCCTGAGACAATTAAACAATGGGAACAACAGGATTTCCAAGGGGATCTTCCTACATTAACAGAATTAAAACAGTTTCTGTCGAGTCATGCAGATTTTTTAGAAAAGGTGAATATGCACAAGTCTAAGTCAAAGGGTCGTGATCTTATTCAGCAGAAACAGAAGTCTTTTGTTGTCAATTCTAGTGAATCAAGTCAAAAAAGTAGATTCTCATGCTTTCATTGTCAGAAACCACATTCCATTTACATTTGTAGTGAATTTCTTGCTTTACCAGTAGATAAAAGAAGGGAAAGGATTTCAGCTTTAAAATTGTGTTACAGTTGTTTGCAGAAAAATCATCAGGTTCAAAATTGCAAGTTAGGTCATTGCAAGCGCTGTGACGTAAAACATAATACCTTATTGCATCCTATTTCAGATTCCTTATCTAGTAAGTCTTCCCATATTTCAAAATCAAAATATACTTCAAGTCAGGATACAAGCCAGAACCAAGCTAGTACCACAGTCTGTAATTATGTTTCTCAAGGTCAAGTATTACTTGCTACAGCAGTAGTACAAATCTCTGACATTCATGGCAACTTCCATGAGTGTAGGGCATTACTAGACAATGCTTCTATGTCAAATTTCATTTCTAAAGATTTAGTTGACAAATTAGATCTGTCACAAAAGGACATCAACATTTCGGTAGTAGGTATTGGTTTTTCTCAATCCAGTTTAAACAAGTCTTGCAAAGATCTTTACATTCCAAGTTTCATGCGGATATTCAATGCTTGGTAATCCCTGAGATCACAGGAAATATTCCAGGCATACAATTTGATCCATCATTTCTTTCGATACCATCTAACATTCAGATGGCTGATCCAACCTTTAATATTCCAAGCCAAATCGATCTTTTAATTGGTGCAGACATTTTCTGGCAATTAATATGTCCAGGCATAAGGTACCTAGGGCGCAACAAGCCAATTTTACAGAAATCCAAACTTGGGTGGATTATTTCAGGTCCTTTAGGTTTTTCTGAGTGCAGGATCACGTCTTGTCATTTTAGCAGAAATTCAGATATCCAACATCAATTAACCAAATTCTGGGAGATGGAAGAAATGTCAAGTAAACCCTCTTTGTCAAGCGAGGAAGATCAGGCAGAGAAACATTTTCTCGAAACATTTAGGCGCAGTTCTGAAGGAAGATTTATTGTTTCAGTTCCGTTAACGGATTCAATTAATAAGTTAGGCAATTCCAAAGATTCAGCAAGAAATCAATTCCTAAACCTTGAAAGAAAGTTCATTTCAAAACCTGAGTTGAAACATTTGTACACGGATTTCATGAACGAGTACGAGCAACTTTCACATATGTCTCCATTCGAAACATTAGAGGATCAGATCGTCTACTATTCGCCTCATCACGGTGTCCTCAAAAATGACAGTTATACCACAAAGTTACGTGTTGTTTTCAATTGCTCAGCCAATTCATCTTCTGGTATATCTTACAATTCATTACAAATGATTGGTCCGGTTGTTCAGGATGATCTTTTATCGATTCTAATTAGATTCAGGCAACATTCATATGTTATTTCTGCAGACATTTGTAAGATGTACAGACAAGTTCTGGTCGAGGAGAATTTTAGACCGCTTCAATTGATCTTTTGGAGATCTGATCCAGAACAAGAACTTCAAACTTTTTCACTCAATACTGTGACGTATGGTACTGCCAGTGCTCCATTTCTCGCTACACGTTGTCTCAAACAGTTGGCAATAGAACATGAGTCATCTCATCCTCAGGCAGCTCAAGTGATTAGTCACGACTTTTATGTAGATGATTTGTTGTCTGGAGCAGATTCTATTGAGGACGCAATTCGGCTAGCTCGACAGGTCGAATCAATTCTCCAATCAGGATGTTTTTCATTGAGAAAATGGAAATCGAATAGTCAAGATGTGTTGGAAGGTATCAAGGCCTCCAGTTCTTGCAATAATGTTTTCTATTTCAGTCCTCAAGAAACAAGCAAAACTCTTGGGTTAGTTTGGTCTAGCACAGAAGACTATTTTTCATTCCAAATCGACCTACCTACTTACGTTAGAAAGATCACCAAACGAGTAATTCTTTCAGAGACTTCCAGGATTTTTGATCCTTTAGGCTTGGTCAGCCCTGTAATTATAATGGCGAAAATACTTCTACAGTCATTGTGGTCTTTGAACTTGTTGTGGGATCAAGAAGTTCCTGACGAACTTGGGAGAAGGTGGTTGTCTCTCAGGTCAGACATTTTAGAATTAAATTCTTTGAAAATTCCACGACACGTTTTATGCAAAATTCCAATTAAAATCGAGTTGCATGGCTTTTCAGACGCATCACAAAATGCATATGGTGCTTGCATTTACATTCGCACCATTGATTCCGATCAGAAAGTTCATGTCCATCTTTTGAGTTCTAAGACCAGAGTAGCTCCAATCAAGCCAGTCACCATCCCAAGATTAGAACTGTGTGCAGCATTGCTTCTAGCTCGGCTCTTTTCGAAGATTAAAAGTTCCTTCACAATCCAATTTGATAATTACATTATGTGGTGCGATTCAACAGTTGCATTAGCGTGGATAAGAAGTTCCCCCACAAATTTACAGGCTTTTGTTTCTAACAGAGTTGCTGAGATACAAAAGAACACGCTTATTTCTAATTGGAGATACGTGCCAACCAATTCAAATCCTGCTGATATTCTTTCCAGAGGCACATCAACAAAGGTTTTCATAAAATTAAAGACTTGGTTTTTTGGACCTAGTTGGCTCAGTGATATGCCATATTCTTGGCCAATTGACATTTCTTTACAAAGTTCTATTAAATTAGATGAATTACCGGAAATTCGTAAGCAAACGCAATGTTTCGTTCAAGTGAAGTACAATGATCTATTCCCATTCGATCGATTTTCTTCTTTAATTCGCATTAAGAGAGTAACAGCATTCTGTATTCGTTTTTTACACAACTGTAAGGTAGAATTGTGTCAGAGAAGGCTTGGCCCTTTAACCCTAGACGAATTAAATCATTCAATAGAAGTTTTACTTAAGATAGCTCAAAACGAGTCCTTTGCAGATGAAATTAGAGAATTGTCAGTAAAATCTTCAGTCAGTAGCAAAAGCAAGCTTCTTAGCTTAACACCTTTTTTAGATCAAGGATTCATAAGAGTAGGTGGTAGGCTTCAACATGCCTCATTTGGCTACAATAAAAAGCATCCGATAGTTTTATCCTCCAAGCATCATTTGACCTATCTCATTTTTAAACATTTCCATATCAAATCGTTACATTGTGGTCCTCAGTTGTTGCTTGCAAATGTTCGTGAATTTTATTGGCCAATTGCAGGTAAAAATCTGGCAAAACAAGTATCCAGAGAGTGCATTACTTGTTTCAAATTCAATCCAACAATGCACACTCCTCTCATGGGTAATCTACCAAAACCGCGTGTTACTCCAAGCCCACCTTTTACATTCACCGGAATAGATTACGCAGGTCCACTGTACATCAAAGATAGGAATGGTCGTGGTTGCAAAACTCAAAAATGTTACCTTTGTCTATTCATTTGTTTATCCGTAAAAGCTATTCACTTAGAAATTGTAACAAGTTTGACCACAGAAGCTTTCTTGGAAACTTTTCAGAGATTCATTGCACGCAGAGGAAAGCCATCGCAAGTGTATAGCGATAACGGTAGCAATTTCTTAGGAGCTAATTCTCAATTAAAAGAAATTGGAGAATTTCTAACATCTCAATTTGAAACATTAACAGAGAGTTTAGAATCAATTTATGAAGTTAAGTGGAATTTCATTGCTGCTTATTCTCCACATCTAGGTGGACTTTGGGAGGCTGGAATTAAGTCTTCTAAATACCACATAAAACGAGTTCTCTTAAATAGATGTTTAACTTTTGAAAACCTTTACACTATAATAACACAAATAGAAAGTATTTTAAACTCAAGGCCGTTAACACAAATGTCTAGTGACCCAAATGATTTAGAAGTGCTGACGCCAGCACATTTCCTCATCGGAAGAACATTCCATGCATTAGCCTACCCTGACGTCCAACATATTCCTGAGAACCGCTTGTCACATTTTCAACAACTCGAACATCTGAAGCAACAGTTTTGGTCAAGATGGTCAAAAGAATATGTTAGTCAGTTACAACAGCGATCTAAGTGGAAGATCAATATCAGCAATATTAGTGTTGGTTCCATGGTGTTAGTTCGCGATGACAATTTGCCTCCGTGTAAGTGGCGATTCGGTCGCATCATAGAGTTACTTCCGGGTACAGACAATGTAGTGCGCATTGTCTCTATCAAAACGGCAAATGGTGTTATAAAGCGCGCCGTTGCAAAAGTGTGCCCACTGCCACTTGGCTCAAGTGATCATTGAAATAATTAAAACTCGATGTTGGGGTTAGATCCCATTTACTTAGATTAAGGTTTCCTTTTGTAATTGCCAATGCCTTTACTTTGTCTCAAAGTTTGCGATTATCTTTTGTACAGTTTGTCTTTATTATGTATTTTTAGCATAGTTTTTGAAAGAATGCTTTCAAGATTGGGCGCCATGTTTGAGCTTTACGAATTGAATATGCGATTTTAAATTCGCCGCATCAAAAATTGCGAGAGTGCGCCGGAAAATTAAAATAAGAAAAAACATTATTCGTTTGGAAACTATGCTACTGTCATTAATCAATAAATTCTATTCAAGTTAAAATACAGTCCACTGCTATCATTTTTCTACAATATCCCTCTAAAAAATATAATCGGCTTCGCATATGATGGCTGTAATGTCATGATGAGTGAAAAAAACTCTGTTAAAATGTGATTCCTACGCGATTTACCAGGAATCACGATCATTAAATGTGCATGTTATTCGGCTCATCTGTACGCAAGCGAAGCTGCAAGAAGATTCCGAAATCTGTTGAACAGCTTTCCAGAGACATTTAGTAATGATAAATGACTCATTAGTCTGCGTACCTTCCAAAATTTTGTGGAAGTTGAACCACAGAAAATTCTCAAACTATCGCAAACCAGAAGGCTGTCGTTGTCTGCCGTTGTGTCTAGAATACTGGAACAGTGGGAGGCTTTGCGTTTGTTTTTCATTAATTTTACAATAAATGCTGAGAATAAAGCAAAAGCAGATGTAATGTAAAGAATGTAGCCATGGGTATGTAACAAGAAGAGAACTCAGTCAAGTCAACCCAGAAAAGGATCAGTTCTCATTGCGGGATAGAGAGCCACACCTTGGGGTTAAAGTATATGACTCGATGAAAGAACCGGAAGTAATCGCGAAACACGTAAAAAAGGCGGCATTTCTAGCAAACTACAGAGCATTTTTCAAGGTAAGGTAATTTGTTTTAGTAGTCAAATATTTCAGTTAATGACTGTATGAATATAAGTTCTTGTTATTTCCAGACCGCTTCTTTGGAGATTCGCAAAAGATAGTTTGAATGGAAGATCCAGTACTTTCGAAGTATAATGTTTTTGAACCCAAGTCAGCCTTGTCCATCAACTTCAGAGAGCGTTTCCCAACCCTAATGCCTCTTATAGATGTTGTACCGCACATCGTATCACCTTCCGACGATATCTCCAAACAAGAAAATGATGACCAATGGAGAAGGCTGCCTTTGTTATTTGCATGTTATTCCGACGGCATTTGTGATATAAACGAGCCAGACAAGTTTTGGGCTGATTTTAAAGACAGAGCAGTTTAATAACTTGGCCAACTTCGCCTTCCATACGCTAATGCCGATTGTGAACGTGTATTCAGCAAAACTAATCTCATCAAGACCAAATTGAGGAGTAGGATGGTAACTGAATGCAGAATGCACAAAGGGACCTGACCGAAAAGGCTCTTGCGTAAAATTCTAGCCGACGCGTTTTATCTGAGTGGAATGAATTCCGAAAACTTATATGAAAAGAGGAAAGCAATACAAGTAGATGATACAGATAATCAAATTACAGAGGATATAGTATTCGACAATTCAGTGCTTCAGCCTTAATGTTTCTGTGGCATACAGTTTATGTTAATTTTAATTTTATTGTCAAAGAAAAAGAAAAAAAGAAAGAAATTGTTATTGTATAGATAATACACACATGTTACGTTACCGAAGAATAGTTACTATATATACTCATAGTTACTAGTAATAATTATATTTGTTTCTTCTTTGAATAATAAAATACATTATTAGTATGTACGAGATTGTGTTACCAACTTACGAGTTTTCACACCATGTCTGTACGAGGACAAGCTGTCAGCGTCTGGCAACCCTGCTACAACTCCGAAAATATTAAATAATGTACACGCGAGTGAGATTATGTTTACAAGAAGATGGAAAACATTTTGAGCATTTATTATAGTCTTTTTTAACTTTTTATCTTTTTAACTTTAAATTTTGTGTTTTAAGTTTATTTTCTATTTTTCATTCATATTTTTCTGTCATTTTTTCACTGTTTATATTTTTCCATTTTCCAATTTCTATGTAATTTTTATATTCATTGAAAGAATTTTATTTTTCAAATATGTACTTCTGACGGTAGAGGTTAATAAGAATTTTTAGTTAGATAAAAAGTTACAAATTTAGTTATACTTACATTACCAGTTCTTTCTGTTTTGTTACTTTTGAAAAGATCTCGAATAAGTTATTGATGTATTCGATTAATAAAAGTAAAAATACTGACATTCTTGATCATTCTTGATAAATAAACTATTTAATTCAATTAATACTTGTATTTTGAAATATAAAGGACCATTGGAAATGCTATTTCTAATAATATTAACTTACATGGCACTCTAAAAATCATGAAGCAAAATGAAAACCAGAATTATCTCACACACCGTAGGTTTTAGTTGTAGAACTTTGTTTGGCAAAAAGTTAGCAGATTTAATTCTACATCGGTCGATGATTCTACTTACGGGATGTTCCATAAGAAAAACTTAAAATATTTCACTTCTAAATTCAGCAGAAAGAACTGCTAGCCACCAACAATCTATGTAGTCTTTAGGTTTGTTAGATAGAGCGTTGCTTAGCTTAAAATATGTGCAATTACATGCCAACAACTGATAATGAAGACTCTTCAATTAAACAAGTCAAAAGCAATTTAATAAGGGTCTGCATTTAAAATGTTTCCCCGTTGACGGCATTTATCTCGGTAAATACTAGGTTTAGGTATAGAAATATGTTAAGAAAATATTTTCCAAATTGATAGATCCATTTGAAATATTAAAGCTACTTGCTGACACTTGTTAAATGAACACCCTCTAAAATTGCAAATACAGGGTGGATCAATTTCGATTTCTCTTATGGGCATCTCTGTAACTATAAGAGATAGAAAAAAACTAGTGGGCAAGTCTAGATCTCTTTTTTAGAGATAAAGTCAATAGTGTAAACAAAAATTGGCTATCTTGTTTTGTTTTCGAGTTATAGGCAAAAATTGACATTTTCGACTTTTCGTCAATCGCGCATATCTCGTTTATTTTTATAGATATTAAAAAACTGTTTTGACATTGTTAGGATACTTTTTTGAATACAATTCAAGTTTAAAACGCATTTTTTCGATCAAATATGCATTTCATGGGATAATGAACTAAATTATATGTATAAATTAAAAACATCTTAAAAATAAGAAATTATTGCAGAAAAAGTTAAAGAATATTGAAATGTAAGTAGATAATAAACACAACTCTTGATATATCACAATAAATAACTTAAAACCCAGAAAATAATATCAAAATAAAATCACAATTTAAACACTGTCGCGCTAAAATACGCAGCCAAATCATGTTGTAACCCAACCCAGCTCTATCGGCGCTAGCTTTGTATCTCTTATGTTCATCGCAATACCTCTAACTCTTGTGCTACCCAATCATCAAATCTTTGTTAATATTTAATAAAAACAAAAGAAAATTGTCGGCTTTTGTTGAAACTAGCCCACTAAGAAAAGAATGCACCAAAAATAATAAAAAAGGCGTTTTATTCTATTAACTGTAAGAAATAAACCCAATTGTTAAAGGCTCTGACTATATAGTTACCATGTATTTATATATAAAAAAAAGTTTGTTTTTTGAATTACTAAAAAATAATTTTGTATGACATATTTCAATATATAACTCCTTTAAGAATTTCTTATAGAAGATCACATTTATTATCAAAAGAATATCAGCTACACCTTGGGGTACAAGACAAAAAATCCAAGTGAAGTTGAAACATATGGTCCTTCGAGCCGGATTTACAGAAACACGACCAGAAGTAGTTACATTCAGCAAGCAAACAAGATTTGTATTAACGGAGTGAGTCACCTTTAAATTATTGCTTTCTCATCGTTCATCAACATCTTCAAACAATTCATTACGATGATGTCAGAACCAACATTACAGAATCTCAAAAACAAGAAACGTAATTTGAAAGCCACATTAACCAGATTTGCAACATATCTGAACTCAATAGATGAAAATGTTAGTTCTTTAGATATTAATATGCGATTTACTAAATTATAGCCTTTATGGGAACAATTTGACGATATTCAAACACAAATTGAAATGCAGGAAGGAACAGAATATCAAGAAAGAGCGGATTTTGAAAATAATTACTTTCAAGTTATAAGTGGTTTAAAACAACTCGTTCTCAATTCCAATGAATCACCAATTCATATTATTAATAATAAAGAAGCAATCAGTTCCGCAGAAGATCAATTTACAAAGTCACATAAAACTACCAACAATTAAACTGCCTAGCTTCTCTGGATCATATTTGGAATGGTTTCCGTTTCATGACACGTTCAATTCATTAATTCACAGCAACAAGAACATTACAGATATACAGAAATTTCATTATTTGCGATCATCCTTACATGGGGAGGCTACAAATGTAATAGATTCGTTAGAAATATCTGCTGAAAATTACCATGAAGCATGGGAAATTTTAAAGCATCGATATGACAATAAAAAAATAATAATTCAAAATCACATTCGTGCAATTCACCAATCGCGTCAAAAGAAAACCATTCCATCTTGCGGACAATATTAGACGGCGTTTTAAAACATACACGAGCACTAAAAGCACTAAATAGGCCCATTGATTCATGGGATGATTTATTAATTTATGTTGTAACTCAAAAATTGGATTCAGTTACCTCAAAGGAATGGGAAGCAAGTTTGAATAAAACAGATTTACCTACATTTAAAAATTTAGTACAATTTTTGACACATAAATGTGAAACTTTGGAAACGTTAGCCAAGTCACACTCATTAACACCGACATTAAAAACTGATCGAAATCAAAAATCTTCTTCCCATATATCTACAAGTAAGTTAGCATGTCCAATATGTAACGCAGAACATCCAATTTACCGTTGCACAAAATTTCTGGACCTTTCAATTGATCAGCGCATTTCTAAACTCAAAGAGAAGAAATTATGTCTAAATTGTTTCAAAAATAATCATTTTATATCTAATTGCACAGTAGGTAGTTGTAAAATTTGTAAAAGAAAACACAACACTTTCATACATATATCTCATTCACCTGTTCTCTGTAATTTTTCTTCTTTAAACACATTTGATACACTTAATGATATTTTAATGAAATTTTGGGATCTAGAAACATATCAGCACAAAACAGTTCACATACAAGAGGAGCGAGCCTGCGAGCACCACTTTGCCAAAACATTTACTAGAACAAAAGAAGGAAAATTTGTGGTATCATTGCCATTTAAGGGAGATCCTAAGACACTTGGTGATACAAAAGGACAAGCCTTGAAAAGATTTCTCTCACTTGAAAAACGATTCAAGAATAACTCAGAAGTTAAAGCGCAATATACTTCTTTCATGGACGAATATTTACATTTAAGACATATGAAGGAAATATCGGACTCAGACACTCAAAACATATTCCCCAACTACTATTTTCCACATCATGCTGATCTTAAGGAAAGTAGTATCACGACTAAACTTCAAGTAGTTTTTGACGGATCATGCAAATCAAGTACGGGGATATCGTTAAATGAATTATTAATGGTGGGTCCTAAATTGCAACAAGATCTTTTTTCTATTATAGTCAGATTCGGAATGTTCAAATACGTTTTAACAGCAGATATTACTAAGATGTATAGGCAAATACTAATAAACAAAGAAAACACGCATTTTCAACGCATATTATAGAGAAATAATGAAACAGAACCAATTAAAACATTTGAATTATCTACAGTGACTTATGGCACAGCGTCAGCTTCCTATCTTGCAACTAAGGCACTACAGCAAATTATTCTAGATGAACGATCAAATTTCCCCAAAGGTTCCGAAATTGTTTTACGTGATGTTTATGTTGACGATCTTTTAACTGGCGCTGACACCAAATCCGAAGTTAAATTAATTAGAGATCAAGTAATCAATATTATTGCAAGCGCTGGTTTTGAATTACCTAAGTGGTGTTCCAATTGCCCAGAACTGTTAGAAGACATGTCGTCTATTACTTCAGAGCACGCAGTATTAGATTTATTAAAAAATGAAAGTATCAAAACATTGGGTGTCATGTGGAATTCAACTTCTGATACCTTTTAGTATTTAATCACTCAAAAAATTAATACCACACGTATAACAAAACGATTGATTCTTGCAACTATTTCAAAAATTTTCGATCCCTTGGGACTTATTGGACCTGTATTAATCACAGCAAAAATATTTATGCAAGAAATATGGTAATTGAAAATAAATTGGGATATATCCGTTCCGACAGAACTTCATACTAGATGGATTCAATATCAAAGGAAATTAGAACAAATAAATAATCTGAAAATACCACGTTACGTAATAGAGTTATAAAAACTAAAATTTTTAGAAATTCATAGATTTTGTGATTCTAGCGAAAAGGCATATGGCGCTTTTGTATTTGCAAGGTCAATCGATGAAAATGGTATAATCAGTTGTCAACTATTATGTGCAAAATCAAGGGTAGCACCATTAAAATCTATCACACTTCCACGATTAGAACTTTGCGGAGCATTATTGTTGGCCCAATAACAAATAACAAATTAACCCATTAACAAATAAAGTAATAGAATCCATACATTATAAAACAAACAAGGTATGTTACTGGACGGATTCCACCATTACATTAGCTTGGATAAAATCTATTTCAAAAAATTGGAAAACTTTTGTTGCAAATCGTGTCAGTGAAATACAAGATTTAACTGACCCTTCGCAGTGGCATCACGTTAACACAAATGATAATCCTGCGGATATAATTTCCAGAGGAACTTCTCCAGAGAAATTGTTACATAGTAATCTTTGGTGGAAAGGGACAAGTTGGTTGCATCAAGAACCTTCTCAGTGGCCACAAGATAACAAATTAATCAATTTGGAATTAAATAGCATTCCCGAACGCCGAGCAATAACATTATTAAACTTTAGGAATTATTCTAATTTTGACATATTTTCCAAATTATCTGATTTAAATCGACTTATCAGAATAACAGCTTATTGCATTCGTTTTAAAAGCAATATTTGTGCACATTTACAAGGTATTGTCGCCAATATTAGAATTGATCCACTAAATGCAACTGATTTAAATACCGCAAAAATGGTATTATTGAAATACGTTCAAGGTACTTCTTTCAGTAGAGAACTACATAATTTACAAAAGGATAGAAGACTACTTAATACAAGCAAAATATTAAGTTTAAATCCATTCCTTGATGAAAATGGACTGATCAGAGTTGGCGGTCGTTTACGAAGTTCTGAGTTACCGTATAATCACAAACATCAAATATTACTTCCATCAAATGATCAATTTACAAATTTAATAATATTGAACGAGCATATTAAACAATTACATTCTGGAGTTCAATCTACTATAGCTGCAATACGATCCATAATATCCGCGCGCAACATAGTCCTGAGTTGCTACAGTGAAAACTTCACGAGGTCCTACCCGCAGAGCAACTTCGAAGTTATGTATATTGCCCATGGATAAAGAAGATGGTGTTAGTGATATTGAAAGCTAATGCTTTCAAGGTGGGCGGAATGTTAAAGACTCTGACTATATAGTTACCATGTATTTATATATAAAAAAAAGAGAAGTTTGTTTTTTGAATTACTAAAAAATAATTTTGTATGACATATTTCAATATATAACTCCTTTAAGAATTTCTAATAGAAGATCACATTTATTATCAAAAGAATATCAGCTACACCTTGGGGTACAAGACAAAAAATCCAAGTGAAGTTGAATCATCAATAAAGTATATATTTTTGAAAACAGAAAAAAACATCT
Organism: Dorcus parallelipipedus; assembly: GCA_958336345.1. NCBI lineage: Eukaryota > Metazoa > Arthropoda > Insecta > Coleoptera > Lucanidae > Dorcus > Dorcus parallelipipedus. The sequence continues at coordinate 37,197,677 of OY284478.1, forward strand.
CTATTTAATGATGACATTGTCTACTATGATTTCCATTTAAAAAAATACAACTTCATGTTATAACTCGAAAATTTAACTAAATATCAAAAAAACAACTGCACCACTGAATTGTAATAGAAAAGCATAGCTTTTCTATTTTTGTTCGAACATGTTTTATTTATTCATCTTCAAATACATACTCTTCACAACCAAGTTCTATACCTAACTGTCCTAGTCATCTAATTTTTTCCTTGGTTCGACGGTGCACTCGTCTTAGACGCTGAATCAGTACCGGATGCGCCGTGGAGACATTCAACGGAATGCAATGAAATATAATTCCATTACACCTCCCTCGTAGCGAAGGAAAAATTTAGATGTTTTAAAATTTAAATTTTTCCAAAAAAAAAATATCTACTAATGCATCCTTATAATCTAAGCAAAATTTCTTAACCTAAGTATAACTAAATTAAATTGATAATGAAATAAATTTCTTAACCTGCTTTTTGTGCGCACAAAATATTAATTTATCTATGACATGACACCTTCCTCTCTTTTTTTTTTCTTCTATTCATGGTATTTTTTCACTCTATTCTTATGCACTTTCACCATTTTATTTTTTATTTTCAGAGTTATATTTGGTGGTTCCACACTTATAACTTTAAATGGTCCCTGATATAACGGTTCAAGTTTATTATTTGTTTCACTTTTTAATAATACCTTATCATTAAACTTATAGCTAACATTATTATTAATTTTTTTTATCTAACAAATGTTTTCTTTTCATCTTAGATTCAATCAGATTATTTTTCGCGTCTTGCCAAGCAGATTGCAATCTAAATTTTAATTCATGAGGATAATTTTCAAAATTATATATTGGATCTATGTTATTCGTTATATTACTCGGCAGATTACACTTTTTTCCAAAAACTAGAAAAGCATAGCTTTTCTATTTTTGTTCGAACATGTTTTATTTATTCATCTTCAAATACATACTCTTCACAACCAAGTTCTATACCTAACTGTCCTAGTCATCTAATTTTTTCCTTGCTTCGACGGTGCACTCGTCTTAGACGCTGAATCAGTACCGGATGCGCCGTGGAGACATTCAACGGAATGCAATGAAATATAATTCCATTACACCTCCCTCGTAGCGAAGGAAAAATTTAGATGTTTTAAAATTTAAATTTTTCCAAAAAAAAAATATCTACTAATGCATCCTTATAATCTAAGCAAAATTTCTTAACCTAAGTATAACTAAATTAAATTGATAATGAAATAAATTTCTTAACCTGCTTTTTGTGCGCACAAAATATTAATTTATCTATGACATGACACCTTCCTCTCTTTTTTTTTTTTTTTCTTCTATTCATGGTATTTTTTCACTCTATTCTTATGCACTTTCACCATTTTATTTTTTATTTTCAGAGTTATATTTGGTGGTTCCACACTTATAACTTTAAATGGTCCCTGATATAACGGTTCAAGTTTATTATTTGTTTCACTTTTTAATAATACCTTATCATTAAACTTATAGCTAACATTATTATTAATTTTTTTTATCTAACAAATGTTTTCTTTTCATCTTAGATTCAATCAGATTATTTTTCGCGTCTTGCCAAGCAGATTGCAATCTAAATTTTAATTCATGAGGATAATTTTCAAAATTATATATTGGATCTATGTTATTCGTTATATTACTCGGCAGATTACACTTTTTTCCAAAAACTAACTCATACGGTGAGTATTTTGTTTCTGTGTGTACACAAAGAAAAACACCAAAACGGTACCCATGAACTCCAGGTATATGGGAATTTAGCTGTTTGAATACGCAAATAAGCTCCAAGGTGCTTATGTGTATTTTCTAAAGAACCTAGTGTTTGATGATGATATGCAGTGCTATTAATTTGTTTAATACCCAAAATTTTAGCCGGTTCTTTAAAAATCTGCGCCAAAAATTCTGTACCTTGGTCAGAAACTATCTCGTTTGGTATTCCAAATTTTAAAATAAAATTGTTAACAAATGATTTAGCTACTGTTTTTGCTTCTTTGTCCTTAATAGAATATCCCTCTACAAATTTTGTAAGTTCACACTGAACTGTTAAGATGTATCTGTTATCATCATTATCTTGGTTTAACGGTCCTACAAGATCTAAATAAATTTTTTGAAATGCCGATGAAGCTGTGGTGGTGATTGCTAACGGTTCTATATGAGGCCTCGAATATTTATATCGTTGGCAATCATCACATTTGGTTACAAATTTATTAACATCCTCTTTTAAGTTTTCCCAAAAATAGTGTTTTTTAATATTCGCGTACATACGGTTAACACCTGCATGTCCTCCTGTATGAAGAAGGTGAAATTCATTTAATATTAATTGACGTGTTTTGTTTACTTTGTTTGTTTGCTTTAGTTATAACGCAAATTTTAATATTATAATCTCGGAGCAAACGAAGCTCTCTCGATAAACGGGCAATAAAACTTTCATTTTCTTTACATTTGAAAATACACATTTGTAGAATTCCATACTTTTTGCATATATTCCGCAAACATCTCAACTCTGCGTCTAGGGCAAGTGTTGATAGATAATGTTGCTTAATAAATATTATTTGTTTCTTTGTATCATATAAAATATTACCCGATTTTATCAAATCTCTACTGCAAACATTTTTTATATCAATATTCCGTATCTGCCTGAGTTTTACAGAATCTAAAGGTTTTTTCAATAATTCAACTATTCCTGGATGGTCATTGGCATCCTTGTCCTTATCGTAAAGTTTGGTTTGCAATGCTGGATTTTGTTGCAAATTTTGTTTTGTGTGAGATCTAGTAACTATAAAAATATTAGTAGACATCTGTTTAAGATCTTTTAAGTCTATTTGAATTCTTGATAAGGCATCGGTTGCCGTATTTTCTTTACCTTTTATATAAGTAACTGTAAAATCAAATTCTTCAAGTAAAAGTCTAAATTTTGTTAATCTAGATGAAGGATTGTTCATACCAAATAAATATACTAAAGGTCTGTGATCAGTAAAAATCTTAAATTTACGTCCATAAAGGTAAGGTCGGAAATGTTTTATTGCCCAAACAATTGCTAGGAGTTCTTTTTCAATTGTAGCATAATTTATTTCAGCCTTATTCAATGCTCTACTGGCGTATGCAATCGGTTTCTCGTTCGAATTTGAAAGAACGGCACCTATTGCGTAACCAGAGGCATCAGTTTTCAAAATAAATTCATTTTCTGTTAAAAAATTGGATACTGTAAAATGGGTGGGCTAATTAAAGAATTTTTTAAAGATTCAAAAGAATTTTGGCAATGTTTATCCCAGTGAAATTGAACAGATTTCCGACTTAATTTATTTAAAGGGTATGCAATCTGTGCAAAATTTGGTATAAATTTACGATAATAATTTGCAAAAGCAACAAATCGTTTAGTTTCATCTGCATTTGTGGGAACTGGATAATGTTGAACTGCAGAAATTTTATCTGGATCGGGAGAAATGCCTTCCGAAGAAATAATATGACCTAAGTATAAAATTTCTTTTTTCAAAAATTGACATTTTGTGGGATTTAATTTCAAATTAACATCTCGTAATCTGTTAAGAATTTTTATTAAATTTTGATTATGATTTTGTAAACTGTTTCCAAATACAATAAGATCATCAAGATATACGAAACATGATTGGAAATTCAATCCGGACATTGCGATAGTCATGACCCTTGAAAAAGAACTAGGGCTAGTTTTCAGACGCATTGGTAAACGAGTCATTTGAAATTGACCTCCATTAGTAGTAAAAGCTGTACATTTTCTACTCGATGGTTCTAATTCAACTTGGTAATATCCTTGAGAAAGGTCTAGATGTGAGAAATAAAAAGCACCTGCTAGCGAATCCAAAATTTCTGTAATGTTAGGTAAAGGAAAACGATCATCTTCAATGTTTTTATTTAATAGCCTGTAATCAACAACGACTCTCCATTTTTTGCTACTATTAGAGTCGGTTTTCTTTGGAACAATTAATAAAGGAGCTGACCAATTTGATTTACTCTCTTCAATAATACCGTCCTTTAACATTTTATTTATTTGTTTATTTATTTCGGATTTTTGAGTTTGAGGTAACCGATACGGTTTAACGTAGACTGGTTTTACATCGCTTTTTAATTTAATAGTTTCTTGAATGATATTCGTTACTGTTACTGGATCATTATCTAAAAGAAAAACATCAGCATATTTTGCACAAATTTTTTGAATTGAGTCTTTTTCTTCTTTATTTAAATGTTTGACATTAATTAAATCTAATACATTATTTACTCTATCAAGCGAAATTTGATTGCTATCAAAATTATATAATTCGAAATTTGCTAGTTGTACTGTGCTAGGTTTAAAATTCCTAATCTTAATTTCTTTATCGTTAATATTAAGTATACGAACTGGAATAATATGTGATCTCGGTCTCGCGATAATTCCTGCGGTGTAAACGCCTTCAGAGATTTCAATTGGTAACACAACACAATCTTGGTTATTATCAACCCAAAAATGTTTAATAATTTCGCAACGCGGGGGAATTGTAGTACAAATATCATATTTAGATTCCAAGGGAGTTGTGCATTTACTTTTGTTGTTCCAAAACGTGAATAAAAATTTTTCAAAATCGATAACAGCATTGTGTTTTGTAAAGAAATCTGATCCAATAATTCCATTTAAATCACATCTAAAATCTTTTACAACATGAAATTCATGGTTAATTTTATTGTCTTCTGAATGCAAAGATAAATAAACTGATCCAATTGATTTTGTTAATCCTGCAATACCATTAATAGTTAATTGCCTGGAGGTATCGATTAATTCATTAGGTTTTAAAATTTTTTAAAAAATTATACTGACACTTGCACCTGTATCCAAAAGAAATAATAATTCAGTGTCTTCATATTTCAGTTTGATGTAATTCATACCATTCAAACTCAAAATTACATTTTCCGCAGTTTTAGTCTCGAAAAAACCTGTCTTCGTTATTTGTTCGGACCCGGATGGTTCTTTGTGGTGACCGTATTTGTCCGCGAGGTTGACTAAAATTATGACTAATGATTTAAGTTCTTAGATCATGATTTCTGATACCATTACAAAAAGAATTTATAGCAATTTTTTCGTTCACCGGCCGCAATGAAACTAATAAGTTTTCATCAGTTCCTGCTTGAGCCAACGTTAAATCGCTAAGGAGTTGCTCAATTTCGCTACCAAACTCATCAATTGACTTGTTTAATTGTCGCGATTGATGTAATTGATTTGAAAGAGTTGTGGCTGATTTTCTCGTAATAAAATTTTGTCTAATATCTGTCACAAGTGAATCTACGGTATCATATTTTTTATTCAAACGAATTTTAGCATTTTCAGAGAGGCGAGTTTTTAAAACATACTTTATTAAATGCTTAATACTGTCTGGTTCTAACAATTCTGCGTATAATATGATTGAATCTATTAATTTTTTAGTAGTGTGCTCAGTTCCATCCATAGATGGTAATAAACTACCAGCAGTTTTTAAATTGAGTTGTTATGACATTTTGGAATGAATTTTTAATCTATCCTGAAGAATACAACGAATTTCATTAATAACACTATTTATTCTTTCAATATAACCCTTAGCTTCACGAGTTACATCAATATTTGCTATATCCTTACCAAATTCTACTTTTAAGTTGCTTAATCTAACTGAAAATTGATCTAAATCTACTAATCCTTTCTGAGTTAACTCTAAATTTTCTCGTCTATCTTTATTATATTAAAAGCTATGCTTTTCTATTTTTGTTCGAACATGTTTTATTTATTCATCTTCAAATACATACTCTTCACAACCAAGTTCTATACCTAACTGTCCTAGTCATCTAATTTTTTCCTTGGTTCGACGGTGCACTCGTCTTAGACGCTGAATCAGCACCGGATGCGCCGTGGAGACATTCAACGGAATGCAATGAAATATAATTCCATTACAGAATTATATTCGAAAAAGTGTCCTAATAACGTCAAAACAGTTTTTTAATATCTGTAAAAATAAACGAGATATGACTGATTGACGAATAGTCGAAAATCTCAATTTCGGCTTATAACTCGAAAACAAAAGAAGATAGCCAATTTTTGTTTACACTATTGACTTTATCTCTAAAAAAGAGATCGAGACTTGCCCACTAGTTTTTTCTATCTCTTATAGTTACAGAGATGCCCATAAGATACATCGAAATTGATCCAGCCTGTACATACAAATAGAGTTTTTTTTTTTATTGGAGGATGATAATTGATAGCGTTTGATTTTTTTCTATAATAAATGGTTTAAATTTAAATGCCAGAAAAGAAAACCACACTCAGTGGATACGTGGTATAACTATTATTACCTAAAACGCAATCTCTAAGCAAAAAAAAGAAAAAAATTTAAGGAATTCCAATGTAAACTTTAATCTATGTATTTGTTTCAAATCTCATTTTGACGAAAAAGCAGTTTAGAGTAAAAAGTTTTACCTGTTGAAAAAAGTCTCATTTCATTAATATGAGCTGTGTAAAAATTTGAGTACGGGTTTCGCAATGGGAGAAGAACCTATAGGTACTTACATTGCTTATCCAGTGACAGGTTCTTCTCAAGTTGTCAGACCCCTACATGAAACGCATTCATAGTTATACATATATTAGAAAGATTTAAGAGAAAAGTGCACTTTATTTTTAACGGCGAAAAGAAATAGTAATTAGTTTTTACAGCTTTTTAAAATATGCAAGTTTCAGAATTTCTTGAACCTATTAAAACCTGTGGTATTTAAAGCTTGCGTGAGTTCCGATTTAAATTCCTATCTTTAACAGATCGTTGGGAATGCCATTGTGATCGAAACACAAGCAAATAACATTCTTTTCGCGGCTCTGAATCCAAACAGCGGTTTAGTCGAAAAATATAATGCTCCGAAAATACAAACGAAAGTCTGGTAAATAAACACGAGTTTTTGCTGTTACCGCGGCACTTGCAAACCTACTCCATCCGTCGGTATTAACGTAAGCAAGTTGACCGCGACCGATCGAATTTTTCTTTTTTCTCTCAATCTTTCTTCGACACTAAAAAGTTCGAAAGTAATTACGTCGTCGATAAAATGGACAAACTGAGATCGCTTAGTTTTCAATTTTATATTAAAACAAAAAGGAAAGTTTATCTACTTTGACAAGCATAATGAAACAAATTCTTATGTTGTCTCACACGAAAGCAATGCCAATAAAATATCTCACATGTGCCACGGCAATACAATAAGATTAAGTCATGGAATATTGTAACTAAAGCCCGGTTATTTAGGCATTTACCTAAAATGTTATTTAAGTGGCCATTAAGATACGTTAAAGGAAATAAGCCACGTGATAAAGACCCTGAGCACGTGAGAACCTCGCTCGCGCAAGTAGCGGAGCCGGTCGAAAAATACTTCGCAATCCCTTAAGGGTAAGCAATTTGAGTCACTCCAGTGACTTCAATAAGGGGGACCAAAAGGGGTATTCGCACAGATGACGCCACCTAGCAGTCGCAAATTACAAAAGGGGCTCGGGTTTTGAAAATGCAAACAATACGGTTCCGCAGGGAGAGAAGATTCAAAAAATTCATTAATGTTCACCGAGCCATTCTCGCGAACGTTTGCGTTTCAAATTTTCATATTCACATTCATGTAATTTCTATAAACTGTTAAAAGAACCCTTTTCGTTAATAGAAGTGACCCCCTTATTAAAAAATGAATAAAAAGTCAGCTACACCCCCCCCCAGTGAAAATTTTCGAACTTTTTTTGGTGCATCTTGTTGTACCTCATGCACAACTTTTTTTAAACTTTTGCACCGCTCAAATAGCTGAGAAAACAAAAATAGAAAGTTAGCTAGTCCACCCCAGCAAAAATTTTCAGTTTTTTTGTTGCGTCTTATTGCATCCATTACCTGCTGCGTATCATCACCGTTTTTAACTTGGCTTATCTCAATCTCAAAATTCATTATATGATAGTAAAATATGTTGATGATACTTTAAATGTGTACTCATCAAGAAAATGAAACAGAGAAGTACGTCTTTCTCGCTTAACAGGGCAGTACCTTTCCTACATTTTGATATTTATAAATGATTATTGTATTCTATTTTATAGTTCATTTTGAATTTAATCATTTTCTTAACAACATTCTCTTCTCAAAAAACTTTCTAAATTTAGTAGACTAATTTTATTATAGTTTTAAATTTATCATTACTCACTTTTGATAAATGAAAAACTTGAAGTACTTAAATATAGTTTTGTTTGATATAAATTTATTTCCTTTTCCATATAATAAAGAACTTAAAATAACTGAGCGATAGGAAAGAGGGTGCTAGCTAAGTTTTTCAATTGTCTGAGCGGTGCAAAAGTCAATCAAATATAGTGGTAGATATGGGTACATAAAGGATGCAACAACACAAAATCAAAAACTTTTAAAAGAACTTGTACGGGAAGGTTAACCAAGTCTCTATTTTATTTCCTCTTCATAAAAAAATTCACTGGGGAGTAGTTAAGTGTCTATTTCTATTATTTTATTTTTCTCAGCTATTTGACCGGTGCAAAAGTTAATAATAAGGTGCATAAGATCCTAAAAAGTCTATTGCAAGATTGGCCCAAGAAACAAATTTATCTTACTCAACTTGCCACAAAGTTTTAAAGAATGATTTGAATTTATTCCACTATAAAATAGCTGTTGTTCAAGAACTTTTAGCAGTAGACATTCCTAGACGACTGAACTATTGCCACTGGTTTCAAGACAACTTGAACAACAACGAAGCATTGAACCTGACATTTTTTCTGATGAAGCACGGTTCCACTTGTCAGGATACGTTAACAAATAAAACATAAGGATTTGGTCAAGTTAAAAGCCTGAAGAATTCATTCAGCATCCGCTTCATCTAGAAAAAATAGGAGTTTAAATGGCTGTATCTCGAAGGCGTATATTTGGTCCAATATTTTTTGATGAAACAATAAATGCTCAAAGATATTGTGAAGAATTGCTTCAGATTTTTGTCAATAGTCTGCAAGATGATGAGAGATCCAGTATGATTTTTTCCAACAGGATAATGCAACACCTCATAGAGCACGTGAAAGCATGACATATCTGCGAGAATTTTATGATGATCACTTAGTTGATTTTGCAGCGAGATCTCCAGATTTAATAATCATAGATTACATTATTTTCTCTTATCTGAAAAACACGATTTTTAAAGATAACCCACAAAATCTCCATGAACTCACACAAGCAATTGTGAATACTTGCAATTGAATTATGCCACAATGTTTGGAAAATGCTTTCGAAAGTATGAAAAGGCGGGTAGCTGCGTGTATCGATGGTAGGTGGTAGTCAGTTTGAATGCAGACTGTAAACTACTCCAGTAGTATTTAATTTTTTCAATTCTAAAATGCTTTCTCTTTTTCAAATAAAATTTATTAATTAAATAGAAATAAGCACTAACAAATTTTTGGCTAACAATTTTCTCGACCTTCTTATTTAATTAATTAATTTAAAATTTATTAACCTAAAATTTATTAAACTCATTCAATATTGCCAACTCAATTAAAAAGTCATGGTTCACGCTAATTAAGAATTTTAAAAATGAACCGTTTGTTTTTAAGAGTAATACTTAAGTTTTCTTTAGAACTGAGTGAGTTGATGACCTGGAAATAGCGAAATTTCTTTTGATTTCAAAAAGTAAAATAACTGGACTTTCCAGCACTGATTGTAGCGAATTCCCTGTTGTCGATCGGTTGTTGTTTCTTTTGATATGGTTGTTGGAAAGCGTCAAATTCTAGGAGGTTAGTTTTCAATCTTTACAAAGTTTTGCTGCATGATTAGTCGTTCTCTGGATATCTATCGAAAGAGCCAAAAATTTGTGGTATATTGGTCCACAATTTGGTTTTTCGTGCTTCTCTCTCAGAACTAATGGTGTCCGCCAGAATTCACACGGGCCCGATTTTACAATCGTCGGACAACAGCATTGGAATATTCCTGGAATAACGTGACGTAGATACGGAAGAAGGTTAAAAGAAGACATTCGGCGATTAATTATTCTGTTTGTAAAACTGGGTCATAGTAAAAATTTGCATTTATCTTAATTTTGCTTGTTTCTTAATTTTAATTTGTGGAATCACTGGCAGTTCCTAGTTATTCGCCTGCTAATGTATTGCCTGTATATGTTTTATACAGATTGTTGAGTTACGTTTGTAACATAGAGGGATTTACATATATGTACATATCAAAATAAAAAAATAAAAAACGTCTATTTATGAAAAGGTTGTCAGTCGTGATAATTGCTTGTAACCCAGCAATAAGCTTTTCTCACTTATAACTAGGGACCGGGGAAATTTAAGTCGACGTCATCTTATCAGCGCACAGTGTTACGGCCTATAGTCAAAAGTAAAAAAAAAATATAAAATTTATTTTTAATTATTCTCTTGGCAGCATATAGAGACACAACTGCCTTCTTCAAAAATGTTGATAAAATAATAATGACGAATGTGTACAGCAGAGAAATCTCAATCTCTTCCCGATGGAGAAATATGCACTGATATTAATTAAACGTCAACGCAATAATTCTATCACGTTTTTAACCTCCAATTGATATAGTAGTAATTTGTTTGTGTCACCAAATCTTAGTTGTTTGTTTTGCTTTGCGCAGCAATGCTGCAATTATTGTCTTTCGGCATATAAGCCATTCCAGACAGTCACGAAGATTTTTATAGCTGGGTCAAAGTCATAAACACCACAAACATCCATGGTTAATAGCAGGATTCGAACCTGCGCCGCCGAGAGACACGACTTGCAAAGTCGGCTACCGCTGCGCCAATCGGCGACCCCCAAATCTTAGTTACCTTTGCCTACATTCATTTAAAAATAATTGTCATTTGATTTAGCTGTCAACATGGGTAAGTAATCTTTTACATGTAGTCCGTCTCTCACTTCATAGTTTTCTATAAAATTAAAATCAGTTTAAAAGAAAACGATAAATATCGATTCTTCAAATTTTTGCTGAAACTTAGTTTACTTTATCATGTTTAATTTTTGATATTTGGTGGTTGCGCCTATCTGCGCACTAATGAGAAAATTTATCTTTTATTAGCACATTCCAATCTCAGTGTATTTGAAATTTGGAGGAATGCGCCCAGAGTAGAAAAACTTTCATCGGTTTATGAATATTTGATGGGTCTATTTGAACTCAACCTTGCACCAGATAACATCAAAGAAGCTCTGCGCCGATTTGCAAGTTTACTTTGTCTGGAAATACAAAGAAAATGGACTAATTGTAATCGGCATTCAGTCAGATTTTTTAAGAATTACGAATTTTGGCTGAATGCTGATATAAAATTACCCAAAGAGATCACTAATTATATGCAACCTGGATCAGGCTCCACACGAAGTGTAACTGGAAGACCGAAAAAAATATTTTCAAGAAGCTTCGATCATAACAAAGAAGAGACGAGTAGCAGATCTCATTTCGACTAAAACATCAGACGAATTAGTTTTTGCAGCTGAATTGTCTTGTCATAAAACTGTAACTAACAAAAAATCGTCGTTATCAACAATTCGTGCGTTAGCCTTATTTTTAGATTTAGGTCTCACATTTAGAAAATATAATATATTACGGTCGACACTGAACTCCATATGTGCTGACATTTTACCCAGCTATTATGCAATTGAAAATTTTAAAAAGACATTGCTACCTACGGCGATCAGTGTTTCTGATATACAAGCGGAAGTAAATTTACAGGAGCTTTTAAATATAACGGTTCACTCAATTATAGTAAACCTTATTAATAGCAATATAGAGGAAAATTTCTCTTTGACGTTAATCTGCAAGTGGGGATTCGATGGAAGCTCTGGGCATAGTCGATATAAACAAAAATTTCTTGATCCGAACAGCTCTGATGAGTTTATGTTCCTAATAGCATTTGTACCTCTTCGTTTAGTTGATAATGATTGTCAAAATATAATTTGGGAAAATGAAACTCCATCTTCAACTTTTTATTGTCGCCCTATAAAATTTATATTTGTAAAAGAAACGGCATCGTTAGTTACTGAAGAAAAATTAAGAATGAACTATTTGATTACAAATCTGGTACCGAGTAACGTTATGAAAGATGGAAAATCCATTCAAGTAAGTCACAACATGCTTTTTACAATGATTGATGGTAGCATTTGCAATGTTCTTAGTGGGACAAATTCATCACAAACTTGTTATATTTGTGGAGCCACTCCAAAGCAAATGAACCAAAAACAAGTTCAAAATCGAACACCTAATGAATCGGCTTATATGTATGGGTTATCTACTCTGCATTCTTGGATTCGGACTTTCGAATGTTTACTGCACATATCGTATAGACTTCCATTAAAAGTATGGCAAGTAAGAAACAAAAATGCTAAAAGAATTTTCAATGAAAGAAAAATGTTTATTCAACAAGAATTTAAACAAAAGATGGGTTTGCTTGTTGATAGGCCGAAGCCTGGATTCGGATCCACTAATGATGGAAATACTGCAAGGAGATTTTTTAATAACCCAGAATTAAGCAGCGAAATAACTGGAATTGATGTGTCTTTAATTCGAAAATTAGGTTTAATACTTAAAGTAATATCATCAGGAAAAAAAATTAATTTGGTAAATTTTAGTAAATTAATTGATGAAACTAAGGAATTATATCTATTACACTACTCATGGTACTATATCCCAATTTCACTCCACAAACTATTAATTCTTGGACCTTCAGTAATACAATCATTTATAGTACCAATAGGACAACTTTCCGAAGAAGCATTAGAAGCGAGACACAAAGAATTTAGATATATTAGAGAAAAGCATACACGAAAAACTTCTCGCTGTCACACAAATACGGACCTAATGAAAATGCTACTAATTACCACGGATCCAGGTCTTGCATCTTTACGTCATGTCACAACATAAAAAACCCTCCTCAGATACCGATATTATGGAGTTCATAGAAGCCGACGTTTCTGAAAATTCAACTAAGCTCACGCTAATTTCAAAAGTGGTCGACTCAGAAGAATCAGAAAGTTCGGAATAATTTATTTATTTTCTTATATTTTATTATCTTGTTATTTTTAATTGTTATTAAATGTTCAAATTAGTTTTATATAAAATTTTGCAGATCATAAAAATTATTTCAATTGTTTGGTTTCGTTTATTGACTTTTGAATTAGTTTACCATATACACATTACACTGTGCAGCGGCGCGGCGCGCCTGGTAATCGCAGGCTCGTAGCTCGATGCGTTATTTTAAATGAATAAGTTATAATTTTTTCTTTGTAATTTTGCCAGGAAATTTTATTCTTCTACGCCTATATGGTTCTGACGCAATTATACGGCAAATCCAAAGGTCAGGGTACAATTGATCAGCACTGTGAGTTACGGAATCACTCTACTTTGTGAAAACTAAATTTTACTGTGCGACTGTAATAATTGTTTTGCGATGCTATATAAGCCACATTTATGACTTAGTTCGCATAATTATTTTTTCGCGGCAATACTCAATTAACACGCTAGGAATGTCTGCGGGACTTGTCCGCTGCAGCATAACAACTTTGCCGTTGCATTAGAATTCGAACCGTGCAAAATATATGGCACAAGATCTCGTACATTAATGAGTAGACATGTACCGACTAGTCAGCCAAACCGATTATTTAATAAAAATAAATAAATAAATAATAAATCTTCCATTTTATGAAAATGAAAAAACTACTGATGAAAAAATTAACTTCAGGGACTTACAAAATAAATATTTCTTGTACCTTCCTAGTTTATAAAATAAGCCAACTAGTCAATTTTTAAGCCGATTAATCTGTTTATTCGACTAATCGCCAAACTAGACGAATAGTCGACTACCCTAATAGTCGGGGTGTTTTCTTGTTTCGTGCGTCGCGTTTCGTGCGTAAACGAATGTTTACCTGAAAACTTCTCATTTCGTGCGGATCAAAAATAATCGCATTTATTAATTCTTGTTTGTTTCTTAACCATTACCTACCTGTTAGGCGGCATAACTTAAAGGGACCGTAATTCCACTTATATGTTCTTAATGTAATTAAATTCTTATTATTATTTTACATGAAATATTTAGGGGTAAATTCACGGATTAATTTGTTACTTGCTATTGGTCCTTAAGGTAATTGCCAAGTGCATTTGTAATATTACGAACGATTTGTCAACATATCTGTTTAAGATTTCTGAGTGTTAACAAGTGCTTGTTAGTTATTTTGATATACGACTATGGATGTGCAAGTTATAGATACAAAAAGAGGAAAACCTGCGATTTTGTATTCCGGATACCGATTTACGATGAAAGCTCGGAATAATAACTCAACTATACGATGGACTTGTGCAAATCGATCCTGTCCGGGAGCCATTGTAACTACTGAAAATTACAAGGTTCTACAAGAGAAAGTTCACACATGTGTTCCCAACATAGCAAAGAACGATGTTTGTTTGTGTTTAGATAAAGCTAAAAAACGTGCTCGGGAAGAACTGCTTCCGGTACCTCAAATTTATCGGCAAGAACTGATGAATGTAAAGGACGCTGGACTTGATTTTGTAGTCGAAATACCTCAGTTTTCATCAGTGAAAGACAGACTCTACAGAGAAAGGCACAAAGCTCTGGGAGTAAATACGCTACCAAAACAACGCCAAGAAATTGTGATTCCAGACACAATGCAACAATACATATTGATCGACGATGGCCAAGAAGAGCGAATATTAGTTTTTGCGAGTAGTAGACAACATCTCCTCACACAAGGTTCGGAATTTTTCATGGACGGGACATTTAAAAGCTGCTGTTCTCTTTTTGACCAGCTGTACACAATTCACGTCGATTTGGGAAGTACTGAAGTGAGTACATGTATCGTTCCAGCGATTTATGCGCTTTTACCCAACCGTAAAGAAGTCACGTATAAAAGTTTATTTAAACTACTGCAACAACGCATACCAAGTTTCGTTCCTGAAAAAGTGCACATCGACTTTGAAAAAGCTGCCATAAATGCTATGAAAGAAGCTTTCCCGGGTATTATTGTCAAAGGGTGTAATTTTCACTTTAATCAGGCCTTGTGGCGAAAAGTGCAGGATTTGGGACTCACTATATTATATAAACAAAATAAACAAGTAAGAGATCATATCCGCATGTGTGCAGCACTTGCACATTTACCAGAGGAAGTTATAACCGATGCATGGCTACTTTTGATGGAAAATTCACCCAACGAAGACGCTCTGGTCCAATTTAACGACTATTTTGTAGAACAATGGCTCGAGAGCGATCATATATGGATTTGTTACAACGAGCGGCATCGCACAACAAATTCAGTGGAAGGCTGGCACAATAGATTAAATAAACGTGTTGGAAAAGCACATCCGAACATATTTGAACTTATGAAAATACTTGAAGAAGAAATTAATTACTATGACATTCTGCAACAACAGTATGGTCTCCACTTGAACACACCGAAACGTGTAAAAAAGTACATTGACTTAGATCAACGTCTGAGTAAAATGTTACTTGATTTTTCACAAAATAAAATAAACCTTAGTGAAACGTTAAGAAAATTGATCTGTATTATAAAATTTGATTAAAGTAATATTTTATATTGTTAATAAGTTGTAAATTTTAGGTTTTCTTTACTTAGCGACATTTATTAAAATAAATACATTTTGCAGTATTTTTTTTTTTTAATTTACATCGATACTCAGGTGTACGGTTGAACTGTCATCCCAATCGCGCACGAAACAAGAAGTCATTAGTACAGAATTTTATTGTCCTCCGGATTTGCGGACGAAACGAGAAGGTTTTATGGTTCCGCACGAAACGCGACGCACGAAACGCGAATAAATCATAGTCGGTACATCTCTACTAATTTAAGTATTGTAATCCGTTAATCGTATGTAATCTTAAATAATGCAACTGTTAACAGATTTGTTCTTGTAAAATAAACTGAAAGTACCATATACTGTAACTATAAGCTACAGATTTTATATACCTACAAACACGACGATAACAATTAATTATAAAATTATAACTGGCGGTGAACTGGTGGCGGTGAATGGGCCGGTGATGAATTGGGCCTGGCGGTGAAACTGCAGGGACGGAACGGCGGTGATGAACCGGCGGCGTTGAAACGTCCAGACCCTTGCACGTCCTCCCTCCGTTTACTACTATAACATTGTATAAAATATTATAATAATATCAACATCAATATTATAATAATATCAACATTGCATTCTCCCGTATTCTCCCCTCACCGAGAATCGCCTAGGGTCTTGTACAGACATGCTCCATAGTAGAGAATGACGTGGTCTAAGTTGATGGGGATTAGCGGTAGGGAGCGTCTCTCAAGGTCGCAAGACTCCTGTTTATCGTCGACGGGAATGGTGATCGCCGTAGGAATTTCTTTATTATGTCGCGACAATAACGACGCTTCTTGCTTCTTGCCCGCATCGTCTGTCAGCGATATCACATATTGCTTGTAAAATTTGTGAGGCTTGTCAATTTGACGTGGGGACTCTTTCAGGATGATTTGATTCATGCAATATTCCTATTCTTCTCTCTTCAACAGCTGGCTTCGACGACGTTGATGATTGTGTTTGGAATTTGAGTGAACTCTTGACACAAGAGATGTTGTGGTAATGGTAAATGCTCTTGACAATGGCTGCACAAGAGATGTTGTGGTAATGGTAAATGCTCTTGACAATGGCTGCACAAGAGGCATTGAGCTACAATGACTAGCGTTCTCGCTTTTATAAGGCTTTTCCGTAGCGGGGATGAAGTAACTTTGCTTCATTGGTCTGAGTGTGTAATCAAATCACCGACGATTAGAACTGTAACTTATTCGTCAGGGAGCAAGCAGTCTTTTTATGTTTACTTTGCGACCAAATTTGTAAAGCGATCCTATTTGCGAGCCAATCATGAACGAATGCGGTTTCGCTTTAATTCGTCAAGAAGGCCTTAATTTTGTTTTCTTGCGACGATCGTCATCGTTGCTTTGTTACGCAGATGTCAACGTGACGCTTCACCCGTTTCTTGACGTCTGTCATTTTGACGTTTCTAACAGCTGTCATTTTGACGTTTATCAATTTGACAATTCTTGACGTTCGTTGCCACATGTCATCATGCCATGATTCGTTGGTCGCTAAGCGACGTATGAGTTCCCACAAAACAACAAATTTAATATGGCTACCGTTTGAAAGAAAACAGTTAAGTAGCGTTTCTTGCTGATTACGACAGCTAGCAGTTTAGATCGCGACAATAAAATTTTTGTATGACAACTACGTACGATAGTTTTAAATACACCAATCGACTTCTATGATAGAGAAACTTAAATGTTTCTTTTTTTATTAGATTTTTTTTTCTTTTATCTTATTTCGATAACCAATAGAAAAGTTATTAAACAAATAAAAATTTGGCAGTTTATGTAGAAATTTTAAGGAATAGTATGTATAAATTCTAAGGAATATTTTAAATTTGGTGCGATATCGTTAAAAAAACGTAAAAGACAATACTTTTTTCCCATTTAACATGTACTATTAATTTTGGTTAAGAGTATACAGTAGCTCAATCGTTACGATTTATTGAATTGCACTATTATTACAATCACCCGGTATAAATTGCAACAATTATTTCTATTATAGAAAAGGTATTTTACATTTTCCTGATTCAATTACTTTTCATTGCATACTTAATCATCGAATCAATTGCCTATTAATTTGAGTTTCACTTATTGCTCATTGATTTAATAATAAATTTTCTGCTTGAATTTCGCCTACCATGTCGCTTACTTCATTTACGTTTGATTAAGTACTATCTCTCCTCATTTCTGTTTCTTTAAATACGTATGACATGATCCTTTTAGGTCAGGGAAAGTAATCACTTTCTCTGACCTAAAAGTGATTACTTTCCCTAGCATTCCTATCTTGACTCTAGGATATGTCCTCCGAGATTTGTCCTGATCGAACTGTTTTTGTGAAGATTTCGCTTGAATCGTTTATCATTAACATTTGACTTGGATTAAATAAGAAACCTTTAAGCGTTTTATATGGACTCATAAATTTTTATGTTTTGAAACTGATCTATTTCGGCCTTTTTGAATGTGTATTATCTTCTGGACAGGTCTTCCACTTAAAATTCCACTTAAAATCCTATCCGATCAACTACGGTGAAAAGAATACAACTCATTAGTGATTATTAAATTATAGCTTAAATTACTAATCACGTTTTTCTCATACGTTTAAAATGCTTGCACGTCGTTTGACTGAAATCTATATTGAGTCTTTCAGTATCAACTTTTGAATCTGTTTTTTCCTGAGGCACCTTGTTTCTGAAATAATCATAATGGTATCGATGATGCTGTTAACTGAACATTATAGTTTCATGTTAATATACCTAATATCATATTATACCACGTTGATGTGTAGACAAAATGATACATAATTTATTAAATTAACATATTCTGTAAAACATAATGTTAATTTAATATAATTATATTGATTTAATAAATTGATATCAATATTATCGAGAAGAGGCAGTTAACTAAACGAGACGACATAACATGGAGAAATCCAACGCAGTATAACATCTTCCGCATGTTAGTACCCTTAATTTAATTTTAATAAAAAAAATGAAGTAAATGATTAAATGGAATAAATATGTGCTCTATTGACGAACCATAATCATCAAAATTACTGAAATTCACGTCAATGACCTTGAACAACAGAGATCATATTTATACCCCTATTCGTATGAGCTGCATCCCTTACGGCGCGGCGCTCCTCCTTCTTCTTCGTAAACAATTATTATTGTACATAGTTGCATTTTTCAGTTCGACAAGAATGTGCATACGTGTGCGATATACATATGACGTCCAAATGTATTAAATATATATATATTAAAGCTGCTTTCGTTTATATCAATGATTACTAATCATAAATACTAGATTCACTTCGTGCACATTTATTCGTAACTTTCTTCCATTCATTTTATGAAATATGAGTTTCATTCCTTCTTTTTTTATGGAATCAATACGTAAAAGTTAGGAATAAATGTGCACGAAGCGAATCCAGTATTTATGATTAGTAATCACTGGTGTGAACGAAAGCAGCTTAAGTAGTGCCTCAAATAGAGGGTAATTTCAGTTTTACAAGAGTATAATTAATATTTTTATTCCAGTGGAAAAAATTCCAAATAGGAAGATAGTTTTAATTTAATAAATTACATCTATTGCATTGCTTACTTTTATGTATTGTTACATTCTGTGCACCCACGCCTTTATTTTTAGAATTGCGATAACCTTTTTGATGGTTCGAGAATTTTCGAATCATACACCAGATTGTAGTAGATTTTACGTGAATGTTCCGGAATAAAAGGACTTCTGTTAGACATATGAACAAAATCAGCCGCCAGATTTGATTTGGAGAACAATAAATGCGAATAATAGCGACTATTTAATAGAACATTAAGTAGTAGACGTGTTATTTGTTAGAGAAATGTTGCAGTTCAATATTTTAGCCATGTTCTTTCACTAATAACTTCAGATCTTGATCCATCGATCACGATCAAGTAATCAAGATCCAAAATAAATTCGAAAGAATACTCACATAACCAAATATAAAATCTCCATACAAATCACGTTTCGTTAATCGGATCACTAAAATTGAATGATCCAAAGGGACAAGGGCATTACGGATCATGATCCGTTTAAACAATAACCTCAACGAAAGAACACTACTGATCTGATCAAACGCCTTTAGATCCAAATTTAATGTGCAAAAGAACACGGTTTTTGTGTATTTGTTATGTTTAGTAACTGTTCGTAATTAATCATTAATCATCGTTTAACGATGATAATTTTCTGCGAACTTCGGATTCGTAACAAATTGGCGGCAGAAGATGGATTTTCAAAAATCGAAAATGAAGCGCTCTGAGTTGAAAGTAAAGTGGAGACTTCTGTAAAGAAACAAGAAAGACGTAAATAAGTTCTTACAAAAAAAAAGCAGGAAATATTTGAATTGGAAATAGAAGATGTGACAGCCCCACTGCAAGAAATGAAAGAAGAAATGAAAAAACCGTATAAAATGTAAAGAAAGAAATAGAAAGTCAATGAAAATATGACGCAAGCAATGAAGGAACAAAAGCAAGAAATGAAAGAAAAATTTGAATGCAAACTTAATATTTCTAATCAACAAATTGATGATAAAATCAAAAATGTGAAAGAACAATTTCAACATACAATTTATGATCAAATTGAAGATTTATGATCAAGTTGCAAATGTAAAAAATCTATTTAGTAATAAACTTGTTTATAATGAATTTTGTTGCAAGTCGGTTTTGATTACAGAGGATTCCTCAAAAATAGTGATTACAGGATGTCGTGATCTAAACTTGTCATTACTTGTTTATAATATTGGAAATACAGAAACTGAATTTGACTAAAACTTCAGCCCCAGGATAAATTAGAAGGCATATCAAAACATTTATTTAAGGTGGAACTTAATCGTTCCATTGTGCCATCATCTGCGTCGTTAAGCCAGAAACTGAAACCACGCAAATGTGAAGGTGATTTGTACCTTGGTCTACTTTTAATAGACAGTTTAAAATTGCTGTCGATGTAAACAGCTGTGATAATGCTGCAGCACTAGTTTTGGCTTCACGAGGCCCAGAATTGAGTGTATTTATAGTCAATTCCTGAAGAAATTTGACCAGTTGGTAAAATTTGGACATCCATTTGGTGATGGACACATGAAACAACTCCATACGATCCAACTGAAAACACGAACTCAGAAGATTGGTGAGTCATTACAAGAATTTTAGCTCGATATTGAGAGATTGGTACGAATGGCATACGATGACTTCTTGCCTGAACCTTGTACTTCATCGACTAGCCGTACAAACATTCATCGACGGTGTTAGAGATCAATAGATGCAACAAGTGGGTAATTATTGTTGCTTCACATTATATTGACTTCTTTAATAGAGGGCAGTGGGATGTCACGCCGGATGACTTCATTGGAGACGTAATAGGGAATATCAGCAATGACGCGTAGAGTCTTATTTTGTAACCTCTAAACTGTAGCTACGTTGGAATTAGTGGGAGTTCGCAGTTGGATTCCATAAGTCCAGATGGACTTCAGAATGGTTTTGTACAATAATAATTTCTTGTCTAGAGAGTTGCGGCCGACTATCCAATACATTTGACTAAGTTTTAGACCAAACTGTTTTCGTTTAGTGAATATGTGTTTTTGCCACGTTCATCGGTGGTCTAGGTGTATACCGAGATATCTAGTATTTTCGGCTTGAGGACTGGAGGACCAGTCTCTCTATCCAAGGTGAATGTTACATGTGTTGACTTTGATTCACTGACTCTCATGAGCCATTTTTTCAACCAGTTCTGGATCTTCTCAAGGTTTGTTTGTAAGTCTATCGAGAACAGTGATAAATCTGGTCGTCGGTAGGCCTAGATGAGGCTTCCTCTGTTTTATTTCCAGGCTTGCGGATCATTATAATTTGAGCAATCTTCCAGCTACTTGGAAAATGATTTATGCGCAGTATTTTCCCGGTTATTAGATCAGATCCGGTTGCCTTCTTAATATTAACTATTGTTTTGTTTTCGTCTTCAACCGGTAATTCGGGAGGAAAAGATTTAAATACTTTTTGTAAGTGTTTGCAAACCCTTTTGCCTTCTCGTTATCTGTTCTTGCCCACTTATTGTAACTTTAATCGGGGGGTTAAGTTGTTGAGATTTTTTTAGCTTCCTCGTCCCTTTACACAATGAATAATCTGTTGCGCAGGTCAGTGTCAGACTCTCCAGGTATTCTTGTACACCTGAATTTTGTTCTTTTCTTCATGTATCGTGATACATTATTTAATTATTTTATTGCAGAATTCAGAATTGCGTTTTCTAAAATAGTTATTTATGTAATAAGGCGGTAAAGTGGCACTTTATCGAATGAGTTTGCAAGCTGCAAGCAAAGACGAAGCCGCAGGGAACAAGCGAACTCGTTCGATAAAGTCACTTTACTGCCGTGGTGCATTTTTTCCAGTACCACTTAGACACCTTCACTGTAAGAAGTAATGATGACTGAAAAATGATGAATGAAAAAAACAACTTACTTTTAGCTAGCAAATCTATAAACAATTTAAATATGATTTTCTCAAATTTAAAAACAACAACACCGATATTAAAACGACTAACGTAGTTTATGAAATTAAATGTTTAAATTGTAATTCATGTTATATAGGAGAAACAAATCAAAATTAAAAAAAAACGTCTAGATCAACATAAATAACATATCTAACAAAATAATCAAAATCATTCAATGCTTGTTGAACATTCGTTAGAAAATAACCATAATTTTGATTTTGAAAACTGTTACGGTTGAAAAATCCATTCAAGTTATTCATAATAATTTTCCGTACACCCTGTATCAGCGTAGGAAATACGGCGTACGTGATGATCGTCGCATTGCACCATATTTCACAATATTTCGTAAGTTAAACTAACCGCTGTTACTTCAGGCATTCTACATAGCTCCGTCTCACTCGTTTTCCAGTTTAGACTGTGTTTCTTCAGTAGCGACTCCTGTCTGAACCGGTGTTGGGGGAAGAACGCGACATGTATCCGCGGCCAGTCTTATATCGCAAGCTCTCCCGTTCGCTTCGTTTATTTTGTGTGTGTGAGCTCCTTTGTGCCCCTTTTCACTGGCTTTTGTGAAGGAGGTGGAACCGGATTATTCCGAGATCTGTTGTTATCGTACGTGGAGAGAATTTTAAGCTTGTGAAACAGCTTTCCAAAGCCTGTTGAAATACGAAACAGGTATGTCTTGCTTTGTTCTGACTGCGACGAAACGTAACGCATATTTTCTTCCATTAGGCTTTTTGTGTTGTCGTACGAGCTTTAGTACGAGTTTTTGTGCGAGTTGTCGTACGAGCTTTAGTACGAGTTTTATTTGGGTGAGAAATATCGTCGTCCCCTTGGGTGCAGGAGGAGTCAGGAGTTGGTTTTTGTCAACGAAGTGTGTCCCACCACCTGGCTTTCCCCGTCGTTGAGAATAGGCTCGCCCTGCAAGACGACGCCATTTCTGGCGATTTCCCCACTTGCCGCAATATTGGCCCACTTCGCTAACCACCGCGGGAGGACGCTCCGATCTGTTGACGTTGGACAGCTGACTGACACTGACGCTGGATCTTAGGAGGTCAAGGTCGGAGTAGCCCCTTTTATCTTTGTACTTGCGGAGTGGTTATTGTACCACTTATTAATCGCGGGGTTCGTTTATCGTTACCCGAGTCGTTGTGAATCATTATTTGCGTTGTTCGTATAATCTGTATGTGTGACCGAAGCACAGATCTGTGGTACGGATTTAATTTAACGTGTTACTTGTTCATTGATACCCCTTTTTCATGTTTGAGTTATAGTTATTTAAATTTTGAGCAGGCTAAATATAAACTATAAAATATAAAATAAGCTTAGGATTGTAATAATTAGAAAAATTGATTTAATGATGTTATGATAATATGGATGTTAGAAGGAAACTGTAGGTAGTAAGGAGTTCGGAAATTGAACGAGTGAGGGCGGCGCGTAGCTATTGTAAGATAAATTCCCCGGTTCGGCTTTATTACCACTGCCTCTGCCCGCTTTACGAATTAGTCACGGAAGCGATACGGCATACGGAACTGGGGTCTCCAAGTGGCTTAGCGGTCTAGCCTAGCCGACTTGGAAAGTCGTGTTACTCGGCGGCGTGGGTTCGAATTCCACCATTAGCCATGTATGTTTGTTCAGTCTAATGATTTAGACCCCCACCTTTAATACACGTCGTAATTGTCTGATTCAACGTTACACGTGGACATTGCCGCGACATTTTTTCGTTGTTTCAACGTAACCATAACACACGAATTCAACGTTGATTAATTGTTATTCTACAACGTTTTTTACACGTGGACAGAGACGTTTAAAAGAAATTGATTGCCGCGACATTTTTTCGTTGTTTCAACATAACAATAACATATGAATTCAACGTTTGGTTACGTGTTATTCTACAACGTTTTTTACACATATGTGTTTTCGCTGGGTAGTTACTACGTTTCGCATAAACGTTTTAATTTTTTAGATAATAGAGAGTTTTTGGAAACCTACTTTAAATTAAAAGTATTAATTGCAGTGTCCGAGTGTTTTTGCAATCAGAAAATATTTTCGGAAATATTTAGGGTATTCCAATCTTCTTGTCCACAATATATATTCCACTACAATCGTTCCAAAGTCGCTCAGAATATTCCCGTCTAGCAGCGTTGCCATATTTTATCAAATTTCCATAAATTAGAAAAACGTAGGTAAATATGTTAACGTCGCACCCCTATATGGTTTATAACAATGGGTTGAATGGTAAAAATGTTTTTAAGTTAGTGGTGTTGTGTCTGAAAAAGTATAGGTGATAGAAAAAAACTGATTTCATTTTTGGAATCAGCACACCAAATACAGTCAACATCAGGTCTAACATTCCAGGCACCAGAATAAAATGTTTTATTTGTAGGGCTGTTTAATGATCATCTGTATAATCTAAGTTAAGGTTTATGAACAATTTTATGCACGTTACACAATAGACGAGTCTAAGAAACTCATGACATGTGCGATGAAAAGTGTATTGTCAATTTAGCAAGCACATTGAGTAATTATAATTTCATCTTACACAAATACACAATAGATTCTACACAGCGGGGATATGTCTTGCCGAGGTATCAGTCTCCGTTACATCTTTTGCACATTTCTCATTTCAGCGAAACTGACAGCTTCAAACGATGTAGCGAGTGGCGACTGTTCGGAAGTTGTATTCGGATGGCCGATTACGCGTCCTTCGCCTGTCCGGGCGAACAGGTCAACTCGGAGGTTTCGTGAACAAGAACAACTGTGAAATTCACGTCAATTTCTTAAATCGTTCAGGAAAAATCTTTCCTATCAATTATTAACTACACTGTTTGTTTTGCTTCTCAGTTTCTAATTCTATGTAACGCGTTACATAACAAGCACACAAGTGAAAATTCAAGGATGTACGTATTTATTATTAGTTACATGTTGTGGCTATTAAAGAAGCGCAAAGTAAAATACGATTTTACCGAGTATCTCAACGCGCTGTATTTCCTCTATATTATCTAGATAGATTAGGTAACGCAAGAAGAAAACTAGGGATATTAAATTCGATTACTATATATTTCTATACAGGATGTTTCAAAAGTCGCGATGAAAAGTGAAAGGAGTTGTAGGGAATGGAATTTCAAACATTTTTTCTCATATAAACGTGTGTCCAATTTCTGCTCATTTAGTAGATACAGAACCTCAAAGTTAAACTATAAACTATAAACTTTTAAAAATTTTTGTGCAAATCGGTTTTGATTGCAGCGGATTCCCCGAGCAGGCTCTGTACAGCTGTTTCAGGCCTAGTTGGGCCCTCGTCAGCAGAACCGTAGCCCGAGAACTCCTCTGCAAATCAAACCGATATGTCCTAGGGTTATTCGCCAATGCGATGTGAAAGTAATGGACATTTAAGTAGCGACATATGCTTTGACAGCACATGGCCGCCTTGCATTGGGATGACTTATTATGTGGCGAACTGGCTTCAATTTGTCAATCCTATTGCAATATCAGGTCAACAAGCGATCGAAAGTGTCGCTACTTAAATGTCTATAAACTTCACAAACTCTTTTAAACGGACATTAAATGGCGCATAAACACTTAACGTTTCGCAGTCGTTCGACAGCTTCGTCAGAAGTGAAAAATATAAACATGTTGTCAAAAGAAACAAGGTTGTCAACGGAAACTGAAAAAGTAACTTGATTTTTTTTTATCTAAAAATAATTTGAACATTATAAATGTTAAAAAATTGACAGATCTATATTATATTTAAGGAATCGAGAAAACTACAAAATGTATCGTTTAAATTTGCAAAATCAGTACGTTTATTAATAGAATTCGACGACATTTTTATTTTACACATTTCTATAAAACGTCTTTTGAAAATATTAGACTCGTAATATAAAATATTAGTATTTTCAAAATCAAAATTATGGTCATTTTCTAATGAATGTTTTACAAGCATTGAATGATTTTGATTATTTTTTTGGATATGATATTTATGTTGGTCTAGACGTTTTTTTTTAATTTTTAAATAGTATTTTCTCAAATTTAAAAACCAAAACACCTAAACTAAAACAACCTAACGTACTTTATGAAATTAAATGTTTAAATTGTAATTCATGTTATATTGGACAAACAAGCCAAAAAACGTCTATACAGTTTTTCTCGCTCGTTTAATTTTTGCCCTTCAAATGTCAATATGACGTGTAATTTGGGAGTTTTTAGGTTGTTTCTCATTTTCCCATCTTTGTTTCATTTCTTCCCAAAATCGAGGTTAAAATGAAACGCTCTTTTATTTATTTTTACTAAATGTATATCTAATTTAAACAAAAAACATGCATAATCGATAAGATCACGTAAAACTGCATCTAGTAGGAAAATCAGATATTTCAATTTGTGTTTTTAAGTGCCCTAAAAATCGAAAGTTGTATATTTTGTTGCATATTTACCCCACTTGACCCTAATCTTTATAATTGTAGTTTTTTCGTTCATTGTGAAAAATAGGGCTCTACAAATTACAAAAAAAAAAAACTAAACAGCCAATTATTTAATGAAAATATGAGTATATACAGAAACTGTAATAAGAACCTCGTTCTATGTATAACTCACCAAGGATGGCGAACAAAATCACACTCAAAGCGACAGTCGTTAATTGGATTTGTTCGTTTTTGAAATATGTACTTTCTGCCAAGATAAATTCTTGTACTCGATGGATGATAAAGTGTTTGCATGTTAATCACATTATAACGCCCTCGCCAAAGGGTTTAGGTATAAAATTTTACCAAAATTTAGTCCTTTTAGGTAATTTTTATTTAATTTCCCAAAAGTATGACAAATAATCGAAATAAAGAGATAAATATACTCCGTCTCAAAATTATAACCGCATCAACAGTTTTACAGAAATTTATGTTTATCTAAACTATAGATATTTTTTGTTCCAACCATCAGATAAAGCTTGTAAAAAAAAGGTTATATTTATAATAATAATTACAAGCTTTATTTCTTGGTTGGAACAAAAAATATCTCTATTTTAGTGAAACATAAATTTCTGTAAAGCTGTTATAATTTTGAGACGGAGTATATATTTGTGCCCTTTCATTTTTGTTTATTTTGTAACTGTAAGTGCAGATATCTCGCAAACCATTAGCTTTAGACATTTTAGATAATGTTAGGGCGTTTCATTTAATTCTTTGGAGAAAATTTAACCTTTAAGTTTGAATTGTTTCTGTGCAAACGCACAAGGAAAATGTTACTATTATACTCATAAAGGTTATTAATACATGATATTTATAATTATTAGTTATACACAGTAGAATAGAGATTTTTTGACAAGTAATCATGAATAAATATTTTTATATTTCAGCTTTTTCATCAAATTGAATAGTTGTAGAACTACAGTTGCTTAATAAGAAATGTTTACTTTTAAGAGATCTATCGAAATGTGCAATAAAAATCTGTCCATTTCATTACAAAAGGTATACGAGTTTTGTGGATAACTCACTTATGGAGTATGCTGTGTACGTGAAAATAATTTACTAACATAGAACTCATTATAAGCAGTACTTTTTGTACAAGAAATTTTCCTATTTATTACTACTATTACTTTTTTATAAAAGCTGAATACTATTTATTAAAAATACATATTGGATTGAAGTCTACCATGGAATCGAAATTTTGGCATTAGTTAAAAAAAACAATTGAAGAACATGTTTTAAAATCAAAATTTAAAAAACAAATTAATGGATAGCGAGGTTTTAATAAGTAAAGATTGAAAATTCCTACTTATTTTAGAAAAATCTTGCTCATTCTTTGCCTTTGTATAGTTTTCTTTCCATAAAAAGGCATATTCAACTGTTTAGCCAGTCAAAAATCAAATCGCCAAATAATAAATTCGAATTAAAAAGTAAATTCCAAACAAAATATTAAATTTTCTGTTATTGATAGACTAACACTTCTCAAATAAAAAGCTATAAGTCAACACTTTCAAAATAAAACTACAATATTTTTTTAAGTAAGTTTAAGAAAAAAGAAAATATCAAATTTTTCATTAATAGCTAAAAAAGTAAGTAGAAATTATCCATATCGAAATTTAAACCTACGGTTATCAAACTTTCATCTGCTATATCTACTACTACTTCTACTGTATTTTGGATCAATAGACATTAATATTATAAGATACCGTATAATACTTTTTGTTAAAATAAAGAAAAATTTTAAATTAAATCGTAAAGATATTTAATGCATTTTTCTGAAGAGTGTTTTTAAATAAAAAAGTACTCTTTAAATAAAACAATATTTTTATTTAAAAAAAAATGTGCATATTTCTCACTCTAAACACGGACCCTTTTAAAACCCTCAAGTAATTGACGTTTCGCTGTACGTTGACAGCTTGACAGTTTTCTCAAGATTCCATAACAAATACATATATTTGAATGAATTAAAACGTGTCCGAAGTACTGAATTATAAATTATATGTTACGAACATTTTCAACTGCTTTAACTAAACGTTTTAACTTTTTTTATAATCTTTATATTTAGAATTTTAATAATAAACTAATTTATTTAATAATATAATATAAATTGTGTTAATATTTTTTTACTAATTAAAAAAGTATAAGTAATAAAAATTTTGAATGAAACGTAATTTAATTTATTCTGTAATATTTATTTAAAGAATTTTTCAATTAAATTTTCGTGCTACTATCACGTCACGATGGAAAAACTAAGTGAATTACTTGAGAAATAGGATTACCTATCAAGTCTACTTCCTAACTGACCTATTTTAAAGCGTGATAATAGCAGCACATTGTTCTCGTAAATAAAAACACCCGCCAGTAAATAAGCTCATTCTTGTATACGGTATTATTTATTAAAATGATATATGATATCAGAAAACACTTACGCGAGGCTACTGAGAGTAAGCGCCTTTGATGTACATATAACAATTCTTAGCAATTACATGTAAGCCCAAGTGTGCACGTGATTTGTGCGGTGTGTATATAAAATAAAGCTATTACTTACCGGTACGTAAACGTAACACAACACGTAACGAACACACACCCGACCACCCCAACGTCGCAACGTAGACTGACTACTGTCTACGTCTAACAGTCTATTAAAATAACTTGGGTTGGCAGTTTATTGACCAGAGCGGTTTGCCAGAGGAGACGGGGGTACATTAAATACGAGTAAAAGTGTACTTACGTAAGAAAAGAGATGAATTTCTTGGAGGAAGACCTCGTGGATGCTTTAGCGGGGTCTTTTATTACCAGGTTTACAAATAAAAAATCATGAAAAATATTTTCCTTTCGAACATTTATTTCTCTAGGAAAAAATATCCGAGGAAATTTTGTTTTAATAATCGAATTTCAAAGTGAATAATAATACGAGGACGTATTTTTATATTATCTACCTATTCAAAAAAAGTTCTTCAGCAACTCTGCAAAATATTGTTCAACAGATTCTTTAAGTGCTTCATCAGATGAAAACGCTTTCCCTGAGATACTTTTTTAAGTTTTTGAATAAGATGAAGTCTGACATAGCTACGTCGGGGCTATATAGTGGATGCTTTAACTCTACGAACCACGAACCCACATTCATTAGGTCTGTTCGTTTGTACTGCTCGGAGTTACTCTAAAAGCTGTCAAATGAAGTTTTCAGCCAAATTCGAAGTTTTTTCGACCCGAGAGAAACGAATTTAACTGAAAACTATATTTGACAACTTTTAGAGTAACTCCGAGCAATACAAACGAACAGACCTATTGATTAACTAGCTCTGTTCCAACGTCACTTTCTGACCGTTTCGAAACCGTCATAATCAGTTGCCCACCGAAATGATGATCGATTTTGACAACATTGTCAAGTGTAAAACTTTGACGAGTGCATGCTCTTGACGGTTTCGAAACCGTGAGAAAGCATTGTTGGAACAGACCTACTATTAACAGCCATTTTGCGACTGCAAAGTTATTGATATTTATCTATTAAAACGGCGTCTGATCGCAACTGTTCCTTTATAATAAGAATAACAATGTGGGCGTTATTCCTCCAAAGCAGTTTTTAAATTTAGAACTGTGCCTCCATAGGCCTCTCCATTTATGTTCGACCACCTCGGCTTAGACTCAATAACCAAGACTCCTTCAGCATCCTGAAAAACTGTTGCTGTTTTCTTTTGAAAAAATTGTTTTGGCTTTCTTGGTGATGGGGAGCCTTTGTGAATTCACTGCATGCATTCCTGTTTAGTGGGAGGGTCCAAGTGATACACCCAAGTTTCGTCAAGTCTTATTTCTGTCCCTTTCTAACGCGGCCAAATTTTCTTGAGATATTTCTTTCCTGACCAGTTTTTGCTTAAGTGAAAGAAATCTCGGAATCCACCTTATAAAACACCTTCTTCACATCCAAATTGTTGGCATTAACAAATTTTTCACTTCTCGCACCATCTCTTCAGTTTGAGCTTCTACGGATCGTTCGGACTTTGGACCATCGTTAATAGATTCTCTACCTCATCGAAACAAATTTTTACTTGAAAATAAGATGGTGTCTCTTCCCCATACACAGCAACAATTATTTCATAAATAATTTTTGGGGCATTGCCTCCTCTCGTCGATGGTGTCTCTTCCCCATATACAGCAACAATTATTTCATAAATAATTTTTGGGCCATTGCCTCCTCTCGTCAGGAGCTTATGACGTTATGACACTGCGATGTTTCACCTTAATTTCACTCATTTTATTAATAAATAAATCTCTATAAACTGCTTAAATTAAACCCAACTTAGCACATGTATTTCTTGACCTGGTTTCTCAATCGCAATTAAACTTTAATCTCCTGTTTATTCCCATAGTAACACTTGTAAGAACAATTGCTTCTATGGAAATAAACTCAAAATTAAAGTTATACTGTGACTGAGAAACCGAACATAAATGTCACAGCTAGTTTTTAATAATCAGTTTGACATCGTCGTTCTTTCGCTTCATGGCTAAGTAGATAACATAAAAATCCGCCCTTGTATTAACTCATTAAAAACGGTTTATAAAATTTTGTATTTAACTGCGATTCGTGAAAACGGAATAACTTGTGCGCGAATCATTGGTAAATATATAAATGTTTAAATTTTTCCATGAAAAAACAAATATGAAATTTGTTGTGTAATAATACGATTTCGAATTCCCAAACTAAACGTCACCATTTAAAATAATTTTAATATACTCTCTGACTTGTAAATTCATCTACAAAAACCAAACCAACAAATTAACTCTTGTCCGATGAAACTTGAGAGTGCACATAGTTAGTCAGTCTGCTGAAACCTACAGAGTGAATAATTAGGGTGAATTAAATGTTTAACTAAGGGTCGTTTTCATACTAAGGGCCAGTTTCATAATCAAATTTAAAGGAGACTTTAAAATTAAAGTCACAGACTTTAACCTGTAAAAACATATTAGTTTTCCTACACCTACTTAAAGTGACTTAAATTATAAGCTCTTAAAAATTCAATTTCTTGTAATATTCATTGGCGTAAACATAACTTTCTTTCAATTAAAGTATCCATTATGAAAACGGCCTTGAGGCCCGATTTTTCCACCTGTTAAAGTAGGTCAGTTCTCAAGTACAAGTCGCAGATAACATTGTTGAAAACATTGCCGAATTTTCCAATAATGTTATTGTGGACATGATTTTTATTTACGGCGAATGTGGTCAAAATGTGTTGGCTGCAAGACGTTTGTATGCACAGCGTTACACAGATCGCCTTTGCCAAATAGCAGATCCTTTGTGTCAGTTGTGCAGTTTGTTGTTTGGCAAATTATTGGTGAGGAACAATTACCCGTTCCATTTTCAAAGAATCCAAGCTCTGATGCCCGCAGATTACCTGCAACGCATGCGATTTTGTCGATGGTTACTCCGGGAACAGACGGACAATCCGAACTTTGTTAATAACATTCTCTTCATCGACGAATCAATGTTTACAAGGGATGGTTTGTTTAATTTCCACAACATGCATGCGAGGGCAGGTATGTTAAACGACACTTTAATCGGTATGTTACGTCTCGCGCAGAGGGAGAACTTCGAACACTTATTGTGGGTGAAGGTCACCGTCCGTTGCGTCTAGCGGTTCTAAACATTTCGCAAGGAATTGCCGGATGTCGGTATGAATTTTTTTATTTCTTTTTTCGTTTTAATTCTAGTGTATTCGTGAGAATATCTGTTACCAAATACGCCACTAATTTTTTACACCCACTTTTGACAGTAACAATGTCAAATTTTATACTGATTTTACATTTTTAGTACGAAATCGCATAAGCCGGAAAGTCCTATTTAAATAGTGAAAATCTTCCGTACTAAATATTTATCTCGCAATGGTACATATTTCATTTCTCTTATTTCACATACAAAGTTTCTAAAAATACGGTTTTCGGTTATGACACTTTTAAACTCTCTCAACAAAAACAAAAATACATTACATAAAAACTGTTCATTGAAAATATGTAGACGTACAATATACGTCGTGCTACAATCTCCCCCTTTAGTAAACGACGACGTCTCGATTCCGTATACTAAACACTCCTCTTCTTAGGGCGTCCTCTCTTCCTAATCGGTACGGTCGGATTAGTACAAGGCCGCGCCTAGCCTTGGATGCGCCCCTGGGCAATAAATACAATTTCGCCCCTCCTTATCTCAAAAATGTATAATAGATTTTATGCAATAATTGTTACTCCCTATGGTGACTTAAATTGAAGCATAAGTAATAACAATATAAAATGTCAAAGAACACAGTTTATAAAACAATGATTGCGGGGTTACCCAGCTTTTTATATAAGTATATAAAGTATATTTCTGCGCTCGCGCAGAAAAATCCAGCCAACGACTTCTGGGCAAGAATCTACAGGATTAAACCTGTAGATTTGTGTGGTGAACGTCGGGGAAAAAATCGTGTTTCGACAAGAATAACTGCGCTGTTTTGGGGGTGCATTTTGGCACTTTGTCGTACTTTTTATGATTGAATAATGTTTGGATTGTAAATATTTAATATAATGGTATCTTATAATACAAGTGCATAAGAGAGCCTTTAAATACACGTGCATAAGAGCCTTTAAAGCACTTGCGCCGTAAACCCGTCGCGCGTGCTTTAAAGGCTCTTATGCACGTGTATTATACGATATTTTTTGTTATACCTGTGCTAAAATGTGAAAATTTGAATGATTATTAAAAATTAAATTCATTTTGTAAAGTTGCCTGTGGATCGCATTTTGTATCGTTAACGTGGAGATTGTATGTGTTGTTTCCTAGGCAACTTTAAAACACGGCGTGCTTTAATCGCTCTTTTTCGCACGCTTTTTAATTTTAAGGCTACATTCACATTCAATTTCGTGCCAGCACGAATTCGTAACACGAAAGTTTGACGTGTGCTTTCTTATGATACCATTTACATTGGCCAATGTCACACGTCAAACTTTCGTGTTACGAATTCGTGCTGGCACGAAAGTGAATGTAAATGTAGCTTAAAAACGGAGATTTTGATGCAGGTATAATAAAAAAGTATGAAGCGTATTTTCGATGATTGATAACGGTAGTGTTACAATATACATTTACTTAAATGTAAATCATTACAATACAGAATAAAATTCTAAATTCTACTCTGCTTAGTAGAAATTTAAATGATGAGGTGTTGGGGCGCCCCAAAGTGGCCGGCGCCCCAGGGCACTGCCCGTCTTGCCCTTATGGGTGGCGCGGCCCTGGATTAGTATCTTTAAGATCTGGTCTACAGTAGGGCGAAAGCGCCAATACATTTCGCAGAATTGCGTTAGGTGTAGTCATTATTGCTATTCCATAACTTGTGGGAGAAAATCAGGGGAGTCAGGGGCCCTATTCTCGATCCATTCGAAAAGATTCGTATGCGAAAATGACGTCAAAATGACTTAGACTCTCGTACATTAAAGGCGTTTTCGAAAATTCGCTCCGGGTAGAAATGTGAGAGAGACTTATAGCGTTTTCGATTCACCTGCACCGGTTGCATCTTCTTTTGACCTCATGCAATAACATGAGATGAAGACACTCTGAGTGCGCACTAGTGCGATCAATCGAAAACGCTATTATTGCACGTAAGAGTGAGAAAAATAGCGCTCCGATCGAATTAACGAAATCGCCTTAAGTATACAAATCGTTCGGAAATTACGTCATTTTCGCATACACGAATCTTTTCGAACGGGTTGACAATAGGGCCCCAGGTATGGACCATCGCGACGTGGATCAAATTTAAAAGTTCTCATAGCACCGTCACTTCTACAAGATCTCCTAATGTACCTAGATCTCTTCGTTTTTTGTCAAAATAACATTTTCTTCTCGCTTGTTCCTTTTTGACTGTATCACAAACATTTCGCATTATATTTACCATACGAAGTAACTACGGCGTTATTTCAGGAACGAAATATTCAGTCTCATTAATGGCCCTCATATCTCGGTGCGCGTCATCCGGAGTACGGAGTTCCCTGCCAAACATCAAATAACACGGACTGAATCCTATCGCTTGACACAACGCACAGTGGTTTAGGTTCTATAGAGATGCAGAAAAAACTAATTATTTTTGAAATTATCATTGTCCGTTATCATTTTTAATTTGTTTTACTTTTTTTGATGCATTAGGTATTATGTATTGAAATTAATAAAATAAATGAGTGAAAATTAAACCGAAATTAAAAAAAAATATATTAAAAATTAAAATTTAAAACGAAATAGAAACTTATACATATTTTTAACACCATAAGAACTTAGAAACTGAAGCAGTGGATGAACAACAAAGGTTTCACACCAACAGATCGACAATTGATGCGACATTTACAGTATGTCAAATATTAGAATAAATGTATTTTATCACTCAATTAGAAGTCTAGTGTATGCAGAAAAATAGGTTAGAATACAGCGCTCGACGCGACGGTGCTAAAAAGTTATGCTTGATTAAATTTTTTCATAAAACATTTTTTAACAATTCTTTGAGAGCTCTACGTATTGGCACAAAAATTTGAAATAATTATTTTTATTCAGCATAACATATTCTCTAATAGTGGTGCTGTTCATTAAAAAATATTTCTTTAATGTAGTAATAACATACTAAGAGAAATTCGTATAAAAATATGATGAATTTTTACACCTTCAGTAAGCATTATAACTCAGGCCACTTTAAGGACTTGTATAAGAATGCAATATGGAAATATATGTGATTATTTTGTTAATATACATACAATAATATATTTTGTTAATCATTAAGAATTACTAATTTAAAATCAATATGCTCTTTGCAACATATTGAAAAAAAAATGGAATTTTTCCGCATATTGACCACGGTGCAACGCGGTGTTCATTGCAAATCGTATTATCGGTAGCAGGTCGCTAGTTTCTCCATAGCATATGCTCATTTTTAACCAGGATTGCGAGCTGCGCCTTAAGATCTCGATTTCGTTTTTCCACAGGATTTGCTTCTGAATGGTAAACGGATGTAAGAGATGGTTGTATGCCTGATGTCTCTTTTTGTTTGTGACATTCGATACGGTGCTATTCCTATGGGACGATGATCATCTGTATCAATACGATGCTCAGCAAACGGTGGAGGTTCTCCTCCTGCTTCAAAGATATCTCTGCTCTCTTCAAGTAAAACGTTGACTTGTTGTAATTCACTTTTCTTCCGATGTGCAGCTTCGGCATCTGTCAATTTAACATCAATCATTGACAATACCGAAGCTGTCATTGGAGTCGTTCGAATTTGAATTCGTATTAGTTTCATCATCATCGAACCACCAATTTTGTTTTCGTAAATTCAAGAACAATTTTAGTATTTTAGTATTCTCCGGTGCTATCAAGACCATAAATGTTGTAGGAACAATTCAATTGCAGATCTTTATATCTAGATAATCGGACATTAAATATTGTATAAACTTCGATGCACGAAAAGTGTCTCGCGCACTCGGTTTGTAAATAACTATTAGGTTGTTCGGAAAAAAATGTCGTTTTCTTTTTCATTCAGAACGTTTATACAGGTGTCCCAGCGAGAACTTTCATTAGAAGTTTATGGGGTTCTGGCCAAAATAGAAACTTGAACATTTAGAATTAGATACAAGTGATTGCGTTCTCTTCAGCTAAAATATTTTCAGATGTCTAGCACTTCCGGTTATACCGGAAGTCGCCATCTACTTTGTTATTTTAAATGGAACACCCTATTTATTTTTGCACTTTTAGATGGGAATCATAATTTTGAATCTTTTTTATTGAAACCATACCATGTCTATCTATTACAGTTTTTGAGATAAAAATTATTTTCCGAAATCATGGCAGGTGGTTGAGGTTTTCAAAATGGGCTCTAACTATTATTTGAAACGAGATAGAAAATTGAAATCTAATTAAGTTTGTAGTTTAAAGATCCCTTTATCGTGGGTATTCTTTAAAATAAACATCTTTGCCTGAGAATAATTCTTAAATTTATACTTTCCATCAAGAGTTAAAAATGTAAAAAGATCGATTTTTTCAAATGAAATGCCAGATTTTTCGTTGCGTAATCAAATTGGTGATAAAATTTGGCACAAAGTGGTATTACATGTTCCTATACCTAAATCGAACCGTTTTAGAGGTATTTCAAAAAAACGGAAAATTTTACCATTATGGCGAGAATGCATGCTAATGAATGGTTGCTATGGATATCAGAAATAATTTTTCAAATGTCAAGTTATTGAAACTCATTCATTAGCATGCATTCTCGCCGTAATGGTAAAATTTTCCGTTTTTTGGAAATAACTCTAAAACGATTTGATTTAGGTAGTGCATCTGAAAATATTTTAGCTGAAGAGAACGCAATCACTTGTATCTAATTCTAAATGTTCAAGTTTCTATTTTGGCCAGAACCCCATAAACTTATAATGAAAGGTCTCGCTGGGACACTCTGTATACATAAGTATATAAATTTTGATTAAACTATATAATGACCATTTGCATCAGCGACCTTTTGCCATCTTCCTGCTAGCAGTTGTATTCCACGATGACATCACCCAAATTTTCTGGAATCAAAAAATTGTGACTTTTTTCCGAACAACCTAATATTTCCACTCCCAATTTATAATTGTAAAATAGAGAGTGGAATTATAAAAAGTGAACAAGAAAATCAGATTAGAGTAGGCGGTGCAATGTCTGTCAATAACTGACTTAATTAATGTAATATATTCATGGACTGTCAAATTTATTGACTTTTTATTTAATCACAGACATACATTTTCTTTGCACCGCCTACTCTAATCTGACTTTTATTTATTTGCTCTATAACCATAGAACACAACAAGCTATAGAACGCTCACTTCTATATACGCTACATAAATTCTAAGGATGCCATCTAGTTTGAGGAGCACAACTATTTATATAAAGAAAATACCGCGAAATTCAAAATGTTGATAGTCACATATACCATTATTAAAACGTATTTTTTCCGAACTGATCTAAGTGAACTAATTGACATAATGAACCTTGTGCATAGAACAAGTAAAATTTATTACATTCAGTTCATTCAGCTCGAAAGAATACGCTTTTATACCTATGTTAACTGAATCACAAAATCTTTTAAACGGACACTAATTAGAGCACAAACACTTTACGTTTCGCTATCGTTTGATAGCTTCTTCGGAAGTGAAAAAATATGTTTATATATATTTTTTGAAAATATATGTTTATATATATGTTTATATATATTTTTTCACTTCCGAAGAAGCTATCAAACGATAGCGCAACGTAAAGTGTTTGTGCTCTAATTAGTGTCCGTTTAAAAGATTTTGTGATACAATTTTCATCGGACAAGAACCAGCTTTAATTATGTTAACTGAGTTCATCAGTAAGTTAGCTTTGTACCTGAAATTTTTCTTTAATTTACATAAAACTTGTACATTCAGAACTTGAGGATTTACATTATATAATCAATAGAATACTCTGTCAACTCCTTGTGAAAAACATGATGTACTAAGTAGGTACTGCTGGTACACCTGATGATGCCTTAAGGTGAAATGTACATTGAGTGAAGTAAAGTAATCGTAAAACAATACCAAGTGTTTTAATCAAATTTTAATTACTTATAATTTTATCAGAGCATATTAGCAACGCCAATCAATTTTGATTAACGTTATGTTAAAAAAAATGGTCTCAATTAATTTATATCTGTAGATCAGTGTTGGGCACAATTATTAAATTATTTTGGCAACTGATTAATTAATTATTGTAATTGTGGAGACTTTACAATTACAATTAATCAATTGTAATACATAACTGTTTATTATTTATTTATTATAATTAATCAATTGTAATTGTTTGGTTCTTACAATTACAATAATGAATCATTAATTGTGATTTTCTACGATTAATTACAATTAATTAATCTACTGATAGCTGAGGGGGTCTTAATTAAAACAAAGTTCCTTAATTTTTACTTCACTTCATTTCTCTCGACCTGCACTCTTACATTTTTAATCCATTGTTGCCAACCTTATTTCCTCCAGTGTTACCAACATTATCGAATTTTTTATACAGTTCTACAACACTACAATTAATTAATTGTTAGTTAATTTCTTAAATGTAGTTTCTGTTTGATTATGAATCATTTCCTAAATGTAATTTCTGTTTGATTAGTGATCAGTGATCACTGATCACATTGAAATGGAGCAATGATGACGTTATAAGATATTTTATTAAAAATATGTAATTATAATTAACAATTAAAGTAGTTGCAATTAAATTTAATTGTAAAATGCAATTGATGTAAATTGTTATTAAATTTAATTGCAATTAAACATTAATCAATTATTTGAAATGTTAAATTATAATAATAGCTGCTCTAATTAGAGCTTTACTGACTCACTTCCTTGTGGTAAGTAACTCCACATTCCAGTTCCTTATGGTAAAGGATTTGTTTTTGCCTCTTCAGTAATTTTCTTCCTATCTTATATTTGCAGCTTTCACTGAAGAATTCCCAAATTCGTTATACCTCTCTCCACTTCATCTTCCCATTGGCTCTTTGGTCTTCCTTTTAGTTTGCTATCTCTTGGTTTCCACTGAGTTATCTTTTTCGGTTCGTTATTATCTTCTTTTCTTTTTATATGTCCATACCAATGGAGTCTTGAGGTTTTTACAGATCTTATGATAACTTCTTCTTTCAATAGTTATTAGTATTTCGTATTCGTTTTCCCCGGTTCTCTTGGGTCCAAATATTTTCCTCACTATCTCGAAAGTTCTCAGTCTCTCTTCTTCTCCTTTTGTTGTACTAGTCTTTATATACACTTTATATATTCTCATCTTTGTACTTCTGTTAATTCTTTTGTTCTTCAATAATGCTTTATATTTGCAGAAGCTTTATGGCCGGCTTGTATTCTTTGTTGTATTTCTAAGTTCCTATGTTCTTTTAATAATATTATTAACCCTAAGTATTTGAACTTCTCCATTTCCTCCAGTTCAAAGTTCAAAGTCTCTACCCTTATTATTATCCTTTTCAAGTGTGTCCAT
This sequence comes from Dorcus parallelipipedus, assembly GCA_958336345.1. Classification (NCBI taxonomy): domain Eukaryota; kingdom Metazoa; phylum Arthropoda; class Insecta; order Coleoptera; family Lucanidae; genus Dorcus; species Dorcus parallelipipedus. The sequence goes on from OY284478.1 coordinate 37,237,334, forward strand.
TATATCTTCAATCCACTTCGTTTTTTTTTTAGTAATCTTATACAAGGGGAGCCAAATGTATTCACACACCAAGATGGCAGAGTAGTCTCAACGTACATATCAATAAGGTTTAATTTTGAACAGGTTTATTGCTAATCGGACTAATACATTTTACTCCCAATGCCATCATACCGTCGTTCCTTAGTTCTTTATACCTTGCATACTCTTTTCCCGTTCTAGAAGCTAACCGTCCACCTTTAGCCCTCTTCTTTTCTTTTATTGCAAGGATTCTAAAAATAAATGCAAAAATAATACATTCAGTTTGTTTCATTAAAGCAAACATTACTTTTTATAAAAAAAATAATGGGTTATCCATGATGTTAATGACTGATAAATAAATTTTGGTAAAGGTAATGCCAGAAGATCACTAAAAAAACGTTGAAAAGATTTTGGCTTATACCTATTTAGCTTATTGATACAAATTCTATGTATTAGATATTAGATGACATGTTTCGGTTTTAATACCATTTTCAAATCTGTCGAAACTTTAGCACGTGGCCATTTTACTAAAATTTAAGTAAAATGGCCACGTGCTAATAGTATATTACGTATCAAGTTAAGAAAAGTAAAGTTTAGTAAAACACTTCTCTAACGAGTTACGTATACTATTTTTTCGCATTTCATACAGTAACGTGTTCTATTAATGTTTAATAGAAGTGACATTAATCACTGTCACATTAATAACTGTCACAATTGATGAACGAAAAATCATAGTAGTTAATACGTTGCTATACAGTAATACTTGCTATGTTGTAAAGTAACCCATTACTGTACGATTTTGAGGATATTAATATGATACGTTACTGTATGAAATGCGAAAAAGTTTTTTAGTGACCTTCTGGCAAACCTTTACCAAAATGTAATAATAAGGGATGGAGATATTCTGAAAGTGTTCCAGAATAACCAATCGAAAACGCTATTAGTTATACAGGATGTACTTGAAATGTGGCATCAAAAGTACACCACACTGATCCATGAAAATGCAAAAATTAGTGTCCGGTTTGCTTTAGTTTTGAAACTGCAGACTGTAAATGTTAGCAGCTATTACTGCAAAATATGACAATTTTAAGTAACCTTCCTGATCAAATATGTTACTAACATTATTAACAATACCACTCTGCTAGTCTGCTATGACTGCTATCCTGCTAGAACTGACACACTGTGCCTTAACTTCGCAGTCGCGATAGAAGCCGTTTTAATTGACAAATAATAATAATAAATAATTTTCATGGTTTACTCTGTGAATATCAAATATTGTTCGACATTTGAAATGCTATTTCAATTATATTTCACATCTTCATCTTCCATTATGAACTGTACCAAATAAGTATAAAAATTAGAGAATAATAGACGAGATCAATTTATTAGCTCTGTAAACGAATCTCGAAGCTCTTAAGATTTGCAGAAAAATCAAGTAATCTTTGTACTTTCGTCCATTAATCATATTCTCGTTTTGGTATTATTCTTCAAAATCCTTCTTTTATGTTTAGTTGATACCTTTATAATCTGTTGTAGCAAATTCATACATTGCCTATAAGCCATTCACGATCTTTTCAGACTCAGAGTAGGCCATGTTATGCTCCATTTTAATTTGATGGTTATATTTCTGAAAACTGACACCGAAAAACATTCATGATTTTTAGAATTTTGACTTAGTATTAAAAAAATCACAAGTAATTATTTGTTTTAATGTTATTATTTTACTTTCTTCGTGCCATGGAGTTAAAGTGTCAGAATTTTACGTTTGTCACATTTTGAGTTGTATCAAAATACATTCATTTAACTTAACGAAAAAAAAGCATGGAAAATGGATAATAGTAAGTGTGTATATTTACTAGAAACAGTAAACATTTTCAAATTGTGTTGATACTTTTACTAAAATATTAGGTAATTGTATACGCTGACCAGTAAGTGTACACATTTACTAAGCTTTAACCTTTTACTGTAACGTTTACAAACAATATCAAAAAGTGAAATGCAGAAAACCAAAACATAAATAATTCATTAATTACTGATAAAAAGTGAGTGTTTTCGAAATGGAGGAGGCAGCAATATTTGCCAGTGAATCGTTATTACTCGAAATCTAAAATAAATAAATAAAAATAAAATAAATTATCATATAAATTATTCAAAAATTGGTGCCAAACTAAGAACTCCGCTGGCGTGTCCGAAACGTCACTAATGCTGTTGCTGCTGCAGACATTTCGTTAAATCGATATAAACAAGCTGAATCTGCAGAGTTAAATATTGAAAATGGATTACCAAATTTTAGTGATAATAATATTCAAATAACTAAAAAGAGGTAATTATGGTGCGCCCAATTTCAGAAATATTCTTCTTTATTTCATTCTTCTGAAGATTTTTCCATAGAAAACTTGCCCCCTCAATGGAATTAGGAATAGGCTGACCACCAAAGGGAATTATTCCTCTTCAAATCCCTCTTCTTAATACATTAATTCTTCGCTTAATCCATCGCCCATCGTTTAGTTCTTTTTCGTGTCTTCTTCTCCCCACATAATTTTCTCTATAGCCATCTTAATTTTTTGCACGAAACGCTCTCTTTGTCCGTTGGAAGCTGGTTGAAATGCGTAATGCCGTAGGCCTCACAAGAACGTTACTGATCTATCTCTGATTCTGTGTCCAGCTATGATCCATGTTAAAGCTTGTCTCCGTTACTTCTCCTGAGTGTATGTCTGATTCAGCGCCATTTTCTATTTTTAATTACAATTTTGATAAGTTTTAGTTTCATTTCGCTCACAATTCACTATTCGTAACGGTGTCTGATCAGAGCACTTTTATAATTCATCTGAGATATTTGATTGTGAAGACACGAGATTTTTTCAGTTAGGGATCACATTTATCTCCCGTACAACACAGACTTATCATTGCTATTAAATAATTATTCTGATCTGTATGGGCTAATTTGATTCGATCTCTAAATGTTCAAAGCTAGAAAAGCTTTCTGTGCTCGCCTTTGTGGCATAGGTTGGCAATATTCGGAAATTTGCAGTCAACTTAGAATATATTGTGGCAACCCTGATACCGAGTGCAGGCATGGCGGTTGTCGATCGTCATGTGTCACGTCTTAATTGCACTCCTTCCTTCTTTTAACTCAGGGTTTTTCTTTGGGATACTCTTTCGTTTGGATGCTTTTTGGATACTATCTTGGTACTTGGTTATTTAACCGGTATTTTGGAAGCTGTTACTATCGAAAGTCACCACTTTCTCCCGCAGTTTCGTACTGCCGACTGAAAGAACGTGTCCGGCTGAAGGGGAGGTGACCGCTTCGGATATCGTACAGAATACACGTAGGCGTAAACAACCTTGATATACAAGAACACATTCCTAGTTGCGTGAGTGTATTCAGTATACCTACTGCTTCCTGACGCTGCGTTGCTAAAGAGCGAATTTTCGACAGGTCTTGCGCTGTTAAATATTGTAATAGAAATAAGGCGGATTAGATCTGGTGTATGGAGTAGAGTAAATAAATAAGTTGTACACTCGGGTACAACATTCTTGAGTCACTTTAGACGTAGTGTTTCGACGATTTTCTGTCGCATATGATTAACCTGTTTGTGACGTTGTAATCATTCTGTGCATTTGTAATTAAAGCAAATACACTGTTGAAAAAATTATTATTATTTTTGTCACAATTGATAAATTATAATTTTCATGGTAGTTAATTATTTTCCAGATTTTCATTTTCAAATAGCAAAACAAAACTTTTATCATTACTCGACCCATTTCTTTTGAATGGGTCAAAATATAAAAGAAGTCATAAATCAAAGTGTCTCTAAACCATTTAGAAAATTTAAAAAAAAGTAGCCTTTTATAAAAGCAGAAATGTTAATTTTTGACCGTGTTCATGTTCTTGGGTATAAAATGCTTTCACTCACTGTAGTTCAAGCAACTGTTGCTTTGCCTCAAGATGGATGTTCTAGCGCTACGTAACAAATGAGTTTCAAGTCAATCCATCCGCTATGTCACACTGTGTCGCGCATACTCTCAACCAAGAAGCTAAGGCAAAACAAACAAAAAAAGATACCCAATGAGATTCTAAACTCGAGTGTGTACGGCAGGTTACCGGTTGGCGAAGAAACGCGACAAAACACAAGATAAATAGCCAGATGGTAACGGAGACAGTCGAACCTACCTGAGTCACCCGATGTTTGGGCCGTTGCTGCGATCGGAATCCCGTGTTAGCAGAGAAGGGGGTGGGTAAACAGCTTCGCACAGGTACCAAAATTGTAGAAAGGGCGCCACCTGTTGGTGACCGCAACAGCTGTGAATGTGGGGCTCCCCCAACAGGAGAGAAACCCCAACTTACCAGGAGGTTCAAGTCCAGAATAATTCGCCCCAGAGGGGGGGAACCAAAAAAAAGATAGATCCGTGAGTTCACGCAATAAATAAAAACCGATGTTGAAATTAACCAACTTTAATGGGCAGGCCCACGACCAATACGGTACAGTGTGGTACGCCGTAGCGTAACCGAAAAGCCACAGAACTTTATTTGTGCAACAATGGGCACTGAGTGTGCAATACTTGCACAAATTGACAGTTAACACGCGTATGGCGTGAAAAGTTATTATACCGTTCGATTAGGATCGCAAGCGTACGTTTACAAAATAGGACTGAAAAGCAGTCGCAAAACGTAAACAAATAAATTATGCAACAAAAGAAATATAAATATAAAAAAAATCTATAAAAACTACGTAAACTAATCCAAAACGAATTAGACACCTTAAAAATTACAGGCCGTGACTGAACCGAGGTTAACAGCGTACAAGCGCTCGCCACTGTACATACAACGAGCAACAAAAGAAAAGTTCGGCCAAACCGTAAAACGCTAACGGAACGACGATGTTTCACGCAAGAACAGGGACGGTGCGAAATTCACACGTCGCGCAAACTTGTCTAGATGACTCCAAAAACATCCAACGTCGTGTCGAATGCGCGAATTGAAACAGTAGATCCAAAGAAAAAGGGTTATACGATACCAAAATTTATCTTCGCCGAAGAACTCGCCAAACGATGTCTAGAAGCGGTCGGCGGTCGAGCGTTCGAAAAACGTGTCGCAAAACACAAATCTTGTCGGCGTTTAAAATAAACCTAAAGAGTTGTCCACGCAAGCAACCCTCGTCGGTGTGAACGAAACAAAAGCCTTCAGCACGGATAGGCCGCAAATTCGCCGGGTCTTGGCACACCCGTCACTAGTTGCTATAAGACAGAACAAAAAAAAAAAACACGGCGAAATCAGTAACACAAAAAAAACGAAATCAAACAGACAGAACTTACCTCGGTGTAAACCACCAAGCTTTCCAAGCCGTCCCGGAGGAAGGTGCAAAAAAAAACAAGCAACGTGGCAACGTCCCGTAACCAATCCAAAGCAAAAAAAAAAGTCGGAAGCACGCGCCAACCGCCTCTCTAACTTCCGCTAAAACATCGCAGACTCCAACAAATCCCTCACAAGGATGCGGCAAACACCAAAACACAGACCAAAGCCGCAGAGAATGCGTATGGGATGGAGAACAGTAAAACCACTTGCAAGCACAAAAATGTCGGTCACGCTTCAATCACCTTCACGGCCTCTCTCTGTCCAAAACTCCACTGCGACGACACACCCACAAAGCCATGCGTTTCCTGTCGCCCACGTGAACTTCCAAACACGCGCGAAATTCAAACAAACACCAACACGCGGCCGCAGGAAAATGACTTGAAGAGACGCTAAACAGCCAGACACGTGAAAGGAAAGAAAAAAAACGATCGTAACAAATTCCACCCTTTCCTCCAAAAGAAATTTTTCCAGAAAAAGGGAAAATTTCTTCAACCCCAAAACGTCAAAGACACAACGAAAAGAACCTAAAACTAAAGAAGAACACCTTAAACCTACAGAACGGTAAGCATCACCCCAAGATTCCGAACCAGAGGCATCCCGAGAGAAATCCATGAACATCACCTAGCCTTCAACCAACAAGGCTTCTCAGCAGTCAGCTGGCCTAGGAAATTAACGAAAACAAAAAAAACAAACACGTTACAGACGCTATCCTACTCCACCCAAGAGCACCGTCACTACCCGACACACCAAGACGAGCTTCCAGCAACTCAAAACTTTAATTAAAAGGAGACAGAAAAGAGCAAAACGCTAAAAAGGTCGCACAGAAACTTACGGGGCGGGTTATACCCATCTCCACCTGCCTGCTCGACGAAGAAGGCCAAGAGAGGCGAAATAAGTAAGAAATGAAATAAAATAAAACAAGAAGTAAGCTGGAACTCCCGCAAGGCGGTACCGAGCAATAACGTCCCTCCCCAACAGAGGCGAACAGCAGCCCAACGCCCAAAAAGACTCGTCCCTACGTCTACACGACTCAATCATCAACCGGTTGAGGTTTCAACTGACCAACATTCCAAGCACCGGGCAAAACTTTACCCTCAACGGTTTTCAACTCGTAATCCGTATTCGAAACTCGACGATGAATCAAGAAAGGTCCCACAAATTTGTCCGCCAATTTCACACTAAAATATTTCGATGCATCCGACAGTACGTGATTCCTACGCCACACCATCTGATTTGGTTCATAATTAACAGTACGCCTACGGAGATCGTAACGTGCTTTAGTTTGCAGATAAGCCCGCTGAAGACACTTCTGAACTTCGTCGTAAAGCTTCGGAAAAGCTTGAGCACGCTCCACAAGTTTAGTTTCCATCACTTTCATTCGTCTCGTTGGACTGATCCGGTTTAACTTTTCGACCGATCAAGGACATTTCCCTTCCGAAATTAATGAAATAGGGGGTCAAGCTGATAATCTCATGTTTGGCGGTACGCAACGCGCACGCTACTTTAGGCAGAAACTTGTCCTACTCGCGATGGTTGGAGGAGACATAAGAGATAAGCATGGTTTTAAGAACCCGATTCACACGTTCGACCGGATTGGCCTGAGGGTGATAATACGAAACAAAAGCTGGGTGAACTTGATAAGTTTTCAATAAAGCCAGGTATTCTTTCGACCGAAACTGAACTCCGTTGTTCGAAATAACAGAGCGAGGGACTCCAAACAGAAGAAATACGTCATTCTCAAGATGTTTCACGACCGCGCGAGAGGTTGCTTTTCTCAGCGGAAAACAGAGGCAAAATTTGCTAAAACAGTCCGTAATCGTTAATATGTAGTTGTATCCCTGAGAGGACCTAGGCAGAGGACCAACAATATCGATACTTAAAACTTCCCATGGGGCACTTATTTGAGAATGCCCACCCATAAGACCGGGTTTCGCCTCTTGGAGGGGCTTAGTGCGAATGCAAGTTGTGCATTTGCGAACATATTTTGACACGTCCGATTTCATCTTAGGCCAATAATTATCCTGAGCCAACCTATGGTACGTTTTATATACACCAAGATGTCCACTGGTGGGATTATCGTGACATTGATGGAGAAGATTTCACGCTGGGTTTTGGGTATCACACGTTTCCACTGACTGGACTCATCGTAGAAATTAGGGTGACAACTCTTGACATAGCGGAATAAAACTCCATTCTCAATTCGAAATGTAGGATACTTTAAAGGATCCTTCCTGACCAGATTTACAAGCTTAGCATACCACGAATCTTCACTAGCCGAAATTGCAACACTGGAAATCATAGGGACTGACCTAGACAACGCGTCGGGGACCAGATGTTCTTTCCCTTTCCGATGAACGATGGTAAAATCGTATTGTTGTAAGCGTACACTCTACCGAGATAATCTACGAGAAGAAGTTTGAAGATTATTTAACCAAATCAGGGAATAGTGATCCGTGACTACGAACCCTCAATATATGGTCTTAGTTTTTCAATAGCCCACAAAACAGCCAGACACTCTTTCTCTGTGGTTGAAAACTTACGTTCCTGTTTCGATAGAGAGCGACTAAGGTACGCGATGACTTTCTCTCCCTCATCAAACTGTTGAGTTAACACAGCACCGATGCCTAAATCGGAAGCATCAGTTTGTACAACAAATTCTCGCGAGAAATCAGGACACGATAATACAGGGGCTGTAATGAGATGTTCCCTAATTTTATTCCAAGCCTCCTCACACGACTGAGACCAACAAAAGGACTTATTCTTCCGAAGAAGATCAGTTAGGGGCGCTATGGTGGATGAAAATTCAGGTACAAAACGACGATACCAACTCGCCATACCAATGAGACGGCGTACTTCCGAAACATTTTTGGGAACCGGAATATTCAAGATCGCCTGAACTTTTTCGGGATCAACATGAAGTCCTAACTTATTAACGACATATCCCAAATAACGTAATTCATCCCGACAGAATTGGCATTTTTCCTTGCTTAATGTAAGACCAGCTGATTGAATACGTTCGAGAGTCTTGTGCAAAATTTCTAAATGTTTTTCAAAAGTGGGGGTTACAATAATAATATCGTCAAGATATACAAAGACGTAGGGTTCCAAATCAATTCCTATTACACGATCAATGAACCGTTGCCAAGTAGCCGGAGAATTGTGTAATCCAAAGGGCATCCGACGGAATTGAAAGAGCCCACGATTAGGTACCGTAAAGGCAGTAAGATGACGCGATGGTTCAGCTACCAGTATTTGCCAATATGCCGACTTAATATCCAAGGACGCGAGATATTTGGCATCCCGTAATTTATCCAACGTTTCCGATACGTAAGGCAGAGGATACGCAGCCTTTTGGGTTACCTGATTGAGTTTTCGATAATCGACGCAAAACCGATACGAGCCATCCTTTTTAGGTACTAACAAAATAGGCGAGGACCACGGGCTTTTCGATTCCTCAACGACTCCGAGTGACACCATTTCATCCAACTCAGCATTGACTATCTTCTGCATGGCCGAGGATATCGGGTAATACCGTTGTTTGATAGGGGGGCTATCAGTCTGAATCTCATGCTCTACCAGCGACGTACAACCCAACGGCCTACTACCATCTACACGAAGGAATGAGTCGACGACCTTCTCAAGTTCCTGCTTTTGATTAGCCGTGAGATGTTCTTGAGGAACAACAGCGTCAAGATTACAAGCACGTTCTGAGGAGAATTTCCATTCATCTCTACGTAGGTCAGGTATAATCCCCATAATACGCTAAAAGTCAGCACCAAGTATAAGATGATGCTCCAATTCAGGGACGACCAAAATATCAATCATCCGGATGACATCACGCAACCGAACCGGGACATTAACAAATCCGGGGCACACAAGATGTGGGTTGAGTGACAACCTGGAAGCCTAAGTTTTTCATAACATTCCAACCGGATCTTCCTACAATTGTTCTGGAAGCACCAGAGTCGAGTAATCCAAGAAATGGGGTACCAAGTATTGAAATTTCCAAATAAGGGCGTTCGTCACCAAGGGCATGCGACAAAATAAAATCGAGAATGACTTGCTGTTTAGCCCCACGTTGGGCGCCAATTTTATGCTGTGTTACGGCCTCTAGTTGGGTGAAGCCAATTTTATGCGGTGAAATGGGATATTTTTCAAAGTTTCTGATAATTGTTGCAAATTTTTGTATTCGTTGTTTTCCTCAGGGTAATTTTCGTCAATATTCTAAATCTTATTTTTGTTTATATCTTATTAGTTTATTGCTGTTCTTAAACTTGTTGTAATCGGTGACGGCTCCTGCTCCTCACCCGATGCAGTGTATCTCGTAGGCTGGTTTTTCCTCGTGGGGTGTGTTCGTTATGTGATAAGTTTTGAATGTAAATGGCACTCACGAGCACTTACATTCAAAATTACCGCGTCAGTGTACGTGTCGTATGTGCGTGTGTGTGTAAATAAAGAAAAATGCTCGTTGAAAGTGATAGAAACAACGGTTTATTAAATCGATTATTCCTGAAGTCGTACAAACAAATACTGATCGTATAAAAAGTTCAAAGAGTCGAAGTTTTATTTGGTCAGTCGGTTTTTCGCAAAACCGTTGATATATTACTTACAATTCCGTGTCGATCTTTGATCCTAACTTCAATGAATGTAAATAACATGGAGCCTATTTTGTATACGAGCGGCTAAAACCTTCGCACGACTTGTTGTGGTGGGAGGGAATTAGCGGTTATTTGAATTGTGCGTACGGAAGTTAGAAGGAAGTTTTCGCGACATACTATTTAGTTTGATCTAGTATCTAGTGGTTACCCGCCCCTCCACATACCAGAAGCAATAGCGCGAAAATGAAAACGGTATGTCAAGTCTGGTTTTTTGTTTTTGTAGAAAAAGGCATAACCTCAGTTTGTATGTGTTCAAAAACTATTTTATTAGATTGTTTTTTAAATGAAAGAAAATGGAAATTTGTGCTACGTTCCTACTGGATGAGTTTTTCAATATGGACAATATAGAAATAATAAGATATTTATTGGAATATATATTTAATGAGAACAGTAAATTTATTTATTGCCAGGTCTGCGAAATACTTTTTATGGAATCAACACTTGTCAAGATAGTGAGTGGTTAACGAAATACAACGATGTAATATTTTATCGCTTTTTCCGTTTAAAAAGAAGCACTTTTAATATTATTATATTATTAATATTAATATTTAATATTATTAATATTAATATTTAATATTATTATATTATTGAATATTTTGCTTGAAAATGATCAATTCAATTTGATTAAAAAAAAAGCGTAGAGGAGGAAATTTCCCAATACAAGCAGAAAAATCACTTATTTTTTTATGATATATGGCACAAGAAGATTCTTTACAATGTGTTGGCCATACGGCCTTTCGAAAACCATAATATCATAATATATTGTAATATTTTTTATAATAACAAATAAATAGACATCTGAATTTTTCATTATGTAATGAAACATTTATTTTATGCCCTTAAATTAAACAATATTTTGAGTAATTTTGAAATTAACTTGGTTCAATATACGAGTATATACATATATACATATATACACATTGGCAAGAATTTTAGCCTAAACAATGGATTTATTTTTTAATTCGAGTTCTTCAGTGTCTATTTCTAATTATTCTTATGATCAAGCGTGTATTTGAGAGTTTCTTTAATCTAATGGAGCTGTAACCTCTGTACGCACAATTCAAATTAACCGCTAATTCCCTCCCACCACAACAAGTCGTGCAGAGGTTTTAGGCACTCGTGTTTTGTATGCGTACTGGTTGCATTAGTTAAAATAGCTCAGACGCGGCGCCCTCACTGATCCAATTTCCGAACTCCGCGCTGCAGCTTACAGTTTCCATCAACGTCCGGAAAATGCGAAAAGTTATTACCGAAATACTTTGGGCCGTTCATCATAATTGAAAAAAGAAATGACTTCAACTACGTAATTTCGACAGGTCAGGGAAAAAAGAGTAAGACGGACGTAGTTCATATTTCGAGGTTAGCTCCATTCTACGAACAGTGGAAGGAAACGGAACCGAAAAAAATATTAAAAGAAAATAAAAAGCAAGAAGAGTGTCGGGTACCTGGGAATACGCAGAAGGACACCGAAAAAGCAAAATAATTTTATAGGACAAGAGCACATCATCTATCCCCACAAACGGAAAAAGGAGAAGAGGATAATACAGCAAAAATATCACAAAATATGTTCGCAAAATCTGAGGAGGATTCTGTAAAAAATACGGAAAATATGAAAAGCGAGGAAAGTATTAAAGGATTACAGAATACAGGAAACGTCTGTTGGCTAAATACAGCAATACGTTGTCTTTCAGGTATCGAAGAAATAAGAAGTTTTTGTCGAAAATTCCAATCGAAAAACGAAAATACGAAAACATTCCTGGAGACTTTTGTGCAAATTATTAAGGAACTTGGAAATAATTCTAAGAAAAAACAGATATCTCCAAGGAAAATGAAAAGTAAACTTGAAGAACTAAATCCACTGTTTAAAGGGAACGTACAGCAGGATGCTCACGAATGCCTAGTTTATATCATACAAAGGTTTCACGAGGAAATAATACAAACACAGAATCCTTTACTCGAAAAATCTATCATATTAAAGACCTTTTCAGGTTCGTACGAATCCCTCTCGGAATGCCTAGAATGTAACAATGTATCTGTCACAAACAATCCATTCTGGGATATATCTCTTCAAGCGGATATAAATAAGGACACGTGCCTGGAGGCTTGTCTAAATATTTATTTCAAAGAGGAAATATTAGAAGACGAGAATCAACCAATCTGTTGGAACTGCGGTAACAGGACAAAAAGTAGAAATAGCAAAAAGCTGAAAAGATGGCCACACTATTTCATATTTCACATTAATCGAAGTTACTGGTCAGGGCAAGAAACTCATAAAATAAGTAGAAATGTGAGTTACCACTTAAAAGGTTTGAGTTTACAAAAACATTTGAAAAATGATCAGTCAAAACCGGTGCTTTACAATTTACATGCGATAGTGGAACATATAGGTAGTACTAATGATGGACATTATGTAAGCTACATTAAACATGTTGTACAAGGAAAGGAAACATGGTTCAGGTGTAGTGATAGTAATATTAGTGCCACGGATTTAAAAGAAATCTTAAAATTAAATGCCTACATACTCTTCTATAAGTTAGATGCTATTTAATATAGTTTTGCGTTATTATTAAGGTAATAAAATATATGTATTTATAACGGACAAATAATTTTAGATATAATAAGGATATACAGTAAAAATTAAGTAATAGCTCTTTATATTATAGGTTGTCATAAAAAAAAAAAAGGAAACTGGGGCCCCAAACCAAAAATATTATATCTACGGTTATTAATAATAATATGTTCTATTTTAAGTTATTCCAGTACCCATCGAGAATGTGGCCACAAATTAATTAATAATTATTGTATTTACACTACTATTCCGAAACGGAAATACGAATGTCGGTCCAGAGAAGGAATATGAAATTCAATCCATGGAAGATTAATCTGGAATAGTATACGAAACACTAGGTAAATTATACATGACAGATACTTTTTGGAATTTAATAACTTATATAGATCTAGACAAGTTCGAAAATAAATTTTTGCAAATTCTGCGTTTATTTGAGGATACCAAACAAATATGCAACTCCAAAATGTTAAAAGACTATGAACTATGCGGAAACTACTTAAACCTGATAACGGCAACAATTAATCGCATAAAATGGGAAAAACAGTTAATACCAAATTTAATAGGCCATAATATAGTAAAGGGAGGGTATTTTGATGCTGTGGGAAAAATTTCAAAAATTCTTTTCGGCACGTTAACAACCGAAGACGCAGAAAGGTTTGAGCAAGCAATAAACGAAGTTAAAACGGATCAAAATACGTTGTCTAATATTTTAAAAAATCAAACACTGGTGGTAATGTCAACAATTGATTCATTAAACAATACGATGGGCCACATTGATCATAACGAGAAACTAATTGGAAATAATTTTAATTCAATAAAAAAAAATTTAAATGGTCCAATACAGACTTAGATTTCCTATATAAAATAGATAGACATTTGAAAGACCATACAACCACATTATCTGCGGTTATTGATCAATATCAACTAGAGATTTTAAACTTAATAAATATCATTGTATCAGCAAAGCAGGGAATATTTCAACCATTATTTATAGCTCCATCGACTATATTAGAAAAATTAAAGGCTGTTAGCGGATTGCTTCCACCGGGTGTTAAATTTCCAGTATATATCTACAATTCAAGTGCAACAGAACAACTACTTAAAGTTAGCATGTTACATATTTTTGTCCAAAAATCAAAATTATGTGGAATAATTAAGTTACCATTAGTTTAGGTTAAACCATTTACATTTCATAAATTAATACCTATCCCGGTAAGATTACATGAAAACATATTCATTGTCATTAATCTTTCTTACTCTTATTTAGCAGTTAACGAGTTAAGATCAAAATTCTTTCTAATGAATAACGAGGAAAAAAGGAAAGTTATTCAAATAGAAAATCAGGTATTTATATCAGTTAAAGAAAAATCTTTAATAACGACAAATAGAAATGCTTGCGAAATTCAATTACTATCTCCCACAAAAACAATACCAGAAGATTGCTAACGTCACGTAATTACGATAAATCAAATTTTCTTTTTAGAATCAGAGATAACAAATTCTTGGATTTTCGTAGCACCACTCGAAGAGCCAGTAACTTTAAACTGTATGTATCCAAATGGCAGCAACATAATAAAATATGCAAGTTTAAAAGGCACCGGTAAATTCTATTTGTCGACAAGATGTGAAGCATTTTCAGAAAATATAATTCTAAATGCCGTAAAAACAAAAGAATTCGGATTAAAATCCAACTATTTGTCTTCATTAAATATTAAAACGAATGCTTTTGAAAATGATAGTCTACCTTACCCCGTTAGTAAATGCTTTAAGACACTTAGATTTGGAAGAATTAGAACAAGTTATGCAGACTAATGGTTCATTCTCAAATAACCGCAACAAACCAGTCGTTAACGATATTAAAAAAATGCAAGACAAGCACAATCAAAAAACTAAAGATACCTACGAATCCATAACGTTGTACTGTTTAACCATAGCAATTTGTATAGGCGTAGGTGTATACACAATTAAGAAACTAAAGCAATGTGTTGGTCAACAGCGGAAAGTAGTAAAGAGAAATATCTCCCTGAAAGAATATGAGGAAGGGACGTTCGTATTACCGGACGGAAGGAGTTGTACAGTAAACCTACGGGAGGAAACTTCTCGCGAGGAATTGGATCGTCTGAACTGATCAGCAGACATCCGATCCTCGACAGAGGTAGTATTCCTAGGTTTGCTATTAATGCTAAAATTTTAGATTACGGTGTTTATCAATTTTATTTTTAGATCAATTATTCTAATTATTACAATTCTGGCTTTAAATCCTACGTATTTACATTTCAAAAATTCTAAATAATTTACTTAATAATATACATGCATTTAAAATCGCTTATACCTATAAATATTTACACAAACTTAATATACCTGATAAACACTTGAATTTAATAATTGTAAACAAATAAATCCTGTAAAACATAACTTATATATTACTCTAAATTTCTTTTTACTATTTACAAATTATTTCATTGAAAAAGTCTTTTGTTTAGCTTATAAACACCGTAATATGTATAGATGGCCGCACCGATTTGGTCGTGGTTCCCCAACGTCTAAATGCATGCACGAATTTGTGTAGATACCATCCTGCAAGAAAATGTTTCACCGTTTGCCAACAATTTCGGGGATGATTTTTTCTCCAACAGGATCCACACAGCAAATCATAAACTAAACTTCCTTTGGGAATATGAGATTCAGATGATGGAGTGGCCCGGAATCTCAATCCAATTGAACATGTCTCGGATATGCTTGACAGATATATTAGAAAGCGTCCTTCTGCACCTCGCACCCTACAATAGTTAACTGAAGCCCTTAAAGAAGGATGGCAAAAACTTGAGTTGTTACCGATTAAGGTAAATAATTCAGGAGTAAATCACAAAACAGTTGAAATATTATGTTGTTTTAAAAAGCAAGTTCAAAAATGTTTGTTTATAACAATTAAATAAATAATCTGTTCGGTGTCTTACGGTTTTCTACTTTAGCTAATGTTTGTCCTCACTTCACTTTGCGTAATTTAATTGATTTTTATAAGTTTACGTTAGTTTTATTCAAACTAGTTTTATGGTCGCCATAAAAAAGGAAAAAAGCTAATTTTAAATCAACAGGTTTTGGTATATTTGTTATATTGAACTTAACATATAAACTGCTGAATGAATTGCTTATCTATGATTTTATTGATGTCCTTACTTTAATATTTTAGTTTAATATTTTCTTTATTTTTCGAATCCTTTGACCAGCGGGCCGACCGCCAGATGCTTCTTGTGGAGCATGTAGATTAACGACTTCAAAATACTGTTTCGGAGTGTTATGTTATTAACATATTCATGCACACTCGATATTTTAACAAAGGCGCCGGTCAGCAAGCGCCTAAATTTTATCTCATAAAAGCTATAAATCGTAGGAGAAAAAGCTGCGTGATCAGTAATGATGCTTACGGGCGCGCATTGATATTTAAAACTTTATTGTTAGTTGGTACTTCGAATGTTCGAACGGATGAATAAAAGTTATCGTATATTTTAGAGCCGTTTTGATTTATTGGTGGCTTTAAGCAGACTTTCCAGATAAGATAATTATGTGTTTTGAGCCACTTTTCCTATTAAAATTCATTTTTCGGGTACATTTGTCACTTCTTATTTCTAAGTACAGTTTACACGCAACTGGGATTACCAAAATTCACAAGGAATAATTTATTCTACTTTTTAAACCGTAATGTTCGGCTTATTTGGTTTTTCAGCTTCCTGAGTCATTTGATATCTAAGGTACCTGAACTATGAAAATGAAAAGGACTATGAAAAAGGCCATGAAATCTAATTTTTTTTCTATTTATAGTTTGAAGTATCAAAAGATGTGTCAAGTCTCACTCGCATAGCTTTATCACTGTTGAAGTTATATTTTTTTTTAATTACCGGCAATTGGTAAATTTACGATCCTGACAAAATCGAATATCGAGCAATAATAAAATTTCTTATAAGAAAAGGGAACACTCTATGATAACAGAAAGGGAATGAATTATACTTTACTTTCAACTTTATCAATTTTTACAAGGCCTCGTCGAAAAACTATGTCCTTCTAGATGTCTCGACGAGAGTAAGAGAGAAGTTCTATTGTAACAAACTATGTCTTAATTCGCAAAATTAATTACAATAACCATCAATTTCCACTTCTCATCACTCTTTTACTAAATTTTTAATCAGACCATAAAAGACCCAAGTAGCAATTTCTTTTTTTGTAGGTATCTGGTTTGAGCTTTTTAGCCAGATATTGCTATTAACGCCCTCTTTATATGGAATGAGATTTCAGCCCTTGCCCACCACACATATATTTTTCGCAATTGTCAATATTACGTTCTTTCTTTTAAAATGACTTTTAATTAAAAAATAAAGAGAAAATGTATACAAGTGTGTATATTCAGAATAAGTAAGAACAATTTTAAAATTGATTACATTTAAATATAATTACAGATTACTTCAGAACGATATACATTATATACATTATAAAACAAAATCAAAATGATTACTATAAGGAGAAAAACAGCATTTCATATATCAAATTAAGCATTGGTTAGTTTCTAAAAACACAGCTAAAATGGTAAAATCAATTAATGTTTTCTCACCCAGACTATGCTACTAGATACGGAGAGACGGACAGATCGACCACACACTTATGACATTCTGTGAACGTTGATTACACTTTCGAACTTGTGGAGTTGCACTCGATAAAACGGGCACTAGCTATCTCATCTGTCATGCTATGCCGTGACCTTTTGTATTCGATTACGTAATATTCTGCATGTGGGCCTCTCGCTTCAAAAATCATCGTGATTTTCCCAGACTGTGTGTTCATAAGCTTGCATAACACCATGCTAATGCAGCTGGAGTTCTGCAAATGCGATCTCATTGCAAAGGTCAATCATGACTCATATCGGCCAAGGCTTATGATAAAGCGAGCCGTTGTTATGCTTGCTTACATAATCTTTAGGTGGGTTTTCACGGTCGCGTAGGCGACGTCGTATCGAATTTAATTTACGCATTGAGTTTAATGATTTAAGAAATTGCCGATTCTTACAATTCTAAAGCAATTGCATGATAGGGATGTCTGCGGTTAACAACGAAGCTTCTTCACCTTATAAAACTAAAGTTTCGGTCCAGAAAAATTAAGTGGGATAGGGAGCGTTTAGAAGACGACCCTCAAGCAGTGAATGTCCTAACTCACAACACCAAAAACATTCAGAAAACAGAAAAATTAATTCTTGCAGCTCGACCAATTAGGACTCATCAAATAGAATTAGTAGGAAAGAATTTTCCATATAATTTATGAAAATCTGGGGATGTCAAAGGTGAGTGCAAGATGGGTGCCTCACTTCCTTCGATAAACAAGTTGAAAGATCGCAGCAACTTTTAGGCTGCCTGTGAAGGAAACTTTATTGAGAAAAACGTGGATCTATGGCGATGACCCTAAGAGCAAACAAAAACCAATGCAATGGAATCATACACATTCTCCAGCACCAAAGAAATTTAAAGTTCAACCATCGGCTGGCAAAGTGATGGCTACGAATTTTTGATATTTGGGGTTCCAAAGAAATTTTGCTGATAGATTATCTTGCCCACAAAATTACGGGAAAAGGGGCTTATTGCAGTAGGTAATCCTTTAAGAAAATTGTAGGAGCACAAGAAACAAAATCTGCATGACAACGCTCCCTTGCAGAAGGCCGCCATTGCTCATGATTCCCTGAAGATTTCGACTTCGAAGAGTTATACTATTCTCCCTACAGCCCAGATTTGGCTTCCTGTGCTTAATTTCTATTTCGCCATCTGAAGAAAAAAGTTTGTGGACAAAGATTTTCGGACGATGAATAGTTGGAAGTAAAAAAAAAATGTTCTAGGTACGATTAATGTTGATACCACAAGCGTGTGTTATTTTTGCAAAAAATCGAAGAAAATAAAAGCTAAAAGCAGAAAATAAAAATCGTGTGAACCTCATTTTGCCACCAGGCCCATAGAAAAACTAATAAAACGCTCTCAAACTATACTTGTTTAGCGCAAGTGTTTTATTCGGTTAATGACGTCGTTATAAACTGTCTAATGCTTTATTGTGCGCCTATTTGCGGAGCTGCTGTCACGCAATTCACATATCATCAATTTAATTTTGTTAACGTACAATATTCTCCTAAGCAAGAAATATTTAACGGCTAACTAGTAAGTCAATTACTTTGACTGAATATCGGCAAATCAAGTTAATTATCACCCCACTTTTTTATTTAAGTCGTCAATTGTATTTCATAAGAAGATCAACCGAGCAGGTGATTACGAAATGGCTTTAGCAGCGTAATCTGCATACATTCAAATAGGTCTATTTGCCTGAAAATTCACTAACTCATTGTAGCGATCACCTATTAAGGTATATTTAAGGTCAATTAAAACGGTATCTAAAATATTACTAAAATTTAAATAAAGTGCAGTAACACTTAACTGCAAGTAAACCCGTTTCAATAGCGTCATTTCCAATTAACATATATGCGTAGTTTCATGCTCATTAAAAGCTTAGGAAACAAAATTATAATTATTAGGTTTTCTTTGGACAACCTCTATTACACTTTATAAACGACTCTTCATAGTATTATGTTTCTCAGCTTTCTGAAGTGTTTATTTTATTCATTAATATTGATCGGTTATCCAAGCCTTCATTGGATTTGATTGAGTCGTAGAATAAGTTAATTAAAGAAGGGACACGTCGCTCTATACATACTAACTTAATCACTTTTTGTATTCGTTCAGATTCTATGCTGTGTAGTGTTTTTTAATATAGATGTACTGTTATCGACGTTCTTTGCATTACAATACACAAAATAGTTTTTATGTGAATTAAATATACGTATACAGCAATTTCAGAAAACTGAACTACCAATATGGCGCATCTGAAGTCGCCTTTATCAGGTGATAACGTCCACCTAGTATCCTATAGCAATGGTATAGACTGTTTGGACAAAACCGCGTAAGTGAAAACACGAATCGCGAATTCATCAGTAACGCTGACAATGTGTCACTCCTTGTCGATGAAACATGAAATGTCAAATCCGTCGAACATGAATGAAATTGGCACCTAGACAGTGGAGCCTTTTCACATATCTGTAATGACATCGTTCACTTTTAAACATCGATGTTACTGGTGATGTCTCCTGTTCTGTCTCTATGCTTTGGATAATTTCTAAATGGTGCCTTTGCTTTTGATGGACGATTTGTTTTCTTTTCCTTCTTCTGTTATTTTATTCTTAACTCTTTTCTCTGTACTTTCAGCAGACGTAAGTACTTCGTCACTTTGTTTTCGCTCATGTACTCGTTGTGATATTGTAGGAATGGGAGAAACTTCCTGAAGGTATTTTGATGGGGTCGGTTTTGGTCTTCAACTACTCCGGCATTAGTAGATGTTGAAAAGCAATATTTTTCTTCAGCGGCTGGATAGTTATCTGTGTTGCACTATGTACTTCAGTGTCTTCTTTATTTTGTTTGTTGTTTATTTACATGATGATGTAATGTGAGAAAAATAATGCTGTAGCATCAAAAGTTCTAAAAACTGCCTGAAAATAATTATTACAAACTTGTTCGATTTGATAGGTGTTCATTCGCGAAACTGTATCGCGATGCGTTATGGCCGCGCAAGTAGACGTCGCACTTAACGTCGATCTCAAACCGCTACTAATAGTAATGTCTTTATTTGAAATTAATAATTACCAACAAGTCACTAAAACTAACTTTATTTACACAAATAAAGGGTTTATCAATATGGGTTACCTACAATTTTATTGGAATAAAACTCTAAATATTCAAGGAAATTCGGAAATGTTTATTAATATGAAAACATGAAACATCTCAATTATGTGTGAAACACAATGTCGGCCAAATTACCACCGCGGCTCCTTTGGCAGGCCACAATCCGCTTGATGAAATCTCCCGCATGACATTTTCTCACGTCTCTCGGATGGGCATTGGCCATCGCGTTCATGTGATTTGACCCCACTCGATTTTTTTGTAGGGATATGTGAAGGGAAAGGTTTACACTACCTATCCACAGAATATTCAACAACTTAAACTTGAAATCCAACTTGTCATCGGCGAAATTCCGAGAGATATGTGCGAAAATGGGATATTTCATCAAGGGGATTGTGGCCTACTAAAGGAGCCGCGGTGGTCATATGGCCGACACATAATTGATGTGTTTCATATTTTCATATTTAATAAACATTTCCGAATTTCCTTGAATATTTTTAGTTTTATTCCAATAAAATTATAGGTAACCCATATTGGTAAACCCTTTATTTACAAGGTAGTTACAGGAGCACACACTGATTAATTTAGGTAAAGCTCGGTTGAAAAATGGGACCCAAGTGTGCAGTATGAATGACTTCAAGACAGTGTCGTAATTTTTAGATTTTGTTAGGCAAGGGTCTGTAATTCTCGGGCCAACACATTTTCTAAGGGCTTTGGGCAATATTAACTACGGACGAAACGAAAGTGCCTACACAGTGATTTTTTCGAAACCCCTAAAAATGTGTTTGTGAAACAATGAAATAACGATGTAAATTTAATATGAAGCTTAAAACAAAATAATAAACTGTATGGCTTCTAGCAGCTGTAATAAAGTAGTTATGATTATGACTCGAAAAAATAAAACTAAAAACATAATATTTAATTGTGAGGCGTCGAGTCCGAACAAACTTATTTAAAAATTGTAACGTTTGTTTTTTGGAAAAAAACCTGTTCATTACCATACTAACAAAATAAGACAAATTTGTAAAATTTATTATGTACGAATTTATGAATTGCTACTTTTTCGGATGCCTTAACAATTCCTGACTAAATGATATTTCGCGTATCGATCGTCAGCCTTTTCCATGATTAAATTTCGAAGAAATTGTCAATCGATACAGTCAAACATTGTTGATTTGAAAGGCGTCTGAAAACTAGTAAAATCCTATTTTAATTTAAAGGATTGTCCATGATATTAGTGACTAACAATAAATAAATATTGGAGGATGTGCCTTAAGTCACTATAAAACGTGTCGAAGTTAGGTATCCAAATCTAGGTTAGTTTTCCAAATCTATTTATTCTTTAAGAATCGGTTCACAAAAGATGACTTGTCATCAAACATATCATCTAGTCATCTAAACAACTTGTTTAGAAATGGCTGTGCTTGCGGGTTTGTTTTATTAGATTTGAAAATGGAATTTTTTCCGAAACATGTCATCTAGTCATCTTTTGTGAACCGATTATTAAAGAATAAATAGATTTGGAAAACTAACCTCGATTTGGATACCTAACTTCGACACTTTTTATAGTGACTTAAGGCACATCCGCCAATATTTATCTATTTTAATTTGTTACGTTTTGTTTTTGCGTTGCTGATTTCCTAATCTTTTGTTTCTGCTTTCGCTTCAGTGATCGCTCTATCTGCTTACAAACTCTAAGGTTTCGGTTTTATTTCGTTTGTAAATTGTTTCTAATCCCTGTCCATGACAGTTGGGGACACTGAAGATTTTTCTGAATTCGGAGCGGAAGAGGCGTGTCTTCGATTTCCGGCTTGCTCGAGTTCGGCGTGGTTCTTGAAAGCCATTTTTGATTCAAGGAATTTCATGAGCGATTGGCCGCCATTTCGGTAGAACTAATTTTGTGTTTCGTGGTTGGAATTGACCACCCAAAAGCTTTTAGGTGAACGACTTCTGGAAGATTAATTCCAGTTCTTTTATAGCAGATAAAGTCTGTGTCGTGAATTTTGTCTGTGAAGACGCCACGTGTCACCGCACGCGACAGTTTCTTATCGCTCCGGGCCCTTATTCTAAAAGGGGTACGTCTTTTTTGTTCTGTTTCATTGTCGTTGTTCTCTTTTACTTACTTTCATGTTTCTTCCGTTAGCAACTTCGTGGGGGTTAAGTTTGAAAAATCTGCGTCACTTCTTCGTGGCCTTGACATAACCGTGTGGATTTCCCCGAACGAGATTTGGTGAGAATATCACCGCATCCGATAGCCTCTTGTACGGTAACACCGTCGTTCGTCGTTCTGGAATCCTTGAAGGAGCTGCCGATCTGGGTCGAGCCAGTGTCGCGTGCTGCAGCCCCCTTGCAGACCGAACGTAACGTAGAATTGGTGGGATTCGAGTGTGATATTGTACTAATCCTCTGTCTTTTATTGATGTGTCCTTAAATTAATTATTGGGTACCTTCGGTGCCTGGTGATACCGTTTTTGCCTGCCGAAGGCTTTAGTTCCTTAAGAACGTGCATTTAATTGCATGTTTTTATAAAGTTTCGTTCTTGTAATTGCGCTTACTGTCCCTCGTACAGAATTTATTGTACGTTATTTTGTGAGCCGTACAGATATCGCCGCCGGTGATTTCGCGTTAGTCGATGCCTTGTAATTTCTAAATTACTTAACATAACGAACTTATTTTCGGGCATATTGTTAATGCCGACCCTGTAATCAAATGCTGAGCCTTTCGCTCATTTTATTGGGCCACAATTTTGTTGCGTATTAATAAACACTGCATCATCGTTTTTCGTATTCTTATTTATTGTCAATATGTAGGGTGATCGATAGTTGTGTTATATACAGGCTGTCTGACAAACACTTACGCTTTGCAGATATTAAATCTGAGGGAATCTCGAACACTTTTAACTACGTGTGCAGTCCTAGCGGTGCCACGTTCTTCACCGTACTACTTAGAACTTATATTCGCTAGGTGGCGTCCCTTTTTTTACATCCAGGTATTGAGCTACCGACAATCCAATTGTAGCCCACCCCATCTCCACTAAGCTGGACATAATTCCAGGTAGGTTTTCTTCAACACCGACGAGTTTCCCCCAGCGATCGCAACTTATACAGGGTCAATTAGGTAGATACTAAAAGGTAGGTAGCAAATTATAAAGTTTAATATGTTATATCTTATCATATTACCAGGTCACAGATCCTTTAGGTGAGGTAAAATATGTCCCAAAATGAACTCTTAGTGTTACACCAATCTGAGAACCCCATAGGTCGTATACCTTGCACTGGACTTTCATAAAGGACATCTTCGAAATTAATTCCATCTCTTATTCGCACGCAGTTGTGAAGGATACTACAACCTTTGATGATAGTATCACAGAATGTCATTTATAGGTACCTATATCCAGTGGTATGTACAGAACACCAATTGCACATTCTACCATTCTCCTTGCTCTACTAAGCTTGTAATTAATTTTTTTTTATAAGTTAAGTTTCTTCTTCCATAAGGCCTCAGCAAAGTTCTGATAAGGCAAAAGGCTCCGTTACCATTCGGATGTCGCCGATTTTCTGGTGTAGATTTCATTCTCCATGTTCAAGTTTTCGTCCGAAATTTGAACGTTAAAATATATGTGAATCAGCACAGTCAATTGATCCAACATCAAATGAAATGAAGCAAGCAATAATCTGCGTCAGCAACAACCATAAGTATTAGTGAAAAAAATTTGTAATTAAAATATTGAGAAGCACTATGACCTGTGCTTATGTACAAATATGAATGATTTCTTTGGGTCATAGATTTCGAATCATTCTCAAACTAGCTTAATATGTCGCGAACAGCTAATTTACCATTCATTCAGTCATCGTATATTTTAAAATCTCTAAAGATTCGCTGCCGTCTCAAGGAAATTTTATCAATAAGTTTTCACATTTGTCGTGTGAGGAAACTGTCGGCATAGACACAGATGGTACTGAAGATATTGTTTAATTATTATCAAACAGCTTGACTGCAATTTGTAAAGGTCAAATGACTTCCTTAATAAAACTTATTCCGCTTATAAAATTGGGTTTAAAAAAGTACGTCCTTCATTTTGTTTTCTAATGTTTCCAGCACGTTGACCCGACGGAAGTCAACTTTTGTCATTATTAGTTATCACTTTGTGTTTAGCAATATAACGTGCGAATTAAAAAATCTAATACGTAATAAAGCGCAGTGTATAGAATGAATTATGAGAGCGGCTCTAGAATGGTCAACATTTAACAATTGTCTAGTTGATCTATTAATAACACTTGCTAAATATTTTTGCAATTTCACCTAAATTTGAAACGAAATATTATAGAAGTTAATGGTGTTGGCATAATCATTAACACAACGCTCCTGTCAAAGAATCATATACACAGTTTTCACATACAGATTGTCTGTCAGATTTGTAAAATGGTTACAAATTACTATGTTATAAAAATAAAGGACGTAAGACGTAAGTTAACACTGGTTCGATGAGCCTCACCTGGTACGTTTGACTTTGTAATCAGAAGGGAATCGCGAAGGACGTTATCCGCGTGATATCAGTGCGTATATTTCCAGACAAAATTAAAATAGGACGTATACGTATGTCGTACGCATAAAGTAAATTTAGGCAAATAATCTTTTACCTAGACAAATGTTAAATACCATGACAAATAACAAAATAACTTTAAACTTACATGATTTTTCTATTTGCCTAGTCATTTAACATTTACCCTGACCTACATTAATCAAACGGCAAATGACGAGTTTTGTTAGTTCTTGTTGATTGTGCAAGTGTATTTTGGTTCGAGTTATATTTAAATAATTTTAATTTAAATGGATAAAAAATTCGACGCCCTTGATGAATAATAATTAAAACAAAATCTTAATGTCATTTTCTCTGGCACAAATAAACATCAAATTTAGATTGAAATTCATTATAAAATATCAGGTCTCGTTTTATAAAGCTGAAGTATATTCGTTTTCTTTTCCTACTTGAAGTGTTTCGTAGTTATTTTACCTTTTATGTATATACAGGGTGAATGACAATTGTTCCGACAAAAAAAACGCAGAAGAGAATCTATGTCACAGATTACAGGAACAGTTTATAATTAAAAATATTACCCAAAAATTAAGTTGCTGCACTGCGTACGAATACGACGTTCTATACATGCGGCAGTATAAATGGACTATAAAGTTTTTTATCGACTACTCGCTACAAAGTGAAAAGAATGCGTACGGTGGAACGAGGAACGATTTTTTAAGGTATTAACAACAATTTTTTCATCCAAAAAACAAAACAGAATATTAATGGTAACTTAAAATAAATTAAATTTGTTCCAAAACTAAGACTACGGAAACAAAATCGCACAATAGAGTGAAAAGAAAAAAGTAAAAAGAATTTGTTTCGTTTTACGAAGTTTCAAATTTATACACTTGTGAAGCTGTTGAAAATGCCACATACATTTAAAGTGTATAGAAGTAAATGTACAGGTGGGTATTGAAAAAATAAATAAGATAAATAAAAAATAACAATATTACTTATATGTTAATGTAGGAATAGAGGAATTTGTATTTTGCTTCGACGTTTAAGCTATGCAAATAGTAATATTATGTAATTTAGGCCTGATCTTTTCATCTCCAGTTAATTTTATCTAATGATTGTGATCACAATTGTTACTATAGGAATTAATCGCCTGATAAAGTTAATTGGAGATAAATAATCGGGCCTTAGTGAAAATTTTCCACCGAGATCCATCAACTACATATTTCCAGAATTCTTAATTACATGCTTAAATTGATCTTTTTCGCTAATAGATATCGTGTTCAAACATTGTAACTGAGTTTACTAAATAATGAATAAAATAATTTTAGTGTTGTGTAGAAGCGGGGTCATGGTACCCAAATACTGTTGGATTTATAGATGGCACTTGCAGACCTATATGTAGGCCAAAGTACAAAGAGCGAGAATTTTATAATGGTTATAAAAAACAACATGTTCTAAAATACCATAGTGTATTTTTGTGTATAGTTGTATTTCCGAATGGTTTAATTGGTAGGGTCGATGGTCCATTTATTGGTCGAAGACATGATGCAGCCATTCTCAGTTTGAGTAATCTGCGACAAGAAATGGAAAATATCTTCTTTAGACCTACAACCAATTATGCTTTATTTGGTGATCTTGGTACATTAAAGTACCAACATACAACATACCTACATTAAAGTTGGATATAAAAATCAGCTCTTAAATGAGAGACAGAAATTATTCAACAAAAACATGTCAAGTTTGCGTGTCAGTGTTAAATACGGTTTTGGAAAAATTATTCATTTATTTACATTTCTGGACTTAAAAAAAATCTAAAACTTTACCTGCAACACTTAAAAATGTAGTATTATGTTGGAGCACTTTTAGTAAACAGTTATTTTTGTATGAATGGAAACCAAGTTTTTGATTATTTTCAATGTTTACCTCCTAGCATTCAAGAATATTCAGAATAAAAGTTGTTATTCAAAATTATAAAATAAAATAATTCTGGATAAGTTCCTTGTCGTGGACCCACTTTTGGAATTGATTAAATTCTTCTTGCATGCCTTTCGCAGCCGCGTAAATATCCTTGCACACGAGCAATTATCGAAACATTTATGTATGTCGTTAACATAGATCAAATACAGGATAGGTCCCAAAATACTGCCTTGTGGTATGCCATATGAGATTCTGGTACAGTACTGTAAGTACTTGAGATTTTTACATTAAATCTTTTTTCTTCCAAGTAATCTTTCAATAATTTCAGGACAGATCCCCTTATACCAATCCTCTCCAAGCAAGTTAGCTTTTCATGATTTATGGAGTCGAATGCTTTGCTGAAGTCAATAAAAAGTATCAGAATATGCGCGTTCATGTTCATGTTCTTGATTTATAGAGTCAGCAAAGTTCTGCAATAATGTTGTGGTACTTTTAGTTTTTTGGAAACCTATTGTTAGGAAATTATAATATTGTATTTATCCAGGTAAGCCAAGAGTTACTTATGTATCTTTATAGGATCTTATCCACGGCTGACACAACAGTGATTGATCGGTAGTTATCATAAGTTGTGTGATTCCCTTTCTTGTACACTGGTCTTACAATAGATAATTTCTAGTTATTAAGAACGTGTCTTTCTTGTAAGATCAGGTTAACAGGTTAACAGGTTAACTTGTTAACAGGTCCCAAAAATATGATTATGTAAGTAATTAAATGTTTCATTTGTAGGTATATAGAGTCCATTTCAGATGATTTATTCACTCATTGACATTATAATTTTCTTCAGGTCCGTGTTTGTCTGGGTGTTTTTTTGTCGGATCAATTGTCGGTTGCCCTGTATAATGCTTGACTATAACAAAGCTTACAAAAATTGGAGTTTCGTACCTTTTCCAGGAAAGCTCTCGCAATAGCCAACCCATGCAACCAATTCTAATGAGTTCATTACAGCATGTGATGTTCAAAACCTCCACTCGATGTCGGCAATCCGTAAAAAGGGAAACGTCCCCATTCTGTTAACTGCGGAATTTGAAGTGATCCTTGAATATTTGCATACTGATGCGACTCGAACTTAAATAAATGAAGAAAAAATTGTATGAAAGAGAATTCATAAATATGATCGATCACGAACCAGATATTATTGTCAAAGTACTCATACCTTTCAAGATATAATGAAATTGCGTAGTAAATGAAGATGTAATCACTTAAATATATATGCAAACTGCTAAAGGTTAATTCTGGATATTCCATCGTAGCTAATAACAAAAACATATACATAAATGCCATTATAAATATTATTGTTGGGATGATCCAGAACAAAATGTTGGGATGTTCCGGAAGTTTAAACTAGGTGGACTGTATAATGTATTGCAGAGACGATAGTAACAATCTTGACTTCGTTCCTTTTCAAATTATATTTTATTTTGGCACAAATTACAGTTTTGCTTTTACAATGTATTGAAAAACTCGTTTCTACAATAAAAAATGTTTTTTCTAGCCTACTTTTCAATTATAAAATGCATGACTTTCATGCTGCGATCAGCGCACCCTTAATATAGAATTTATTCTGTTCCGAACAACCCGCCGCCCTTGAAAGGACTTCTTTCAAAAAAGAATAATAAATAGAGTAATAATGAAAATGAATCTTTCAAATATGATTTAAATAATTGAAATGTTAATATATTTAACTAGTAATAGGTAAAATGTAAATTTTAGTCAAGGGACGCTGATAAATGCCATTTTTAGTTTTAACGCTAACAACTCTTATAACTCCATCCTTGCCAGGGTGAACATTCACAATGCGACCTATTCTCCAATTAAGAGGAGGTATATTATTTTCTTTAACTATCACCATTGTGCCTAATTCTATCGCACTTTTCTGAGTACACCATTTAGTTCTAGGCTGTAACTGAGATAGGTATTCCATTGACCACTGACGCCAAAATCCTTGTCTCATTTTCTCCAGTAACTCATACCTGGCTAGTCTATTGTCGTGTATATTTTCAATATTTCTTTGTGGAATTGCTGTAAGCGGTTGACCAATTAAGAAATGTCCTGGTGTTAATACTTCTAAATCAGATGGATCAGTCGATAAAGGAGTCAAGGGCCTAGAATTAAGGCAAGACTCTATTTGTACGAGTAAGGTATTAAGTTCTTCGAAAGTTAAAAGAGATGATCCAATGACACGTGTTAAATGATATTTAGCTGATTTCACAGCAGCTTCCCACAAGCCACCCATGTGAGGAGATGCTGGAGGATTAAAAATCCACTTTATTGATTGTAGCGATAAGAAATTGTGAATGTTTTCTTCATTCTTTTCTAAGAATTCATACAAATCTCGAAGAGCTTTACGAGCACCGACGAAATTTGTACCTCTGTCAGAATATAAACTAATACATTTACCTCTTCTAGCAATAAATCGCTTTAACGTGTTAAGAAATGAATTTGTTGACAAATCAGATACAAGTTCGAGATGAGTTGCCTTTGTCGCAAAACAAATAAAAATACATAAATAAGCCTTTCCAGTCTTATTTCTACTTATTTTAATAGAAAATGGGCCTGCGTAATCTACTCCTGTGTGACTGAATGGAGGAGACGGTTGGACACGCGAACCAGGCAAACTTCCCATAATATATTCTGACTGCTGAGGACGAGCCCTAAAACATTTTATACATTTATGCAAGATTCTTTTAACAGTGCTTCTTCCAGCGATTGGCCAATATCTTGTCCGAACAGAATATAAGGTAGCTTGAAGGCCAGAGTGAAGATTTCTTTCATGTTCTTCTCGAATTATAAGCACTGTAAGAGGATTATTACTTCCAAGAATAATAGGATGCTTGTGCGAATAGTTCAACAGAGATTCTTGTAATCTTCCACTTACTCTCAGTAGTCCGTGTTCATCCAAAAAAGGCGTTAGAGATAATAATTTACTCTTACGGGGTAATTGTAATTTTGATTTTAAAGCGGCAATTTCTTCGCTGAAGTCTTGGATTTGAGAAATCTTAATGAGAATCTGCAAACTACGTTCCAATTCCTCCACTGATAATGCTCCTTTTAATTTGTTATTAGCTTTAGTAGAGTTGTGAATGAATCGGAAAATCCAAGAAGTGATTCCTTTCAAACGATTAAGTGAAGAAAATCTGCTCAATAAATCAAAATCTGTAACTGCAGGCACGGACACGACCGTGGAAGACCCTTTTACTTCTGGCAACTCGTTTAAATCAAGTTGTTCCTCTGTAACAATAATAAACTCATGAGAAAGACACTCAGGACCTTTCCACCAAATTTGACAATTAGCTAGGTGTTCAGGATTGATTCCTCTAGATAAAACGTCAGCAGGGTTTTCATTTGAACGCACATAATGCCACTGCACTAAGTTATCCAGATTTTGAATTTCTGCTACCCTGTTGGCCACGAATGCAGTCCATTTGGAAGGATCTCCAGATATCCAAGCCAATGCTACTTTGGAGTCACTCCAAAGATGTATGCTGTAAATAAAAATAGTTAATGAGTTTAAAACATGTTGACATAATCTTGCCAGCAATAAACATGCGCATAATTCCAATCGCGGCAGCGTCAGTTTCTTTAAAGGAACTACACGCGTTTTTGAACAAAATAATGAAATTTGATACTTTTGATCTGTGCTATTCGAACTCTTTAAATAAATACAAGCCCCATAAGCCTTTTCTGAGGCGTCGCAAAATCCATGTATTTCAACGTAAGAATAATCAACAACTATTGCATGTCGAGGAATGTCCAAATTATTGATTTCATCAATATGTTTCCACCACTGCATCCATCTTGTTTGTATTCCTGAGGGAATTTCTTCATCCCAGTCAGACTTGACTTGCCATAATTGCTGCATTATAATCTTGGCGGTTATGATTATTGGTCCTAGTAGTCCAAGTGGATCGAAGATTTGAGAAATAGCTGACAGTATGTGTCTTTTAGTTAACATGAATGCTATGTTTTTAGTGTTAACATTGAATCGCAAAGTGTCATGCAATGGACTCCAATGCAATCCGAGTACCTTGGTACCCTGTCCAATTGGGATACGTGAATCTTCAGTGCCTGAAGATTCCAATAAAGATGCACAATTACTTTGCCATTTTCTTAATTCGAATTGTGCTGATTGAAGAACCTGTATAATTTCCTTTTTTAAGTGCATTGTTTCGTTCTTAGTTTGACCACCGGTGAGTAAATCGTCTACATAGAAATCGCGAGTTATAACTTGATGAGCTGCTGGAAATTGTTCCTTCATATCTGTTGCAGCTTGATGTAATGCCTGAATTGCCAAAAAAGAAGAGCTCACTTCACCATAAGTTACAGTATTTAAATCATACGTTTGAATTTCTTCTTTTGGATTCCAACGCCATATTATTCTCTGCATTTTTCGCTGTTCCCTCTTGATCAATACTTGTCGATACATCTTGACGATGTCAGCTGACATTGCATATGCATGCTGTCGGAAGCGAACGACAATCTGAAATAAATCTTGTTGTAACGTAGGACCTATACAGAGTACATCATTAAGTGAATAACCAGTGCTTGTCTTACAAGAAGCATCAAAAACTACTCGTAGTTTTCTGCTTGTGCTATCGAGTTTTAATACGGAATGGTGTGGTAAGTAATAAGATGGATATCCATTTTCACTACAGGTATTTTCATCTTGCCTTGCGATTTCCATGTGACCTAACTTAAGATACTCACTCATAAAATCGTGGTATTGTGTCTTCAGCTCGGGATTTCGAGAAAGTTTCTTTTCCATAGACAACAGTCTTCTTGTTGCTTCTGTCTTTGAATCTCTCAGATCATGGAAGTTGTCTTTCAATGGTAATTCTACCACGAACCTGCCAGATGAATCTCTAACATGTGTTTTCTCAAAATGAGAAATGCAGAATTGTTCTTCCTGTGTGTAATAACGTTTTGGTTGCATTTCTTCAATTTTCCAAAACTGCTCAATTTGATCTTGTAACCGCCTTTCTTGAACAAAATAACAATTTACACTATTTCGATTCGTGTTGTGATTTTCCAAAGGCCCAGAAATGATCCAGCCTAGCTGTGTATTTTGCAAGACAGGATGTCCCTTCTTGAGTTTGATTTGTCCCGAACATAACAAATTCCAAAAGATAGTAGCACCCAATAAAATATCTACTGGCCCCGCAATGTAAAAGCTTGGATCTGCTAAATCCACGTTGTGTGGAGTCTGCAAGGAACTTGGATCAATTCTCACTGTTGGTAAGGACTCGGTTATTTTATCTACCATCAAAAATGACATATTTGCTTCGAAGTCATTTAATCTCGATTTTATAATTGTTTTAACTTGTTTCGTTGATGCTGCTGAAGTCTGAACAATTCCTGAAATTTTAGTTTGTATTTCCTTTTGAGGAAGTTGCAAGCAGTTGCTCAACTCCTTGGTGATAAAGCTTGCTTGAGACGCAGAGTCTAAAAGTGCTCTACATTCGCGCATCTTTCCAAATTTATCCTGGATCAAAACGACTGCTGTTGCTAATAAAACTTGTACCTCATCTTTTGCTGTATGAAAAAGAACATTGACCTTATTTGATATATTATCTGAATGTTGACTGTCATCTAAAATGGAAACATTTGACACATTAGTCTGTTGATTGCCAATATCAGAGGCTGATTTATTTTTATCTGAATGTAATAATGTGTTGTGATGACGTCCGCATTTTTTACAAGAACCGGCGATGCAGTTCCGTCCATGATAAGCCTTTAAACAATTAAAGCAAAGTTTGAATGCCTTTGCTTTCTCATATTTCTTTTCAACTGATAACGCTCGAAAGTCGGAACATTCAAAAATTTTATGTTTTCCCTTACAAACAACGCACGTTTTATCTTCGGTTGCAACATAAGATTGTGCTTGCCCCATTTGTTTCGAAGAATGACATTTGGGAATTATTGTTTCGCTTTTGCCTATTGTTAGCGATTTTGTATGTGAAAGTGCTTCCAAAAATGAGCAACGCGTTTTAAGAAATGTGCAAAAATCTTCAAATGTAGGAAGTTTATCTGTGTCCGCTCTTTCCGCTTCCCATTCACGTTTTGTTACATTGTCAAGTTTTGGAAGTAAAATCTGAATGAGAAGTGTGTCCCATTGATATGTAGGCTGACCTAATCTTTCTAATGTTTTTATGTGTTGTTGTACAGTGTCATATAACTGTCTAAGAGAAGTGTGAGATTCTTTTGTTATGTTTGAAATATTAAGCAATGCTTGTACATGATGTTGTACAATTGCCCTTTTATTTTCGAATCTCTCTTTGACCAAATCCCAAGCTATTTGATAATTATCTTCTGTAAGTTCAATGACTTGAATTAATGCGGCTGCCTTGCCGGTTAGAGATGAACGCAAGTAGTGCAGTTTCTGCACTCCTGCTAATGATTTATTACTATCAATGAGAGATTCAAAAATATCACGGAATGGTAGCCAATCTTCCCAATTGCCACTAAATTTAGGAAGCTCAATGATTGGTAACTTTAGAGACCTTGAAAGATTCGAATGGACTTGTAAAACTGATTGTTGCTGCTGATTTGAATGTATGGATTGAGGTTGATTGCTGATATTTTGCCCCACTTGAATATTAAGTATTCGTTTGGCTTTCGTAATCGCAGCATGAAATTCATTTTCAAATTCTTCACGTTCTATTTCCTGAATTTCATCAACATCTATGCCTTCAATTTTCGACTGAATCTCATCGAACTCATCCCAAGAGGGTTCCAGTTTTTCTAAACGAGAAGGAATTTCGAATATTTTGTCTTTATCTGTATCACATTTATTCAGAAAATTTATAAATCTAGTCAACTTAGCTTTGACAGTGCCCCTTTGACGTATGAGTTCGGTGGATTCTTCCATATTTACAAATTAAATTCTAAATTGACTTCCGACAATTAAAAAACTGCTAATGATAAAACTTCTACTAAACCGCCTTGTCTTGTGCTGAATTCACCTTTGTCGTGCCGACGTCCGGTGTTAATTGCGTCTTGATGACAATGTTCAATTACGCCTTGTTGAAGATTCGCTATTGCTACGTTGTCCCTTGTGCCAATGTTACCTCTCACAAGTCGATGCCGAACTTGCTGGTCCTGCAATGTGTACCACTGCTGCCTTTCAGTACGTCGATGCCGAACGTGCTGGTATTTTCTTTCAAAGTTGTCACGTCGATGCTGAACGTGATCGCTGTAGAATGTACTACGTCTCGTCGTCGCAATTGTAGTCAATCACTGGGTATCCTGCTCGATTGGACCAAATGTTGGGATGATCCAGAACAAAATGTTGGGATGTTCCGGAAGTTTAAACTAGGTGGACTGTATAATGTATTGCAGAGACGATAGTAACAATCTTGACTTCGTTCCTTTTCAAATTATATTTTATTTTGGCACAAATTACAGTTTTGCTTTTACAATGTATTGAAAAACTCGTTTCTACAATAAAAAATGTTTTTTCTAGCCTACTTTTCAATTATAAAATGCATGACTTTCATGCTGCGATCAGCGCACCCTTAATATAGAATTTATTCTGTTCCGAACAATTATAGTGAATCAAGTATGAAATGATTGCTGTGCATTACCAATAAATTCGAATTAAATTTCACTATTTTGATGGAGCGTACATAAGAGATTGCAATTTTGTAAGCAGTCATTAAATTTACTTGCAATTACCGGTTTTCGAGTTATTAACATAATTCAGCATCTTGAACCAATAATGGGAAATGCAATACCCGTAAAGCCGATCATACATTTTAAAGTCGTCGTTTAGTTTGTAATTTATCGATGGATTATTTTCTTGTTACAAGATTTTCACGCTCATAAATTGCCTGAAATTCCCGCAGGACCCGCAGCGCTCACACGAACGGCTTCCTCCGTGCACATAAACACAGAATTAATTCCACAAATTATATTGAGGAATATACTGCAGAGCCTTTAATTAAAAGTTCTTAAAAGACGTTTCAGTACACACCTGAACAAATTATTTCGTAAAAGTAATCGTAAGAGTAAACATTAAAGCCTAGATCAAATGTGCTAATATAGAGTTTGCATATAAACATCGTATATTTATCTAAATTTACAGCTGAATTAAAAAAAGTCTACTACTAAAGTTAGAGCAGGGCAGGGCAAATTGTCAATTTTTCTTCCCATCATATCCCATGCAAGTTTAGTGGGAGAAAGATCAGGACTCCTTGGGGACCACGGAAGGATGCTATTCCTGATTGTTCCAGGAAGTCCATTGTCCTATGGGCAACATGAGACCGAGCGTTATCCTGCTGGAAAAGGGTACCTAGCATGCCTCTGAGGCCAGGCGAGAAGCACGTCATTAAAAACGTGCGCATCATTAAACCCGTGACGTCAGAAACGGAGCCCAGCTGTGTGTTCCAGGAACACCGGGTAATTAAGCACTGTGGACGAAAGGACTATCGAAACGAAATTTGGAACAGTTAATTTAGATGATAGTGCAGATATCAAGATGGTGTCGTCGGTGTTATCAATATTTCAAATTTTTCGCCAGTGCTGCCAACTTTATAATTTCAAATGAGACACCTAGTATTTTTTTATTTGTTTAAGTTGCTTCAATCATTATTACATAATAACATGTAACATGTGTAACATATCCTATATCTAATGATCACTGTTTTAGAAATATTTCAACATTTCTAAGTTCGTAACATTAAAACGCGCACGTTTTTTTTAAAAGCAAAGTTGGGGTTTACTAAGAATTATGTAATTGTCACTTGTCACTTTTTTAGAGGTTTCCATATTTTTGTTCCACAGTGTATAAAGCGTGCCAGGACGGCACCAGAGCTCGTCCAACGCTGTTGCCGAAAGGTCAGACTGGACGAATGATGCCGAAGGGGCAGGGTAGTTCCAGTCGCTCTACCATAGCCACCGGGAAACTAGCCAGGGAAGAGTACGGGCACCGCACGTAGATCCAGTCGTCTCTCCAGAAGTGGATTCCACCACCGGCACCACGGAGCAAGTAACGACGGAAATCAAACCATCGCTGCCGGGTATTATACCGGGGGGCATTCAACGAGATCAGGACGGCGTACAACATTCCAAGAAACTTTGTCACCACGGTACCAGGATTGGACCAGACCAGCCCGCTGCAAAATCGGATACGACGTCCGCCTACTTCGCGACGACGCCCAGGACCGAAGCGATTCGTCCTGGTCGAATCAACTAATACCACTCCGGGAACGACGCACCGACCAACTTACCGGTTGTTTCCGCTGGACATCACCGCAGCGGAATATCATCATGTTCCACGCAACGCCGCACAGTGGTCATTTTACTTATTCTAGGAAATAGTAATACCAAAAATCTACAATCACCAATATCATTATTTTTCATATTTCTTAAAATTTCAAATATTTCATAAAATTAAATAATACCTGCAAAAAAAGAAAAAAGAAAATCGTAAAGATTTCGTTTAGTAATTACGTAATCAACACTTGACAAATTAAGATTCACTTGTAGGGGAGAGTGGGGTAAGATGACGAAGTGGGTAAGATGACGAACGGCTACTTTAGCGTTGCTAATGTGCGCATGTGCAGTAACATTTTATAATTGAGTTACCTATTATGCAAGGTTATAAAATAAAAAACTAGGTGGCGCTAGTCCATTTTAGTTTAAAGTAATGACAGTTAACTCTTTTTCGAGTTTGTTGTTGTAAAAATCCGTGCCTAAAACTTAAGGAAAACACCAGCAATAAAAGGTAAGAATAAACTGACTTTTTACCTGTGCATTTAAGGATATATGGTGCTTAGAATTATAATTAGTAATTTCTCTTATATGAATCAATTATATTTATGCGGCATGTTTCTTTATTTAATATGGGCTTGGGGCAAGATGATTCGGGTAACATGACGAATTCGTCATCCTACCCCATTTGAAATAAATGATTGTTGCAGATGCCGCGAACTTACGTAAAAAAATCTGATCGACGTGCGTGGTCAGAAGACAATTTAATTGCCGCCCTATATGCTGTAGAGGAAGAAAACTTGCCTTGCAACCGTGCTAGCCTAGTGTATGAAATTCCAGAGCCTACACTGAGGCGATATATTAAGAAACGGCGCGAGAATATAGAACTCCCCATTCATGGCGGACGTTTCAAAAAGACATTTAACAATGAACAAGAACAACAGTTTGTAACATATCTAAAAGACATACATTACAGGGCATTTGGACTAACGTCAACTGAATGTCGCAAATTAGCTTTTGAATTTGCTGAGCGAAATAATATTCAACACCGTTTCAATCAAGAAACCAAATTCGCTGGAAAAGATTGGTTGATCAATTTTATGAAAACATGGAAAATTAGCTTACGGACTCCCGAATCAACATCACTTGGGCGCCTCCTCAGTTTTAATAAAGTCGAAGTTGGAAGATTTTTTAATCTATTAAGAGAGCAAAAATTAAAATACAACTTTAGTCCAGATAGAATTTACAACGCGGATGAATCTGGATTGTCTACTGTGCCAAATAAATTGCCGAAAGTGTTGTCTCCAACAGGTGACAGAAGAGTCGCTAAAGTAGCGTCTGCCGAGCGCGGAAGAAATACTACGGTGGTTTGTGCAATGAATGCCCGGGGATCCTTTATTCCGCCTTTCTTAATATTTGGAAGAGTGCGGATGAGACCCGAGTTGCTCAACGGTTGCCCTCCAAATAGTTGTGGTACAGCGCAAAGGAATGGTTGGATGAACGCAGAATGCTTTGTGCAGTATCTTAACCACTTTATTAAATATGCACATCCCACAAAAGAAAACCCAGTCCTGTTAATTGTGGATAACCACACGTCTCATATTTCTCTGGCTGCTGTAAATCTGTGTAGAGCAAACTGCGTCATCATGATAGGATTACCTCCTCACACTACCCACAAGCTGCAGCCACTCGACGTAGCTTTCTTCGGCCCTCTAAAAACTTATTATGCACAAGCCTGTGATTCTTATCTGGTTAATAACCCTGGTCAAAGAATAACCGATAAGGAAGTTGGAAGACTGTTTGGAGAAGCTTATGTGAAAGCAGCTACAATGGGAACAGCAATTAAAGGGTTTGAAAAGTGCGGCATAGAACCGTTTAATCCAGCTGTATTCAGTGATTTAGATTTTATGCCGTCAGATATATCTGAAAGGTGCCAAGTCGATTTACACAATTTAGGCAATGAAAATAACGAAATGCCTAAGGTCCCGAATGTCCCTACTTTGGAAGAATTTTCCTCAGATGATGACGAACCACTGATCAATCTGCAACGTCAAAATAGAATTCAACGTCAAGTAGTTGTTCATGAAGCTGAAATAATGTGGCATTCGGCTCAAAATTTGTGTGGATCTACTTCAGCTGCAAATTTATCCAAACCATCTAGTACTTTGGAACCACCAGGACGTTTTACATATGCAGACCGACCATCTACCCCCGTAAATTTACCTGAAAATTCTAGGTCAATCAGATCACCTAGGCCTTCCACTTCTAAACAAGCAGATATGGCTAAAAAAAACAAAGGACAACAGATATCTTTTTGGCAAATTAGACCATTACCAAAGTACAATAGACCTGTGTCAACTCGTCCCAGGAAGCGACAGATATCTTCAGTTATAACTTCCACACCAATGAAACATATCCTTGAGGACAAGGAAAATGAAGAGCGACAAAAGCAAGAACGAAAGATGAAGAGAACTAAGAGAGTCAAACTCGGCAAAAAAACTGTTTGAGAGAAAAGAAGAAAAAGTTGTGTGTCCTGGATGTCTAGAAGAATTTATGGACCCACCTACAGAAGATTGGATCCAATGTGCTTATTGCAGCGTTTGGTGTGTACAGACTATGCGCAAAGGCGATTTACATGTGATTTATGTATATAGTCATCTTACCCCAATTGGTTAGTCATCTTACCCTATGTGCGGGGTATGATGACGAAAATGCACTTTTTTGTAATATTAATTATTGTTATTAGGAGAATTTTTTTTTTTAGTTATGTTTGTGTAATATTATAGAGTATACTTAGGGCCATCCAAGCAACTTTAAGTTAAACCGAAATAAATATTTATTATCTCTCCACAATTATTTTCTCTTAAGGTCGCCAACTTACCCCACTCTCCCCTATATTTATTTCAGTCAAGATTTATGCGTCCTACAATTAACGGTTAATAGGAGCGTTTGAAACATATTTTTTTGGTTACCTATTTATTTTGAAGGTTTGTACTTTAATTGTAAATAATTACTAGTTTTAGTTTCTAACAAGATTTAAAGAAAAACGCTATTGAATATCATAATTCCTATTGTTATTTTCTTTGTTTTAATACAAACTAATTGGACTTGCAATACTTATATCCGTGTTTGTTCGTAGTGATATATGGTTTTCTAATTAGGTATTTTCCTTAGCTTTAAGGTAAGGTTAAAATTAGCTGCCAAGAAGTGCCAAGGACTGAGCTATTTCATTTGTTTAGGAAGAATGTCGGTATATGGAAAACTTTTTTATTATTGATTGCTCAGAAAAATTTATTGTTTATGAAAGCTCCTGCATCATCCCAAACTCAAAATGCACACACCAAAATCTGAATACCTCTTATAATATACCGAGGAGATCAAAATATTAGAAATCGACATAAGAGCAAAGTACCTTTATTTTGGAAAAATTATT
The DNA here is from genome assembly GCA_958336345.1 of Dorcus parallelipipedus. Lineage (NCBI taxonomy): Eukaryota > Metazoa > Arthropoda > Insecta > Coleoptera > Lucanidae > Dorcus > Dorcus parallelipipedus. Next base: position 37,276,846 of record OY284478.1, read on the forward strand.
TAGAATTGTTCTGAGATCCCAAATATGAAATCATGGCTGTCTAGGATGAAAAAAAAAATTTTTGACAAAAACTGAAATTTTAGTTGGTAGTAGCGAAAAACAAATCTCAGACTCACACCTGAAGAAGTGTCCAGCTTTTAATTCACATTAACAATTAATTAATACTAGTTTTTAATGCCCATTAGTTAATTATTAATGTGTATTAAAAATTTAAAAAAAGTAAGAGAAAAAAATTATTTTGATCTCCCCTAGCTACCCTTTTGGGCTCCTCCATACATTATGAGATACCGTGTAGAACCAATAAGGTCTCTATCTTAAATTAGTTACTAGTTTAACTTGAGAAAAATTAGTTTAAAGTAAAACATTTGAAATTGCTATTTATTATTTCCTAGAATAATTAAAATGACCACTGTGCGCCGTTCATCCCAGGGACCCACGGCTTTGCTTGGTCCGTCAGGTATACGTCCGCCTCCAGGCGAGGAAATCGCACTTTGTGACGTCGAGTTATAATTAATCTCCCAACCTGTATATACTGGGTGTTTCAATGAAGATGCACCAAACTCGATATGTCGGTAGATATCGTGAAAAGAAATAAAAGATTTCTATAATTTTTTTTTCTTAAATGAATAAATTTCGAGAAAATCGAAGGGCTTTGCTTTCCCTTCTATTTTCTCGAAACTTATTCATTTAAGAAAAAAAATTATAGAAATCTTTTATTTCTTTTCACGATATCTACCGACATATCGACATATCGCATATTTTTAGGATGGACTTTAAATGAGAATGAATGGATTGTGACGCATTCTCATACGAATCGCTTTCTTGGTTTATTACTCTAGCTAGAATGTCGTCCCAGCTGATTCGGTAAAACACATTTAAAACATCGTGGTTGCTGGAAATCAATAAAAATAATAATTAGTCGTTTATTTTCGATTCTCCATTTAATACGAATTTTCTAATTGTTAGTTGAAGAATTTTAGGATTGTTCAAAAATTTAGTAGTTTGCGCTTATTTAAGAATTCACATTCAATAATAAACCGTTTCATGAAATCGTTCCTAGAAATTTAGCGCCCAAGTGTCTGGGTTTTACCGAAAACATTTCGTTCGCCGCACTACCCCAATTCTAAATTGGCGTGTGCTTACTTTATGGTATTTTTTTTGTGTGTACAGCAGGAAGGAGGCATTTTTGAACATTTCTTGTAATAATAATAACGTAATAATAATGTAATAAAAATAAATGTTTTTATTTTTAAGATTCGACAAATTTTATTTTAATAACAATTTGTAATATGCGACAACAATGCATACTAAGTAAATGCACATTTTTAATTTATAATAATAAATTACAAATGTAATTTAATTTAATAAAATTAAATAAGTTTAAATATCCACGCGATTTCACATCGCAGTGCTGCTGCAGTTGAATGACCGAGCGAGTGAATTTTTCGGTCAAGGTCAAAACAAAATCTAGTCATAAATTTGTTCGCTTTTATGGCTTTATTGTCCCCCTGCAGCTGTGTTCCATTCATAATGCAATTTAGACCGCCCCGCGCCGGTTTAGTTTCACAATTCCGTGGCGCTAAAGTATTGTATTTCTACAAACATCGGCTCCAAATTATGCAAACTTCAACTTGCTCCGTTTAAAAAATTTTATTAAGATATTTTGTTTGAAATAATGTCAGAAACGTGGCCCTGAAGTTTGGTGTATCATCAATGAAACACGCTGTATATTGTAAATAAAGCATTTGTTGGTAGACACATTTTTTAACTCATAAGTGGAGTTGCGCCCACCGCCGCACCTCTCTCTTACATAAGGGACAGCAACTTCTCGTATGTAGCGTTCCGCTATCATATCTGATACTACCCCATAAAATTAGTCCCATGGTGCGAGCTACATGACGTTGTACAGCAAGCGTGTCAAACTCAAAGGCTGACATAGGCCAAATCAAGGAATGGGCCGCAAAAAAAACTTCAAAACCAATTCCTAGTGGGGGATGCAGAATGCGCTTACGCGACATTTACTTACCGACAGGGTCCCTACTTACCGGCAGGGCTTGGGCCGCACAAATAATCGTGACGTTCCGCGAGTTTGATACGCTTGTTGTACAGTGTGTTGTAAATTACGTCGCACACTTCGACCTCTTCTAACACGCTGTCGTCCATCGTGAGTTCCCAAACAAAACCGAGAATCGTCACTAAAGATAACTGAATATAATTCATGGTTCCAATGACTTCGGTCGCGGCACCATTGGTAGTACCAACTGAGTTCGATACGAACGTAGTCCAAATGACCTAATTCTGCGATATACTGACGACATAGAAATCGGCCTTCCCACTATATCATACCAGGCATCGGCAATCCGTCTTGTTGAAGCGAATCGGTCCCTAAGAGAAAGCAGACGAAGACTTCGATCTTCTCACAAGTCCTTCTCTGAGCTCCAGTGCCACGGCGACGCTTACGACGGCCTTTTTATGCCCAAGCACGATTGCAATATTGCGATCAATATTGCAATATTGCGTGTCAATATTGCGATCGGTCCTTCTCGCAATTTCTTTAAAGGGAATTCCAGCTACGCATAAGCCTACAAATTTAGCCTCTTTCAAATTCAGTTAGTTGGTGGAACTGTGGACGTCTTCTTACTCGAGACATTCCTTAAATTCTTAACAACACTAAATTTGACAGAAATTCAATTTAGTTAATTTATGTCAAGAACTTACTTCAGTATCAGTCATTTGTAGAAGAACATTAGAAGTAATCTTCTTACCACCTTCAAAAATAAATCCAGTATCTAATAAACTACAATAATTTCAATACATGAGAAGCATCAGCAAAGAAAAAGAAAACTTTTCTATTGGTAATTGGGTGTAAAATATGTGTTTTATCCGTAGATATACCCAAATCCCGCCACGGACCCATATTTGCTCCTGATACACCTGCTATGACGTTATACTTTATCTCATGCAATTTCCTTATTATTTATTATTAGCTCAAGAGTCATTCTGATATCGAACCCTGAAAGCACTGGTTGTTTAAATTTATAAAACAGTCCACTAATCAGTGCCACCTGCATCTGAGAACTTCGTCTTGAAGCGTATTCATAAAGAGAATCAACTTTGACCTCATCAAATGCCAGCACAATTTGTTTTTGCATACCTGTTAAATCATACTGTGCTACTTCCATGGTTCTTAGGACATCAGTTGTCGCAAATTCAGAGGCCCATCTTTGTAACGAAGATATCGCTGGTAGGAGATGCCCTTTCTTTTCTCTCAAATATACATACCATCGTTTGCCGAAATATCTAATGGTACATGCGTGAGAGATATCATCAGAACTCAAAACGACTTTTTTCTTCTCTTTGAGTAGCATTTGAAATTGTACTTTAGATAAAAATTGTTTCAAAGAATTTTTTGATCTTAAAGAATTTTCAAATTTATCAATTTGCAATTTATTTTCTTGAATAGTTTCTGTTTGTTTTTCCATTTTTTTTAATCATATCTCCATATTTATTCTCTAATAGCGAGTATCTCGTTTGAAGATTTTGGTCATTTTGGATATCTTGGAATATTGTCGGTGTAGACTCGGTGACAATTTCTTCTGGTGGTTGAGACAAGAGCTCTTTTGCTAAAATTTCATTTTGCCTTTTCTGTAACCGTTCTTGTCGCAAGGTGGAGATTTCTTCGGAGTTCGGACATAGTTACTGCCGTGGGCTTCAAATGAATTTTTGTTGTTGAAAATTGTTGAAAATGATCTAAACAGAGATGTGCGATATTTTAGGGTTCCATTTATCTGCTCAATAACACCGTTGTACCCAAATAGCACACATGACATCTTTAGGAAGTGTATGAAAGTGCAAGTCTATATTTTTGTATTTGCTGATATTACAGGTTGAGATTACACAACGGGTTCCAGGTGTAAGAAATCGGCAATTTCGTAAATCATTAAGCTCAGTGCGCAAGTTTAATTCGATACAACGTACTCCGGAAAAAATTACCTACATAAAAGTGTTACGGTTTAACTTGAAGGCTTCCGCGGCCGTCGTCCATGTTTGAATTGGCTCCCGGCTGGAACCGCGTCACGTTGACTTCTTCTACTGCCGACGTTTCGTTCTTCATTGCAGAAGAACTTCTTCAGGGCTGCTGCTGCTTCTGGTTAGTCGTTGAGACTGAATGGGTATGTCTGTTGTCGTGGTATTCATAGTGATCGGTGGGGGTAGTGAGTCGGAACGGTGACTGGGGATTGGTCTGTTGGGGCGTGACGGATCGTTAATGAGATGTTTTGCAGGCATTGTTCAGATTATTGGGATGTTTGAGGATTTCTATAGATTCACGGATTTTACGATTGAAAAAATGAGATGAGCGGGCTAGAAGTTTTGTGTCGGAGAATAGGATTTGGTGACCAGTTTCTAGTTTGTGTTCAGCTAGGGCCGAGCCAGTTGTTTGTAGTAGTCTAGTACAGCGTTCATGTTCAGAAACACGAGTACTAACAGACCGTTTTGTTTCACCGATGTATACACGCCCACAGGAACAAGGATTTCGCTACACACCTTCGGATTGTAAGGGGATGTGATATTTTGTGGAGGGTAGGCAATCTGAAAGTTTCGTCATGGGTAAGTAAATTGATTTGATGTTCTGTTGTTTGAGTATTTTGCCGATTCGATCTGTTATGGTGTGAATGTACGGTAGGTAAGCTGTAGTCCGACTGGAGGTGTATCAGATTCAGAACGTGGAGGAATTGGGGTGAGATGACGAGAAATGGATCTTTGGATGTCGTGCTTTTTGTAGTTGTTATTTAGAAGGACTTTTGTTACGTGGTTCAGTTCAGTTTGAAGTGAAGAGGGTTCTGATAGGGCAAAGGCACGGCTGACTAGTGAGTTAATGACTAACTGTTTTTGAGAAGGATGATGGTGTGAAAGTGCATTTAGATAGCGATCAGTATGGGTTAGTTTGCGATACACAGAGTGTCCTAATCTACCGTTAGGGAGACGGCTTACTAAGATATCAAGGAAAGGTAACTGGCCGTCAGTTTCATATTCCAAAGTGAAGCGAATGTCAGAATGTTGAGAATTTAGGTGTTCAAGGAAGTTGTTTGGGGATTCCTTACCGTGTGGCCAAATAGCAAAAGCATCATCTACATATCTGAACCAACACTTGGGTTTAAGTGGGAAAGAAGTAAGGGCTTGTTGTTCGAATGCTTCCGTAAAAATGTTGGCTACTATTGGGGACAGAGGAGAGCCCATGGCTGTGCCTGAGACTTGTTCGTAATATTGATCACGGAACATAAAATAGGTTGAGGTTAAACAACATTCTATTAAGGGAATTAAGTCTTCGGGTTGGTTATGGGTTGTGAACAGTTGTTGGATGATTGTGATGGTGTCGGGAATTGGCACTTTGGTGAAAAGAGATTCTACATCGAAGCTGACCAGAATGTCCTGAGGGTCTAAGGAAACCTCGTGAATTTTTTGAACGAAGTGCTGAGAGTTGAGAAGGTTTCACTTCAAACGGTTTGAGACTCTGTGCTAGATATTTGGAAACTTTGTAGGTTGGTGAGTTAATTGCGCTAACAATGGGACGTAAAGGTGTATCGGGTTTGTGGATTTTAGGGAGACCGTAAAGTCTGGGATTTCTGAAGTCACGGGGGATCAAGACTTTTTGTGTTTCTGGCGGGATAGAAGAAGCTTTTATTAAAGTCGTTACGGTACGTTCTATGCGTGAGGTTGGATTCCGTCGTAAGGGTTGGTAGGCGGGGTCGTCTAATACGGTGTTGATTTTCTGGTCGTATTCTGCGCGGTCCAAAACTACAGTGGCATTCCCTTTGTCTGCGGAGAGTATGACTATGCCTGGGTTATTTTTCAGGGTTTTGAGGGCTTGAAATTCAGATTTTGTACACTTTGGTTTAGGAGGTTTGGCTGCTTTTAAGATTTTGGAAGTTTCGTGGCGGATAGGGTCTGCAATGTGAGAAGGTAGTTTGAAAAGGGCGGATTCAACTCCAGCTATGATGTTATCAGTGGGTATCGTTTTTGGGGTGATGGCGAAATTAGGGCCTTTGGAGAGAACGGAGATTTCGTTTTCAGATAAGGAATAATGAGATTTATTTATCACAGTATGTGTTAAAGAATGAGATTCATGATGACGATTGGGTAGTTGTTTGGAACTGATTGAATTTACGCATGTGGGTATTAGTGATGTGTTCACGGGTGCGGGAGGCTTGTTCGTTAGTAAGTCTGCTGGCGGTGTTGATGCTGCTTCTGGTTAGTCGTTGAGACTGAGTGGGTATGTTTGTTGTCGTGGTATTTATAGTAATCGGTGGGGGTAGTGAGTCGGAACGGTGACCGGGCAACACCACCAGCAGCAGCAGCCCTGAAGAAGTTCTTCTGCAATGAAGAACGAAACGTCGGCAGTAGAAGAAGTCAACGTGACGCGGTTCCAACCGGAAGCCAATTCAAACAGTGTGACGGTTATTTTTTTTGTTATTTATCGTATTCTATTTCGCTGGGAGCTCCGTTTGTCATTTCGCGAAGCACGTATTTCGGCATTCTGTCCACCTACCTTGGTTTGCCTTCTGATGTACGCTGGATGCATCGCTGTGCGGACCTCGCGCCCGTCGCCGCGCCCGCTTCCTTACGGCGTTTGGGGCCCGGTTGTTTTCGGCAAGCGTTTGTTTACATTTGGTTTTGACAACGCAAGACTAGGCAGGGTTGCCAACCGTCGATTTACCGACGTGCATGTTTGACGTGTCGTATTCTTTCTCTCACACGAAGTACGGAGTTTCCTCGTTAAAAATTAATTTGGTTGCATTCCCCCTTTCTCACCTAGTAACGGATTTTCTGTCGGTTTTCCTTGTAGAGAGTTTAGTTATGTGGTGTGATTTTCGGTTGGTTACCTGATTCTTTCTAGAACCTTCGTCGGACGTCACATTTCCGGGATGCGGCTGGGAGCATTTTTGGTCGTGAGCATTATTCATTATGGTGCCGCGGGTGTTCACCTCCGTAGGACGTCTCCTTAGGTGAATTGTGAATTTCGTTTTCCGTTTGGAGTCTCGTTAGAGGATTTTGTCCACGGATGTTAATGGGCTGTCGTTAGATTTGAAGCGCCTCGCTTATGTGGATTTGATTTCATCGAACACCGAATTTTTCGGCACTCCGTAAACAGATTTCTCCATCGTTATTTTCTCAGCTCATATTTTCATGCGAGGTAAGTTGCTGTTGTCTATTTTCGTTTGTTGAATTCGTAGCTCGGTATTTTGTGTTAGCGTTTCTATTGCGATGTTTTTTTATTTTCTTTTAATAGCAAGTGGTACGAGGCCGCCATTTCACCAAACACGTGGTTGACCCCAGAATTTTAAATCGCCACGCGGACATCTTTGGGCCCCTGAACGGCTGGGAACTTCTGACCCCCCTTTTGTACGTGACCCACCGCTAGAATCGAACCGACTTTTGGGGTTGGATAGCCACACTCGGCCACCCCCCTGTTGACGCTGTACCCGATCTGTCGACCGCCTGACCGAAGGAAGAAAAGGGATTGTTTGGTATCGTAAACTCAATTATTATTTCTTTCTCTTGGTCTTTGTCACTTCGCCGTCTGCGACTTGAGGGCGACGATACTTCTTACGGACATGGCGTTCTGCAGTGCGTGTGTGCTCCGCTACCAGTCTCTCTAGTTTTCTTTTTTCTGTTCGCGATTGGTATCACCTTTGTTTTGTATTTACTTAATTTAAAAATTTAATTAATTAATTCGTAAGAGGCGTGACCTCTTTTATTTTATGTCATTCATATTTACTTTTACTTGGTTTTGTTGCTAATTTTTGAAATTTAATTTTTATTTGTATTTAACACCCGTTTGAGTAATTTTGTGAACGTCGCGAATGGTCCCGTACGCGTGCGGTTTATTCATTGCTTGTTTACATAATTGTTTTGTACATAATTTGCCTGTGCACTATAGGCTTTCTAGTTTCTTCTTATGTTACGCCCTTTAAACATTTTGCTCTTTTATGGAATTTAATTTAAGATAGATTTTCGTTGCGTTTGACGCACTGAGCGCTGCTCACATATTGCGCGTCCCCCCTATTATTTTTTTGTTAATATACTGTTTGTTAACTTTTTACGCTGGGGTTTCCTTTCACCTTGGTGGGGTTTGGGGTTATTTACGTTCTGCTTTGCCCTTCTGGCGAGCTATTTGGCGTTGGAGCTCTACCCAGTGTTTATATGTTGGACCCTCTCCTAGCGTCGGTTCATGACCTTGGGGATCGTTGCATTTCGGCTAGTTGGCGCCCTAATAAATTGTAATATCGGGATCGTTCCCCCTTTGTACGGGCTGACACTTGTGCGTATTAATTATCGCACTGCACGGCCGTCTTCGCTGAGCTACTGGGACGGCAGCGAATCCCTCCAAAAGAGAGCCACACAGGTAGGTCCGACCGGCTCGATCGAATTCCCCTTAGGGTATTACCGCCACGCACAAGTGGTTGTTGCGCGGACCCTTCTGGGACGCGTAGCAAAAGTTATGTAAACAAACGCTGTGTCTTGTCAAAGGCTTCGCTATCATAAGTCAGGACTGACTTTTGAAATGAGGCTGCGTTCACAGAAATTCAGTTGCACATTGCATTACCAAGCAGTAACTGAAATGATTCATCAAAAAGCCGGTATTATACAAGCATATGAGCAGACGGTCTCGGAAAATCACGATGAATCATAGGGCAACTAGCCCACATGTAAAGTGTTACGTAATAGGAATTTCCGTTATAAAATCATATAAAAGGAGATTGCTTTCCACAAGAGAGAACAGACAGCTTCAAGTCGTTTGATCGTGAACACCTCCCAGAGTTCGAAGGTGTAATTCGAATTAGCATTCGAAGAATGTCATAGTGAGTGAACAAAGTCCGAATATCCGTGCGTCTCTCTGTATCTAGTACCATGGTTTGGGTGAAGAAACACCAATTAGTTATGCTTTTAGAAATTAACAGCTGCTTTATTTGATTTATGAAATGCTGTTTTTCTAGTTAAAATAATAAAATACAATAGGTAATTTTGTCTCGTATGAGACTTCATTAATTCATTCGTATAAAACTTCATTCTGAAGTAGTCTGTAATTACATTTAAATTATACATTTGTCTAGAAATCGTGTTCTCTAATAAAATTTGACTAAATTGTTATATCTATGTAATCATTTTAAAAAGTGTCTAAATCGATTTGTAATTGTTTTTACTTATTCTGAATATATACATTTATATAAATTTTCTCTTTATTTTTTAATTAAAAGTCATGTTAAAAAGAATGAACGTAATTTCGTCAAACCCGAAAAATATATGTAGTGGCGGGCAAACTCTCTAATATTTAATTCTAATTAATTTAATTCTCTAACTTATTCTGATCTAACGAATAAAATTCTCTGCTTTAGGTAGTTTGTTGGCTTTTGGTTTTAATCTAAATCATTAATAAGCAGATGACATTTACACATCATTTGAGACCACAGTGTTTTATTACAGAAACTAAGATAATTATTAATTATGACAGTGCGTTTAGTAAACAATTATGATGTTCGCGTGAGAGTTTAATAACGGTCGTACTCTTTGACCGTAAAATTAATTGAACGCGCGGTCAAAGTGAGTCCATAAAATTTCTCCCTAGTTTACGACCGGATAGTTATTAAAACAGAACTATTACCAATATCAATAAAGTTTATTATTATTTTACACAAAACGCAATAAAATTCAACTACAACAACTGAGTTGGTGAGGTATTAGCATTTACTAATTGCTTAGAAAGTGAAGGCCTTTTAAAGCATAATATGTTTCTTTACTGTTTTTATACGCATGTCAATTTGCAGACAAGTGTGTGAGGTATCTCGTTTATTTACGAGTATGAAGAAATCTATTATTTTCAGGTACAAAGTTTATCCTTAGGCGTTCATTATTTATTTATACGCTTACACAGTGAGTGCTTTGAGAGTGTTATAAAAAAGAAGGAAAGATTAACTGTCGATAGATGACTGTCTAATCTGTTACGAAAATAGTCTATTCATTTAAAAATATACTTTTTAATTTGCATCATTGTTTTTTAATAACACTTGGAAAAGTTTGGTATCGTTATAAAGAGAAAATAAAACATCTAACAAAATTGTTAAATGATAACGCTTGTAGTTCACTCCATTTTATACATAAGTAGGCCTATCTATTTGAAAATGATTTTTTAATTATTTCGTTATTTTGGAAACAAATTTAAGAATTTTTGGTATTGTTGTAAAAGTCTTTACATTACTATTAAAAAAATACGGTTGTATTGTGACAACTAGCACGGCCATTGTTACTATTGAATCTTTGCTAATTAAACCGAATTTCTATCTATAAATACAAAAAGTTAGGGTAAACCGTTAAAATTAAACATCGGATATATCTAAATCACAAAGAGATTGGTTCCGATGGTTACCACATGTGCTAATAACTTATCAAGCAACGATTCATCCGTCAACTGGTGAAACAGCGTACTTTCTTGTACGTGGTCGCGAAATGACCCTGCTGATTGAAGAAGTAGGTCTAGATTAGTCATTTAGAGAAAGTAATTTATTGGAGAATCAAACACAATCGCATTCGTATCCAAAGTCATGCATCATTGTAGGTACAAAGAATACCTCAATTTTGAAATTATTACTGACCACAAACCGTTGGTATCAATTTTCCACCAAGACAAGAAATTGCCTGCGACTTGCTCGCCAGCTTGTGTTCCTTATGGCGGTATGGCTTGTTGCTATACAGTACGTTACAAATGCTGATGAACTTTCAGCAGGTGCAGACACCTAGTTTGAACGAAGAACAAGCAATATCTATTTTTCTAGAAAATATTGCAGAAGAAAATAATTTCCAATCAATTTAGAACGCATTGCAAAAGCAACAAATCAGGATCAGATTCTCATTGTTATAAAATGCTATATTAAACATGGTTAGTCTGAAAAACTGCCATCGGAACATAACGATTTTACAACCATTTTTTTTTTTATTCGCCGCCATACAGTCTGTCTCAAAGCTGGAGCACTTGTCTGCTTCGCAGATCACAATCTCCTCGTCATTCTAGAATTGTTACGACATAAAATACAAAAGCTTCTTCACGATGACCACTGGTGCCAGTCTGCAATGTCCGACGATATTGTTGGTGACCGAAAATCGAAAAAGATTTAGCCTGTTCTACACGTCCATGGTAATGCCTACATATTGATTTCGTAGGACCTTTCCAAAAATGACTACTATTTGATAGTCATCGACGCTTACTCAAAATTTGCTTTAGTTACAATTGTTACGACACAAACTACAACTTAAGTTCTTCGGAACATTTTTCTCGGAAACAATCGTCTCAGACAATGGAACACAATTTACAGAAATTTTGCGAAAGGAATGGCATCACGCATACCACTGCATATTTTCGTCCTGCTTCAAACGGTGAAGAAGAACATTTTGTACGGACGAAAAAAAAACAGGTGGCGGAAATACTGCAAAGGAAGCAGCATCTGAAAAACTTTTTTTTTTGACAGAAGGTTGACAGAACCTTCGTAAGGTGCCCCAGGCTGGATAAATTGCCTAGGGTTTGTTGGACTCACACGGACATCCCACCGAGCACACTTTTAGCATTTCAAAGGAAGACTTCAAGCCCACCCGCTGAAATCTCCCCCACGCCAACTAAACTGCTTTCCTCTTTGGCATCTTCTTTCCGCTGCGGTATTCCCATAGGCATTCCTTCGCAACGGTGGTTGATAGAAACAACTTTTTTTTTCCACATATCTTAGTCTGTGCATTACTTCTCGACGGCGCATGGCGGTTGGTAGGACCATCTTCTCTCTTAATTTGGACATTTCTTCGCGGCGGCAGTTTTTCTCTTCTCCCATCCCTCATTCAACTTCTTTACTTCTCGTTTCTTCACTCAACTTTTTCTCCTCTCGTTCCTTCACTGAATCTAGTCTAATCTCTTGTTTTTTTGTCTACTTCCTTTTGTCTGATTTTATCGCCTCTAGAGTCGCACTAACGTCATCCCATGCTTTTTTACTATTTACCATTAAGGGTATTAGGTTTTCCTCCTGATTTGCTGCCCCAATTCGTGTTCAGGACTTTTCCTTTCGTTTTCCAATCTGCTGCATGTGAACAGTGTATTTTTAGCCATGTCGTCCTCTATTCTACAGTATTTATAAGTACTTTGCATTTTCTATTTTCCGTATTTGATGTTTATAATATTTATATCACAAAATCTTTAAACCGGACACTAAATAGCACACAAAACACTTAACGTTTCGCCGTCGTTCAAGAGCTTCGTCAGAAGTGAAAAATATAAACATGTTGTCAAAATAAACAAGGTTGTCAACGGAAACTGAAAAACTAACTTGATTATTATTATTTTTTTTATGTAAAAATAATTTTAAACATAATAAATGTTAAAAAATTGACAGATCTATATTCTATTTAAGGAATCGAGAAAACTACAAAATGTATCGTTTAAATTTGCAAAATCAGTACGTTTGTTAATAGAATTCGACGACATTTTTATTTTACACATTTCTATAAAACGTCTTTTGAAAAATATTAGACTCGTAATATAAATTATTAGTATTTTCAAAATCAAAATTATGGTCATTTTCTAACGAATGTTCAACAAGCATTGAATGATTTTGATTATTTTTTGGATATGATATTTATGTTGGTCAAGATGTTTTTTTTTTTTAATTCTGACTTGTTTCACCTATATAACATGAATTACAATTTAAACATTTAATTTCATAAACCACGTTAGGTTGTTTTAATATCGGTGTTTTTGTTTTTAAATTTGAGAAAATAATATTTAAATTGTTTACAGACTTACTAACTAAAATTAAGTTGTGTTTTTTGAAAATGTGTTTAAATATGTTATGTAGTGGTTCAATATAAGGTAATGATATGTATCTTTTGTTTGAAGTTTGTTTTATATTATTGTAGATTTTTGAATTTTGTAGATATTTAACACGATTTTTAATTACTGATTCTATAAGATTTATTGGATAAGAATTTTGAACAACAGTCTTCTTTATTAAATTTAAATTATCATAAATGAAAAGTTTATCTGAAAGTAAAATAGCTCGATCTGTTAAGGAAATTAATGTATCTACCTGACCACGTAGGTTTATGAAACCAATAATATGAAATAACGTTAAATTCTTAACTGACTTCCACTCTATTTGTTAATACATAACAATTGTTTCGGTACACTGTACCTTCTTCAGATGTTGAGCACTTAATAGTAATACAATATTGGTTTACAGTGAATTTATATCTACGACAGTTCATCTTAACTTTAAATTAGATTTAAATAGTTCACCGTTGCTGAATCATTTCACAGAAAATAGGTTTCGAACGTGTCCGGAATAAATTATTTAGATTAAACTTAAAGTCGTAGATATAAATTCACTGTAAACCAACATTGTATTAGTTATAAGTGCTCAACATCTGAAGAAGGTACAGTGTACCGAAACAATTGTTATGTATTAACAAATAAAGTGGAAGTCAGTTAAGAATTTAACGTTATTTCATATTATTGATATGGATTTTCATCAAGTAACAGTCAACTCAATTAATTATTTATGAAACCAATTAGTTATGAATTTGTCGTTATGTCTGGTAATATTTACATCAAGAAAACTTAGTGAATTGTTAATTTCTTTTTCTACAGTAAATTGTAATCTATTATGGAAAGAGTTAAATTTACTTAAAATTACCAAAATAAAAAATCGTAAGCTCTTTTTGCTTAAATGTAGAAAAGAATGAGTATTTCCTAAACATATCATTGATCCTCTAAAAAGAGCGTATGATACGTAATGTCATAAAATTGACAGATATGTATCGGATTTCGCTAATAAAATTCTTTCATATGAAATTGAAGTAACTCTAAAAATTCTTACCAAATTAATGTGGAAATTAGATTATACTTTAGGACAGTTAAGTAATTTTCTAGATAATATCATATTAAACGATATTCTAAATTTTGAAAACCAAAAAAATGAAAGGTTGTTTAATAGAATTCGATCGACACAGATTAAAAAGTTAGATAATCTTATTTCTATTAGAGATAAAAACTTTTATATCAAATTTGACCAAAATACAATCAATAAGTGGTTAATTAATTATACCAAAACTGAGATCCCGTCAAATTTAAAATACATTTTTGCTTTGGGAAAAAAAATTTCATTACTATAGGGATGCTAAATGTGTTGAAACGTCACGGAACACCTCCCACCAGAATGACAAATCCAAATCGCATGTTTGTCCAGTGCCGTAAGCTATGGCCATACGCTCGAACTGTGCGTTCGATGCAACAACGTGGCTACTAACTGCAACTGAAAAATATCGCACGGTTCAGTTTTACGTTGAAAGTATGAATTTTATTTTTCATTTATTTAAAATGTTTCTTTAATTAATTATTGTCGTTGATTTTTAACGCGTAGGTATGCTTTCTTCTATTACTCTGCTTTATTATTCGTCTGGAAGAATGAATCACTGCAATGAAATTTTGCGAGAATTTGACTGCTTATAAAAAAATTGTGCGAAAAGAGTTGAAAATTATTTTTAGGTATCCGACTCTTAACAAAAGTAAACTATGTACTTGCATGCCTAAGTAAGTAGTGTTTTTAAATTTTCTCGAGTAAGATTTGTTTGTTTTGCAGTTAACAAAATTATACGCCTAAAAAAACAATAGCTTTTAATGTGCCTGCAAGTGTAATTTTAAACTCAAATGATCCTCTTCAATATATCAGCAATACTGCGAAGTCTACACGGCTCGAATGAGGACCGCGCTCGGCGCTACTGCCGCATGTAAAAGTAGTGGGAGGTGATAACTACTTTTCGCATCTGTCTATTCATTACCCTATTTTAATAAAAAACAAGTGGATTTTCTAAACGTTTTAAGTAGCTTAGAGTTGGGTATAAATTCTTTAGATTCAGCTTCCAAAATACAAATAAGAAATAAATTATGCTATAATTTTCTAAGTTACATTAGGAATATTGATAGGACTTTTGAAAAATCAAAATATAAAATTCTTATTCGAGATCTTTTGTCTTTTGTCTGAAAAATCTGTTGAAATTAGTAATAATATTGCTAAATAAATAGTACCTAACAGTTCAACTTTCACTCGCTTCATCGCTTTTGTGTGCGTTTAATATTCGTAAAATAATCACATAGCAATGTTAAATGGAAGCTAAATCTAAGAGATTTCAAGGTCCATTATCTGTCGCGTAATGGAAGATGTGTCTAAACAAGTCATAACTGCTGTTAATTTGAGATGGCGATATCACATTTCCAACTCATCTCAGCCACGCTAAGCGTTTATGTGGTCACGCAACACGAATTTAATGCTGGTTTGATTGACAATCTGGAACAATGAAAAAGAATTACGCTGGGTGAGAAACGCAGAAGAGTAATAATAATAAAGGCACATACGTGGGCTAGTGAAATGTATGTATACATGCTAAAACTACGTGTTACTGTTTCTTCCTTCCATGGGTTTTCGTAATATCTAAAGACAAAATCGAGCATGCCAGAAATACTTTCAACAATAATACGGGTTCTTGAAATTTAATACTTAAAAGTCCTTACCATCACGTGGAAGATGGAAATCATTGTTTCTCAGTTTTTAATAAACGCAAATGGTAAATTTTCCACCGTTTGAAATTCTTTTTGATATCCCACATGCAAAAACAAAATTATACTGGGAATGTGAATGAGTTTAATAAATCAGTATACTTCAAGCACAAAGCTCCTTCAGGGCCTAGCTTAGAAAATAACTAACATTAGTGTAGCTCTTGTCCTGTAGGACTACTGTAGGTAGTGCTGCTTACGCAACATGAAAGTTTTGCCAAATTTGGATTAGATTTTTTTTGAACCGTGAATCATCTTACTAAACAATTCCTAAGTCAAATTAAAACCCAATACGAATTTCACACAACTTCACAGTAGTCACTGGGAGAAGAAGTTCGATTACCCGAATCTTTCTCATGGTGACTACTTTCTGTATTTATTAGTGTAGTGTATTAAGATAGTGCTTGGAGTGTAGAAAGAAATTCTGAGAAGAGCGAAACAGGGCTAGGCATATATTGCGGCGAAGTATGCATGTTAGGAGTATGTTGTGTTATGTATGGTGCATTATATCAAATTGTCCCACCCGGCTACATAACAATTAAATACTTTCTGAGCTTACGAGGGTGGTTTGATAAGTTCGTGCAAAAATGAAAACTACTTAGTTTTTCTGGGTGCATTACTTTTATTTTTCAACGTAGTGTCCTTGTAGGCTTATACACTTAGTTCAACGCTGTTCCAGTTTGTTAATCCCTTCCAAATAATAGGATTGCTCCAACACCGCAAAATAAGCATTCGTTTCCATAATCACCTCCTCGTTAGAATAAAATCTCCTTCCCGCTAGCTATTATTTCAAACTGGGAACAACTAGTAGTCCGAGGGAGCCAAGTCTGGAGAATAAGGGGGATGTGGAACGAGTTTAAACTTTAATTCGATCAATTTTGCTGCCACAACTCCAGACGAGTGAGCTGGTGCGTTATTGTGATGGAAAAGGACTTTTTTGTACCCGTTCATTCGAGATGCCCACAATATTAGCAATCTCACGCATCTTCACTCTCCTATCATCCATCACCATTATCATGGATTTTCTGAATGTTTTCTGCAGGGCATCCAGGACGTTCAGCGTCGCTTGTGCTTATATGGCCACTCCGGAAATTTTGAAACCACTTATAAACCGTTCTAATTGATGGTGCAATTCACTATAATGTTTATCAAGCTTTTATAGTCTGTTGAGATGATTTGCCTTTCATAAAGTAATGTTTGATTAATTCACGACATTCTCTTTCGTCCATTTTCTGGAAATCATTGTACTTCTTTGATTCAAAGTAACGCCAAACACAGAAAACTAGACCGATCTCACTGAGACTTGGGGTGTGTTCTTCCAAGAGATGCTACTAACTGAAAATAATCTCAATACGCACCAGCGGTGCCATCTCTCTGACTTTGTACGGACTTTTCAAACCACCCTCGTATAATTTCATTACTAAAGAACATTAAAGTTATGGCCAACAGTGCATATTTAACAAATGCGACAATTCTACAAGTATTACACGTGTTGTTTAGTTTACCAGAAAATATTGATTGATTAAAGTTTGTCTAACAATATTTTGTAAATTGAAATTTGGCTCGTGATTATCTCCAACGTCACGATCTTGTTCTGTTGTTGAGGCAGTTTCAAACTGCTTATGGCCGACGAAAGGATTGGCGTACTGAACCAGTACTGTCAGTCCAGTTCCGTTAGGTCAAGCCTGTCAGTAATCCCGCTAATATATGGATAGCTATTCTAAAGCAACTTTCAGTGGGATTCCCTGTTTTGCTCAACCTAACCATTTTCTTACTGTATAATTTCCATAATAAAGAATTAAAAATATTTAATACCAAATTAATTAAATTGAGAAGCCTTTATCAGGTCATCATATAAATATACACAGAAAAAAAAAAAAAGAAAAGTAAAAAGTAACACAATTATAGCTCAAATAGCTCCAGAAACAAATTGTATGAGATATTCACACAATAAATTGAAGCATGTTATTCCCAAAGGGTCGAAGTGCCAAAAACGTAATTCCTAGAAAATTAAGGAAAATGATTCTTGTTGAAAGCGTGCGAGAGAGAGAGACTCGTCTATGTATAACTAAGTAAAATATTTCCACATCAGATAGACATTTAGAGCCTTTTCTAATGTGTGGGGCAAGGCACATAGATCCTTTTTATAGAAAAATACTAATTTAGCAAAATTTGGAACTTTGACCCTTTGGGAATACCATGCTTCAATTGTTTGGCATAACAATATTCTTGTAGTAAAATTTCAATTCAATGTTGTTGTTCAATTGTTTGGTGGAGTGAAGGCAGAACATTTTTGTTATTCCCTAAAAAATATCTAGTGATCTCTGCTGTTCTATTTTAAATTATTTTCACTAGTAAAAACTTCAACAGGTTATACGTACTGTAAAACTAAGAGAGAAGATAGAAAATAATTCAGAAATGAACTTTGAAAAGAAGCTGGACAATTTTCAAACTACTGAAAAATTGGAAGGACAGAGAAATTCGGCAAGCTAGAAGTTTAGTATAGAAGTACAGTTTACTGTTTATAAAGCCAAGGGAAGCTTTACCTGTAAATGTTGGTGATGCAGATAATAAATACGACGTATATCAGAAATTTTAAGGAATTCAAAGAGGTAGATATCATTGGCAGCTGTATTATCGGCTGCGGTGTCAGATCGGAAGCCAAACAACATATTTTGACAATTAAGTCAGGTAAAGACACATTGCACAGTGTATACAGTGTATGACTTTTAATTAACCCGACAAAATGAAACCACGATAAGAAGCGACGTCCGAAAGTATGGGAAAAATATTTAAAAATTCTTTCTACTTTAGTTTTTAAGAAATAATTAATCAAAAATTAGCCCAAAACGACGATGCGGCGCTGGTTAAAAAGTCGAGGAGCAGATGAACGAAATAAATACTGTCATAAAAGTTTTTTTTTTAATAGTTTTATGATACGGCGGCGGCTTCGTGAACTTGACCTTTAAGTGGAATTTCACAACTCCGTTTTTAGGTCAACGCCCGACGTGAAATATGACCGCAAAAATATTTGACAAATGCATGCAGCAAATTACCTGATGTAGATTATTCCATACAAAGGATAACAACGGTCACATTTTGAACACCTGCTCCGATAGGTAAACAAGTAAATCAGTAAACTCATTCGTAATCTCTTTCGAATGTTAATTAGTACAATTTTGTTTTGTGTGTGAGGAATTATTAACACAAATCTATTAAAAGTTTAACAAATTCAAGACGCGGTTACAACTCCACATTCTATGTTTTTCACGCACTGGTTGTAAATCGTTCCTCGTTTGTAACGTACGCAGCATTCTTTTCACTTTGAATTCAATTCTAAATAATTAATTATAAACTGTTCCTTAGAATTTTTTAAACATGGTCCCGTACATTCATTCAAGTACGCGATTTAATTAGAAACTGTACGCATATCACCGACGACATTTAAAACAGCTGTACATAATAAAGTTTTTATAGTCAATAACCAAAAAAACTTTGTCGGCGATGAACTCAGGTATAATAAGTCGTTTCACATTTTCGGAGAAAACCCATTCGTTTAAGCGATTCCTTGCAAATGTAATCAAGTAAATATTTATAAGATTTTTATTACTCGTGAAACGTCTTATGAATACTAAAACCAGTATAATATATTTGTAATTCCACATTCTTCTAGATATACTTGTAGTTTATGTATAACAAAGTCTGAGAAAGATATTTCCTTCGTCCAATCTCCTCTTAGTAATTCATATAATTCCCTGTCGGTATTCTTTCATTCAACGTACCTTAGGCACAAAAAAAATCATAATTTTATTTCCGCACATTTCCGCACTTAGAGACAAGAAAGAATTTGAATTTTATTAGTTTCTACATAACACAGTACAAAAAAGAAAGTGCTATCTTGTGCTTTGTTAGTTATAGAACTGTTCAAACATGAAATTATATTTTGAAATTCTTATAGCTAATAAAATTAAATTTTTAAGCTAAAATTACGATTTTTGAGATTTTAAGCGTTGATACTCACCTGTAGAATCATCACTCATTCTGAAATAATGAATATCGCAACCTAATCCAAAACACAGCACTTTTATTCACACTTGAAAAGCACGTATTTCCGAACGCAACTTTAACTGTTTTTCGAAGTGCGGACTTAACAGGGTTATCAATATACTTTGTAAGTAGAGAAGGGGTCCGGCATGTATACATTAATCATCCTCTCCGACATTTGGCAACAATATTAGAACAATAAATTAGAAATATTTCTTACTTCATTTTTTGAATTTTGTCGGTATAGATTCGCGATTTCGCCCACTGTGCGATCACCAGATTTAAATCCTTGCGATTTTTTTGCGGGCGAAGCAGCTGGTATATTTCGCTCTATAGGTCATCCCAACCTTACGGTGCAGTACACAATCAAATGGAGCATGCCTGACATGTAGAGCATAAATAGTAAGAATACTATCTTTAGTATTCGTGCATTAACCCCATCTCTTTCTAACGGTGCTGTGATGTTTACATTTTGCGAATGCCATAACCTTATATTATCTTGCATTGTTTGAGCTGGTTTAACAACGCAATGTTTTTACATTTTCACAGTATTTTACTTTCAATCATGTCAAAGCTACCAGCTTCTTGTAATCAATTATTATTCTCTTGTATGCAATCTGGCAACTATGTCACCCATAAGCGCTGTACTGCACCGTAAGGTTGGGATGACCTATAGTAAATAATCCGTACGAATCAACAAACAATTATTTACACAATTATTTTCGCATTTATAGAACGTGGCAGTATTTCGTACGCAGTGCCGGAGCTTGATTTTGGGGTAATTTTTTAATTAATTATAAACTGTCCACAAGAATTTTTTAAGCATTTTTCCCGTAATCTGTGACATGGATTCTCTTATGAATTTTTTTGTCGGTATAATTGTCATTCACCCTGTATGGGCAAAGAAATTAACACAGATTAGATCTATATAAGTACATATAAAGCTATTTAGTTATGTTAAAAATTGTACGTTATGCACTTCAAAGAAAAGATTCAAAATAATCAGGTCTGCGTTTTGAATATGCGTATATGACTAAAACGTGATTGATTGATTGGAATTGTTGGAGATAAATGAAACTCGTGTATGTGCATGTTTGTTGCAAAAGACTTTATTGAAAAAGTTGAACGTTGTTTTTAGCAACTAAAAAAATATTAAATTTAAAAAATTTTAAGTTATTTTCATTAAACCTCAACATTTCTCATTTGTTAGCTAACAATGTTCGCGTATGTGTGGATTCGACATAAAACATTCCTACTAACATTTAGATATTCCCTTTCTTAGCTTTTAAAAGTGTTAGCTACCAAATGTTTGAAGATATGTGAATCCGGCTTGAAATGCAGGAAAAAAATGTGAAAATTTGTAGACCAATGACAGTGAAGTTTTTAAAATGAACAGATATGTAAATATTTAAGAAAGATATTCTTTTCTATAATTTCCAAATGTTCTTTTATTGCAAACTAGTTTCACCTACAAAGGCATCGTCAGTGCATCAAACCTTCAAGTTAAAAAATACATAATAGTAAAATATAATATTAAGTTAACAATAAAAATTACTTACGGGTATTTTATAAAATTAAGATTTTAAATTATGTGTAGAATAGATGTAAGTTGTATGTATTTTTTGTAAAATGTCATGAAATAATAAATAAATAAATATCTGAAGAAAGTAAAATTTAGCTATGTGTTTTATTAGATACAGGTTACGAATTCAAATACAAGATTTCCAATCAATCGAACTAAAGATATTATTTGTGTTGAAAAAAGTTTGTTCATTAAGAATAGCATTAGGAAACAAGAAAGTATGTAAAAATTTTCAGCGATATCTAATTTGGTACCTTTCAAAAAATTATGTAATAATTTTGTGTTAATTGTAGGGTCAAAATTATGGGAAGTTTCTAAAAGGTGATTTGCAAAACTAGAATCAGATTTATTTAAACGTGAAGATCGTAAGTGTTCTTTAATTCTAATTTGAAGACTTCTTCCAGTTTGTCCAATGTATACTGCTTGACATGAATTACAATTTAATGAATAAACTCCGCTTTTGGAAAAATTATCAATCTGATCTTTATTTTTACAAAATAAATTTGAGAAATTAACTTGATTTGAAAATGAAATTTGTATTCCTAATGTTTTTAATAATTTCTTTAGTTTGACTGACAAAGTACCCACATACGGAATAGAGAAAAAATTATTTATTCAATTATTATTTTCTGTAATTGTTGGGAAAATGATGTTGTTTAGTAATTTATTTCTAATTCTGTTAAAAATATTATGTATTGGTTTAATAGGAAAGTCATTAAGATAAGCCATTTGGATGATTATACTAATTTCTTTTCTAAAATTTATTTCATTCATAGGAACAGAAAAAGAACGATGAAAAAATGATTGAAAAGCAGCAAATTTATGTTCGAAAGGATGAAAAGACTTAAAATTTATGCAATTATATGTTTGTGTATGTGTAGTTTTACGAAATATTTTATATTTATATTTATCATTTTGCAATAGTTTTCAATAAAAGAACATTTGGAAATTATAGAAAAGAATATCTTTCTTAAATATTTATAACAGAATCTATAAACAGCATGGAGAATTTCAGCATTAAGATAAGTAAATGTTACTTTTTCTTCTTCTTTTTTCCTCAACAAACATAAAAGAGCACCAGCTAATTAAATATTGCCAAACAAACGATTCGAAGTAGAAACGAAGATTGATTGACGCGATAACACAACGGCACCGACGAAACTGGAGTGCGGCATGCTCACAGTCCATCGAAACAGTCACGTTCGCTCGTAAACCGACAGATAAATTGAAATGTAATGGTAGGTGTGGTACTTGCAGGTGTGTATTATGTTTCCCAGACAGTTTCATTAGCTCAGTTTAAATTACACACGTGAAGGATAAGTGGAGGAATGTTATCTCCGAAATAAAAATTCCCGCGTACGTTTAACGACTCCTGCCAAGAACATCCCGGTACAAGGGCACCTCTCATTCAGAATCTGCTTTTCTCTTTTACTAGAATTTCCGCAATACGTGAGTTATTTAAAATGTAAAGTTAAAACTGGGTCGACGTTAGGAAAAATTTTCATCCACTGCAATGACGTAAATTTTTGTGTGTTCTACCCTTTCGTGTGTAATACAAAAGGAGATTCAAACAAGAGTTTCATTAATATCATTAGCCAATCATGTTACAATATCTAAAAATTATACCCAATAATATTCATCTTTGATCTACCTTTTTCTATCATATTTAGAACCGCAAATAGCTTATTTTTTTCTTTTATTGGAACTGACTGAAGGCACGGCATAGCATAATCTGTTTTTGTTCGGCTTTCTTTGTGAAGTCGAAATTGTTAAACAAGGTCTTGCTAAAGTGCATGCTAGTATACGTCCGTAGGTACTCACGAATGTTTCGGCATGAACCCATTTGCGCTATGTTTTGAAAATTTTTACAGTAAACATCATGGCCTTCCTGAATATCCACCCAGCACAGCCTACGGAGCTCCCGGAGGGGGCGGCGGTGCACGTTCACAAATAAATTCTTATATCATACACAAAAATTTTTACTAATGACAAATGTTGAAAACTCGACAACTATTGAATCATGTTCGCACTATGCCACATTACAATAAATTTGTTAGCACCTGACAAAAATTTACATTATGTGTTGCATTGAGCGAAAATGTTTACTAATGTGGATCCGGCGTAATATGTACGTCAAGAAAAAGGTAAAATTTCACGCTTGCATGCGTGTCATAATAATTTACATATGCACATGCGTCTAAATTACGAAAGTCGTGTAATAACACTGCTAACAAGTTAACACGATAGATCTCAACATGGAATACATACGAACGCGTGTTCATCGAAACCTGTTTGAAGAATTGTAGTAAACTAATCCATGTTAATTACGAATGAAAATTTATTCTGAACATCTCCGCAGGGATTTATTTTCTCGCCGATAAGTCCGGATAGGTAATAAATAATCATTTACGGCACGAGTAAATCAAAGTGTATGTATTTTAAACGCAGATAATCAAATATCGCATTACGGGATCATTGTATTTATTTCAGTCATTCTCATATCAAAAGTGTTACTCCTTTCGAGGACATTAAATTTTATTGGAAAATATAAATTTACTACCGAAAGTCAAAGCGCTTACATAAATATTATTACCCCGATGTTACTTTTATTACAAGATCCCCTTAAGGCAAAGGAAAAAAATACACGACACGCGAAATAAACAAATGGGCAAATACCTACCAGTTGATGAAACAAGCACATAGACTCAACTAGTACCTGGGAGATACCAGAGTGCTTTTGATCCTCCGTTAGATCTGTTATCGTCTCGATTGGATACCTGTATAATACCCTCGGCCGCTCAAAATAAGCGAAGAGCATAGGGGTGGGTTGAAATTCTTAAGAAAAGAAAATCCACAGTGGAGGAAATCATTATATTAAATAAAATTCGGTATTGGACGCCAACTGGAGCAATAAATAATTACCTGAGGTATTACAATAAATCCAAAACAAATCAACCCCAGTTTTAAGCAGAATGGATGTATCCAAGATAACAAATCATCAAAAGTTGCAATTACAACTGGTAATATCTAAATTAAAATACGACTGAAGGTCTAAAGTAAGTACTGAAAATATTTCATCTGACAAAACAACATTAAACAACTCCGAAAGCTTTCTTTGTCTCACAATAAGGTTTACAAAACAATTCGTAAAATTTATAACAACATGAAAATCAATTAAAGTATCAAAACAAATGTTCAAAAGTGAGATTACTCTTAAAGTTCAAATATGAATTCAAAAAATAAAATAAAACTAATATTACAACCTCGTCAGAAAAGACGGGAAATCAACCAGGTTATGATACTGTTTCGCAGAAGGCGAACAAGTATACGTTAATTAACTAATACTCGGATAAATAGTATTCGAATCGATCTCGCAGTCGAAATAAAAGAAATAACCCAGGTGAGCTGGTTACCTTGAACACACTACACGTGTCGATGAAGATGTCCACGAAAATAGCAACATTCGACGAAGTCCTACGTCGGTGTTAAAAAGTTGTCGTAGTGGCTTTGAAAGCAGGAGTAGCAGGTCTCGGATCAGATGTTTAAACTCCTTGAAGGTTAGAAATATCAGCAACCAAACTAGAACTGCATTCGGATTACAAAATCCACGAACGTCGAAGTTCCCCAATAACGATAAGTTATGCCACAACTACTTGCCTGGGTGAATGAAAATTGTTTCAAAAAAAGATTAAAGCGAGAAAAAAAACTTACCGTCTCAAAACTTAAAATCTCCAAAAGAAACGATCCTAGACGGCCAAAGAGTGGCAGCAGAACAACAAAAGAGTCGAAAGACACTAGGGACAAAAAATAATTCCCAAACGCTAGTGTAATAAAACCAGAGATTCCTCTATACAGGCAATTCGCCGAAGAAAAATACACGTGCGTCTTCAATCAAGTGTAATGATCGACTGAAACGGTATGCAAATTCAAAGACAATCGCAACTTGCGCGCAGTGATACCAAAGCAATTAACAGCATTAGCATGAAAAACACGGGAAAAATTTGAGATTTAAGATGGGAACAATGGAAGTGTTACCAACAGAAAACTTACCACCAAATCAGCTGTTGAAGTAAAAAAAGATTTTAAAAATTAAAACTTGAAAAACTAAGCGGCGCGGCAATAATACGAGATGAAATTCGCTCAACCAATTGAGACAAAATAGGGCAACAAAAATTCAACCCTGAATCTGCGAACAAATTGAAAAATTGTAAAATTTTAGAAATAAATGCAACAAAAACGTGCAAAGAAGAGAAGAGCGGCGTTCAACGATCTAGCGAACTCGCAACATTTCGCTAACGGCAAATTAGCCGGTAACAATATACAGATTACAATACAGATTACAGTACAAATTACAGATAAATTTACAGAGACCGAAATCTATCTTTTTGTGAAATTCCAAGCGATTACAGAAGTTTTCATAGATCTGTCTAAAATATTTAATTTGGTCGATCGTAGTGTAATGGTCCGTTTACACGCTCAAGCAATTTGCGCAAATGGATTTGTGCTAGCATTTGCGCACACAAATTTGCTTGCGCAAATGCATGCAGTTTACCAACCTTTTTAGCTTGTGCAAGCAAAGAAATACGTTTTCATGCAACGACTTCCTTGTGCAAATTTGTGTGCACAAGCACATTTGCGCAAATTGCTTGAGCGTGAAAACGGACCATAAAAATTCAGCATATTACAAGGCATGAAACTCGATACGTAAATTAAATTCGATACAACGTCGCCTATGCAACCGTGGAAAAATTCACCCACGTAAGCAAACGTTACAGCGACTCGCTTTATCATGAGTCACGACTGATTTTTGCAAATCGTAAGAATTTCAGCTGTATAGATGACTCATCGAAAAAGCCGAGCATTATGCAAGCGTATGCGCAGACGGTTTCGGAAAATCATGATGAATCATAGGGCAACCGGCCCACATGTTAAGTGTTACGTAATCAAAATTTCCGTTAATAAATCATATAAAAAGGAGACTGCTTTCCATGATAGATCATGATACATCGAGAAGCTGTATGGTCGTCAACTCTCCGAAAGTCTGAAGCCGTAAGTGGTGTTCATCAAGTGTCATAGTGTGATCAAACTACGAATACCCGTCCGCCTCTCTGTATCTAGTACCAAGGTTTGGGTGAAAAAGCATTAGTTTGTTTGCCAACTAGTTATGATATTAAAAGCTAACAACTGCTTTGTTTGATTTATGAAATGCTGTATTTCTGCTGTATTGTTTTGAATTTGTTTTATATTGTCTCGTATATCGTTCTGAAGTAATCTCTAATTACATTTGTCTTTAATGGGATCTGTAAATTGTGACTAATGTATGTACAGTATTATTCACAAGAGAAGACCGTTGTGTCATTGTCTGATGTTGCATCAACAGACTTATGAATCATCACATGAATCATAACTCCGTCCTTTTTTCTCATTCACCGTTAACAAAGAAATAATACTGAAATAATTGTCGGTTCTTGCTTCGGCGATTGATTACGCAGTTTGAAAATTGTCTAAATCGTTTATAATTCTTTTACTTATTCTGAATATATATTCTTGTATAAATTTTCTCTTTATGTTTAACTAAATTTAGAAGAAAGAACGTAATATCGTCAGCCCCGAAAAATATACGTAGTAGCGGGCAAGGGCTTCAGAACAGAACTTCTCTCTCACTCTCGTCGTGACAACTAGAGGAGCATAGTGTTTCGACGAGGCCTTGTAAGCTTGATAAAGTTGAAAGTAAAGGATAATTCATCCCCTTTCTGTTATCATCTTTAATCACCCGTCCCGCACAATAGACTTTTGCTGGAAAAATTGAAAATAATACATTTTAGAGACACAATAAATAACGAGTCTTTTGTATGAAAACATTAATTGAAGCTTTGTCTAAAGCAATCTATAACATTTGCTCCAATTTACATGTAGCATTAGTAACAAATCAAACCAGAGCTCTCATTGCTTCTCTACAACCACTTATTACATTACAATTCTCCATAGAATTAAAGAATAAAGTTAAGTAAATTCAATAGAACCAACTAAATTTTAAAGCCATCTAATTTTCGCTTCAGTATTACATATAGTCTTTAAATTTTTCTGGTAGTTTTTTATTACGCACTGATCTGGTGTAAGGAATCTTCTCTTCAAGAACTTTCCTTCTCCTTTTTTATTGATTAGTATAATGTCATCAAAATCATAATCCGATGCCTAAATTTTTTTCAATAGGGACGAATTCCGTAGTAAAACATGTCTCCCTCGCCTTCCTTTACTTCCGGACATCACAAAGTGAATCGGATCAAACGGCGATAACTTATGAAGTTTTTTCTGTTTCATTAGGATTGTGTCCTCCATCGCCAATTGATAAGCAATTGTATGTCTTTTTGTGTTGTTTTCATCTTGCTTTTCATACCTTCATCTCACTTCTTAATGTCGAAGTTGTTACAGTTCATTTTTCCTTTCTATTTCGAATACACCCTGTATAAGTGTTGTCGCGACCCCGTTTCCTTTTTGTTTCGAATACGCCCTGTATAAGGCGAAATTAATTGTGCCGGAAAGTTGCTTGGAAACGCGACAATGTACACATTGAGCTGATTGGCTCCCCCCCGACCGCTGAGATGAGTTCTGCCAATGGTAACTCGGAATGTGTCTCTCTATCTCTCTCTTTGGAAATTGTTCCTTCTCGATCGAACGGAAAACATTGCGCCTTTCTTCAGAACGAATTCCATCGTCTCCCGAGTGGTATCTTATTTTCGTTAAACCAAATTCATTTTGTGCGAATCACTACATCAGGTGGATGGAAGTGAATTTTACGGTAAATTGCCGTTTCTAACCAGGCCCTCGTGGAGAACAGAAAGCGCGTGTTCACGCTTTTATTCCAGGTTCGATAAAGAATCGAGGTGAGTTTTGCACGGCGCAAAGTTTTCAAGTTTGATCCTTACGTTCGATTTCTTTTGTTTATTTATAGGCTTCTAATTTGGGCTGTAAATTTGCTTCTAATTTTGGCTGCAAATTTGCTTTTATTTTCGATTGCAAATTTCGTTTCGGACTTCGGCTTAAAGCTACCCTTTCTCGTGTCGACGCAGCGTGCAGGTGGTCTCCGAATTGCGACGCGAAGTTCCCCCTCCCCGACTGGCGGCATGCTTTAGCGGCGTAGATCAAAGGAGTAGCGGCGACTTTGGATATAAAGAGGCCGATCAGAGGTGACAGAGGTGGGCGAGGTGGGGACGTTACTTTATTGTTTTCTTTTACGCAACTTTGAGCGTTATTTCGCGTGTTGATTTCGGGAAATTCTTTCGTTAATTTTACCGCCGTTCGACATGCACTTTGTTACGCACACGTCAATGCAAAATTAAAACACATGTTAAAGTTCATGTAAAATAGTATTGTGATTATTATTTTCTTTTTGGCGTTGATTTAGTGCTTAGATATACTCTATATTATAGTCTCGGACAAGTTTTCTTTTCTCTATTTTTGTTTATGTGCTGTACAATAAATTAACGTGTTCTGGAGGTAATTCAGGGTTTCTTAATTTTCCCCTCTTATTTTTATTTTTAAAAAAATTAAGTGGCGCCTTTTGGGTTTGGCCTCGCGTTCGGATTAGAACCCCTCCCGTCCCGCTGCAGCTGGTTTGGCCGCATCGAAGAAGTACTCTACGATGTGGAAACTACTACCTATCGTTACAGGTAGGTAGCAAAGTTTGTGATGTTCGAGTTTGTAATGAGGTAATCTAGTGCGAAACATTCTAAAGAACAATATTTCTGCAGGCACTTGTCAAGTTGTAGAATGAGGCGTAGCACGATAATTTATTAAAATTACCGGGCCATTACTCTAAACTATAATGGCACTTACTAAAATAGTCTTCTGCAACCTTTCCACTTCTCCATTTGCTTCTGGTCGTATTTGAGTTACTGCTCTGTGCTTAAAACCAAACTCGGTAGCAAAACTTTGAACCCTTTCAAGCTTGGTTGTATCACCGAGAGACCATCTTTTATAAAATTTATTTCGATTCGATTAAGGGCCATTTCGCACCAACACAGTCCCATCCAGTCAAGTCTAGTCGCGTCAGATGCTGTTTTAAGAGCTATTTCGCAACAAGCCAGTCCTGCATGCGAATTCGTAACCGGTATCGTTATCGGTCATGGTTGGTATTGCGATTCTGTTTCATCTGACGTGAACCTTAGCGTGTGAAATCGGTAGAATTCGGAAATATTTTTAAGCGACCAATCAGATTCTTTTATTCTGAGGAATTATGGAGGAAAATTTAAAATCACGCTGCAGTGTGCTTTGCACATCTGACACATACATGTCACGTACCTATACACACGGTATGCGCACTTGATACGGAATAACTGTCACTGACTTTAATTAAGGTAGAAAATCTCTTTAGATGGTGCTGCAATACAGAGTCAATTAGACAATCCTGTCTGCCGGTAACATAGGATAGCTCTTTTATCATACTTGATAAATGGCTATAACTTCATGCTTGTATCTTTCCGGTTGTCACGTGCGTCCCCTACGCTTACGATTTTAGTGTCAGTTGTGTTCAAATATAAAAATTGTGTGAGTTCATTGTGTAGAAACTTTTTAAAATACATTTCAGTGATTAATTTGTGACTTTACTAGTGTTAGTTGTGTTATAAACTTGTGTGAGTTCTTTGTGTAGAAACTTCTTAGAATAAGTACATTTTAGTGATTAATTTGTGACTTAACGAAATACTTTTCAGGTGAGTTACATTATTACTTATATTGTGGCATAAATTCTGATTAGGTAGTTTCAGGTTGAAGTACAACTTATATGTAATATGGGTAAATTTCGAATTTGTGCAGTGTCTGGGTGCCGGGATAGGGATGCACCAAGACATCAATTTCCGAATCCGGAGAAAGATGCATCCCGTTTTCAACAATGGATTTCCGCATGTGCGAATCAAAAATTGGCAAATTTGAATCCGAAACTTGTTTTTAAATCACATCGAGTGTGTCACCAACATTTTACCATTGAAGATAGAACAACTAATATGTATATAAAAAAAACATCGGTGCCATCATTATTATTACCTGTGAAAGGTAAACAAAAAGATACATAAAAAATTTATTTGCATTATGCTAACATTTCTTTCTTATGAATAGATGTTGCAATAGAATTTGTTCCGTCAACTCTTGTTGTAGAGGGTGATATATTGACATGCCAAAAATCTGATGTTCCCAATACATCTGCACAGTCTGCAACTAGAAGTAAGTATTAAATTTATGTCATTATTAGTTTTTCTGTCTATCAGAGCAGGTTAACCCTTAAGCGCCTAGCGTAACTTTAAAGTAACGATTGCAGAGTTCTACATAAAAATATTTTTGGCGTTTATGTAAATAAAATGTAACTAAATGGCAGCACCTATGTGTTCCCAAAGCATCTCTCTAACAAATGAACACGTGTGCTAAGTGTTGTTTACTAGTTTGGTGTGTTATTATACGAAGAGTTTTTGAAGGTGCATTATTTACACGGTATTAGGGATGGATATCAACTTTGCGTAAGTACAGTTTTTAAGTTGGTTTTGATATTATAGTGCAACCGGTCAAATATCATTCGTAAAGTACTCAACTATGACAACCTCACTTTAGAAATACAATTGTATTTATGCTACCTATCTAAATTTCATGCAATCACCTGCGTTACATAAAAGTAACGCTAGGCGTTTGTACTGCCAAAATAAACATTATAGGCAAAAAATGGGATTTTTTTATAGGCGGGGGTTTACACTGCAAGAAGCATTGGAGATGGCATATGATGAGGAAAATGTGGAAGAAATATATATTGAGCCGCCTGAGGCAAATATTCTCACCGATGAAGACTCTGGAGATGAGGACGATGGTGGGGTGGTCGATAATCTAAGTGGGGCGCAGCTTCGTGCTCCAGCTGAAATCCGCTTGACAAATGATGAAAGAATAGGTAATGTTGATGATTTATTGGGTGAAGCAGCTGCAGATGAAGGGAGTCAGCCATCACTAGGACCTTCATCTTCACAAGATAGACCACAAGTATCTTTACCACTAAAATCTCGTAAGTGGGAGTGGATCAATGGGGATATCCAAAATGTTAGTCGTCCATTTGTTCCGCCAAATTATACATCATTCAAAGGACTCTCATGTGTTGAAC
Organism: Dorcus parallelipipedus; assembly: GCA_958336345.1. NCBI lineage: Eukaryota > Metazoa > Arthropoda > Insecta > Coleoptera > Lucanidae > Dorcus > Dorcus parallelipipedus. Next base: position 37,308,247 of record OY284478.1, read on the forward strand.
TGTTCGAGTTGTTTTTTGGCAATGATGTGATAAAATTTTTAATCGAAGAATCACAGCGTTATGCTCTTTTCAAAAATTGTGGTGATCCAAAAATTTCTGTGGAAGAAATGAAATGCTACTTAGCTATTTTGATTTTGACGGGATACAATCAGTTACCAGGAAAACGTTTTTATTGGGATTCGCTGGGAGACATGAGAAATGATCTTGTACACAATTCCATGAGAAGAGACCGTTTTCTTCAAATTTCCCGTTTCTTGCATTGCGCTGACAATAATAGGCCAGTCATGAATGATAAGGTTTGGAAGCTGAGGCCCCTCATGGACAAAGTAAAGGAAAAGTTCCTATCATATTATCAACCTGAAGAAAATATGAATTACGACGAAAGTATGAACATATATTACGGAAGACACAACTGCAAGCAGTTTATTCGTGGTAAGCCAATTCGTTTTGGCTATAAAATGTGGTGCTTGAACACCCCATCCGGATATCTGGTCAACTTTGAAATGTATCAAGGTAATAATCCAAGACGACGAGCCGACTACGAACAAGTTTTTGGAAAAGCAACAGCTCCGTTCGTTCAGATGCTGGACGACTTGCCAGAGGAAAAACGAAATTTACCTTATAAGTTGTTTTTTGACAACTTATTTACAGGTGTTGCTTTACTGAACCATTTAAAAGAAAGAGGCTACGATGGTACTATGAGGGATAACCGTATTCCGAAAACCTGTCCGTTGGCAACAAAAAATTTTTTTGTCAAAAATCCAAGAGGGACATATGAATCCGTTATTGAACGCAACGATGGCATTATAATGGTTAAGTGGGTGGACAATGGAGTAGTAAGTGTAGGATCCACTTGCTTTGGAGTTTTCCCACTTAGTAATGTGAAACGGTACTCTCAGGCTTCTAAATCAATTATATCTGTACCAAGGCCTAATTTAATTGGGCAATATAATTCGTATATGGGAGGGACGGACCTCATGGACGAAAATGTCAACAGGTACAGAATTGGTGTAAGGGGGAAAAATGGTGGTGGTCCATATTTTCATGGTTATTGGACGTTTCCGTTCACAATGCATGGCAACTGCATAAAAAATCTGGTGGTACTTTGACCCAACTGCAATTTCGTCGGGAAATAACCACCGTATACCTCCAGAGTTATGGCACGCGACCTCAAGGAGCTGGTAGACCGTCAACTTCCAAATCCAGCATTAGTTTCAATCGCGTACCTGATGATGTGCGTTACGATAGAATGGATCATTTAGTTGCATTCATTCCTAACAATAAGCGGAGAAGATGCGCTGGTGAAGGACGTTCTTCAAGTACGAGGACCATGTGTAAAAAATACAATATTGGCCTTTGCACGTACTGTTTTTGTCATTTTCATACTAATAATTAATAAAGTTATGTATTCATATTATTTATAAATGGATTTTTAAAACTTCTTTTTTTGATTTCTTAAGCGCCTAGCGTTACTTTAAAGTAACATTATTTTTCTCTATTGTTAAACAAAGACAGACATCAACATCATCAAAAACATGTTTTAAAACATTGTTTTAGCGAACGTTTTGCTTAATCAATATCAAAATATTTAAAAAAAAATTCAGGCGTTTAAGGGTTAATAATGAAATAATAATATGAATAGATGATGTACCACAAGATATATCGCCAACTGTTCCAGAATGTAAAATTTTCTTTGCACCTACAACATCTGCTTCTAAAGGTCAGTATGAAAGAATTAAGTATTGAAAATAAATTATCTTAGGATTCGCTAATGTGTACTCCAATTTATAGAATTTGTTAACCATATCCTCTGGATTTGTTTAATTGGCAGTATTAGAGAAATAGAATATCTTATAAGTCACGTGAATTATTTCAATTTACTGCCAATTAAACAAATCAATTTAATTACAATTTCATTTGGCAAGAATTACAGCTGTCATATCCTCTGGCAACATCAACACAAATATTTTAAAATTAAGTTTTAATTGAAGGAGTGTTTATTTCTTGTATAAGCTATACTACATTATGTTGAAGAGAAATAATCGTCTCAGTGGCTATGATCTCCCTTGTACGAACCTGTCCAAATTTCTTGGAAGGTTGAATTATTTTTTATGATAACCGACCCTCTTGTGGCGTGTGCCGATTGCAAAAGTAGTTAACTAGTCCAAGGCCATAAAAACCAATTTAGAAATGGATTACTATATGAAATGCGAAAAAACATTTTTACATTTTCTATTATAATTTTTTTATTGCAATGTTTAATTGTCGCTTATATTTTAGATAATGTGTCTTTATTAAAGTTGGTGAATGTGAGACGACAATCAGAGCTTTCTCCAAAAGCCCAGCGGCTATATAAGACAGCAAGACAATTAAAAAATAGATTGGCAGTTTATCGTGGCAGAACAACTACATTAAAAAGTAGACTGAAAGCTGCAGCGAATCATTTTGTAACATGCAACAATGGACTACGATCAGAAGCAACAAACTTTTGTTTAAGTCAATTACAACGCAGATATACCAAGGCTAAAGGCCGCCGCTTTACCCTGGATGAAAAGTTGATGTCATTAGCACTATTTAAACATTCCGGTAGCGGGTATAGGTTTCTATCAAAATTATTTTGTCTACCATCCAGAAGAACACTACTAAGATTGCTAAGTAGAATACCGGTGCATGAGGGAGTAAATGACTCCCATCCTATCCCATTCCTAATGGAAAATTTAAAGAAATCTGTCATTAATCTGAAAAACAGAGATAAATTGTGCACTTTGATTTTTGATGAAATAGCACTAAAGCCATCTGTGACGTTTGATAAGCACAATGACGAGATAATAGGAACTGCAAATGGGTTAATTTTTGACCATGCCCTTGTATTCATGGTACGTGGTGTTTGCAAGAAATGGAAGCAAACAGTTTGCTACGTTTTCTGTAAAGGTAGCACAACAGCTATTGAAATTAAAAGGCTTTTAGTTTCCCTCATCAGAGAGTTGCAAGTGGCAGGTTTGGAAGTAGTAGCTACTGTTTGTGACCAGGGCGCAACCAATGTATCAGCCATTGAAAATATGGTCCAGGAAGCTCGAGGTTATTTCTTAAAAAACAATAAAGAACCGAAAAGACGCTTGATCATTGATGACGTTGAGGTTATTCCTCTTTACGATGTCCCACATCTAATAAAAGGAATAAGAAACAATTTATTGGAAAAGGATTTAATCTGGGAACATGATGGGGAAAAAATACGTGCAACATGGAAAGATATTGAAACTGCATATTATATTGACACAGCCAGTGGAGATATCCGAGTGCTTCCAAAAATAAATAACTTTCATGTTAATAAATTAAAAATCAAGAAAATGAAAGTTTCTTGTGCTACCCAAGTATTAAGCCATTCAATGGCTGCAGCTATTTCTATCATGGCTAGGAACAGTAAGTTTTTTGCTTGTTTTTAAAATTATTGTTGCTTATTAAATCTGTACTCAGTTTCTGCTGTGTTTTGCTTTTTCTATTTTTATCTTGTACAAAGTGAAACTGTTGTCTAATTATTATGAATATGCAGTGCATTATTTAATTGAAATACATAGTATAATTTAGTGTTGTAATGTTAATACTGATTTTCAGATGAACGAGATTCAACAGGGAGCATTATGATGCCAAACAGAGCACAAGAAACAGCAAAAATATTAAAATTTTTTGACGTCTTATTTGACAGTGTTAATGGTGGAACTTACAGAGGTTCTCCTTTAAAACCATTAAAAAGAGCAGTATCGGCGTCCTCAACTCATGACGATTTTTGGAAGAAAACCATATCAGAGCTGAAACATATGTACTTCCAAAAAGAAGGAACCACAGTTGTATGTCGATCACCATCACTGAAAAATTGGATATCCACATTGGAGGGATTTTTGGACTTACAAGAAATTCTTATAAGTAAGAAAAATTTAAAAAATTTCTTGCCTAGATCCTTCAATCAGGATCCTTTAGAAAATTTTTTTGGTCAAATTAGGCAACACAGGTATTTTATCCCAAGCGGCATCTTTTCTTATTTTTAACTTACTTATTTTTTTCAGAATAAGAAATACCAATCCAACATGTATTCAATTTAAGGACAGTTATAAGAGCCTTTTGATTAGAAATGTAACTAGTACGCACTCAGTCTCTTCAAACTGTGAAGAAACTGATGATTCTGCCCTAATGGAACTAAAGGAATTATTACGCAAACCTTTTGTGAAACAAACTGTTAGCAGTTCCTTTGAAATTAGTTCTATTGATAGAAATATTTTGCACAATAAGGACATCAATTTAGAACGAAAGTTAAACAAAATTGCAATGGAATATATATCAGGATTTATTGCAAAAAAAGTTTTGTGTAAATTCAAATGTGAAATGTGCAGACTTCATATTGTAGACAATAATTTAACAGATGACAGTTTCCATGAGCTGATTCGACAAAAAGAGTATGGCAATGAAAGGTCTTTAATGTACTGTAATGATGTATTTATCAAAAGTATTACTAAAGTTTATAACTTATCGAAAATGATTTTAGCCAATTATAACGTCACAGTTAATGTCAAGAAATGTATATTTCATTATGTGAAAAAATATGTTGAATTTACGTTTTTCTGTGTACATAAAGATGAAATTATTAATTATGTTATAAGTTTTGTAATAGATTTATGTATTTTCACATTCTGTAACGGCATAAACAATATTATATTAGGTAAGGACTCTAGAATAAATTCAAACTCTTGCAAATTATATAAGGAAGCTTCTGCAATTTGTAAAAAGCGAAGCACATATAGAAAATAAGTGTTTAAAATTCAGTTTAATTGTTATTAAATTCTATTATACATGCATAAAATCATGAGGACATTATGGTAACAGAAATGGAAAAACTAGATAATTCATATGTTTAATATGAAATAATGGTTGCTATTGATTACTTTAAATGTAATGTAATATTTACTATATGTTTTTATCTCTTTTTTATATTTATATTTTATTTATTACTTTCATTATGTTTTGTACTTTTTATAAGTGGTTTATTGTTAGAATTGTAATTATTTATAATAATAACAATCTGTTCTGCGAAACATAAGTAATTATACAATTTTCTCGATAAAAATATGTTTTCTTTTTTCATTATTATATTATTTTCCTTCTTGAATTCTTATCAAACTTTGAAGCTTTGAAAACTTTATCAAACGTTGAGCGATTGTGCGAATTTTTACAATCCGTTAAAAGATTTAAAAGAATTGCTGTAATTATTGATTTTCAATAGTGTACAAACACCTTTCATACTAATAAGTATTTATTTATCTAAAATGTATTTATTTAGGTAAATAAATATTTATATGTGTGGGAAGGTGTTTCCATAAAATATTAGGTTATGTAGGTATATGAAGTCTATTTAAATTTCCCGCATATTTGAAACGAGGTAGAAAATCTCGCTAGAGGGCATTGTTAACATAAACAATCTTCAACAAGGAAGAGGCATTTCTATTTTATCTTTGTTCTATGCCTATACATGTGGCGGCGGTTTGGTTGGAAATATTTTCATTTATTCTGTGTTCCTCAAAGAATAGTGTGGTGTAAAGGAAATCAGTCAGAAAAGAAAAGATGTAAAGAAAAGTTAGTAATTTTATGTTTATAAATATTTTGATTAATACGATAATAATGAAACAAATTATGTTTCTGTGATTCTGAATGGATCACTAGCATTTCGAAGCTGGCGTCGATATAATTTTAACCTAATATTTTCTTGTCTATATCTTAAAGCTAATATTTTTGGCATCATTTTAACGGCGCTGACGTTATACTACGGTAATTAATTACAATTACACAACAATCATACGTAGATAAAACGCGCGAAAGTAATTGACAATTATTACAAAATTTTTGTGCACATGGCCGCCTTGCATTGGGATGACTTATTATGTAGCGGACTGGCTTCAATTTGTCAATCCTACTGCAATATCAGGTCAACAAGCGATCGAAAGATGTCGCTACTTAAATGACAATTATTACCTATTTCTCACTACTTGTCACAATCATTTCTTTCGTGAGTTTTGCTAGCGACAAATACGTTAGCTACGCACGCAAGTCCTCAAATGCGAATCGCTCCTGTCGTTAGACATGATGAAGAAACGTTAGTCACAGAAACAGAATCCGCCTGCTTCAGTCGCGTCCACTCAATTCACATTAGTAGGTTGTGCGTTTTCGATCTTAACTCGATTATCTTCACTTGCAAGATGGCGCATGCGTGATAGTCGAGTTAATCTCATCGAGACATTTCATTTAATATGTGACACGACGTGGTTCTCTTTTACGCGACCTGTTTCCAACATATTTCGATAGTCTTCAGTTCTGAGATGTTGTTATCGCTCGTATTTCTCTTTTACGCTACCAGTTTCGAACATAACTCGATAATCTTCATGTCGGTATCGCTCTCGCCATAAAGGACTTTTATTTGATGTGCCTCATTTTTTAAGATTACTAAAATAAAAAAAACGTAAAATCTTCGTAGGGGTACGCCAAAGTTATTAAAAATTCTAAATCCATTTTTTTCATTAAAAACGTATAATGTAAACGACATTATAATCATTCATCCAATTGCGGACTTAACAAGACTGATGAAAAAATTCGACCGATTGAGTCACAAACAGTCTTGACTGGACTTGATGCGACTGGACTTGATGCGATGGACTTGCTTAGTGCGAAAGCAAATTCTTATATTTGCTTTATTCCAATAATAATCCGTTGAGTTGAATCCAGCAGCGTCCGACGCGACTGGACTTGATTGGACGGGACTGTGTTGGTGCGAAATAGCCCTTAGTGGTCTCGCAACGAAATCACCTCATCAGTCTTAACTATTAAATGCCTTGGATAATCATCAATGATGATCAATATTAATCGTCCGTCAGCTATTAGACGGATCAACAATCGGCCAACTGATTGGCCAACAAATAGGATCACAAGCTCATTTGGGTCGCTAAGACAACCACTGAAGCAAACACAAAAAGATTGCTCTCCGTCAAATTGGACGCAACTCTGCTCGTCACTGATTTGGGCAAGCAAACAGACCAAAGTCACCTAATCAAACAGCAAACACCTTACACAACTACATATACTTCGTCGGAGTGAGGTCGTATAATTGATGGGCAGAAGAGACAAAGATAAACGTCTTCTGCGAGACACTAAAAAAAACTTCTTTCGTCAAGCCTAGCTGCCTGTTCCCGAGGAGCCCAACAATTTCACCGGAGTTTATAGAAAACTTGCGATACTGACCTTAATCGAGATTGTCCCGCAACAGATTTACCAAGGAGTGGACCCCTTTACTGTATCACTAATGGCGGATTTCACAAACGTTACTTAAATTTAATCATCCGTTAAAAGTAAACGTTGCCATGGTTACATGTGTTGAAGGTATAGGAATGATTATTCTTAATCGATGAATAAAGTTAAGTGACGTTTGTGAAATCCAGCGTAAGAGATCCTAGACGTTGCTCAGTTAGAAGAGCATATCGCATTTTATTTTTAAAATCTTATATTAATCTTTTTGCCTGTTGACAAACGCTATGTTTATGCTTATCAAATAAAGTTATGTTTTGTTAAATAACCACTACGAATAGAGTAGTGCACAGAGCATTCAAATTCATTTTACCTACGTCGAAGACCAGAATTAAAAGAAGCAAACTTCCAATACAAACATTTGAAAAGAAAATAAGAGCTAGTCGGCAATACAATAAATTGACGCCCACCTGAAAGAGCATTTCCCACTGCAATAGAGCTACGCTCACATTTCTAATTAGAAAGGTAACACATAGCTATTTATGTAACAAGGCAGTAAAGTGACACTTTATCGAACGAGTTTTCAAATTGTGAGCCAAGGCGAAGCAGTTGCGAGCAAGCAAACGAGTTCGATAAAGACTCTTTACTGCCGCGGTGCATACATTTTTTCGACTATCACTTAGACACTGTTCACTCTGGGAAGTACATGATGGCTCATCGAAATCTGACCGGCGCGCTGCGAACATTTGATGATTAGTGGTGTAGGGGCAGGCAGATAATAAATAAGCCCTAGGAAGTAGGAAGTGAGATCACCGATAAAATTATTCGATGAAATTTGCGTGGCTGTTAGGCTACTGTACTCCAACCTCCCCTATAATTTTGGATATGTATTCATCTGACGAGAACTTGTTTCTGCGCATTGTGTACTTCTTACGGTAAAAAATCTCTACTAAAGTAAATCATTTGAAGTGTTATAATTATAGCTTCATAAATTTTTGAATAATGTATTTCATTTACCTTATAATAAGTTATGAACGACGCTGCCGTTTGGATGAATTCAAAATATGCGACGCGAGAACAAAAATGTTGTAATATTTTGAATTGATTTGAATGACAAATTATTTGACATTTAAATTGGATTCGACGATAAAGCAGGCAACGCTTTTTACCACGACCTACTGGATTTTACAAGACGGAGCTTTTACCGGCCTGAAGAAGAAGAAACATAAGTAATTATACAATTTTCTCGATAAAAATATGTTTTCTTTTTTCATTATTATATTATTTTCCTTCTTGAATTCTTATCAAACTTTGAAGCTTTGAAAACTTTATCAAACGTTGAGCGATTGTGCGAATTTTTACAATCCGTTAAAAGATTTAAAAGAATTGCTGTAATTATTGATTTTCAATAGTGTACAAACACCTTTCATACTAATAAGTATTTATTTATCTAAAATGTATTTATTTAGGTAAATAAATATTTATATGTGTGGGAAGGTGTTTCCATAAAATATTAGGTTATGTAGGTATATGAAGTCTATTTAAATTTCCCGCATATTTGAAACGAGGTAGAAAATCTCGCTAGAGGGCATTGTTAACATAAACAATCTTCAACAAGGAAGAGGCATTTCTATTTTATCTTTGTTCTATGCCTATACATGTGGCGGCGGTTTGGTTGGAAATATTTTCATTTATTCTGTGTTCCTCAAAGAATAGTGTGGTGTAAAGGAAATCAGTCAGAAAAGAAAAGATGTAAAGAAAAGTTAGTAATTTTATGTTTATAAATATTTTGATTAATACGATAATAATGAAACAAATTATGTTTCTGTGATTCTGAATGGATCACTAGCATTTCGAAGCTGGCGTCGATATAATTTTAACCTTCTATTTTCTTGTCTATATCTTAAAGCTAATATTTTTGGCATCATTTTAACGGCGCTGACGTTATACTACGGTAATTAATTACAATTACACAACAATCATACGTAGATAAAACGCGCGAAAGTAATTGACAATTATTACAAAATTTTTGTGCACATGGCCGCCTTGCATTGGGATGACTTATTATGTAGCGGACTGGCTTCAATTTGTCAATCCTACTGCAATATCAGGTCAACAAGCGATCGAAAGATGTCGCTACTTAAATGACAATTATTACCTATTTCTCACTACTTGTCACAATCATTTCTTTCGTGAGTTTTGCTAGCGACAAATACGTTAGCTACGCACGCAAGTCCTCAAATGCGAATCGCTCCTGTCGTTAGACATGATGAAGAAACGTTAGTCACAGAAACAGAATCCGCCTGCTTCAGTCGCGTCCACTCAATTCACATTAGTAGGTTGTGCGTTTTCGATCTTAACTCGATTATCTTCACTTGCAAGATGGCGCATGCGTGATAGTCGAGTTAATCTCATCGAGACATTTCATTTAATATGTGACACGACGTGGTTCTCTTTTACGCGACCTGTTTCCAACATATTTCGATAGTCTTCAGTTCTGAGATGTTGTTATCGCTCGTATTTCTCTTTTACGCTACCAGTTTCGAACATAACTCGATAATCTTCATGTCGGTATCGCTCTCGCCATAAAGGACTTTTATTTGATGTGCCTCATTTTTTAAGATTACTAAAATAAAAAAAACGTAAAATCTTCGTAGGGGTACGCCAAAGTTATTAAAAATTCTAAATCCATTTTTTTCATTAAAAACGTATAATGTAAACGACATTATAATCATTCATCCAATTGCGGACTTAACAAGACTGATGAAAAAATTCGACCGATTGAGTCACAAACAGTCTTGACTGGACTTGATGCGACTGGACTTGATGCGATGGACTTGCTTAGTGCGAAAGCAAATTCTTATATTTGCTTTATTCCAATAATAATCCGTTGAGTTGAATCCAGCAGCGTCCGACGCGACTGGACTTGATTGGACGGGACTGTGTTGGTGCGAAATAGCCCTTAGTGGTCTCGCAACGAAATCACCTCATCAGTCTTAACTATTAAATGCCTTGGATAATCATCAATGATGATCAATATTAATCGTCCGTCAGCTATTAGACGGATCAACAATCGGCCAACTGATTGGCCAACAAATAGGATCACAAGCTCATTTGGGTCGCTAAGACAACCACTGAAGCAAACACAAAAAGATTGCTCTCCGTCAAATTGGACGCAACTCTGCTCGTCACTGATTTGGGCAAGCAAACAGACCAAAGTCACCTAATCAAACAGCAAACACCTTACACAACTACATATACTTCGTCGGAGTGAGGTCGTATAATTGATGGGCAGAAGAGACAAAGATAAACGTCTTCTGCGAGACACTAAAAAAAACTTCTTTCGTCAAGCCTAGCTGCCTGTTCCCGAGGAGCCCAACAATTTCACCGGAGTTTATAGAAAACTTGCGATACTGACCTTAATCGAGATTGTCCCGCAACAGATTTACCAAGGAGTGGACCCCTTTACTGTATCACTAATGGCGGATTTCACAAACGTTACTTAAATTTAATCATCCGTTAAAAGTAAACGTTGCCATGGTTACATGTGTTGAAGGTATAGGAATGATTATTCTTAATCGATGAATAAAGTTAAGTGACGTTTGTGAAATCCAGCGTAAGAGATCCTAGACGTTGCTCAGTTAGAAGAGCATATCGCATTTTATTTTTAAAATCTTATATTAATCTTTTTGCCTGTTGACAAACGCTATGTTTATGCTTATCAAATAAAGTTATGTTTTGTTAAATAACCACTACGAATAGAGTAGTGCACAGAGCATTCAAATTCATTTTACCTACGTCGAAGACCAGAATTAAAAGAAGCAAACTTCCAATACAAACATTTGAAAAGAAAATAAGAGCTAGTCGGCAATACAATAAATTGACGCCCACCTGAAAGAGCATTTCCCACTGCAATAGAGCTACGCTCACATTTCTAATTAGAAAGGTAACACATAGCTATTTATGTAACAAGGCAGTAAAGTGACACTTTATCGAACGAGTTTTCAAATTGTGAGCCAAGGCGAAGCAGTTGCGAGCAAGCAAACGAGTTCGATAAAGACTCTTTACTGCCGCGGTGCATACATTTTTTCGACTATCACTTAGACACTGTTCACTCTGGGAAGTACATGATGGCTCATCGAAATCTGACCGGCGCGCTGCGAACATTTGATGATTAGTGGTGTAGGGGCAGGCAGATAATAAATAAGCCCTAGGAAGTAGGAAGTGAGATCACCGATAAAATTATTCGATGAAATTTGCGTGGCTGTTAGGCTACTGTACTCCAACCTCCCCTATAATTTTGGATATGTATTCATCTGACGAGAACTTGTTTCTGCGCATTGTGTACTTCTTACGGTAAAAAATCTCTACTAAAGTAAATCATTTGAAGTGTTATAATTATAGCTTCATAAATTTTTGAATAATGTATTTCATTTACCTTATAATAAGTTATGAACGACGCTGCCGTTTGGATGAATTCAAAATATGCGACGCGAGAACAAAAATGTTGTAATATTTTGAATTGATTTGAATGACAAATTATTTGACATTTAAATTGGATTCGACGATAAAGCAGGCAACGCTTTTTACCACGACCTACTGGATTTTACAAGACGGAGCTTTTACCGGCCTGAAGAAGAAGAAACATAAGTAATTATACAATTTTCTCGATAAAAATATGTTTTCTTTTTTCATTATTATATTATTTTCCTTCTTGAATTCTTATCAAACTTTGAAGCTTTGAAAACTTTATCAAACGTTGAGCGATTGTGCGAATTTTTACAATCCGTTAAAAGATTTAAAAGAATTGCTGTAATTATTTATTTTCAATAGTGTACAAACACCTTTCATACTAATAAGTATTTATTTATCTAAAATGTATTTATTTAGGTAAATAAATATTTATATGTGTGGGAAGGTGTTTCCATAAAATATTAGGTTATGTAGGTATATGAAGTCTATTTAAATTTCCCGCATATTTGAAACGAGGTAGAAAATCTCGCTAGAGGGCATTGTTAACATAAACAAACTTCAACAAGGAAGAGGCATTTCTATTTTATCTTTGTTCTATGCCTATACATGTGGCGGCGGTTTGGTTGGACACTTAGACACTGTTCACTCTGGGAAGTACATGGCTCATCGAAATCTGACCGGCGCGCTGCGAACATTTGATGATTAGTGGTGTAGGGGCAGGCAGATAATAAATAAGCCCTAGGAAGTAGGAAGTGAGATCACCGATAAAATTATTCGATGAAATTTGCGTGGCTGTTAGGCTACTGTACTCCAACCTCCCCTATAATTTTGGATATGTATTCATCTGACGAGAACTTGTTTCTGCGCATTGTGTACTTCTTACGGTAAAAAATCTCTACTAAAGTAAATCATTTGAAGTGTTATAATTATAGCTTCATAAATTTTTGAAAAATGTATTTCATTTACCTTATAATAAGTTATAAACGACGCTGCCGTTTGGATGAATCCAAAATATGCGACGGGGGAACATATTTTGAATTGATTTGAATGACAAATTATTTGACATTTAATTGGATTCGACGATAAAGCAGGCAACGCTTTTTACCACGACCTACTGGATTTTACAAGACGGAGCTTTTACCGGCCTGGGCAATATAAACGACTTTAAAGACGGTCGTATGAAATAACGAACTTTCAAAACTTATATATTTTTTTTATACATATTTTGCATAACGTTTTGGTTACGTACCTAGTTTACGATCGTTAAATGTCATAATGATCAATTACAATACAAAAAATGTCGGTTTAATTAATCTTTAATCAACAAATTATTTTTCGTAACTAAACAAAATGAAAGAATTGGAAGAATTATTCGATCTAGCTGCATTGGGTGAGCTCAACCATAATGATCTGGAAGAAGCAATTTTATATGAAAAATAAATTTTATCTAATTTTCTGTTTAAAAAACGGAATATTTTGAAACTTGCAGATGCTTTAGGATTGCCCGGTAGAATCACAATTCCAAACCGGTATTCTGTTGGTAGTAAGTTACAATTAAATTATATTATTTTTTGTACAACCTAATCGGCACGTTTATTACAGAAGTAGAAGATCTATGTATTTATCTACGACCACTACTGTAAATGACGAATTACGTACAACACATAAATTAAGTAAGCGGGCGTTTACAAACGTCGTGCATAAAGTAAGAAAAACGCACAGCGAGGGCATTTGCACCTACTTTACGCACGCTTGTAGTTAGATCTACGTAGCCGCATCACATTAGATTGACAGTAGTCGAAATTGCAAGTGTTATTGCTGATTATTTTGAACTTGAATGATAAGGTAATTCTTGTGGTCGTAGATAAAGTATAGTACAAAACTCGATTTGTAATTGTAAAGCAATTACGCACTTGTGGAATTATTCGTATTCGCCGCTGCGCGGGTCATGCGCAACTTTTTCACCGTGCGTAATATGCTATTTACAACTCTCGTTATGTAATATACTATTACCTAAGGCGACTAATATATCCTAAAGCTGGGTACACAGTGGCCGCACCGTACCTGTATTGCAACGTTGCAATACAGATGCACGCTCAGTTTGCACGTGATGACGAACCACTAGCGCATCTCTTGTGAACCTCTCGTCGCGATCTGCTCCGAGTCGGTATTTTTGCCGATCACAAAGAGATTCGCAAGTGTTTTGTATATTTATTATCGTTACAGTTGTTTAATTTTTGCTTTTTCAATTAGCTATTATTAATAAAGAACCACTACACAGTAACAGAGCCAATGCTTCATCAGAATCTGCTTGAAAAGATCAAGTATGAAGAAGTACGCTTAGGTGTTTACACCTCGAACGCATCAATGGTTCGCTCGAGGTGCATGACGGGTGCATTAACTTTTATTTTCAGCGAACCTGTATTGCAACGTTGCAATATAGGTGCGGTGCGGCCACTGTGTACCCAGCTTAACACATTAACAGATTTGGAAGCTCTTTGGATTGTCGGCACAGTCATTGCCAGTAATTGCAAATAATGTGATGAACAGAATACAAAACAACCAAGCACATCATTTATTAATATTTATAAAATTTAAATTGGTTGACTCAGAGAAAAATGCAACAATACGCCGAATCCGTGGCAAATGTCGGGGCACCTCTTCATAAAAGACAACACTGTGTAAAGCTGGGTACACAGTGGCCTCACCGCACCTGTATTGCAACGTTGAAATACAGGTTCGCTGAAAATAAAAGTTAATGCACCTCGAACGCACCAATGGTTCGTTCAAGGTGCGCATTGGTGCGTTCGAGGTGCCTGATGGGTGCATTAACTTTTATTTTCAGCAAACCTGTATTGCAACGTTGCAATACAGATGCGGTGCGGGCAATGTGTACCCAGCTTAAGGTACCAGTCAGTCCTATGTTCCAATGGTATTATAGCTAGCCTCATGGGGTCATATCCTGGGCGGCGACATGATGCTGGTATATTTCGGGACACAAATCTCTATGTTCAGTTAGAACGTCATGCTATGTTTGATCCAAATGAAAAGTATGTCTTATACGGAGATCCAGCTTATCCTGTCCAAGAACTCCTTTTATGTCCTTTTATGTCATATCCCATAAATCTAACTCTTGCTCAACAAAATTTTTACTCTCGAATGAGTACAGTTAGGTCCGGTTTTACAATCACAAGTTAACTTTAACTTTCAGTTTATTCCCATAGAAACAATTGTTTTCATAATTGTAACTATGGACGTAAACTGGTAGTTATAGTTAACTTGTGATTTTAAAACCGGGCCTATGACAAGCGGTTGAGTGGAGATTTGGTAAAATCATAAATGAGTTTGCTTTCTTAGATTTCAAAAAAAAAATCAGAAGCTATTACAAGACATTGGTAGTAGGTATATAACATGGACAATAATTACTAACTGCCATACTTGCTTATACTGGGTGTTCTGCAACTTCATACAAAAAATTAAACCAGTGAAAGTTGACATTAAAAGTGATAGAATGAAGCAGTTTTTGTGTAACAATTGATTAGTAAATATTAGATATAATAAATGTTTTCGACGAACGATGAAACCGTTCGATAGTCTCTCGTTTATTTTTATTACGTAATTTCATAATCGGAGAAGTATGCCGGTGTGTCAGCGTCGGCTGTTTAAGTAGGTCAGTTCTCAAGTGCAGGTCATCGAGATAACAGCGTTGAAAACATGGCCGGATTTTCTAATATTGATTTTGTGGACATGATTTTAATTTACGGCGAATGTGGTCAAAATGCGTTGGCTGCACAGCATTACCTACCCAGATCGCCCTTAGTCAAATAGCAGATCCTTTGTGTCAGTTGTGCAGTTTGTTGTTTGCCAAATTACAATTATCCGTCCAATTTTCAAAGATTGCAAGCTGTGATGCCCGCAGATTAGCTCCAACGCATGCAATTTTGTCGATGGTTACTCCGGGAACCGACGGACAATTCGAACTTTGTTAATAACATTCTCTTCACTGATGAATCAATGCCATCCCTTGGCATGTTTAATTTTCATAACATGCATGTGTGAAACGGGACTTTAATCAGTATGTTTACATCTCGCGCAGGGAGGAACTGGGGTGAAGGTCACCGGCCGTTGCGTCTAGCGGTTCTAAACATTTCACAAGAAATTTTTTCTACTTTGCGTTCACAATGGATTCATTGTGACACCAAAAACAGTTTCACTATGAAGCTCATTGTGACACTGTTTTTGGGGAACTTTTAGTCATTTTTAATTGAAAATATTTAATAGATTTTACAAAATAACTCAGTATTTATTTGTTACTTAACAATATACTCACAATGAAGCTGGATAAGAAAAATTAATAACTTGTTAATGTGACTTTTGATTAAAACGAAAGGTTTTCAGTGTTGCCACGCATTACAACTAAAATTCCCCATATACTAAGAATAATACTAATATTTTTCATATTTTTGTTCAATAAGTGACGCAAAGTAGAAAAAATAATATATTATACACGTTTCACAAGAGGCATTGTAACACTCGTTCCGTTGGGGCACTCCTAGCTCGCTACGCTTCGCTAGTCGTATCCCAACCCCACTCGTGTTACAATAAGCCTTCTTGTGAAACTTGTATAATAATATACTATTTGGATGTCGATATGAATTTTTTGACTTTTTTTTCGATTTAATTTTGGTGCATTCGTGAGAATATCTGTTACCAAAAACGCCATTAATTTTTTTGCATGAACTTGCAGAACACCCTGTATAGCAGTCAAGCTGCTCAATTTTTTAATATAAATCCTCCAACGCTAGAAGAATATTTAGGTTTGTAATTTTTTTCTAATAAAACGTTATTATAATAATTAGGAAGAAAATTTTTAACCTTTTTTGAGAACAATTCATGTTTTTATTTTAAATAATGAATACCATTATATTTTGCGGGAAGCCTATACTTTCGTGTACGTATTGGTTTTAAAATCTGTTCATTTTGTGGAATCGAGCTCGAAAGTTCTGAATTAATAACAGGCATAATGTCTTGCAATGGGTTTTCGATTTCTTGCACGTCGACATTTTCTACATCACTGGTTACCTGGTTACATTTTCAAGATTAAAACCATTATCTTCTGTGTACTCAGAGAAATCAAACATTACATCTCTTCCTGCAATAAATTTTGTGTCTTCTGCTGACATATAAGCAGTATTTCTGGATATTATTGGATATTTCTTAAGCACTCAATTGGTTTTTTCTGTTTATCCTAAAATTATTTTCTTTGAATTCTCTGTGCAAATTGTGGACTTCTTGCAATAACATCTCCTTCTTTTCGTATTGCTCTTCTGTGCCCGATTTCCTCAAATTACTTCGATCTTCTTTGATAAATAGCTTCAGAAGATGCTCTACATGCTCCCTTACAGCTTTTAAAGAAAACTTTTTTTGTAATTCCGCACAAATTCGTATGCATAATTTTCCAATTTGTTTGATTTTATCAAAAGGATTCATGCCAGACACATCTCTTAAAAGTCTTAAATCATCGTCGACAGTAAATCTAATTCGTTCTATTTTAACCATTTTTGCATTTTACAAACAAAAACTGAATAATTAGCTTTAAAACTGTCATTTTTAATAATGTCATATTTTAATGAGTGTCTGACGTTTCAAAATAAAATTTTGGCTACTAGGTGGTATAGGTACGTTAAACCCACCCGCGTTTTAATTTAGCGGACGTATTACGTCTTTGAATTTTACGTACACACATTAAACATACGATATTGCTAATAAAATCGTGGAACTGCAGCTCTGCGTCATCAATCACCGAAGTAACAACCGACAAATTTCAGTATTGTTTCTTTGTTATCGGTGAATCAGAAAAGAGGATGGAGCTATGCTTCTTATGTCTAATGATCAAGTAGTTTAAATCATTTAAATCAGTTTTTTTTATGCGCGTTAGTGGACCAAGCGGAGACGGCTTCCACGAGCTTTGATGCAGTAGGGCATTGTTCGTCTCCGTGCACTTGCAGCGGCGTCGAGCTCGCCCACTGTTATCTATGCATCGTATACTGTGTTACGACCCCACTCTTTCGAAGCGTAACGCTCATGATAAAACAAACTGATTCAAACGTAGACACTTTGCTGATGATGCAACACCAGGCACGTATTATTTATGATGCAGAGCTCTTCTCTTATGAAAACTTCTATAAGCAATCCAAGCGTTAACGTATACGTCTTTCGAAAAAACGTTATACAATACAATATTTAACACAAATTTTCCCCGCTTTGCAGCTAGTTACCCAAACAAGAAACGCCATAAATAACGAAAGAAAAAATCACAAGGCGCAAGAAATACAACAGTACTTGTTATAAACCGCGCGAATTTCATATTCCGGGTATAATTCGCTTCCGATTTATTTTAGATTTATTGGTTAGGTGGCGCTAGCGGAGAAACACTTGAACTAACAAATTGCGCAGGCCACTTGTTTCGAGAAATCAAGTAGGTCGTGCTTTTTACAAATTAGATAAAATGAATTAAAAATAATATTAATTAATCAAACTTATAAAGACTTCAACGGCTTTATTGAAAAATAATCATATATAAAACAATTAATCGGTCATCATTTATAGTTAAATAATAATATTAATTAGATTAATTAATGTCATTTCAGAACAGGTCTAGTAGGTGGGTTTTGTTACAGTAAGGTAAATTAATTTTTATTAATTAATATCTTAAAGAATATCTTTGCACAAAAATATTTATTAAACAAAAAATAAAGAGAAATAAAATACGTTTGTCCACACTGAGAGAAATGGAATTTTGCGATTTTGATAAAACATCATTCCTATTTATAAAATAAAAGTATAATGTAAAAGTATAATGCTGTCATGTTATAAGATCCATCTTACTCTAAATTAATCATGATTCTTAGCACAATGAAACTATTTAAGTCTAAGAATGTAAAATTATCATTCTATATAACAAATAGTGTTAAAATAAAAATTCATAATGATATATTATGCTGAATAAATTCCTAATAAAATGTTATGTCTCGTATTCAGTAATTACTGGCAATTTCCTAATATTATGTTAGGAATGAAGCATTAAATTTGGACTGTAGCAACCGTAAGATCTGTAAGCCTGTAGGTCAATTATTAAAAGGCGGAATTTTGAATTTCTAATGAATCGCTTTAAGCAGAAAGGGCTTAAGTCACTTTTAGCCGAAATTGCGTTTTCGCAGAAAATCGTGTTTACATATATACCATACTACACCTTTTTATGCAGAAGGAGCATTAATTCCGTTTACTAATGCTCTTTCTGCATAAAAAGTTGTACCTAGTTTGGTATATAAATACGATATTCTGCGAAAACCAACTTCGGCTAAAAGTGACTTAAGCCGTTTCTGCATAAAGCGATTCCTTAGAAATTCAAAATTCCGCCTTTTAATAATTGACCTACAGGCTTACAGATCTTACGGTTGCTACAGATATGAGCACAATCGCTCCATTTAGTACGATTAATATAACAATATTAAAAATGAAGATTTATCACTACTTCTAGAAATTACATTGGTTTAAGGCATGTAAAAAACAAGGTAAGTACGATTAATATAAAATAAAAGAATGAATTATTATTAAAATTGGAAGACTGAGCTGTAGTATAATACGAATGAATAATAACGAAGGCAGATTATATTATCCGTAAGATCTTGCAATATTAACATGACATTATTATTAGACTATTGGTACAAGCGCGTTAATGTTACACAATTGAATATAATTTTATACTGATTTTATGGTTAATTACTCCGGTAATTTTATCATGACAGGAAATTGTCAACTAACAGGAAATCACATACTGTTAATTTTGCAGTAGTACGCTGAGTCGGTTTTTAACGAGAAATCTAAATAAAGTGTTCGGAATTCTTGTAAATATGAACGAACATTTTTCTCAGTGCAACAGTTGCATGTTCTTAGGTGTTTTATATGTTGGTTTTGAGTAACTAAAATCATATTTCAATCACTAGCGACTAAAATTTAATTTTAGTCACTCATAGTGCAAAATCAACTATCCATGACGACCGACCATGACTACTTGACGTTTTAAGTAATGTCACTTCAAAAATATTTTTTCAAAACGTCGTATATCACACGTGAGCGAAATGCAATATATACTCGTGAGAATTGTCTCACTCATGTATAATTTTGCCTTTCTCTCATTTATAATATAATCTACTATTACTTATTAAAAGTGTAATGTAACAAAATTGTTTTTTAAAACGAAATTTCTATTTTCTGTAAAAAGAAAACATCGTTGTGTTTCTCTAAATAAGTACAGATCAAAGAATAAATGTATTTTTTAATATTAAAACCACATAAGAAAATGTTGCAAAAAAGGAGATAATAAGGTCATAATTTTTATAAAATATTGTATTTAGACACTGTAGGTAACACTTAATTCCATAGGGCGTGAATAGGAGCGACGAAATCTTCAGCAGATTTGAAATAAATATTTTCTTTAATAAAATTCCAAGAAAAAAGAAATGGAAAAAATGTAGATTGGGTGATTTAGGAGGTTATGGTATGGGATCACCTTTCCCAATCTACCTTAGAGGAAATTCTTACTCGTAAATTATAATGTGTGCTCCATTTAAGAAATCAATATTAATCATCAAAGACATGCTAGAGAGCGTTGACTTCCATATCGCATCGTGCTAATTTTTGCATTGAAATGGGAGCAAACCCGTTTGAGCAACACATGTAAAAATAAGACATGGATACATATTACTATTAAAATTAATTTTGTTATCTTAAATAAAAATTAATTTAGTTGTTTTCTTTTTCTTGAGTAACTCGTTAACGAAGGCATAGCATTTAGATTTGCTTTAGCTCTTCAACCGGGAATATATTACATCAAACTGGTGTTAAGAATTTTTTAGGGCATAGAAAAATCAACACCCTTTTTCTAAATACGTACCTAATGTAACTGGTGTGTAAGGAGAACGTAACACATGTTATAATTCATATTTGTTCATTCCAATCGGTAAACAATAACAGGCTTTAATAAACTTTCACTGCAAATGTACTGCATTACCAGTGTATAAATTTATTAAAATAAATAAATTTATTTTTCAATCAACCGATACTGAAACGATTATAAAATTTTGAGTGTCCCTTAAAGATGAAGAAGAATTTGTTATACAAATTATCACCGGACAAGAAACTACTTTAATTAAAAATTCTAACGTTTATTTTGAGTGAAAAAAAATTATAAGTCACCATGATTAAGAAATTGTCGTTGATCAAGGCGCCAAGTTAAAATTTCAACATTCGTTGTTTTACGCACATTTCAACCACGATATTTACCTAAATGTCGAGTAATGCTTTCGGTAGACACCAAAAAAAAGTTAGGGAATTAATTTTAAAGACTGATGAAGACGTACGCATAACTCTACGTTTTCTAAAAAACGAATCTATTTATCAATCTTTTTTTGAAAAGAGAAAACGTACATGCACTTGACGTAGCTACTTAATTTAACACAAACTAAAACAGCGTGCTTAATAAAAGACTGCAACTATGCGATGTCATTAAGTGAACCGATTCACTCGTTCATACATACATACATAACATACGTCTGGCCTTTTATTAATATTTATTTATTCAATGGTCAACAGGCGCCACCAGGTAGGCTTATTAAGGTCTGACCGATGCCACCCACGCCGTTAAAAATATAATTTATTATCTCTCCGAGAATTTATTTAAGAGGGTCACTTTTATTGCCAGGACCTACCGGTTATTGAATCAAAGCGAGCACAATTATCACCGGTTTTAATTTATGGTACATGTGATGCACCTGATTCAAAGATAAGAGTATTTACTTGCAGAAAAGATAAGTGTGTTTGTTACATAAGAGAACAGCTCGTTAATTCTGGATTTAAACACATTGGTTCGGAATAACAGAGTCATTAAAAAAAAAAGCAACAGAGGATTTAAATTTCTATTAGATGTCACCTGCAACGATTACTGCTTAGCGAGTAATGGTTGTTTGCACCTACTAAGATTATATTATATTAAAATTTAATTGGTAAAGATTTATTGTTTTAACACCAAAAGATTTTATCCATGATATTAGTGCCTCTATAAATTGTAGGTTAAATTTCCAAATCTGTTTATTAATCAATCATCACAGTAACAAAGTTGACTAGTTGACATGTTTCGGAACAAATTCCATTATTAAAACTACAAAGTTTAAAAATACTTGAAATTATTGCTAAAAGTAGAAAAATTAATTACAAACCTATTTAAGTCGAATCCGCAAACGTAGCCATTTCTAAACTAAAGTCAGATGACAGATTGACAATATAAAGTCATAAAGTAAGGCATAATGCCAACCTAAGTTATATGAAAAAGTTACATTCCCAAAGAGAACAGCAAAATTTTGAAAACTAATGTAAAATTGACAAAATCAAAGCTGAAGGCTTAATAAATACAAAAATTCCGAAACGAACTAGTCGTAAATCACAAATGTAAAAAAGCTAAAAAACTGAATGTAACACAACAAAACAAGTTAAAACTAAAATTATTAGAGTAAAGTTAAAATACCAACCGCGAAGAGAAAATGGAAAAAAGAGAATTGAGGCTAACAAATTATTTAAATTTTTTCCAATTAATGGATTCTAAAAAGTTAAGATGAGAAAACTGGATCGTCACTGTTCTTCCCGTGTAAAAAAGATTCAAAAATTTCCGCAATATCGAGTTATAAACTTTTGGGCAATTGGTGGATCAATTTGATCTCATGATTAGCAGTGCTATCATGTCCAGTCTCAATATGTATAGCAAAATTTGAACTGGTTTTACCCAATCTAGCAGAAGCTAAGTAGTTCATTTAAACGAGTAGATAAACATCTCCCCTTTTGACCTATGTATATAGAATTACAATCACCACATTTCAAGGAATAAACACCACTCCTCCTCATGAAATCAACTTTATCCTTCGTATTGCTAAGCAAAGACAAAATATTAGAATTATTCGAAATAGTAACTTTAACACCTTCTTGGTGGTTGAGGGATTTTCTTAATTTATCAGAAATCGGACCTAAATAAGGTATAGAAGCAAAAGTGAAATTCGAAACCGAAGAAATGTCAAGCTGAATCGGATAAACGGATTTACTAATTAATTTATTACGAATTTTGTGATAAAGTTTTTTAATAATGACTGTAGGAAAATTATTATTGTGAGCTATTTGAAGGATAATTTTGATTTCACCAGCGAAATTGGTACAGAAAAAGCTCTATGGAAAAAAGCTACAAAAGCCGAAAGTTTATGTTGTGTAGAGTTAAAATTAATAACAGCATCAGTATTCGTAGGTATTCTAAATATTTTAAAAGAGAATGATTGTAAAAATCTGGTGATAGTAATGTCAAGAAAGTTAATACTATTGTCACGTTCGACTTCTAAAGTAAATTTAATGTTTTGGTGTAGGGTGTTAAAATGATTTAACAGTAGGGAAGCAGAAGCAACATCACCTTGCCAAACGATTAGGATATCATCCACATATCTAGCATAAAATTTAAAATTATTATTAAGTAGTAGGGATAGGCCGATTCTGGAACCTCCTCCGACCTTGACGGAAAAATTCAAGGTCAAGGTTGGAGAAGGTTCCAGAATCACCATAATCTTGACATGGAGGAGGTTCCAGTTTCAAGGTCAAGGTCGGAGGAGGTTCCAGAATCGACCTACCCTTGACCTTCACCATAACCTTGACGCTGAGGGGGTTCCAGAGTCAGATAACCTTGAAATGGTGTAGACGTCAGAGGAGGTTCTAGTGATGATTTCTGCTTAGTGGACCTTGTGGTTGGAGGAGGTGAGGATGTAAATTAGTATTACCTCCACTTAAAATCTTGTTATATAAGGTCGTTAATTTGTGAATTGATTCAGTTGTTGCAGAACTGTGAGTCGTGTTATACAAAGTTAATAGTGTATCATCGATCTATATAAAAGTAAGTTTATTATATTTTTCTAATCATATAAAATTCTTATATTTTTTATGTATTTAATAGTGACGTCTAAACAAGTGGAATTTTTCCTGAAGCAGAAGAAAAGATACGTGGATGATCAAGGTGATGATGTGCAGAAGAAAAGATTTCTCACTCAAAACGTTGATAAACCAAAAGAACAGGATGAGCAAGATTTGAATATGTCCTCAGTTCGAAACGAGTTTCAATTTGAAGTATTATCTCAACCTTTTTTCACGGATGAAAATTTTCGCCATTATGATGTTAACGAGAAAGCACCTACAGAGATATCAGAAGTAAGGGAAGTGACTGATGTGAACCAATTACCGTTGTTAGCTCAAAGTGTATATTTTTTAAACAAGAGCCGCACGAAGTGGGTTTGCGTGGGACTGTGTACCGTAACATTTTTTGATCCTGTAATAGGCATTATGGGTACTAAAAGGCAGAGCATATCGTTTTTAGAAGAAGAATAGAAACAATTCTGTTCTTATAACTACACATTGAAATCATATTTTACCGAGAAAAAAACTGTTTATCCGGTAATGAAAATTAGTTCAGTAAAGGCATCTTTCGAACGTATCGAAGGAACGAAAATATTGAAATTAGAAAGAGGTGTGGAGACACTGTATATATCTTATAAGGGTTTATTGGAATTATGGAAATTGTGTGATATTATATCATATCGTTTGGAGGTTTTGAAGCAATTGAATTATAAAACATTCTACTCCAACATGATTCCATGCGTGATTGTTATGGGTGGTGACGTGAAGCTAAATGTTAAAGCATTTCTCAATAATGAAATATCTGACAAAGGGGCGATTACAAATGAATTAATAATGTTCGGAATTAATAAATTAATGTTTGACATAAGTATGCATAAAGCCGTTACTATGTAAATGTTTTGATTCATTATGTACACATTACTGTAAAATTGTAAACATATGAAATTAAAAATAAAATTTTCTGACAATATTGTTTTATCATTTACTCACCTAATGACTTTTCATATATAATGTTTAGCGACAAGAGTATCAGAGTAGTACACATTATCATCGCCAACTGTTAGAAACAAAAGCCATAAATGCGGCGTCTCGTCAAGAGAACACATTTTGAGAAGTAGTGTAAAACGAAAAGGTCGTGGTTTACTTAATACGTTAATTAATAAACTGCCAATAGAGTTACATATATCAGGTTACAAATACTGCGGTCCAGGCACAAAATTAGGTACTCGACTTAAAAGAGGAGACAGAAGTGTTAATGTATTGGACGAAGCGTGTAAGCAACACGACATTGCATATTCGTTAAGTGACGATTTAGATAAGCGTCACGAAGCAGATAGAAAATTGTATCAAGCGGCAGTACAAAGAGTTAAAAGTTCAGAAGCGGGACTTGGAGAGAGGGCACCGGCATTATCTGTAGCCGCCATAATGGGAGCTAAAACTAAGCTCGGAATGGGGAACAGTGGGAAGAGAAAACGTGCGATTAAGCGGAGGAAGCGCGGTGGTGAATTATCATTTCGGGAAGCTGTCAAGAAAGCTCGACATGTCATTTGGCACAGCGGTAACAAGAGCCTGTTAGAAAATGTTAAATTGGCGCAGTCAGTTTTAAAGAAAAACCACAAAAAAATAAGACCTCCACGTCAAAGAGTGATACCAATTCCTAAGAGAGGTTTTTTACCTTTAATTCCATTATTTGCAGCTTTGGGAGCAATAGGATCACTCGGTGGCGGTGCAGCTGCAATTGCTAAGGCGGTAAACGATGCAAAGGCTGCGAAAGAACAATTGAAAGAGGCAGAACGACATAATAGGGCTATGGAAACAAAAGCAGTGGGAAGTGGATTCTACATTAAACCTTACAAAACAGGATGAGGATTATATTTACGATCTAATTCAAAAAACTGAACGCATTGGGTAGCATATTGTAAGAATCATATATGTTAAATTTGACATCAAAAATAATATTAACAGCAATGTCAGTGTGTCGATCTACAGTGACTTTCATAAAGTTCGTAACAATTGGAATAAAATTTTTATTATTGATTAAAAAATAAATAAATTACAGTTCGTGCATCAATCAAGATAAAAAGCGATACAATTCCATCCAACCAGTCATTTAAAATATGGCTGAAAACTTGCCAAGTAGAAAGTCTAGAAAGTCTCGAAAATGAAAAATTGCGATAATTCGAAAGTTATTAATAAAGATTAATAACTGTTGTTGATTACACTTAATTTCATCTGAGTCCATCGATACTAGAAGAACTTTGTCTTCTAGTATCGATGGACTCAGATGAAATTAAGTGTAATCAACAACATACAGTGTTTAAATACAATATTTTGCTAAAATTATGACCAAAAATTCATTTTTTTAGAATTTTATTTTATGTGGTTTTAAAATTAAAACGTTGTTTTAAATCCTTCAAAAGCGGATATCATCCCGTTGTTTGATCTGTCTTTACTAAGACAAATACCTAATAATACTAATAAAGACCTACACCACTAATATGAAAATACTTCTTTAGATAGGACGCTTTTTATAAAAAATAGAAATTTCCCTTTAAAAAACACGTTTTTGTTACATTGCGTTTTAACAATAAATAAAAATTGTTTCCGTTTATTTTTTGCATAATAGAAAGATAAGATGTAAATACACTCTTTTTGTACAAAAAATGTTCCTTACAGCATATTAAATACATACTTCTGGTCTTTTGAAAATTTTTGTAAATTTTGAGCGATAATCTGTAAAATAGTGTTAGCCGTGAACTTAACGTCAAGCGAAAACATCAGTTGGTTCGTTGATATTTCTTATTCATAGCAAGGTTAACTTTTGTACATATTCCGTTAAAGATGCCGACAAAATTGACTCAACAAGAAAAAATTGAAATAATTTTAATTGCAGGGGATAATTATAAAACTTATAGAGATGCCGCTCAAATTTTTAACCGAAGATATCCCAACAAGATTATTTTACATGTGACGGTAGGCAGAACTGTTCCTAAATTTTAAAAAATAGTTCTGTCGAAAATAATTTTAAAAAACCACATGAGCATTGGGTTACAAATCGCTCATTAAATACAACAACGTCATAACTCAAAAAACCTTATTACGAAATAAACGGAATTTAAATTGTGATTTACCACATACTTTTTAGCAACCTTGTTGGTATATTTTGAAAGAGTAATCAAACGAGGTACTAAATAAAGTACTTTGATTTGTTTCACAAACTTGTGAAGGTCTACAGAAATTGTTAAACACGTGCCAGTCAGACTTGTGACATTATTGCCAAATAAACTAAGTTTGAAATGTGTCATAAGTTGCAATATGACTTTGTTGGTACAAATTAGAAAACAAAATTATTTTTTTATGACAATAATTTATTCAATTATTTGAAGTTGAGATACTATTCACAAATTCTGTTGATGTAAAAATGATGTAAATAATAAATAATAGACACACCATGTCTTATAAATAATTTTTTTTATTTGCAACATTTGAAAAATTATAAATTTGAGAACAATTTTATGAAAGGTAAGAGAAACTGTTGTAACAGGTTAACATTATTATAAATTACTATAAAAATTTTTATAGTATTTTGGAATGTGGTTCTTATTAACTAACTCCAAAAGATCGTTTTTTTTCTTTTCTGCAAGTCCAGGCTTATTTTTAAATGCACGCTTTAAAATTAGTTTGTTGGAATTTACTTGTTTTTTTTTTATAACTTGGACCTCCTGAAATTCGTCATTGTACGAATTTTTGTAATAGACCGAATTTGGAGAGTCTCGTGCAACCTTAATCACTTTTACATCATTGAGCTTTAAATTCGTCATATTTATGGGTCCAATGTTGGAAGCAAGTTCCTTCAGATCATAAAAATCTTCATAGCACAACTCATGTACAAAAAAAGATTCTCCTTGTTTTTTTGCAGCTCGAATAGCTGCAATGAATCCGTCAGGTGTATAAATTGCCCCACCTCTTAATTGACATTTCACCTGTCTTTCAATGAGCGAATGGGCCGAGTCACCTTCATTTTGCGTATGGCCCTTGATCAAGTATTTATGACAGATTGATTTTATACCGAGGCAGCGTATGGCATATAAGTACAGGGCCAACATAAATTTATTTTTTTGTTGGCCCACGCAATTATCGGAGTAAAAAATTACTTCGGCATCAGGCATGGTAGCTTTCTTCCTCAAATATTTCAATACACAAGTACCCAATTCATTTACGCCTCGATGGGCGTTGGACTCATCCCAAACGTAACATTCACAGTTATTTGTTTGCTAAAATTGAATACGTTTAGCTTCGATTTATAATAAAACACCGAAACGTCTCCTTTTGGTATTTGCATGACTGCTTGGAGATCGTAAACTGCTACAATGCCATTAAAGTCATTCTTCTGCTTATCGCGCTTCTTTTCTTCTCTTGACAGATTTTTTTCGATCAAATGCCTATCGTATTTCTCTTTTAGTTTTTCTTTCTCTTCATTATCGGCGTTCTCGTAGGCCACACAAGTTTCACATAAGTCTTTCTTAGGAACAAAGAACGAAATATTAAATTCCTCCGTAAACAACCGATGAAAAATCGCATAGCTTCCATAAGGTGTGTTTCGCTCTTCACATTTGGCTACATAGTCTCTGTGGATGTCTGCCAATGAGCGACTACCGTCAATAAATATTCGTGACGTATTTGCTCGGGTATAATGGCTTTCCATTTTTGGAATGGAATTGATATGCTCTCGAATTCCTTCTCGTATAGCCGGGTCCAGCGTCTTGTGCTTGCCGTGTTTTCCTCGCTGATCTGGTTCGAGTAGTACACCTGCCACTTTATTTCGTTTCTCCTGTACTGTACGTATTGTGCGATCATTTATGTTTAAAGTATTTTCAAAAAATACCTTACACACTCGGACTTTTTGGCCATTTTTAATGAAGTAGAACGCATTATTGTTTTGTCGTGGTTTTCTTGTACCTCCAACACGAGTGTATCGGTATCTCGGTACAATAGCAGTCATAGAATTGTTGATAAACTGTCTCTGTTTCTCAATATGACCCAATGACCAATAGGCTGAGAAAAGCTGTTCTCTTTCTTCTTGACCAAAGTTAGATGAACACTGCAACTTACATTTCTCTCCGCAGGGAGCTTTTATTTGCCTTCGTTCTCGAATATTTTTGTTCTTTGTATGAGTTTCATATGCTTCACCAGTATTTCTGAATTTCTTTAAGAGATTCCTCTTCCAATTTTCTGTATTTTTTTTTCGTTTAACACCTTTCTTGGGAGGACTCACCAAAATTACATTGTCTTGAGTAGATGTAGATGAAATATTACTATTGGTATTTGAATGTGAAATACTGTCGCCTGTGGAAGAAGTGCTCTCTTTGTTGTGATTATCAGAATAGTCTTCATTTTCACTCTCCGCATCACTTTTTGTAGGTATGTACAAATTGTCGTTAATAATATCATCACAATCTTCAGACGATGATTCGCTGCTTCCGGTAGATGAAGAACCAGAGGATAAAGAACTAGAGGATGATGATGTAGAAGTTTTTGAACACCTTAAGATATTTTGATTGTTTTGATTTTCCAAGGAATTTCCTGTATAAACAAGAAAATTAAATTCAAGTAGATTCTTGTCCGATGATAATTGTATAATAAATTATTAAAATGGACACTTGAACTTCGCACGATCGGTCTACGTTTCACTATCGATTGATAGCTATCAATCGATAGTGAAACGTAGAGCAATCGTGGGAAGTTCAAGTGTCCGTTTTAATAATTTATTATAAGAAAATTAAAAATAAAATCAACTCTCAATAGGTTTTAATTTGTTTGATACTATTGTATTTATCTATATAAAAAATGTAATTCATAAGAACTCATAGATACCTGATTCTTTTGAAGGCTTCCGCGTTAAGACATCATTTGCCGTAGCTTCGGTAATCACGTTCTGTGCTTTTTCAACAAGCAGGCACATTATTTTGCCACGAGAACTCATTTTAGGTAGCTGAAACTAACATAAACGAAACTTTAATCTTGCTTGAAAAACTTATCTCAAAATTTGACACAAGTCGACTGAAGTAATTATTATTATTATAGGAATAATGACATAAGCAAAAATGTTATGAAGTGTTTCAAGAGTTTGTGTATAATATTTGCAGCAAGAACGTCATAAAATCTTTTAAGTAAAAATTGTTAATCTGAATTGAATCGTCTATTCCTAGTAATATGGTCATATGAAAAAATAATTCTTTAAAGAAACATTATTTTAAATGTAATAACGTCACATTTCAAATGACATAAACCTTAATCATCTTCATTATCTAGTGCATAACGTCATAAGTCTAAATAATACGTTCTACATTATAATAAACAACAAAACAAAGAATTCTTACCTTCAAAGCAATAATGGTGTAAACATAAATATTACTATATTGCAGAAACTATCCACACACTACCACAATGAGCATAGATTCACAACTGAGATAATACAGTTTTGCTGCAATTTGAAAATACAAAATAAGATGGCCACAAATGAAAATTGTCCCATCTGGTGGCGAGTTTTTAAAGTACAGATATGACTGTCTAGCAGTTAAAAGGTAACACAAAGTACATTTCACTTATAATTATAACTCAAATTTGCTCGTTTTTGAGTTATGACGTTGTTGTATTTAATAAGCGAAATGATGAATTTCAATTTCCAAATTATCCGAGAATCTAAATTTATCTTTTAGTTCTGTCCACAGACTGTTGAAGAAAAATAAATTCAATTTTTATAAACCTAAATTTATTCATACGCTTGAGGGCAGAGAAAATGACCTCCGCATATATTTTTTTTTCTGGCTACAAGGAAAAATTGAAGAAGACAGATTATTTACAAAATTTATTTTATTCAGCGACGAATCAACTTTTAATTCGAACGGGATCATTTCTTCTCAAAATTGTAGATGGTGGGTGGATATCAATCCTCATTTTACAATTGAAACAAATGATCAGTATTCGTTCAGGATGAATGTTTGGTGTGGCATTTTTAGTAACCGGATTATTGGACCATTTTTTACACAAAATTTAACAGCTGAAAGATATCTACAATTTTTAAGTAATGAATTTTTTGACGAATTAGAAAACTTCATTTCAGAAGAAGGGCAACGAATGTATTTTCAGCAAGACGGGAGCACCTATTCATAGTACTTTGGCGGTTAGAAACTGGCTAGATACACATTTTCCTAAAAAATGGGTAGATATTCAGACATGCCTTGGCCATCACGATCACCCGACCTTATTCCATGTGATTTTTTATGGAGTTATTTAAAAAATAATGTTTATAAATAAAGACCTTTCAGAAACTCAAGAAACTCTCCGTCAGTGTGTAACCGAAATCTCTCCAGAGTATCTCATAAATATCCAAAGAGAAATGTAAGCGAGAACTATTTTGTGCTTAGAAAAGGCGGGAAAACATACTGAAATATAAATTTATAAACAATTGTGTTTCAATAATTTGTAATAATTGTAATTTTTTTTATTTGTTTTTGTTTTGCTGTTAGTTTGCTATAGTTTTGCTTTGTTGTCAGCTGTGCTTTTCTAAATAAATGAAGTTTAAAGAATAAAAGTAAATTTACAATTTGACAATATCTTAATTTTGAAACCACATAAGAAAGAATCCCAAAAAATAAGATTTTTGGTACCTAATAATTTCTATAAAATTTTGTATTTAAACACTATGTTATTGTTTGCACTTAATTTTGTCTAACTGCATCAATTCTACAAGAAAAAGTTTAATACTTTTCGAACTGCTGCAATTTTTCGATTTTGAGAATTTCGATTGTCCTTGTATACCGCCAAATTTTAAATGATTGATAAGGTGTGGTTGTGTTGTTTTTTGTTTTCATTGATGCACAAACTGATCTTAGTAATTTTCTTTTGCAAAAATCAATAATAAGAATTTTTCCCATTTGTTACGAACTTTATGAAAGACACTGTATGTATCATTATTCTATGTGCAAAGCGGATACTGATAAAGTTAGTCGGTGGTTAGTCGTGTTCAAGCTGGTTAAGAGACAGCATTATTTTACTTCTTTCCCGAAGAACAGGTTATGGGCCCAGTGCACGTGATGTATAAAGTAAATTTTAATGTTAATTAAATGTTAATTCTCTCATGATCTGAACATCTCAACAAAGGCTAAAATCTCCTATCAAGTGTTACAGACCTGAAAGCCCGGAAAAATTATGGAGACTGGGCGCTCGCTGTAAAAAACATGCTACGATCTGCACGGTTGCATAAACAGCAGGGAAACAGACACAGAAAAGGATGGAAAAGCCAAAGCAAAAATAATCTTGACGATAGTTTCTCTTTATGCCCACATTAAAGACGCGACATCAACAATGGATTTGTGGACGAAATTAAAAATGTTTTTGATAATACTGGTTTTACAAGAAGAATTGGTTTGTTGCGGACATTAATTTCAATCAGACTTGAAAGCTGTGATTCAACAGTCTTATGTATAGTACATACGGCTCAGAAATTGAAGAGTACAGGTTTCCAAATCGACGACAAGTGGATCGGTTCGTTGCTGTTAGCGAGTTTGTCTGAAAAATACACTCCGATGATAATGGCGATCGAGCATTCAGGGATGGAGTTAACGGTGGACAGCATAAAAACCAAACTGTTGAACCTGGGGCCCAATTCTTGAAATCATTCGACATCATGTCGTATGCGACATTACGTCAAAATGACGCAATTCCCGAACGATTTGTATAGTTTTGTATGGGAGTTTACGTCATTTTGACGTCATGTCGCATACGACATTTGTCGAGTGATTTCAAGAATTGGACCCATGGAACCAAACGATAATACCAATGCATTTGTCGGTATCCATTTTAAACATTTTAAAAGCTCGATGGAAACTAGATCTATAGGTGGCTCAAATTATTTTCTTCTTTTTGAAGATGATTATAGCAAAATGACTTGTATATTTTCTGAAAAACAAATATAATGTTTCTGACTGTTTTAAAAGGTTCAAAAGTCTTGTTGAAAATCAAAAAGATTGTAAGATAAAGATTTTAGGATCAGACAATGATGGAGAGCATTTGGAACAGTTTCTTGAAAAAGGTGGTACCATTAATCAAAAGACTAATCCTCATACTTCAGAGCAAAATGGTATGTTATAAAGGATGAATAGGTAGGTTAATGGTCGAAAAAGCGAAATGCTTGTTGTTTGATGCTAATCTAGATACTAAGTTTTGGGCGGAAACTGTGAATACGGCGGTATATTTAAAAAATAGATCTCTTGTGGCAGGTTTGGGAGATAAAACACCATTTAAAATATAGAATAACAAGAAACCAGACGTCAGCAAAATCAGAATATTTGGAAGTACTGCAATGGTTCATGTGCCAAAGGTTAACAGAACGAAGTGGCAAAAGAAATCTAAGAAAATGATTTTAGTAGGTTTCAGTGAAAATACTAAAGGTTACCGTGTATACAACAAGGAGAACAATAGTGTTAAAACAAGCCGAGATGTTATCATCATAGAAAACACTGACGAATTAAAAATTTTGATAAAGTGAGATTCAGTGGAAGATAGTAATTGTGTATCAGGAATAGATTCCTGATAACTCTTTGGAAGATAGTGATTGTGATTATATTCCTGATAACTCTTCGGAAGATCATACGCCAGAAACTTTGCGACAGTCTGGATGAACAAGAAAACCACCTCAATATTTAGATTATTTGATCTACATGTGCACTACAAAAAATGAAGATATTAATAGTGATCCAGTTACTATGAAAGAAGCGTTATCAAGGCCAGTCAAGGAGCAGTGGAAAGAGACAATGATAGAAGAATATTATTCGTTTATAGAGAATGAAGCTTGGGAGATCACAGAAATGCCTGCAGATGCCAATATCGTAAAGTGTAAATGAGTGTATAAAATAAAAAGGAACAGTGATGGTGATGTGCGTTACAAAGCGAGGTTAGTTGCCAAAGGTTACACTCAAAAATTGGGAATCGACTATGACGAAACCTTCTCATCCGTAGTCAGACACTCTACACTAAGGCTTTTATGGCCATTTGCACCAAACACTTAAGCTGTGCTTGAATTTAAGTGATGTTTATATTGAGACATTTTTAGGTGACACAGCATTGTGTAAGTCATATTTTAAGTGATCCTTAAAGTTACGTTGAGCTTCAGTGCCTGGTGCAAATGGCCATTAATTGCGTTGTCTTGTAAACTGAATCTGACAGTAACTCATTTAGATGTAATGGTCATTTAAATGAATTGTTGTACACGGGGCAACCAGAAGGATTTAAAATAAGTGACAGTGAAAATAAGTCCGGTATAAAAATGTAGATCATACTCTTAATAAGATAGATTATAAGAGATTTGAACTAGAATACTGTTTGTATATTAAAGCTAAGGAAAAATCATGGACAGTTATAGCTTTGTATGTCGATGATTTTTTTGTCTTTTCAAATGATACTTCAGAAACTGATTTTTTAAAATTTAAATTGAATGAAAAGTTTCAAATAAAGGCTTTAGGTGAAGCCAGACAATGCTTAGGTATGCATATTAATAGAAATAAAAAGGTTTAATATGTCAAACTGTGTAAGCCTATAAATACACTTTTAGAAAGGACCAATCGTAAAAATCAAGTTATTCCCCAGATAACTTTAACGGGAATTTGCCGCTATCACATGTGGTGGCACTCTTCTTTCTAAAATGATGCATCGTTTCTACACTTCAGTGATAATGAATATCCGGTTACACAATGTTTTAAGTGGCTGAATTTTGGACACACAAGCAAACAGTGCAAATCCAAAATACGATGTCAATGATATGGAGAGTCTCATATTTTGTGAAAATTGTATGTGCTAGTTGTAAGGGGGAACAAAAACCCGTTGACCATTATCATTCCAAATTTATTCGCAAATAATAATGATGGCATTCAAAAATATCTCTAAAATTTTACATTTAATTTTTTTCTGACTTCATAAATCAGTGGAAAACAGACAGTATATTTAATTGTCTTTCTTAACCATTGTTGCTGTGCCCAATAACTTGGAGATATATAAAATGAAAATCTTTGTTTCATAAGATTACCATTTGCCTTTATTCGGCAAGAAATCAGCGATTTATAGCAGCGGTTCTCAATCAGTGCACAATAAATGCACGTAATTTCTCGGCGTTTAACGTGTGAATCATAGCTCTTCTTATTGGGCGCAATTTAAAGTGCAGTGGCTTCTCCATAAACTACCGGCCTAAAGCGATGAATAAACGTAATCACCGGGTACGTATGATGAAGCACTTTTCAGAACAAGTTTCAATTACCATGAAAGATTTGATATAATAGCAGGTACAAACCGTGGTTCTTAAATCATAATGAGATAGATAGGTCGAGTTCAACAGTTACAGGCTTAGTTGAACGCTACACATAAATAAAAATAATTAATTTTAGTAAGTGTTTAATTCACAAATACACATACACCACACCATAATCACAAAACACAATGAAAACAAAAAAGGAAATACACGTTTATAATGGATAATGGACATGAGTATCTAAAATAAAAAACAAAATATACGTAATGCAATTATGTATGTACACAAAGCAATAAAAAAGTTTCAAAATCTTTACAGATTATAAAACATTATTACTCAAAAAGAAAGTATTGATCAAATTGTGTGATGCTTACAAGCATTCCAATTCAATACCATATAAAGGTCATGATTTTTTAAAACCCTGATGTGAATATTATACCTTTCATTAATATGTACGTACGTGGAAAAATAGGAACACCTAAAATCTTATTACTGATACTAACAAACTCGTGTTCTTGATTCTGTCAGTTTGTGTTTATGTAGACGACGTATTTAGTGATCTTAAACTGTTGTTAGAGTCCATTTATAAAGAGACTAAAGTGGCAGTTTGGAAGATTAAAGCCTAGTCCACAATTGCCCGGGAACGAGAACAGGAACCGGAACGGGAATGTTAAAAAAGTTAAATCATTTCATAATCGTACAAGTGTCCACAATGCATCGGTAAATACGGTAACGCTAATAAAGTTCCGCATCAACTTTTACGTTTCCATTGCGGAGCTTTATTAAGCGTTACCGTATTTACCGATGCATTGTGGACACTTGTACGATTATGAAGTGAATTAACTTCTTTAACGTTCCCTTTCCGGTTCCCGTTCTCGTTCCCGGGCAATTGTGGACTAGGTTTAATAGTGGAATAAACAACCGGCAAATTAAATCAAAGAAACTAAATTTATTTATAAAGAGAACAATTCGCTTTTGATTGGCCAGCTACTTTCGCCATTAAGGTCCGGTTTCTGGAAACGAATTTAACGACGCGTTAAACGGAAACGGGTTTTCGTAAACACTACTGACGTCTCTTCCTAAGAATTGTAACTCTCTGCGCAGCAGCTCCTCATCTAATAATGAACTTGAACTTTCGAATTCCGGAAGCTCCATTCTGTTCAAATAAACACACAACAAACACTACTAAAACGTAAAACTGTTTATGTACAAAATTGTAATGCTTCTTTAGAAATGTGATTTAATTTACGTCCACTGTATTAAAAAACCGTTAACACAAATAACTAAACCTCAAAAATCACCACAATGTTTTGCCACATAGGTTAGGTAGGTTAACATTAATTTATATAAATTGCGCATGCGCCGATTAATCTAACGGACCCGTTTGCAATGCCAAATTAACAGGCACGTTAATACTGTTTATGGAAACCCGTTTGCTACTTTAATGCGTCGTTAAACTAATCGGCCCGTTAAATCGATTCCAGGGTTGCGCTCGCAATCATAGCCTCGAGAGGGTCTTGAGCGTGTAATCGCGTCTTTCTCACTCACGATTTTTAACATATTTTGCGTCTCACTCATCCGTTTCAAAACGGCTTGTGTTTACATTATTTCCATGATAACGGGCGCACTCTAAGCTCCTACTTAAAAGTGGGATGTGAAAAGTGCGTCCGTTGTCATGGAAATGACGTAAATAAAGGACGTTGTGAACTAGTCACAAAATGTGTTAATAAGCGTGAATGAGAAAGTGAGAAAGACGCGATTACACGCCTAAGATACTCTCGGAGCTACGATTGTGAACGCAGCCCAGAAACTATAGTTCTAACAAGTGTAGCTAGAGCAACGTTTAATCGGACCGTTCGCTTAATGAAATGTTCCAGAAACTCGACCTAAGGGATACAAATATTAAGCTAAAATCGATTAAATATAATTTACTAGTGAAGGAAGACTAATGCACCCGGGACATATTATGACAATAGATGCTGAAAAATTGAAAGCTATAGAAGAGTTTCCAATTCGCAGAAATGTTAAAGATGTGAGGTCGTTAGTATAGACGGTTTACAAAATACTTGTTTAATATTGCGAAATCATTAATAATGTAACCAAATATGGAGACATTTCAAACAGACGAAAAGGTATTAGAAGCAATTAAATCGTTAAAATCGGCAATAACTAGCGAATAACTTTTCAGAACCTTTTGTTTTGGCACAGATGCTAGTGATGGTAGAGTAGACTTGATAGTTAGTTAAGTACGAGAAGGATTTTAAAAACCTAGTTTTTGCAAGTCGTAAATTATAGTGTTACTGAAAAGCTGTAATTTTTGGAATTAAAATAATTTAGATGCTACCTGTACGGCCGCAAATTTGCCTTGGTTACAAATCACAGACCTTTAAAATGGATGTTGACTTTGGAAGACCCCTATTCGGCTTTAGCTCGATAGCCTTTGTTATTACCCGAATATGAGTGGAATATGAAGTGAGACATATTTATCCTTCAAATTTTGAAAAATTTCTAAATTATCGGGCCAAAAATAAAATTGAAAAAGTTAGTAATCTATTCGCTGATATAGGACAATGTTCGTTAGCTCACACTATATTCAAAGATTTTTATATGAATAAGTGGATAGCAAGGGAACTTAAAGTACAATTTGGTTCAAGTTGGAACTTTTAAGGCAAAACAGAAATGTGGGAGAATTGGCTATTTTGAGATTCAGACTTTTGGTTATTAGTCGGTGGATATGTATGTACGTTTAGACATTTGTCATTCAATGCGATTTTCCAATCATTTAGTTCTATACCTTGTTAATTCTAAAAATATGATTGAAAAGTTGCACGGAGCAAGAATAATATTTTTATAATTATTATTGTATCTGTTGCTACATGTAGGAAGCTCATGATATTTCTATCGCCACCGATGACTCCTTGAATAATGCAGTTTTACATTTGCTTCCTAAATCGCTCACTCCCACTCTTTGATATATTCCATGATTGGGAATATGTGTACACTCTGAGAAGCAAATTTTCGTATTTTGTACGTGAGAGGTGGACTCAATCTGCATCCCTCCTTAAACGCCAGACAATTTAACACAAACAACAGTTGCTCAAATGCCACGATATAATAAAAATACTAAAGTTTGCCCCAACAGCCTACTCTTATCGTCCCAAAGTTTAAGCCTTAAAACTCCAAATTACGACACGAAACGGAAACGGAAAGTACAAAGTAAATATCGTGCGTCGACTGCTAATTGACCTGCCTGACCAAGCCGCATGAAAAGAAATTATCGAAAAATAATGTGAGAATGGACCTGATGCAACAAATATGGAACGGCCAGGGTCTACACAATGAAACTTAATTAACAAAATAGAAAAAGGAAAAATACCAAAACCGATCGTAACAACACAGAGCAGTTTTTTATGGGACAGTCTGTTTCTCTTATTATAGTCGGATTCTACATTACTCTCCCTTCCTAAAAATACGAGGAATGAACTGATTGTGATGCACATTCTCCTGAAGAACAAATATTTATTTAATAATATTAATAAATTAATATATATTTTTTAAGTTAGTAGGTAAAAATTTTGCAAGAAATCGTAATGTTACAGTAAGGGGTTTATGGGGTGTTATACTTTTTGATAAATTATAGTCAAACCATAAACGTCGAAATTCCTTTGTTTGTTTGTGCGTTTCTAGATTGAGTTATAGGTAGTCAGGTAGCCAGGAATCTCTTGGCTTCTATTTATACAATATGAAATTTTAGCTCATATTTTCACCTAATCTTCACTCTTGATCAAGTGCTTATCTAAGCATAGATATTTTTATTTTTTCTATTTTCGTTTATGAAACATGCTTAGTCGATAAAATACTGTAATTTCTTCAAATAAAACAAAGGGTAGGGTAGGTGGGGGCAAAAGATTCCATGGGGCAAAAAGTTCCACTGGCATTTGAAAAAAAGCGGGAAGAGTTTGAGAGGACATCCAGGTGGCAGTGGTTCCTCTGACTTCTTATCAGTTGCTACACCAACATTGCGTTCGGATCGTTTATGTGATAGAAAATGAGGTAAGTGTGTTTTGGACGCTTTCGATGTAATTTTAAGCAATTTTCATAAGACTGTTGACCAAAGATAGAAAGTCAAAACAGTTTCGGCGATATTTTCCCGTTATTGTGTGGTAATAGACCTCCTGAATCCTCTCATTAGATTCTCCATTACTTGAAATAAACGTTGGGAATCATTCCTAAACTAGAAAATCCTCTTTGGGGCATAAGTTTCCACAGGCCACACTTGAGACTGGTGGAAACATTTTTATTTTATATTTGTCATGTTCCATCAGAATTATTAAGTGCACTTTTATTTACTCTAAAAAAAAGTATACCTTTGGCATTTATGGGCAGCAAATATCTGATAGTTGTGGAAATTGTTTCAGAGTTTACAAGAGGAAAACTGATCGAAAACCCTTCACCGAGGCGCTCTTTGAACAGGCAAAATCTTTAATTACGAAAGGAGTCAAAATTCACCAGGCAGCCAAGGCTGTTGGTTTTTCTCACACCGCATTTCCAGTGGAATCTCTTGCCCCACTCGATGGGGCAAAAGGTTCCAAAGAGGTTTTTTAAATAGATAAATGGGAAATTAGCTAACTTCATCTCTGAGGAAAATTCTTTCCTATTTACTGAAGCTAGAGGAGATATTTAACTAGGATACAAGCCAGTTTTCTGGTTTCTAGGACGTTCTGGGATACCAGGGGAAAGCCAAATGTCGAAACTGGAACCTTCTGCCTCCACCTACCCTATATAAGAATTTTTGAAAGGTGAAATATCATATAAAAAATGTATAATAAGAATAAATAAAAAATTCAAATTACTGTCATTACTTAATTTAATGTTTGAATTGGCTTCCGGTTGAAACCGCGTCACGCTGACTTCTTCTACTGCCGATGTTTCGTTCTCCATTGTAGAAGAACTTCCTCAGGGCTGCTGCTGCTGGTGTTGCTGCTGCTTCTCGTTAGTCGTTGAGACTGAGTGGGTATGTTTGTTATCGTGGTCGGTGGGGGTAGTGGGTGAGCGATGAGCGGAGATTGGTCTGTTGGGGCCGCTAATAAGATGTTTCCAGGTATTGAGGAGGTAAAAGCCATTATCACGGTTCAGGGTATTGGGGTGTTTGAGGATTTCTATGGATTCACGGATATTGCAATTGAAAAAATGAGATGAGCGGGCTAGAAGTTTCGTGCCGGAAAATAGGATTTGATGACCGGTTTCTAGTTTGTGTTCAGCCAGGGCCGAGCCAGTTGTTTGTGGTACCCTAGTACAGTGTTCATGTTCAGAAACACGAGTGCTCACAGATCGATTTTTTTTCACCGATGTGTACACGTCAACAGAAACATGGAAATCTATACACCCTGTACAGAAATTAGGGGACTCGGTGGTCGTAGCACTGTTCCTTGCATGATTCTAAGAAGAAAATCTTAATACAAAAACTTTGTACGAGCCCTCCTCTTCATAAGAGAGGTCATCAAAGTTGAAGGTATGAGGAATGAAAAATGCGTTTTAAGCGCATTTAACTGACCAAAATTTGTTCATATTATAATTATGTAGAAGTTTTTGTTATCCTTGCAATTTGTCCTCATTTTAAACTGTTTTAACATGTCTTCAACGAATTACCAGAGTGTTTCGCTGAAATTTTTAAGTATTGTGGCAAAAAAATATTTACCTATTCAAGCAACAAGCGTATCCTCCGAAAGGGTTTTTACCTCTCTTTTACCACTCTTTTACCTCTTTACTTTATCAGGTATCTTTGACGGCGCTCCGTCAGAGACGGTACTCGGATTTAGGTACCTCAAGAACTCATCAGGCCAAATCGGAGTTTTGTCCCAAGCTGCCAACTATACATTCAAAACTACAAACGAGTACGTGCAGTTCATCGACTATGACCGACAACACATTTCCTTCGATGTCACAAATGTCGTATACAATTCATAACTTTTATGATTGTTACGTCCTTTCGTTACCACCTTTCATTTCTAACATCTTTAAATGCATCGTAACATTCCTTTCGTTTTTGTTTAAATTTGTTAAGAAAATTCTACAGTTTATTTTATTAATTATTATTCTTCCGTTTGTTTTGTTATTGTTAGTTTCTTCACTGTTCTTCTAGTACACTGAGAAAACAAAATGCATTGATATAACAGTTTTCTTTTTGTTGTGAATGAAAATGTTGATTACACTAAAATTTTTGTTAAATAGGTATACATACACATGTTACTGCAACAAAAATATCATTTTAATTTTGTGTGGTTACTTTAAATAAAATTTATTATTACAGAAATGTACAACTAAATATTTGGTTTATTGTAAACAAAGTATTTGTGTAACATAACAGTAAGCTATTTGATTTACTTGTTTTGACACAGTAATCTGATTAATACAAAATAAAATTAATGACATTTATATAAACGTTAAATTATAAAAAAAAATTGTTTGAACGTATTGAAACGAAATGTTTTGTTGGATTAACAGTT
Organism: Dorcus parallelipipedus; assembly: GCA_958336345.1. Classification (NCBI taxonomy): domain Eukaryota; kingdom Metazoa; phylum Arthropoda; class Insecta; order Coleoptera; family Lucanidae; genus Dorcus; species Dorcus parallelipipedus. The sequence continues at coordinate 37,349,806 of OY284478.1, forward strand.
TTTTGGTTGGATTAACACATCTTGTTTTCTCAATGTATGTACTAATCGAACAGTGTTTATTTTTATTTCAGTTTTTCCATACATTCTATTTTGCTTTCTTATGTTTAGGTTTACTGCTTATTTCTGTTCATTTATTTGTTTTATATATAAAATTTTATACGAGCCCAGAATCATATCATTTGGCCCAAGTTAGGATTTTACAAGTCACGTTTTAAATAATTTTGTTTTACAAACCTAAAGAAGTATTTCAGATTAATGTCTCTTAAACATAATTTTCAAGGTTTTCAACGATATTTCAAACAGTTTTAGCAATAATAAATGTCTATAAATTAAATTAACACTTACACTGTCCATATAGCAATTTCATTTAGATCGCTATATGTCCGCCACAAAGATTTTCCAGCCCCATATATGGGTCACGCGACTCTTTTAAAATTATTTGAAATAGAACGGTATCAGATATCAATAATTTTTTTTCAAATGGTCTTCTTGAGTCCCTTGAAAATCAGATGGTTATTATTTTCACGTCCAAGTAATACATTTTTAGAAATGAGAACCATGATTCTGACCCACATATGAGTCACGGACTTGTGGTTCAAGAGCAGCATGAACCACATATGGATCATTGGATAGTGAACGTATTAAATTATTTAAAAAGTTATCTGTAAAATGTAAAATGGGCCAAACGATATGATTCTGGGCTCGTATATGTTTATAAATTTTTCAGCAAAGGTGGAAACATTATTACTGACATGAGAAGTTCTTTAACTTCTGAACATGCAGAAGAACTAATATTTTTATCTTTAAATAAAAATCATATTCGAAAATAAATAACTGTATATGATTATTTAAATATTACTCTGTTAATATTATTGGTATCACTGATATTATATATCGACATTATCGATATCATGTTTTCAGTATTAATTTTCGATAAGCTAAAATCGATATCGGTTATCGATATATCGATTAATATTTCTATTTTTAAGTTATTGATAACCGATAGTGAAAACATGATATCATGTACTCCTACAGAAGTTGTACAAATTATTGTTTTCCTCAATCATAACAATAAAAAATTTTAAAAAGATATTGTTAGCAAAAAGACTAGTTCTCACGCCAAAACGTGTGAAATGAGCGCGCCCGAATAAGTTAATACACGAAAGTTTAAATAAAAATCTTGCTGGACTTTAATATTTCATATTTATAAATTTTAACTGGAAAAGTATCTCAAAATTTTCTTTAGTCGTGTAATGTAAAATAATTCTAAAATTTCTAAATATTGTAACGATTTTACGGGTTCTATTAAATTTTATTTTAAACAAAACACGAAATAGTTAATAAACTAATTTATTTGAAAGCAAACGAATTAACACTAATTTAAACAATATTTTATTTACAAACTTATACGTAATTTATTTTAACAGTATTTATATGTTCTACAAGGACAATTATTTGCCGTAAAAATAAAATCATTTCACTAGTATGTCAATAAAATTCTTTGTAGGTTGGTGAGTTAATTGCGTTGACTATGGGACGAAAAGTTGTATCGGTTTTGTGGGAATTCTGGAGTCACGGGGATCAAAAAATATTTTTAAGGCCGTTATGATACGTTCTATACGTGAGGTTGGCTTGCGTCGCAAGGGTTGGTAGGAAGGGTCGTCTAACAGGTGTTTTCTGGTCGTATTTTGCATGGGACAAAACTACAGTGGCATTCCCTTTGTCCGGGGAGAGTATGACTATGTATGGGTTAGTTGTCAGGGTTTTGAGAACTTGAAATTCAGTTTTTGTACAATTTGGTGAAGGAGGTTTGGCTGCAATAACTAAAAATACAAACAATGCAACGAAAATTTATTTGAAGAGGGGTCAATCCATATGAAGTGATCCAATAAAAATATTTTTGGTTGCTTGACCATTTTAAATATTTTAATTTTTTTTATATATTATTGCCATATGTACTGGGAGTACAAAAATGATGTTATTAAATTTTTATCTCAGCCCGTTTGTTTGTGGCGGCAATTTTTGTTTTGCAACGCACACCAATTAGGGAGTTTGCAGACGTTAACGTAAACTTATTTTTCTTAGGACTGGATTATGCTAGAACACTGCAACAAAGAGCATTTTATTCAGCATTTCCTCCTTTTTAATTTTGTGTCTCAGCATAAAAAAGCCTTATTTGTTCCCTTATAGGTGAAAATGTTCCTTAAAGTTTGGCAACGGAATTTAACAAATGCCACTTTTTGGAGCCTAAGTTTATGATGAAGGGGTGGTATATCACAGTAGATTTTTTAATTGCAATTACATATACTACTGTATTCACTACAGCTAGAGTCATAATCTTTTGTAAGATTAAAGATTAAAGACCAAACTTAGTTAGAAAGGAGATTAAAAAATCTAAGGGGATGTGATCACTGGACGATTAATAAAAAGCAACTCCTCTGTTTAAGGTCTCAATATTTCGTTGTATTTTTTCAACTTCATCAGAAGGTTTACTACAATGGTTACAAGTAAGAGTTGATTTTACCATCTAATTCGCAAGATAAATAATACTTACAACTAGAGATGGATGAATTGGTCAACAATTAAACTCATTAAAATGTTGATTGAGACAACATTATATGTTAACATGAGTTTAATTGTTGACCAATTCATACACCTCTAGTTATAAGTATTTATCTTACGAATTAGATGGTAAAATCAACTCTTGTTTGTAACCATTGTAGTAAAGCTCCTGATGAAGTTGAAAAAATACAACGAAACATCAAGGCCTTAAACAAAGGAGTTGCTTTTTATTAATCGTCCAGTGACCACATCCCGTTAGATTTTTTAATCTCCTTTCACAAATTTAAATTCCTATTTCCACAGACATTTCAATGTTATGCTTTAAAATAAAAGGAATCCACAACTTAAGTCAAAAAAAGTTTATTATTATATTTGGAATAACCTATTGATCTTAACAAAATTAAGAAAAACAAGAAATTATCATAAATTTCATGGAGTTTCGGAAAACGTAATTAGGTGCTTTGCAAAATCAAAAACTGACATTTACAAAGACCACTGTTTCTGTAAAATTGTGCCCTTGACTTTACAAACAAATGACTTAAATTAGTGGCATGTGTGTATGATGGACAGTGCAATTGATAATAGGTTGGCAGAGGTTGAGCAACTAAATTTTGTAAATAGTGAGGTGTATGTACTAGAGATGTAATTTTTCCGGAAAAATAAAAAAGATAGAAATTTTTCGATGACCGTTTCCAGTAATTTACCAGAAAATTTCAGAATCAGTTATAGTATTTCTTAAAGAAAAAGAAATTTATAAACTCGGGAGCAAACGCTACAACGCTAGTTAAAATAGTACCAAATACTAGTACAACGGTAATATAAAAATTGACAGAAATTACAAAATAATGTGTATTCACAAACCAAACTTATGCTCTGGCGTTCGCTTATAATTTATAAATTGTACGTATAGGTATTTTTTCGCATTTTGGGCGCATAATCTTTTGAAGTTAGTTTAGACATTACATTTTAATAAATGATTTTATGTTAAACTACACAAGCACAACAAGTAATAACTTCGTTAAATTTTCGTCGGAAATTTTCCAGAAAAATTGGTCAGAAAGTTTATGGAAAATTTCCATTTTAGAAAATTTCCAAATTGGAAAATTTCTGAACCCACATCCCTAGTATGTATACTTTCACCATCCTGCAGGGCCTAGAACGTCTTTCAAGAAGTCTGCTAGTGATAAAGTGTGGGTGCCTACTAAAAATATTTTAAGAGGAATATCACCTCTTGAACTTACAACTGCAACTGAAAGATCACATAACATTTCGCAAAATCTGTCTGAAGAAATAAGCGTGCTTCTTAACAGTCATTCTGATTAAACAAAATATCAAACATAAGTTTTTCTCAATTTTGTTAAGATCATTAGGTTAATCGAAATATAATAATAAACTTTTTCTTGTGTTGAGTTGTGGATTCCTTTTATTTTAAAACATAACTTTGAAATGTCTGTGGAAGTAGGAATTCAAATTTGTGTTGTGTGCAATTAAAAGCCGTTGATTTTAATGCGGTTTAAACACAATTCCATGTTAATTTTTTTACACTTTTTGAAAATTCACTTTTTCCATAGTAAAATATCAAAGTTGAAATTTTTACTGTAGTTTCCTCTTATACAGGTTGACACTCTTTAAAAAAATTAGATGTTTATCCCATGTCCCACCAGAGATATTATCAGAAATATTTTATGTACAAGCTTAAGAGAGGTACACGAAACGTCCACCAGATTAGCGCCACCTTCGTATCCTACGCAGTTGGAGGAGTGGGGGAACATCTCGGGGCATTAGCTATTAAGACGTAAAATAAATAGCACTAGCACTAATTATATTTTGATAAAAAATAAAATAAGGCGTTCCAGTTTGAGTGTGTTGTTTATCATCCCCTTTATCGCCAATATCAGAAGTGGTATAGGGAAAGGGTTGTGAGTGAAAACAAGAAATAAGAAAAATGAAGAAAACCACGCGAAAACGGGATTCTCCGGTTATAGAGCAGGAGCCAGAATTGTCAACCGCTCCAAGTACGTTAGATGAAGTTTTGGGTTCAATGCAACGTTACGTGGATTCAATGGAAAATGTTGCGTCCTCTGTTATTCATGGTCTAAGAGCTGCCAGCGAAAGTCGAAGAGACATAACACATCGCGATTTTGGAGCCGAAGATATAAATCTCTCCGTATTCGACCCTAAAGAAGATGACGTTAGAGATTGGATTACCGATGTGGAACGAGCCAGGGAAATGTACGGATGGGATGATTACGAAACCATGCATTTGATTCCACCTTACCTATTCGGGGAGGCTTTAGACTGGTTCAAGCAATGGAAGGTGTCCGACAGAAAATGGTCAAATTTTGTAGCCGAACTGCGTTGTTCTTTCCCATGGAGAATCGACTTCGGTATGAGGTTTGAGAAAGCAGCTGAATGTAAGTCTGATTCTTTTTCATCTTATGCTAGTTACGCGAGAACTAAATTGGCTTATTTACACCGCTTAAACAAAAATTTTACTGACGTCGAGCTCATAAGTATTATCTGTAGAGGTATTGAAAGTAAACGAACGCGTGATGAGGTTAAACAAGACAAACGGTAACGGAACTAATTTCCTTTTTGTGTGACCTTGATGAATCGGGAATATCTATTATCACTGAACGTAAATCTAAAAATCATCGCACCTTTTCTAATGATGCAAGTGGCTATTTACACGCAACGAAGCCGGCGGTGGCGACGACGGACCGGCGATGTTTTGGCTGCGGCCGACGGGGCCATTTAAGGCCGCGCTCACACTGATGAAGCAAAAACGTTTTCGGACAAAACGTTTTGCTGTATTGTAAAACGTTTCGGCTAGGCTCACACTGATAAATCGAAAACGTTTTCGGACAAAATGTCTTGCTGCATTATAAAACAGTGTGACGTATATTAAAGAGACAAAAAACGTCCTTCTATTGATATATTTACTTCTCGGCGTCTACTTGCATAACCCCAAGTCTTTTTTTATCTATATTGGGGATTTTAAAACCCTGTTGGTTAACTTCCTTCATTACTAACAGCAAAAATAAATAATTAAAAATGCCTTCGAATAAAACAACGGACTGTTAACTTTGGGGGCCGCATTAACATTGTTTGGGGGCTTACCTAATAAACTCAAATTTGTTGTAGCGATTCATTCGCCATTTTGTCGAAAAACTCTTTATTTATTTATTTATTTTTCTTATTTATTTTATTTGATGCACTTGAATATACAAACTTTTATATGTAAACAGTTACAATAAGAAAAGGTTTTATGTACATAACAAACATCAAACATCAAAAATAAAATGTTTAGGTATTACTTTTAATAACAAACAAAAAAAACGAAGGAACAAATTCTCAGGTCAAGAATAAAGATAAAAAAATAAAAACAAAAATCGCCGTGTTTACTATTTATTGTCATTAAAACATTGATTTTTAATATTTTATTCAAATGCAATATTGTTGCAAACCAACGATTTAAACTTTACCTAGTTACGAAAAAAATTTTGAATAAATATTTAAGAAAGTTATTCTCTTCTATAATTTCCAAATGTTCTTTATTGCAAACTACTTTCACCCATAAAGGCATCTTCAGTGCATCAAACCTTCAAGTTAAAAAATACATAATAGTAAAATATAATATTAAGTTAACAATAAAAATTACTTACGGGTATTTTATAAAATTAAGATTTTAAATTATGCGTAGAATAGATGTAAGTTGTACGTATTTTTTTTGTAAAATGTCATGAAATAATAAATAAATAAATAGCTGAAGAACGTAAAAATTTAGCTATGTGTTTTATTAGATACAGGTTACGAATTCAAATACAAGATTTCCAATCAATCGAACTAAAGAAATTATTTGTGTTGTAAAATGTCATGAAATAATAAATAAATAAATATCTGAAGAACGTAAAAATTTAGCTATGTGTTTTATTAGATACAGGTTACGAATTCAAATACTAGATTTCCAATCAATGGAACTAAAGAAATTATTTGTGTTGGAAAAAGTTTGTTCATTAAGAATAGCATTAGGAAATAAGAAAGTATGTAAAAATATTTCTAAATTTTCAGCGATATCTAATTTGGTGCCTTTCAAAAAATTATGTAATAATTTTGTGTTAATTGTAGGGTCAAAATTGTGGGATTAGCAAAACTAGAATCAGATTTATTTAAACGTAAAGATCGTAAGTGTTCTTTAATTCTAATTCTAATTCTTCCAGTTTGTCCAATGTATACTGCTTGACATGAATTACAATTTAATGAATAAACTCCGCTTTTGGAAAAATTATCAATCTGATCTTTATTTTTACAAAATAAATTTGAGAAATTAACTTGAGGCATCTTCAGATGCATCTTCAGATGCCTTTATAGGTTAAACTAGTTTGCAATAAAGAACATTTGGAAATTATAGAAAAGAATATCTTTCTTAAATATTTATAACAGAATCTATAAACAGCATGGAGAATTTCAACATTAATATGAAGTCAGCAAGTCTAGCTGTGTTACTCCAACAATTTAGAAAATTATCCTTTAAGAAAAAGAACATATTTTTAACCATTTGGTTCCTCAAAAAATGCAAATGTCATGGTGTTCTCCCTAATTTCATTACAAGAAATCTGAAGAATAATCTCCACACTAATTCTTCAAAATTAGCAATCATGAAGGCAAGAAGTTTTTGGCTGAATTTCGAAATAAGAACTTCGTATGGAAAATTGCAGTCAATATCGAGAAATCTATATTTCATCCGTTCAGAACTTGTCAAGAGGATCCATGGGCTAGAATGGGATGTCTTGGAATCTACAATTAAGGAGTACACAATGCATACACTTGATATTAGATTTAGAAATCTTGAAAAGAAGTTACAATACCTTATTAATTCAAATTTAAGAAATTATAATTCAAACATAAATGACAGTACAAATGTCACAAATGTAACTTCTTCATATGACATTTCAGTAGATTATAATTTTAATTTTAAATACACCAACAACACTTTGAACAACTCATATTATAATAATTTATCTATATCACCTAATAATTTTTCAAATAACTTTTCAAACAATTTATACAACTCTAATTTACACACTCTACCTACCAACGTTTTTGATAATAGTTTAAACAATTTATACAACCCACACATTTACAATTTACATTCTTCTTCTACAAATTCTATTAATTATACACAACATTTTAACAGTCCCACTAATTTATCAATTCCAGTACAACTTTTCCATCAGTTAGACAACATTTTGACAATGATACTCTTTCTAATGTCACTTATCTGTATTTATTGACAACAAAAATGAAAATAATTTCTTACCTGAGGTTACGAAGTCTGATATACAAAATTCCAACGTTTCTGAATCTGATTCTTTTCAAAATCCTGAAACTTCTAAATATCATAATTTAAATTAAGAAGTTAATGATTTATTTCAATATCCACCGAATCTAACTCATAAATTCAATCATAACATTCTTAACTTATCTAATATGAATTTTAATGAATCAGAATTAAACATTCTAAAATTAGGACTAAAATTTTCTCCTATATCAAAATTAAATTTTAATTGTATTAAGAAACTTGTAATCAATATAGAAAATATTATTTCTAAATTAGACACTCATTTAAAAAAACCTACACAAAATACAATTTCTCACATCATTAATAAATCTCTAGCTGATAATAAACATAAAAGACTTAGTCTTTCTCAAAAAGATTTCATTAAAAAAGTTCATTTAATTAAAAATAAAATTATTAGTTGTAACATTGTAATTACAAAATCAGATAAAGGTAATGGAGTAGTAATTTTAGACAAACGTACTTATATAGATAAAGTAGAATCTTTTCTTGGAAATAATGGTTTTTCATTACTTCAAAATAATCCTTTACCTTCTTATTGTACACTTTTACTAAAATTTCTAAATAATAATAAAAATAATTCTTTAGTTAACATTTATACACTTAAAACAATGAATCCACAAATTCCTAGGTTATACGGACTTCCTAAAACACATAAACCTAATTGCCCAATACGCCCAGTTGTTTCCTTTATTAATTCACCAGCACATGTGTTATTAAAATTTCTAGTTTCATTTTACAAAAGTCATTTACAATACAAACCGAAATACAGTATTAAAAATTCTTACGATCTTATTGATAGACTAAATCTAACTTATATTTCAAATCATAGTATACTAATTTCTTTAGATGTTTGCAATCTCTTTACATCAATACCTGCTTCTGAAAGTATTGAAATTGTTAATGATTTATTAATGTCTTCTAACTTATCAGATGAAGATACCAAATTCATTAATTCTTTGTTAAAAATTACACTTGATCAAAAATTTTTTGTTTTCAACAATAAATTTTATTCTCAAACAGATGGATTAGCAATGGGTTGTGGCTTATCACCCCTTTTGGCCGATTTATTCATGGATAAATTAGAATCGGAATATTTTTCTTCAGTTAATTCTTGCAAAAATTATATTAAATTTTATGTTCGATATGTTGATGACATTCTTATTATTTATGACGGTCCATCTTCTTCTCTTATAAATCTTTTAGATGAATTTAACTCATTAGATCCAAAAATTAAATTTACTTTAGAAAAAGAAGTTAATAATTCAATTAATTACTTAAATTTAACAATAACGAAATTTAATAACTCTCTTCAATATAAAATATTTCATAAAACTACACAAACATATAATTGCATAAATTTTAAGTCTTTTCATCCTTTCGAACATAAATTTGCTGCTTTTCAATCATTTTTTCATCGTTCTTTTTCTGTTCCTATGAATGAAATAAATTTTAGAAAAGAAATTAGTATAATCATCCAAATTGCTTATCTTAATGACTTTCCTATTAAACCAATACATAATATTTTTAACAAAATTAGAAATAAATTACTAAACAACATCATTTTCCCAACAATTACAGAAAATAATAATTCAATAAATAATTTTTTCTCTATTCCGTATGTGGATACTTTGTCAGTCAAACTAAAGAAATTATTAAAAACATTAGGAATACAAATTTCATTTTCAAATCAAGTTAATTTCTCAAATTTATTTTGTAAAAATAAAGATCAGATTGATAATTTTTCCAAAAGCGGAGTTTATTCATTAAATTGTAATTCATGTCAAGCAGTATACATTGGACAGACTGGAAGAAGTCTTCAAATTAGAATTAAGGAACACTTACGATCTTTACGTTTAAATAAATCTGATTCTAGTTTTGCTAATCACCTTTTAGAAACTTCCCACAATTTTGACCCTACAATTAACACAAAATTATTACATAATTTTTTGAAAGGCACCAAATTAGATATCGCTGAAAATTTAGAAATATTTTTATATACTTTCTTATTTCCTAATGCTATTCTTAATGAACAAACTTTTACCAACACAAATAATTTCTTTAGTTCCATTGATTGGAAATCTTGTATTTGAATTCGTAACCTGTATCTAATAAAACACATAGCTAAATTTTTACGTTCTTCAGATATTTATTTATTTATTATTTCATGACATTTTACAAAAAAAATTCATACAACTTACATCTATTCTACGCATAATTTAAAATCTTAATTTTATAAAATACCCGTAAGTAATTTTTATTGTTAACTTAATATTATATTTTACTATTATGTATTTTTTAACTTGAAGGTTTGATGCACTGAAGATGCCTTTATAGGTGAAACTAGTTTGCAATAAACAACATTTGGAAATTATAGAAAAGAATATCTTTCTTAAATATTTATAACAGAATCTATAAACAGCATGGAGAATTTTAACATTAAATTTTGAATATTTTCTTTTTTCTGAAATTTTAAATTTAGATTGTTTTTAGTTTTATTTTTTGATAACGAGGGGGGCCCTTTGATTGAACGGGGCCTTGGGCTGCAGCCCTTAAAAACCGTGTCTAAATCCGCTCTTGTTTGCACATCTAACAAGAGGAAACACTTCGAAATGTTTGGTTCGCTTAATTATATTGATAAGAAAGTAAAGCCTAGCATAAGCTTCGCTGGTTTTTTTTACGATGCATTTAATGCAACGAAATAATCGCCTTGTGGAACCTGCACGTTGCGATTTTGCATATCTCTTTCTCTCCCATTTTGTTTGATCGAAAGTAGATAGGTATTCTCTCTCTGTCAAAGAAACTACCCATGTGAACCTGGCGCCCAACTTCATCAAATTTTTTTCTAAATAATTTAGTGGGTTTGTACCCCGTTTGTACCCGTTTGTACCACTTTTTATTTCGTTTGTACCTCAAAGGGTAACAAAATAAAAAATAATTAAAAAATAACCGGCGCCCAACTTTAAGACATTTTAATTTCGTTAACGCCATTCGATAGAGAATCGTTTGTACCTGTTTGTACCTCTCCTCATTTCGTTTGTACCTCAAAGGGAACGAAATAAAAAATTATTAAAAAAATAACCGTCGCCCAACTTTAAGATATTTTTATTTCGTCAACGCCATTCGATAGAGAATCGTTTGTACCTCTTTTCATTTCGTTTGTACCTCAACGGGAATCGAAGTATAACGTTTTCAATGTTTCGAAAATAACGTTAAGGCGGTACATGCGCTATTTTTTAAGATATCGAAAAACGACCAAAGGGACTGGAAGGAAAATCGTTTGTACCTCTTTTCATTTCGTTTGTACCTCAACGGGAACGGAAGTATAGGGTTTTCAATGTTTCCAAAATAACGTTAAGGCGGTACATACGCTATTTTTTAAGATCTCGAAAAACAATGAAGGGGGCTCGAAAGAGAATCGTTTGTACCTGTTCGTACCTCTTTTCATTTCGTTCGTACCTCAACAGGAACCGAAGTATAGCGTTTTCAATGTTTCGAAAATGACGTTAAAGCGGTACATACGCTATTTTTTAAGATATCGCAAAACGACCAAGGGGGCTCGAAGGAGAATCGTTTGTACCTGTTTGTACCTCTCTTCATTTCGTTTTTACCTCAAAGAGATCGAAATAAAAAGTTATTAAAAAAATAACCGTCCCCCAACTTTAAGATATTTTTATTTCGTCAATGCCATTCGATAGAGAATCGTTTGTACCTGTTTGTACCTCTTTTCATTTCGTTTGTACTTCAACGGGAACCGAAGTACAGCGTTTTCAATGTTTCGAAAATGACGTTAAAGCGGTACATACGCTATTTTTTAAGGTATCGAAAAACGACCAAGGGGGCTCGAAAGAGAATCGTTTGTACCTGTTTGTACCTCTTTTCATTTCGTTTGTATCTCAAAGGGAACTCTTACAGAAACTATCATCGTGAAAACGAGTGTTTTTGAAGCTCATTTTCACACTATACTTCGATTTCCGTTGAGGTACAAACGAAATGAAAAGAGGTACAAACAGGTACAAACGATTCTCCTTCGAGTCCCCTTGGTCGTTATTCGATATCTTAAAAAATAGCGTATGTACCGCTTTGACGTTATTTTCGGAGCACTGAAAACGCTATACTTCGGTTCCCGTTGAGGTACAAACAGGTACAAACGATTTTCCTTCCAGTCCCTTTGGTCGTTTTTCGATATCTTAAAAAATAGCGTATGTACCGCCTTAACGTTATTTTCGAAACATTGAAAACGTTATACTTCGATTCCCATTGAGGTACAAACGAAATGAAGCGAGGTACAAACAGGTACAAACGATTCTCCTTCGATGCCCCTTGGTTGTTTTTCGAGATCTTAAAAAATAGCGTATGTACCGCCTCAACGTTATTTTCGAAACATTGAACACGCTATACTTCGGTTCCCGTTGAGGTACAAACGAAATGAAAAGAGGTACAAATAGGTACAAACGATTTTCCTTCCAGTCCCTTTGGTCGTTTTCGAGATCTTACAAACGATTCTCCTTCGATGCCCCTTGGTTGTTTTTCGAGATCTTAAAAAATAGCGTATGTACCGCCTTAACGTAATTTTCGAAATATTGAAAACCCTGTACTTCGGTTCCCGTTGAGGTAGAAACGAAATGAAAAGAGGTACAAACAGGTACAAACGATTCTCTATCGAATGGCATTGACGAAATAAAATATCTTAAAGTTGGGCGACGGTTATTTTTCAATTATTTTTTATTTTGTTACCCTTTAAGGTACAAACGAAATAAAAAGTGGTACAAACGGGTACAAACGGGGTACAAACCGTACCCACAAATTATTTAAAAAATTTTTTGATGAAGTTGGGCGCCAGGTTCACATGGGTAAAGAAACTCTTCGTAGTTTACGAGGAAAAAACCTCTACTTTAGCATAAATCGTTTTTTTTAGGTGATGCAACTATTTCGTTTCATGTTAAAACCACAGTCATTAGATCAAAACGTTTTGAGTAAAAACGTTTTGACTGCAAATGTTTTAGCGTGCTTTAAACTGTTTTTTGTTTTGATGTATCAGTATGAGCCTGATCCTATTTAAAGCATTGAAAAAACGCTTTCCAACAAAATTAGTCAATAACGTTTTGTTTGAAAACGTTTTTGCTTCATCAGAGTGTGAGCGCAGCCTAAAACATCAGTGCTTATTCAATACACAGTTTACAAAAACAATGCCGCAAAGCAGCGAGCCGCCTCGAAAGATAAATAAGTCGGATATTTGTACATTTTGTTCGAAACCGGGTCATGTTGAAGATAAATGCTTTGCAAAGCAACGTAGTCAGGGTCGTACTGAGAAATCAATTAAATTCTTTTCTTCTACAAATTGTTCTGATTGCATTACTGCTTTCGTCAGGGGAATACCAGTTGATGTTCTTGTGGATACGGGTTCCCAGTTGTCACTCATTAATGATGAACTCGTGCGCAAATTGCAGTTGCAGTCGCGTGTTTGTCCTATGCCAGCAAGGACTGTAAATTCCGAGGTAAAAATTGCCGAAAAGGTCACGTTAATGATCGAGTTTCTTGGACTTACTATCGAATCAGACTTTTATATTGTGCCCGAAATGAGAGACTCTCCAATGTTAATTGGTACCGATATTTTAGATAAGGAATTTATTTCTCTTCATCGCGAAGCCAAGGGAGAGATTACCCTGTCCCAAAAGAAATCACCCGCTGTAATTAAACTGACTTCATGTGATGCCATCAAACAGTATTTACCTGAAAATTGCCCGGAGAAACTCATACAAATACTTTCTGAATTTCGTGCAATTTTTATCACTGGTGTTGCTTCTTCAACGGTCTCAACTGCTGAACTTAAGATTCGTTTAACGACCGACGTTCCTGTAAGGTATCGTCTTTCATATTTTAAAAGGCAATAGGTCCGAGATATTACTGCAGATTTACTTGAAAAAGGTATAATACGACCCTCTTGTTCTCCTTATGCAAGTCCGATATTACTGGTTACTAAAAGAGATGGGTCGTATAGGATGTGTGTTGATTATCGAGCATTAAATCGCATCACAATAAAGGACAGGTATCCCTTGCCTCGCATAGAGGACCAGATTGATAGGTTGCAGGCTCACAGGTATTTTACTTCTTTAGACATGGCAAGCGGGTTTCATCAGATCCCGGTCGAGAAAGAGTCAATTGAGAGGACTGCTTTCGTCACCCCGGATGCACAGTTTGAGTACCTAAAAATGCCCTTCGGTTTGGCCAATGCGCCTTCAGTGTACCAAAGGGCCATAAATCAAGCTCTCCACCCTCTCCTTACCTCAGGCCAAGTACTTATGTATCTCGATGACATACTGATTCCCTCTTCTACTATAGACGAAAATATCGAACTATTGCGACAAACCCTTCTGTTGCTTCAAAATAGTGGTTTTCAAATAAATTCAAAGAAATGTCGATTTCTTCAAACGGAGATTGAATATCCAGGTCGTTCCATTTCTGGAAATGGCGTTCAACCAAGTCCCCACAAGGTCAAGGCATTGCTGAATACCAGCCCCCCACAAACCCCAAGGAGGTACGTCAATTGTTAGGTTTAACTGACTATTTTTGGAGATTTATAAAAGATTACTCGAGAAAAGTAAAGCCCGTTTCAGACTTACTGAAGATTAGAGTTCCATTCGAGTGGACCTCCGAACGGGAAGAAGTGCGCCTAGAACTCATAGCCTTGTTATCAACATATCCCATCTTGTCTTTATTTGACCCAACATTGCACACAGAGCTGCACACGGATGCAAGTCATATTGGTTATGGCGCAGTGTTACATGACAATAAACTAAAGCCAGTTGCATACTTTAGCCGTTTAACTCAGGGTTATGAAACCAAGTACCACTCCTTCGAGCTGGAAACACTTGCTGTTGTTAACGCACTGAAATACTTTAGGCATTACCTGTTGGGTATTAAATTTACTATAATTACCGATTGCAGTGCTCTGAAGGGAACATTCACCAAAAAGGATCTAAATCCCCGCGTGGCCCGTCGGTGGATTTACATGCAGGATTTCGATTTTGACATTTCTTATCGAAAAGAGGTAAACATGTCCCATGTTGACTATCTTAGCAGAAATATTCCTAGGGTCGCCCTTGTCATCGATCAAAAACATTCGTGGCTTGCAACGGCACAACGTGCTGATGAACAAACCAAGGATTTAATCGAACGTGTAAAAAGGGGCGAAATAGATGAAAAACTTGTAAAGACTGCGCTTTGATTCTTAAATTTTGTTATGAATTTTTTAGTTTTGGGTAATTTAGAAATAATATTACGAAATGTAAGTGTGTAATTTAGTGTAAATTTGTTATAATGTGTTATTTAAGTAAGTGTAATTGAACGCAAAACGCACGGAAATTCCCGTACCAGGTACGACACGCACGGAAATTTCCACGCGGAGCGCCGAAGATGCGTTGTTTACGAACTTTACAGTCGAGATTTGCGAATTTTGGTAACAAAAACTAGTTAACGTTTGCTATATAAACCAGGGAAAATGGCCCAAGAGGCATGAGTATCCGATGAGATCTCATCACGCTTGGTCGATGTACGAGCGAAGCATCTTATTTCAGCCGGTGAGCTTAAATAAGGAAGATCTGGTTGGTGTTTGAAAATCGCGTCCGTTGCGAGCAGTTTTCAAACAGAACTTGTATCTTACTCTGGCCGATGAGCAGGGTAAAGACAGATTTTGTCAATCATTTGGAAATCGTGTCCGATGCGAACGATTATTAATTATTCCTTGTATCTTACTTCGGCCGATGTGCGAAGTAAATGCAAAACTGTTAGTTGTTTGTAAATCGCGACCGTTGAGAGCGATTGGCAAATAACACTTGTGTTTTACTCTGGCCGATGAGCCTGGTAAAGCCGAGCTTTGGGAGATGTTTGATAATCACGTCCGATGAGAGAGATTATCAAATATTAATATTAATATTGTTGTTAGCTTGTTGGTGGGAGTTTCTGTTGCCAATTTTCTGTTAAGTATCGCGTCCGTTGCGAGCGATGTTTAATTGTGTGTTGTTAATTAAAATTTCTGAGATAATTAACTTACAGATTTATTACAATGTTATTTTTGATGCTATAGGGATCCTCCGCACGTATTTTATTTGGATATTAATTATCAATTCTGTTATGTTTTACGATTTTCATTAAAATAGTGGTGAATGTATTAAATGAAGTTTTCTTTATGAATCTTGGCGTCACGACTAAGTTACCTGGCACTCTTATGTGTAAACGCCATATGCTATTATTGGTGGTGATTGGAAAGAAAGAAATATACGCCAGAGGAGCGTTTACATAATTTGGCGCCCGAGCAGGGACTTGAAAATTCCGAGAGAAGGGACGTGAAAATTCCGAGAGAAGGGACTTGAAAATTCCGAGAGTAGGGACTTGAAAATTCCGAGAGCAGGGACTTGAAAATTAAGAACAGGAATCTCAAATAGCATAACCACCACACGTTATTCTAATTGCATCACAGGAGGAAGACACGGAAACTCCTATGTTAAATGTTTCAATATTGGTGATTGGTTTGTATATTATTTTTAATTTGTTAAAATTTGTGTTAACTGTGAACTTATCGGTGAAAGTAAATATGTCAGATAGCGAAAGCGGAGAGCAGGAAGAGAGTTCCACTCCCTTACAAGACAAGAGAACAGGATGGATTTATCACTTGAAGAAGGAAGAGTTAGCGACAGAATTAAAAAATTTTGGTCTAAATACAGGAGGTACTGTAACGCTGATGCGGGCCAGACTGGTACAATTTCTAAAAGGAGGCTATAAAAGTTTGGTAAGAGAGAAAGATGGAGATCAGAATGAGATAGAGGAAGCTACACCAGTACAAGCAGGTATCTCACAAGATAACAATCCAAACCCTTCGCGAGGAGAAGAGCAAGGTATTTCAACCGCGGCGATGTGTGAGAAGGTGAGGAAATGGAACGTACATTTCAATGGCGAGGGCGATCCATTAACTTTTCTCGAGAGGATCGAAGAATTACGAGAATGTTATACATTTCCTGGAAATAGATTATTGTTAGCAGCACCTGAATTTCTAAGGGGAAAGGCTTTACTGTGGTATAGATGCCGGAAACAAACATGGGTCATATGGGAAGACTTCGTGAAAGATTTCACCACGCAATTTCTGCCTCCACGATTTAAATTGAAGTTAGAAGACGAAATTCGAGTTCGAACTCAAGGCGCGAAGGAACCGGTAAGAGACTTCATTGTAGCGATACAAACTCTTATGAGAAGAAGCGGAAAATGGCATCCGACGAAAAGTCTTGAGAGAATATATGAAAATCTGCTCCCAGAGTATCAATTCTATGTGAAGAGAGGAGATTTTAGTACATTAGATGAACTGATGGCATTAGGTGAGGAATATGAAAGTATAAGGTGCGCATCCACCCAATTTAGACCTCCTCCGAATCCAGCTCAAGCTTATGTGTCTGAAACAGCTTATCGTCCACCAAAGTTAGGTAACTCACCAAAGATGGTGATTAACTCAGTAGAAGATGGAAATATCCCGTCACCATCGAGTGGGGAAATTAAATATCCGCGCAGAATGACGCAAAGCAAAATAAACATGCCACGAACAAATATCCCAGCGTCATTACAGAGCCCTACAGGTAACAAGTTCTACCCAAGAGTATGTTGGACTTGTGGGAAGGAAGGCCATTTCAAAGCATCGTGCAAGGAACGCCCAGCAGATTGTCCCAGGTGCAGAAGACGGCAGCAAGATTGTCATTGTCGACGGGCGGAAAACTTCAGGGGGGGTCCGAAATTAAAAAGGCCGAGGAGACCCCAAAGTAATTCGGTCATGTCAGAAACATACAGGGAAAGAATATATAGCAGTAAATCAGAAGATTCTCGCATATGGATTCCAGTAAAAATTTTAGACAGAGAAGTATCAGCACTCATTGATACCGGAGCATCTACATCATATATGAACCATACGTTAGCTTACTTTTGTCGACAAAACGGATGTGTATTTAAAGTTAATTCTCAGAACGTTCTCTTAGCGAACAATACAAGGCTGAGTGTAGCAGAAGAATTTCAAGTACCTATCAACATTGGAACTCGGAAGAAAATAATCAAAATATGGGAAATGGAAGAGTTGTCCACCACCTTAATATTAGGAATGGATATGTTAAGTCTTTTGAAAATCATGGTTGATATCCCGCAAAAGTCTATCTTACTTTTACCGGACCTTAAGGAAGAAGAAGTCAGGGCTAGGAAACAGTATATTAATGTTATGTCCAAAGTGACTCAAACGGAACAAGAAACAATACAAGAATTTCTAGCAGAGGAACTTCCAAAGTTTGATGTTCTCCCAGGGCGGACACATTTGGTGGAACATTGCATACGCCTTAAAGACCCGACGCCAGTTAAACAACGATATTTTCCACGTAACCCGTATATTCAGAATTTGATTAATGAACAAGTAGATTCAATGTTAGCCGAAGGAGTGATAGAACCTTCAGAAAGTCCATGGAGTTCACCAGTAGTGATGGTAAAGAAAAGCTCAGGACAATACCGCTTTTGTGTTGATTTTCGCAAAGTTAATGAACAAGCACAGAAGGATGCGTACCCCATCCCATATATACAGGCTATACTAGATAAGCTGAAAGAAGCCCGTTATATATCAACATTAGATCTTCGACAGGGATATTGGCAGGTACCTTTAACAAAAGAAAGTAGACCAATCACTGCGTTTACCGTACCAGGACGAGGACTTTTCCAGTTTACCGTAATGCCTTTTGGCCTACATTCAGCTCCAGCCACATTTCAACGTCTGTTGGATAGGATTATCAGTCCGGAATTGGAACCCAATGCGTTTGTATACTTGGACGATATAATAATCTTAGGGAAGACACTTGAAGAACACCTGGAAAATTTGAAGGTGGTATTCGGAAGATTGCGATCCGCAGGGTTAAGATTACAACCAGAGAAGTGTAAATTTGGACGCACGGAGTTGAAATATTTAGGTCACCTGGTTACGAGAAACGGAATACGTACAGATCCTGACAAAGTACAAGCCATACTGAAGTTAAAGCCTCCAACAACAGTAAAAGGTGTTAGACAGTTCTTAGGAATAGCAACTTGGTATCACCGATTCTTGCCGGATTTCGCCACGATAGCAGCACCCTTGCATCAATTATTAAAGAAAGGTTCAAAATGGAAGTGGCAAGAAGATCAACAGTCGTCTTTTGATACAATCAAGCATCTTTTGACACAGGCACCAGTGCTTACGTGCCCAGACTTTAGTTTACCATTTGTGGTGCAGACTGACGCCAGTAATAGTGGAATTGGAGCGGTGCTAACTCAGGAAACTCCTGAGGGGGAAAAAGTAATTGCGTATGCTAGTCGAAAGTTTTCAAAGAGCGAAGAGAAGTACTCTACAACGGAGAAGGAATGTTTAGCCGTCGTTTGGGCTGTCCGAAAATGGAAACATTATTTAGAAGGGTATAAATTCTTGGTAATAACGGACCATCAGTGTTTAAGTTGGTTAAACTCACTTAAAAGCATTTCTGGTCGCTTAAGTAAATGGGCTTTGGACCTACAACAGTTTGACTTCGAAGTTCAGTATCGTAGAGGAAGTCTGAATAAGGTAGCTGATGCTTTATCAAGATCACCGGTGACAGAAGAATTAGGCGCATTGCTAACTACTCCAACGGATGAATGGCTACATAAAATAAAGGAAGGTATTAAAAAGAATCCCAGAAAATATCCGGATTACTATGTGGACAAAAGAAATGTGTTCAAACGGATAGTTTCCACACCAGGAGGACCGGCAGAAGATTTAGAATCGCCATGGAAATTATGTGTTCCAAGTCAATTGAAGGAAAGAGTTCTAAAAGAAGCACACGACAATCCAGAAGGAGGTCATTTAGGGATATTAAAAACCGTCAGGAAAATTGAGAGACATTATTTTTGGCCAGGAATGGTGAGAGATATTAAACGTTATGTTAAAAGATGTCAGTCTTGCTTACAACATAAGCATACAACAGGAAAACCCTATGGGTATATGCATTTTTCGCGAGTACAAGGTCCGTGGGAAATCGTGAGTTCAGATCTAATTGGACCTTTTCCAAGGTCAAGTCGAGGCCATGTATATGTATTGGTATTTCAGGATCGTTTCACGAAATGGGTGGAATTAATTCCATTACGCGTGGCTAATGCGAAGGCAGTGTTAAAGGCTCTACAGGAAAGGATTATTTACAAATTCGGAACGCCGAAGAAGCTGGTTTCCGATAATGGTACGCAGTATGCGAATAAATTAATGGCGATTGTAAAAGAGTTCGGTATAGAGCATCAATTTACTTCTCCATATACGCCACAAGCCAATCCAGTGGAAAGAGCCAACAAGGTGATCGGGACAATGATTGCGCAGACAATTAAGAATGATCATCGGAAATGGGATGAGTATCTCTCTGAAATAGCTTTCGCAATAAACACCGCACAACATAACTCAACAGGATATTCACCAAGCTTTCTCAATTTCGGCAGAGAAATATTACCCCCTAAATCATTAAGAAAAGAAGTGGACCCAAGTGAATCAACGACCTTCACCGCGACAAATACGAATAAATTTGCGGAACGTTTGCGTAAATTACCGGAAATTTACAATTCAGTGAGACAGAATCTCGCCAAGGCATTTTCTACTCAAAGTAAATATTATAACTTACGTCGTAGACCTTTGAAGCCGCAACTTGGACAACAGGTGTATCGAAGGAATCATGTTTTATCAAATGCTGTTAATAAGTTTTCCGCAAAGTTGGCTCCGAAATATGTGGGTCCTTTTTCAGTGGAAAAGATTGAGTCTCCAGTAATCGTGCAATTAGCCGACGAAGAGGGAAAACCCGTGGGAAGAGCACATGTCAAGGATTTGAAAATCTACCCCGAATAGCGGCATTCACATGTTTTAATGTTCTTTCAGAATATGGAAGACGTGAGAACACCCCCGAGAGCCCCAACTCCAACTCCGAGTCTGTCAACGGTTAAAGCAGCCCATTTAAAGACCGTCTTCCAGGATCTATTTGGATCCAGCTCGGAAACGCCTTCTCCGAGGAAACAGTTTTTGTCTCCATTTCCAGTGGCACCTCCAGTGACTCCAGGGAGAGACCTGCCTTGCCTGACCGGGTCTCCTTATGGATTGGTGTCCTCAGCAATCTCCCCCTCCACGTCGGACTTCTTCCTGAGGAAACAGGCGGAGCTGTGTATTCCTGCCGAACCTTGCCCAGGAGATGTGGCTATGTCAGGACCACTAAGATTGCGATGTTCAATTCCTCTGGAGAAGTTGGGATCCTCGTGGAACAGACCGCAAGTTGAGGCCCCAGTCATTCGGTTGTCAGAGCCGGTGTCAAGACCAGCCTGCTTAAATTCGACTACTGCGAGTGTGCCATGGGTCGTTCCCATTCGATCAGTGTCGAGACTGCCTGTTCCTAACCCAGTCACTGTACCTGCAGGCGTCACCAGAGCTGCTCAGCAACGAAGGCGTCCCCGAAAGCGGAGACCGGATCAGCAGAACTTTAAAGTATTTCTGCCCGGAGGTGGTTTTTTCCGGATAAAGAAGGCCGATGCAGAAACCCTCGGATTCACCGGGAAGGCCTGAAAGAAGTTCCTAGAAGGAATTCTTTGCGGAAGTGAAGGGGGAATGTAAAGACTGCGCTTTGATTCTTAAATTTTGTTATGAATTTTTTAGTTTTGGGTAATTTAGAAATAATATTACGAAATGTAAGTGTGTAATTTAGTGTAAATTTGTTATAATGTGTTATTTAAGTAAGTGTAATTGAACGCAAAACGCACGGAAATTCCCGTACCAGGTACGACACGCACGGAAATTTCCACGCGGAGCGCCGAAGATGCGTTGTTTACGAACTTTACAGTCGAGATTTGCGAATTTTGGTAACAAAAACTAGTTAACGTTTGCTATATAAACCAGGGAAAATGGCCCAAGAGGCATGAGTATCCGATGAGATCTCATCACGCTTGGTCGATGTACGAGCGAAGCATCTTATTTCAGCCGGTGAGCTTAAATAAGGAAGATCTGGTTGGTGTTTGAAAATCGCGTCCGTTGCGAGCAGTTTTCAAACAGAACTTGTATCTTACTCTGGCCGATGAGCAGGGTAAAGACAGATTTTGTCAATCATTTGGAAATCGTGTCCGATGCGAACGATTATTAATTATTCCTTGTATCTTACTTCGGCCGATGTGCGAAGTAAATGCAAAACTGTTAGTTGTTTGTAAATCGCGACCGTTGAGAGCGATTGGCAAATAACACTTGTGTTTTACTCTGGCCGATGAGCCTGGTAAAGCCGAGCTTTGGGAGATGTTTGATAATCACGTCCGATGAGAGAGATTATCAAATATTAATATTAATATTGTTGTTAGCTTGTTGGTGGGAGTTTCTGTTGCCAATTTTCTGTTAAGTATCGCGTCCGTTGCGAGCGATGTTTAATTGTGTGTTGTTAATTAAAATTTCTGAGATAATTAACTTACAGATTTATTACAATGTTATTTTTGATGCTATAGGGATCCTCCGCACGTATTTTATTTGGATATTAATTATCAATTCTGTTATGTTTTACGATTTTCATTAAAATAGTGGTGAATGTATTAAATGAAGTTTTCTTTATGAATCTTGGCGTCACGACTAAGTTACCTGGCACTCTTATGTGTAAACGCCATATGCTATTATTGGTGGTGATTGGAAAGAAAGAAATATACGCCAGAGGAGCGTTTACAAACTATACCAAATCCATGGTGAGTATCTTTATCGAGTGATAACTAACACAGACGGTTCGGTAACTGAGCGATTTTTTGTTCCTTCTTCGTATCGACTACCCATACTGCAGCTCTACCATGACGAAAATTGCCATGTTGGTGCTGAGAAAACACTCAAATTGCTGTCCCAACACTTTTGGTTTCCCAGAATGAGAAACTTTGTATTAAAATATTGCAGAAGATGTTTAACCTGTTTATTGCATCGCTCTAAGACACAAGCAAAACAAATTTGAAAATGCCCCCGCAAAAACATCAATGACTTGCGACACGCCATTCGAAGTCATTAAGAATCTTTATTAATTTAAGAAGCTGTAAATAAGTTGCCCTAAAACAAGGTAATCCGCTATCTTTCTTAAAATTCCATTTTCCACAATGTTTCTGGGACAAAAAAAATGTTCGAATAAGAAACCTAAAAGAAGGAGAGATTGCAAGCGAAAGAGAACTGTGAACTGTGAAAAGACGAAGGACTGCAATTGCACAAACAACCTCGATTAGTTACTCAAGTTCCCTTACATTCAATACCTAAAGGAGAGTTACCATTTGAGACGTTGCATTGCGATTATTTTGGACCGCTAAAAATTTCCAATAAGTTCAGATATGTCTTTGTAATAATAGATGCTTTCTCAAAATATTGCTTACTAATACCAAATGTAGAAATAACTTCAGCTGTGTTCAAAGAAAACTTAATCAAGACTATTTCCTTGTTCGGAACACCTAAAAGATTAATCACCGATAATGGTTCGTTTATCAAACGGGCAAATAAACAGCTATTAGAGGATTGGAGAATTAATCTTCACCTTATTACGCCCCATGTACACCGTGGGAATGTACACCGTGGAACGTTACATGTCCACAATCGCCGACATGTTGCGGGT
The DNA here is from genome assembly GCA_958336345.1 of Dorcus parallelipipedus. Taxonomy (NCBI): domain Eukaryota; kingdom Metazoa; phylum Arthropoda; class Insecta; order Coleoptera; family Lucanidae; genus Dorcus; species Dorcus parallelipipedus. Next base: position 37,373,383 of record OY284478.1, read on the forward strand.
AGAATGTAGAAATAATCCAAAAGCCTGGTCTGAAAAACTATGGGAGATTCAGTTGGTGCTTAACACGACCATACAAAAGTCGACGGGTTATACACCATTACAATTGTTACTAGGCCGGGAAAGTTCAATACCAGTTGTGGTTGCATTGCTGAACGATCTGTCAATAAATGAAACGCCACCGAACAAGAAAATTATGCAGGAAAAAGCAGCACGCTTGCTCGCGAAGATTGCTGAAAAACTTAAACCTGTGGGACGAGCAGCACCTAAGTTTAAAATTGGAGAATTGGTCGTGCTTAAACGGATTGCCAATGAACGACATAAATTATCACCCCCGTGCGAAGGACCGTATGAAGTAGTTGGAGAGAAATCCCCAGGAAGGTATCTTCTAAATGGTTTCCAGAGCTCTGCGAGGCTATGATCGATGGCGATGAGGACGATGACGAAATTGATCAACAACCGTCGCTAGAAAACACTCAATAGTCGGTACAGTATAGTAAATTATTCTATTACTCCTTTAAAGTCGTTTTCTGATTAAACTGATATCACATTGGCTATGTGTAATAAGTCAAAGTTGGCACGGTTTATTAATAAAGTTAATAAAGCAGTTCAAACTGATGTCACATTGGCTATGTGAAATAAGTCAAAGTTGGCACGGTTCATTAATAAAGTAGTTCAACGTCACATTGGCTATGTGAAATAAGTAAAAAAAATTAAGGGACACATTTATCAGTGTTATCACTGTTAATTGTAATTAAAAAATCAACTGTGATATACCACGCCTTCAGCATAAACTTAGGCTCCAAAAAGTGGCATTTGTTAAATTCCGTTGCCAAACTTTAATGAACATTTTCACCTATAAGGAAACAAATAAGGCGTTTTATGCTAAGACTTTTTAAAGCTTTTTTATGCTGAGACACAAAATTAAAAAGGACGAAATGCTGAATAAAATGCTCTTTGTTGCAGTGTTCTAGCATAATCCAGTCCTAAGAAAAATAAGTTTACGTTAACGTCTGCAAACTTCCTAATTGGTGCCCGTTGAAAAACAAAAATGGCCACCACAAACAAGCGAGTTGAGATAAAAATTTAATAACATCATTTTTGTACTCCCAGTATATATGGTAATAATATATAAAAAAATTAAAAATATTTAAAATGGTCAAGCAACCTTCATTGGATCACTTCATATGGAATGACCCAGAGAGAAGAAACTGTATTCTGTACATTTAAAGCTCTTGTTAGTTTCTAATATTTTTCTAAGCAAATACATTGTTTTTCGGCTTACCGAAAGAGTTGAATTTGAATTTTTCTTGTAATCCAAATTTTCATTTCGAAAACGGTTCATTTATGACTTACTTAATTGGCTGAAGGCAAAACCAAAATCACTCGCGGAAAGACTGTATCTTTCCTATCGAATATAAATAAAAGTGTGGAAAAAATTAATTGATCTTTCATAAAACCAAACTTGTAAAAAAACCGCGACGGGAAATAAAACACGCAGAAATTGGTCACGGACACTTGCCTGACAGGAACTAACCTTTCTTTAAGATAATAATAATAACTTTATTGATGTCACCGATCAGCAGCAGATATGGACAGAGTCAAGTAGAACTGAAGATATAACAATTTAAAATTAAAACATTTAACATGTTCAAGTCAAAAAACAAAACCGTATAAACAAATACAATCAATTTAAAATCATGACAAAAAAAATCACAATGTCGACTAGACTATAATTAAAAATAAATTAATGAATAAAATTTTTGACTCAACTGTCTCAACTTCAGAAATCTACCAGAATTGCAATCAATGTAGTGCTTAGGTACTTAGAAGTTTGTTCAAATGATAATTTTTTTTTCTAACAAGTAAGTTTTTAATGAAGCTTTAAATTTAGAAAAATTAGATTCTTTAATATAAGTTGGCAAACTATTAAACACCTTAATTGCTCTATAATGTGCTTCTTGTGTATAAAACGCAGATTTATGTTTAGGAATGCTAAAATGATTGCCACATCGAGTACTCATTGCAGAGTAGAAATGGTGACTACGATGATACATATGGTTATTACGTTTTATGAAAATAGCCAATTCAAATATATAAAGACTGGCGAGCGGTAGTATTTGTAGCTTACTGAACAACGGTCTGCAAGGGTTATTCAAAGGCGCGGCAGACATTATTCTGATCAATTTCTTTTGTAGTAAAAATAAAGTTTTAAAGCTAGATGATGATCCCCAAAATATATATCAAACCGTACCGTAGCCTGGATCCAACGTATGCAAAGTAAAATGATTTTAGAGAATTAATTCCTACATTTTGCCGTAAGTTAATTAAAGCATAATAAGCAGAATTAATTTTTTTCCCCAACTTATTGCAGTGCTCATCCCAATTAAGATTGTGATCTACAGCAAGAACCAAAAAATCTACACTATTGTAAGTAGGTATTGATTTCTTATTAAACTTAATATGAATACTAGATTCGGATTTACCTTTAGTAAATGTTACTATTTCAGTTTTATTAGCGTTTAAAATAAGTTTATTTCTATCACACCAATCTGACATCTGCTGTATAATTGCGCAACGCGTCATTGATATCATACTGACAGAATCATCAGCAATTACAACATTTGTGTCGTCTGTATATTGTGAGAGTAAGCATGAGTTATTTGATAAAGGCAGATCGTTCACGTATAATAAAAAAAGGGTCGGTCCGAGGACATAGTATTTAAATAATCTGTCCGGCGTCTCTAAGAGGGGTAAAATGACAACACTCGTAATATTCAAATTCAAAACATTTCCATCCCGCGCACAGCTTCCGACCGAAATGTTTTCAGCCACAGATGTCATGTCACAAAACGTTTGTTTTTTCTTAATACGCCAACTCAAGCAGGTGTTCTACTTCTCTCTGCGTTTTTTGTAAAGGTTTGTAGCTACGAATATTCGTCGAATGAAGTCCGTTTTGCTAAGAGGAACATTCTTACAAATAGTTGCGTTAAGTATAAGGACACCCGTTATTTTAATATGCAAATATTGTGCAATATGATAAATTTAAATTGTCTAGTACGTTGGTATAAAAAATAATCGATTGTCGAAAGTCCTCGTTCTACCGTACGAAGCATCCTTTTCACCTTGAATTAAATTCTTAAGTAATTATAAATTGTTCCTTAGAACTTTTTAAATATGATGCCGTAACCTATTACATTCATTCACGTATGCTATTTTATTAGGAACTATACGCATATCACCAACTGTACATATTTAATTAAGTTTTTATAATCTGAACAAATCTAAACAAAAGCACTTGTTAGAGGTGAATTTCAGGTCTAATAAGTCGTTTCACATTTTCGGAGAAAACTGAGTCGTTTAAGCGATTCCTTGCAAATATAATCAAGTAATCATTCTTTTGGGGCGATAATTATCTATTACCATTTAGTATTACGCATAATACTAGCGACATTTAAAACAACAGATTGTATCTTATTAATTTTATTGTCTCCGTGCGACAACGAGACGAACATTTTACTATCAGCTGCCTCTCGGGACCCCAGCGATCTCCTTGCGATTTTTTTTGTCCACGAAACGGGTTGTACATTCCGCTCTAGTAAATAATCCGCGTGAATTAACAAACGATTATTTACACGTTTGAATTGGCTTCCGGTTGGAACCGCGTCACGTTGACTTCTACTGCCGACGTTTAGTTCTTCATTGCAGAAGAACTTCTTCAGGGCTGCTGCTGCTGGTGGTGTTGCTGCTGCTTCGGGTTAGTCGTTGAGTCAGTCTCAAGCCTTCAAGTTAGATTATTTACACGATTATTTGCGAATTTATTATTCGTATTTCATACGCAATTCTACTTATTTAAGAAATTACTAATAATTACGTCGCGTAAAACAAACTTGCGTACCCCAGCAGTTAAACGTGTAATAAAACCAATTGAGATGTGTATCAAGACCGCATTGTGTGCAAGCAAGTAGTCAATAAAATAAATTTATAGCCTATTATACTGCCGCATTTGTAGAATGTGGCCTCCGTATTTCGTACACAGTACCGGAGCTTGATTTTGGGGTAATTTTTTAATTAATTATAAACTGTTCTCAAGAATTTTTTAAATATTTTCCCCTAATCTGTGACTTCGAAAAGTAGATGTCTTTACTATTTTTCGATGAGATTGCTTTATGGAAATTAGATTTTAGAGTTGGTCCGTCATAGTACACTCGTAAAACGTTTACTTTGATCAATACAACAGCATTTAATTTAACGGTTCACTGTGGGCTCCCAAAATTAAGAGCGTGGGAAATTTGATGAACGTGTTTATGTATATTTCACATAAAGTAAGGCTTTGTAAGTCCGGTGATGCTGTGGTACTACTCATTTTCTTATAAGACTTGATTGCATATGAGAGCATCAAATTAAAAAACAAAAAAACGTGTAAATTACCAGAATTAAAAAAAGCGTTGGTTTTGATCAAAAGTAATAAAAAATAAATAAATTTTCAAGAACACAAACAAATTCCAGTGACTTTTAAAGAGAGGAGCTATAGTCGGTGGATGCAGCTGCAATAACGAATGTTTGACCAGAATAGAAAGCTGCTCTTCTTTCTTTAGCTACTGCGCTAATGCGCTCGACGATTATTTCTCATGAATGTGTAAATTACACTGGATTTAGCTTGATACAAAGAGCAAATAAGCGGGCACGTCGAGTTTTTATTTTGTGTACGCGCACGGCCGATATAAAGTGTTTTGTAAACTCGCGCGTTTTCACATTATAATTTCTAATGCTCGGTTTTACATTTCAAAATATTACCGCCAAGCTTGTGTCGTAAATTTAGTGGAAACAAATCTAAACGCTTGCTACACACAAACAAAAAGTTATTCAACTGTACCGAAACGTGTTATCCTATGAAAATATGTACCTTAATGAAATGTGCAACATAAAACTAGAATACGCAGCTTCCGTGGTGTTGTCCATTGCTACTTGCTTTTGGGTTGGAATCGCATGAGCATGAAAATGCTGTCACACGGGATACCTTCAGGATTATTATTGTTACTAATTGTTCTGATATTGCTGTAGAACTGCGGAGGTTCCAGCTCGGAAGCCATAAATTACCAAAAATATTACGATGGTATTGTTTCGTATTTTCGTAAAATTAGTTTTGTTTAAACAATGAAAATGACTAATTTCTTTTTTTAATTTTTTGCCGAAAACATTTCTTTTAGTAAGTATTAAATGGGGTTTGTGAGAATTCAAATGTCCGCCATCCATCAGAACCGAAACTATTTTTCTATATCTCGGGTACTTCACTCCCTCGATGTACAGTGGAGGCTGCTTATAGTGACGTTCAAGGGAAAGGATAATTAAATCATACTAAACGGATGACATTATAAGCGGAATGAAAGTACTCTATATGAAAACCAAACTACTGGGTACAAGTACGTCATAATAAGTGATTTATCACAATATGCGGAGTCTTACTAAGCGAACTCCACTATATTTTGTTGTATATTGTTTGAATATAGATATGAATCAGTCTTTGCGAATACGAGAGATGTTGAGTTACAGGTTATGATGGTGTTTTATTGTTTTCATGTTTCAGTGTTTACAATTGAGTAACTGCCACTACCTGTCGTAAATAGCGATAATGCCGCGGGGAGATAAGCTCCGCCCACAGGTCCTTTACGTTTTCCGACCACTCTAACTAGACTGTTACAAAGAGAGAGAGAGAGGTAAGGGTCCCAACTTGGTAAAAGGATCACTGATCACGTGATGGATGGTAGAACCCGGATTAGTGCATTTACTACTGGAACGTATTAGGAAAATAGTTTTGTGCGTTTAATTTACTATATAATATAAAAATCACGAACTACTAGATTTCACTGGACGACGTTTCTTTTCTGACCGGGGCAAATTACTAGTTCAAGTGTTTCTCCGCTGGTGTCACTTACCCCAAAAACCGGAAATGTATATACATAACAGATGATCAATATCTTTTCTAATCAAGTGACCTATGGAAATAAAATCATGTGTCTTCGATTAGTTCATTATTTCAAATGCCACTTAAATTACATATTTATATTGCATTCCTATACAAAACGATAGGAATGCATAAAAATAATTCAAATGGCATTTGAAATAATGAATCAAAGACATAATATTTTTTCATAGGTCACTTGATTAGAAAAGTTTTTGATCACGCGTTATATCCGAAACGTCATTTTCAATTGATGTCAAGCTCGCAGTTGTCAGTGCCAAGTTAACAGTTTTGCGTATACAGAGAATTTTTTTAAGTGTGGCCATAGGGCTACATGTTAAAAATTCGACCTCATGTTAATGTATGTTATGGCACAAATTTGAAGCAAATTTTTATTTTTATTAATAAATCAAACATTTTTCTACGAAATGCAATAGCTGAAATGTCATTAAGAGAAAAGTTCCGTCAGTGTCTGTCTACTCCAAATTTATAAATAAAATGTCCCTTATTATTAAGCAAGCATTAAAAATTTCTATTATGAACGTTATAACAAGTTCAACTCATTCCAATGGTATGAAGAAGTAGTTTTTACTAGTGGTAATAAATTAATGTTGCAATAATTGATTTATCAGTAATCACAGTGACAAATTATTAATAACATCAGCCTACATGGATTACATTCGTTCAATAATTTGTGTCTATTTTCTTTAACTTTTCACAATAAAACAAAATTAAGGAAAACGTGTTAGGATATTCTAGCAAAGTTCATCCTGTAGTAAATCGTTTAATTTACGACTAACTACAAAAATTTACTTAAAATTTGTCCCATAACATACATTAACATGAGTTCAAATTTTTAGCACGTAAATCCCTATGGTCACACTTAAAAAAAAATTCACTGTATAGCGAGTAAAGTTGTATTTTCTTGCTCAGTTATACATAGTTTTCTGCCAATTTTTTTTTCGTTATTTATGCTTTTCTTGTTTGTGTCATTTGAATTTTGTTTTAGTTATTTAATTTTATTAATAAATAATAGTAAATAGCGAATAAATGCAATGTTACAACGTGCAGTAGCTTGTCTGATTCTACTAGAACTAGATCATTTAATTTCCATTGAATCTTAATTTATGGAGAAAGTGACTTCAAATTTTATGTTTTTCATTTTGACAGATCGAAAACTACAATTACCCAAAAGCTCTCACATTTAGCCAACAAACCTTACTATTCCTAACACCACTTGTGTGTTCAGACTTCTTCGTTTACAACGACTTCAAAGAGGAACTTTTATTATATTATGTAATTCTTTAATAAATACTAAAACTTGTTTGACAAACATCGCTAAAAATACGAACCGATAATTTTCATACCACACTTTCTCTTTATCTAAACCTAGCATATGAAAAGTTTTAAAATTATAATTGTTTGTTCCACAATGTTATTCTTTTCAATAAAAATCATTTACTAATATAATTGTTACAAGCTTGTTTTGATTAATTCACATAAATTGACATTTGCGTATCAAGTATCAAATAAACTTCAATTTTAGTACCTAGCGCCAAAACGGGAAAAATTTGCTTTAAATAAAAAGATTGCGCAGTCAGGATAAAAGACTTCGTCTCGTGATCAAAATCAACATGTATTGTCAAAATTGTGTACAAAATTTAATGCCGTTGCCTAGGTTAACGCAGAATATAGAGGATGTTGGTTATCGCTTTTGCATGTTGCTAACGTTTGCAACAGTGCAGTGCATTTAATACGCAATGTTATATTTATCAGTTATTGAATCTGTGCTAATTACGCGCAAACCTCAAAGTGACTTCTCGTGTGCGCACTTCAAATATGTCATTTTTTTTTGTTTTTTTGACGATACGCAACGATTTACAAGGAAAGATCCAACAAACTTCGGGGCTAGCTTAGCCGTATAAAACCTAGATGCGTCGGACAGAGCGAAATTTTTACGCCAGACCATTTGGTTCGGATAGTACCTTACGACACGACGTCGAAGATCGAAGAGATTTGGACTTGATATAGGCATTCTGAAGTCGTTTTTGTACGTCGGCATAAAATTCGCTAAAAGTACACGATCGGTCTTGAAGTTTATCTTTGCCACGATTGACCACAAGGGGTTCATCCACGTCCTCGTCAGTCTTATCAGAGGCCTGACCTCACAGATTCATTTCACGCCCGAAATTGATAAAATAAGGCGTTAATCCCGTAACCTCATGTTTAGCAGTGCGGAGAGCGCACGCTACTTTAGGGAGGAACTTGTCCCAATCGCGTTGATTATCCGCCACATAAGAAATCAACATGGTCTTAAGAACACGATTCACTCACTCAGTAGGATTACTCTGAGGGTAATAGAATGACGTGAAAGCAGGCTTGACGTGATAAGTCTTCAGAAGATTTAAGTAGTCTTTCGACCGAAATTGTACACCATTGTCCGAAATCATTACACGTGGAACCCCAAAGAGTAAAAAGAGGTCGTTTTCCACATGCCTAACGATAGCACTCGTAGTGGCTTTGCGTAAGGGAAAACAAAGGCAGAACTTACTGAAGAAATCCGAGATAACCAAAATATAATTGTAGCCACTGGCAGTACGCGGAAGAGGGCCTACAATATCTACACTCAACATCTCCCAAGGTCGACTAATTTGAGAATATCCACCCATTAAACCAGGTTTGGTCGTCTGTAAAGGTTTTGTTTGCAGACATACTTCACACTTCCGCACGTAACGAGTAACATCAGTTTTCATCTTCGGCCAATAGTACTTTTCAGCTAAGCGATGGTATGTTTTAGACACACCGAGGTGACCAGAAGTAGGTAAATTATGACAATCATAGATGAGTTTTTCTCGCTGATACTTAGGAATGACCTCCTTCCACTGACTACGCCCCATCATTTAATTTCGAATAAGGGTCGCGAACAAATCGATGATATAATTCATTGTCTGAGACGCGTCCTTAAGGCATCGTAGCCAAGGGTCCTCTACAGAAGAAACGTTAATAGACTCAATAACAGGGACAGATCGAGATAGAGCATCGGGTACCACATGTTCTTTCCCTTTACGGTGAATGGCGTCAAAATCGTACTGTTGTAAACGTATGCTCCAACGGGATAAACGACCAGAGGGGCTCTTCAAATTATTCAACCAGACTAACGAGTAGTGATCGGTGACGACAGAAAAATGAGAGCCTTCAATGTAGGGGCGTAATTTTTCTATTGCCCGGAGAACAGCTAGGCATTCTTTTTCCGTAGTGGAAAACTTACGTTCCTGCCGAGTTAGGGACCGACTTAAATACTCGATAACCTTTTCACGTCTTCATAGACTTGAGTTAACACAGCACCCAACCCAAAATCTGAGGCGTCAGTTTGGATAACAAATTCTTTAGTGAAATCAGGGCACGTAAGAACTGGAGCCATAATGAGATGTTCCTTGATTTTGTTCCGTGCCACCTCGCAATTTTCCGTCCAATTGAAAGGGCGATTTTTACGGAGAAGTTCAGTCAAAGGGCATATGACTCGAGAAGTTAGGGACGAAACGTCGATACCAACTGGCCATGCCGACTAGTCGACGGACTTCAGAAACCGATTTAGGTTTGGGTATATCGAGGATCGCTCGAACCTTTTCCGGATCAACATGGAGACCCAATTTATTTACGACGTAATCAAGGTATCGGAATTCTTCTCTACAGAATTGACATTTGTCTCTACTCAACGTAAGACCAGCTTCTTTCAGACTATTAAGGACTTCCTCGAGAACTTTTAAATATTTACTGAAAGTTTGCGTCACCACCACAATATCATCCAAATACAAAAAAACGTAAGGCTCGAGATCAAGGCCGAGTACATTGTCAATAAACCGTTGCCAAGTGGCTGGAGCGTTATGGAGGTCGAAAGGCATCCTACGAAATGAAAGAGTCCTCTGTTGGGCACAGTGAATGCAGCGAGTGGTCGAGAGGCTTCGGCGACAGGTATTTGCCAATAGGCGGATTTGATGTCTAGGGAAGTTAGAAATTTTGCGTCCCTTAATTTGTCGAGGGTGTCGGTGACGAACGGTAAGGGGTACGCATCTTTCTGAGTAACCTTGTTCAACTTGCTATAGTCCACGCAAAACCTATAAGAGCCGTCTTTCTTTGGTACTAAAAGAATCGGAGAGGACCAAGGGCTTTTAGATTTCTCCACAACTCATAATGCCAACATTTCATCAAGTTCTTTATTGACTAACTTCTGCATCTCCGGTGAAATGGGGTAAAATCTCTGCTTGATCGGAGCGCTATCAGTGGTTATGAAATGTTCCACCAGAGATGTACAGCCTAATGGGGTTCGATCCATGTCACGAAAATATCTATCTAACAATGCATCCATTTGATGCTTCAGTGACTCCGTAAGAAGGGACTGTGAAACAACAGCGTCAACAGTACCGACAGGTTGAAAAGAAAACTGCCACTCTCCACGACGGAGGTCTGGTACTAAACCTATGATTCGCCAAAAGTCTGCTCCTAGGATCAAATGGTGTCGAAGTTCCGGAACGACAAGGAATTCTATAACTCGGATTTCGTCTCGTAAACGTACAGGGGCAAAAATTACTCCCGGGCTATGGCAAGATTCGACGTTCGCTACGATGCACGAAGAGGGTTGACTTACAACATTAAAACCTAAGTTTTTAAGTACGTCCCAACCAGATTTGCCTACTAAAGTTCGTGAAGCACCGGAATCAAGAAGGCCGAGAAAAGTTGTGCCGAGAATTGACACTTTCAGATAAGGTCTTTCGTCACCAGTGGCTTGAGCCAAAATGAAACCCAATAGTACGCGTTGTCTCAATTGAACCGACTTAAGAAAATCATTTGGATGCGACACGCGGTTTTCTAGTGCATCCTTCGATCGTTTCCCGAACACTTAGAACAAGTAGTGCGAGTGACACCGGGCATCCCGCAACGGAAACAATGTTTCTTAAGCGGTTGTCGGCATCGAGCTGACAGATGACCTGTTTGTCCACAATTCCAACACCTCCTATCGGAACTTTGAACTAAATTACAGGAAGAGGTAGACGCATTCGACGAGGCATACGCTAAATCAGGCTCCATTGACTGATTCCTTTTCGGTGGGGGTACATAGGACTCTACAGCAATCTTTCTGACATCCAAGGTTCGACAAGTGTCGATCAATTGTTTGACCGAAGAAACTTCCACTAAACCGAGTTGGGTTTGATAGAAGGGGAAAATATTTTTCATCAAAATCTTAAGTTGCGTGCGTTCAAGTACTCGAGAAGTTAACAGGGAAAACAAATTCATCATAGCTGAGACGTATACACCTATACTCTCGTGAGCACCCTGGATACGCTTTTTAATTTCCTCGAAAAGTCTGTCGTCATAGTCATGGGTCAAGAACTCTGCTCGTAATTTAGTCGTAAGATCGTCCCAATCCATCAAATCTTTACGATTAGCGCGGTACCAAATTAAAGCAGGGCCTTTAAAGAAATCGGGGGCTGAAAGGAAAAGTTGAGCCTTAGAAACGTTACGCGAGATTCTCAACTCTTCTACCCGTTCCAGAAATGCATTCAGGGAAAATTCGTGATTAAGGCCTGAATACGTAATGTTCCACTTAACTGGGAGTTGGACCTTAGTAAAGGATACCTTAGGATCACTTTTATTTGGACTCAAAAATTCCTCATCCGAAGACTCGGAACTAGATGTGACAGTCATCGCAGATACTGAATGAGCAGCCATACTAAGATCTAAAACCGTGTCGCCTACAGTCGACGAACGACGAGCGGACTTAGCTTTAGTTTGGAGTTCGGATAGTAAGGTAACCAAATCAACCATGTAAAACGATCGTTTTTTTCATCGTCAGGAGTTATAGCTCGACAACGATTCGCGCGACCTACCGCATGAGTGATCTTAGATGACACTTTCTTGTAAGTGGATGATTGAACCACGTCCGAAAAATCCCTAAGTAAATCTTTTAATTCCGCCACTTTATTCCCTAAGGCGTCCAAGTCCTCCGCAGCGGTATATGGGTACTCCGGGGACGAAAAAGAAGTTTCCCGTTCCATACGTATTAAGTTACATAGAGTAGTCCGCATAACAGCTACCGTTTGTTCCGAAGAGACCCTACGAATCCTCAATTCGTACACGAGTTCATCTTGGGACAATCTATTAATCTCAAATTTGGCCCCATGATCAATGACCGACACGATAAGTCCACAATACAACAATAAATCGCGTCGTTAATAGCGAAAATTGCGACAATACCGAAAACGAAGGGGGGGGGGGTTGAGATAAGAAAAGAAATTTCCCCAATGAACCAAGGTTCCTATATATTTTTTTAATGGCCCCACGTTGGGCGCCAAAAATTCTATTGTTACGCGTCCCAAAAGGGTTCGCGCAACAACCACTTGTGCGCGGCGGGTAATACCCTGAGCAGAATTCGGTCGAGCCGGTCGGACCTACCTGTGTGGCTATCTTTTGCAAGGATACGCTGTCGTCCCAGAAGGTCAGTGGAGACGGTCGTGCAGTGCGAAAATTAAAACGCACAAGTGTCAACTCGCTCAATGGGGGACCCATCCCGATGTTACAATATATTAGGGCGCCACCTAGCCGTAATGCAGCGTTCCTTAAGGTCATGGACCGACGCTAGGAGATGGTCCAAAATATCAACACTGGGTAGAGCTCCAACACCGAAGGGCTCGCCAGAAGGGCAAAACAAAACGAGAACAACCCAAACCCCACCAAGGTGAAAGAAAACCCCAGCAAAAGTGTTAACAAACGGTTATTAAATAATAAAAAAAAGAAACGAGCGCAAAAATACAGCCAGCGCACAGAGAACGTTGCACCAACCGCAAAGCTAACAAGAAATTAAATATCTTAAAAAAAAGAACGACAAGCCTAAAGGGCGCAATATCTGTACATAGAGAACATTCAAATAAACAAACAAATAAATTATCCGCTCGCGTACGGGCCCATTCGCGTCGTTCACAATAAATTTTACCCAAACGGGTGTATCAATGTTAACAGATCAAAATTTTCAAAACAAAAAAAAAGACTGAATGCTTGTAATACGGTTAAAAGAGGTTACGCCTCTTACAAAATTTAAAACTTGGAAAATACAAAACAGGAAACAAAGATTAATGCATTCGCATCGTCCACTTGCTATACAAGGGAGAAAAGGAAAAAAAAGCATAATCGCAGTAGTAAATGCAAACGCAAATAACCGAAAGACGAATCCACAAAAGAAAAATATAACTACACTTACCCCGTATAGAATACGAGAAATCGCAGAAAAGAAGCTTGTCTTCGGTGTGCCAAAAAAAAATATTCGGTGTTCACAGCAATTAAATCCGCATAAGCGAAAGGCTTGTAAAACTACAAACGGCCCAACAACATCCGTGGACACAATCCTCAAACGAGTCCCCTTGCGTAAACGAAATTAGCAAATCTTCCAAAAGGCACGTCCGACGGAGCTGAACACATGAGGCACACGTGAAAAATGAATGCGACCAAAGATGGCTTCCAGCCGCACCCACGGAAAATGTGACGTAGACGAAAGTTCTAGAACTCAGGGAAACCAACCGAAAACCACAAAATAACAAAATTCTCTACAAGGTACATCGATAGAAAATCCTTTCCTAAGCGAGAAAGGGGGAAATGCAACGCGATTAAATTTTAGCGAGGAAACTCCATGCTTCGTGCGGGAAAAGAATGCGACATGACATACACGTACGTAAATCGGCGGTTGGCAACACTGTCACGTCTTGTGTTGTCAAAATCAAATGTAAACAAACGTTTGCCGTCAATTACCGGGCCCCCAAAATGCCGCAAAGAAGCGGGCGCGGCGACCGGCGCAAGGCTCGCACAGCGATAGGTCAGCGTAACTAGAAAGCAACCAAAGAAAGTGGACCATAAGCCGACACACGTGATTCGCGTGAAAACAAACGGAGCTCCCAGCGAAATAAGGTATGAAAATTAAAAGCATCAAAAAAAACGTAACAATATTTACTGGTCATATAATGCATTGGACCACTTGGTACGGATTGACCCACCTGGTTTATGAATGTGATGATTGATCACGTCAAAGAAAATAAATTAAACTAAAAACTTCAATAAATAAACAATTAACTAACGACAGGTTAAGTAAAAGTGAAATACGAAGCACGGATACGTTTTTCGCTCTCAACCAAAAGTAAACATGTATCAACTCTATAAACTGTATCAAATTAAAAAAATAAAAATTATAAAAGAAAAGAAAAGCTATGACCTTCGGTTGTCCAAAGGTGCAAGTGCATCTATGACATTCAAGTCGTCCAAAGGTGCAAGTGCATCGGCTGCATCAACGTTCTTCGAGTGTCCAACGTCCGGAAAACCAGTTCCTTCTTCCGGCAATTTTGTCAAGCCACGGGATTATCGGTCAATAAATCGGCTGACCGAAGATGGACGCAACGAAAGCCACTGAAATGTTCTACCACGGCCCAAAGACAATAGAGCTAGGCAATCCCAGGTCAAGGTTCCAAGAAACCTTCAGTAAAAGTTCCGGAGCGAACCTCCATTTGAAAGCCTCCGGTGAATCGTCCGAAACGAAAAGCCTAGATAAATGATTAAAAAAACACGTATTACAACCTGAACAGCGCACAAAGTTGCTGATATAGCTCTTACGTGATTTTCTGCAGAAATCAGGTTTCGAAAGGCCTGGAAGAAAGCCTTTTGTTGCTTATAACGCACTTTTCAAAAGTCGGAATAAAATTCTCCGTTCAAACTTCACTTTAAATAAAACAGAAAATTCTCAACATGGCGGAAGAGCACAAACACACGAGGCGTACGTTAAGCGAGAAGCAACAAAACTGACTGAAATTGCGCTGTGGTTAACGAATAAACACTGCAAAGGGAGTTGTTAAAAGAGACAAATTATTGCATTTGTCTAATTGTGCAATATTTTGCAATCTTCCGAAATTAACGGAAAACTAGTAACGTATGTTCGTAAGAGAGCTTACATGGTCTGATAACAACTAATTGATGTTCTAATTTTTCTATAAGGCATTACTGATCAAATCTTAATGTTTTTTCGTTACCTATTACTTAACAGTGCAATATTTGCACAACTTTTAAATTCACCTTGGCATAGTGCTTATATTCTATTATCCTCTTCAGCTTTTTGCAATTCTGTTCTTCGGGATGTTGTTTATTCTTGGCGTTGGAAGTTTGATGGGTTTGCACAACTGCGCTAACAGCGTGATAGTAGATGCTTTCTCCAACTTAAAAGGCTGGGTAGTAGCTGCGACTACGGCCATTATAAGTTGCAGAGCTGAGTGGAATTTATGCAATAAATAATGGGGCAGTAAATCGGTAGGTGCAATACAATAAACGTTAATAAATAACCGGCCTTATTTATTATTGTACGAAAGAATACGGGGATTCCCAGCTATTTTTTAAACTAATATTATGTAATAGAAATGCAATTTTAACAAAATGATTCTTACATAATAATATTTGACAGGTACTAAAAGCGTCCGACGAATGCATTCAACAATTGCAGGATTTCAGAACAAATGTGAAACTGGCATTTGCGAACATTCGAACAAAAACCTTTAGAAGGGCCGCCAAAATTGACGTGTCGTTTCGTTGCCTAGCAACGCAGAATCACAACAAATTTCTGAGTCGTGAATTAGTTGTTAAATAAACTTAAATGATGATTTAATTGAGCTTATTGTGTCTAAAAAAAACTTCCATACAGTGTTTCACCTAGTGCTGAACTTTTAACGCTAATATCTGATGCCCGAGATTGGGGTTACCATGTTCAAGAAGTGTGTTCTGAGCTAAGTAGGAGCTTCTATCAGATGTCACCAAATTTATAATTTAAATTGACTTGCCTCTCACTTACCTTGACAGGTGACAGGTTTCCGCTGTCTCTTTCACCAGCTAATCCCCTCGGCTAGCTGCAGTGTGAGGGATGCAGATGTTAAAATAACTAAAGGGTGCCAGTTCGGACTTGAAAAATCAACTGAGCAATAACAATCTTGGCGACATCCCCGAATCGACAGAATTAGGCAGAAAAATCAAAAGTAAACAGAGGCTTTACACTCACTTGTACGTCAAGGTGGTGAACAGAAATACAACAGCGAAGGTATACTTAAATTTAATTAACACAATTAAACAGGTCGTACAACGATCAAAGTACTGAAAGGTTTCACAAAGATAATACAGTAGCTTACGTTACATGAACTTATTTAAAAATAGGGCTGTTGGTTCTTTATTACAACACGCAAAACAAAAAAGAGGGCCGTATTTCGCTCTTAAAAATGCATGCGCAAATCGGATAGCGATAAATAATTTGATAAGTTTAAATA
Organism: Dorcus parallelipipedus; assembly: GCA_958336345.1. Lineage (NCBI taxonomy): Eukaryota > Metazoa > Arthropoda > Insecta > Coleoptera > Lucanidae > Dorcus > Dorcus parallelipipedus. The sequence continues at coordinate 37,389,679 of OY284478.1, forward strand.
ATAAACTTACGACCGAGCTGTCATGTCACTGTGTCACCTACGCTGTGAAGTTGGCGGTCATCACGCCGTCTGGTGGTGCTGGCCAAGCCGACAACTAGTTTAAATCGGACGGGCACCGGTTGCAAGATAGCTGCCTCACGCTATTCGTAGAACAGGATCGACACGGTGGAAGCCTAACTCAAACGGCACGGTAGATCACAGAGGGAGTTCGATGTGGCACCAAAACCCAATTTAAATCAAACGGAAAACCTCGCGTGAAAGCTTGCGGGGTTAAGAAAGAACCTAAGAGCTAATGAGTTCCCAGGCTTGGAATTGTGGTTAAAATTATCCCCAAGTGTGTTCGATGGTGTCACTAAATGTTCCGGCACAGCCGCTGATGAATTACTTCTTCCAAAGAGCAAGAATTCCGCTAACTTACAATGCACGTAAAATACGTCAGGAGAGCACCACGCTTCGAACAAGAGAGGCCGATCGAGGTAAAAGTGAAGGTGGTGGTGGTTGCTAAGATACGGACCTGAAAACTGTATTATACTACCGTTGGTTTGTTCAGCACCTAATGGATAACGATGATTTACTGGATCGGACATTCTGTTCAGATGAAGGGTGGTTTCATCTTTCTGGATATGTCAGTTCATACAATGTTAAGTTGTGGAGTACAAATGACCCTCACATTTTTACAGAAGCACTTTTACACTCAATAAAGGTTGGAGTATGGATTGTTGTTTCTCGAAGACGGTAAATTGACCCAATATTTTTTGAGGAAACTGTAACTGCTGAATGATACAGGAACAACGTCTTACTGTTTTGATAAACCAATTATTGGACGACGAGTTACAGCATGGATATTTCCAACACGATGGGGCCACAGTTTACGCAACACGAGAAACTCTGAATTAGTTACGCGAGTTTTATGACAATCGTATCATAAGCTTAGGTTCTGATATGGAATATCCACCGCGTTCTCCTGACTTAACATCCTTGGACTTTTTTATGTTTCCTTATTAGAAAAATATAGTTTTTAAAACTCCTGTTCATAACTTTCAAGACCTATAACAGCGTATTTCAGAGTTATGTACTGCTACAGCTCCAGAAACCTTGCAGAACATTTTTACCAATATGAAACGCCGTGTAAACTTATGCTTATAAACTGAAGCCAACCATTTTCTTCAACTTCTCTAATTATGTCTTTCGGATTTTCTGACCATTTAAGAACGGTCCTCTTTAGGGCCACAAATTTGTAAACCAGGAAATCCTATATTTACGGACATCACACTCACTCAATTTATTGCAATCGTCTATTTTAACGACGAAGCGGACGTGACTGCGTTCGACATGTTAAAGTTCTTCTTACAGGTTAGATTTCAATAGCTGTTAGAGTAACAAATGTCAAGAAAAGTACAGTAAAACTAAGACATGCCGTTTAAATTTCATAGTAAGAGTTGATAAAATTTTTTAAAACAACCCGATATAATCAACGACAACAAAACAAATTGCAAGAGCTGTTCTCTTTTAATGTTTACAAGGACCACGTGACCAAAATCTTCAGCAATCATGAAACTTTATTTGCTTCTATTGATTTAGTCCGTTGACATTGTTACCATTAAATTAGTTCAACTTGCGAATCTAAGCACGCACATAAAAAGGCGGTATACTTGGGTGCTACGTGACCAAACGCACGTCGCAATCTCGTCAATTCACGAATCGAATATCGGAAATTTCGATTTGACCGCAAGAACCATGAATAATCGACTTTCTTTTAACACAATTGGCTTTTCACTTCGTTAAGCATTGACGAAACAAAGCCAGATAAAATCAGCGCAAATAAACACATCGGACATGTAAAGGGTATCGTTTCATCAATAATACTGATGAAATGATAAGCAGTTTTTGATTTGTGCCAGAGGCTATGCTGAAGGGGTATCAAGCATTTTATTTAGTGCTATTGGAAAGTTCTCTCCAAACAATGCCATTAATTAAGGTCACTTGGAAAAATTCAATCGCCCCTATGGAAAAGGGGCATATTTATAGTACAATAAATGAAAATCTATTATTCTGAGTTGTATAAGTGAAAAAAGTTGAATAATGTAATATTAATTTATGACATTTACTTATTTTAAAAGTGTCAAGCATTGGTCTTGCTTAGTATAACAGTGTCAATAATTGCTACCCTATAAGTTAAAACGGTATTAACTGATATTTATTATTTTATTTTTGGAGATTATATGAGAGATTTATTTGATATCTTATGTACTAAATTATTCTAAAATTTTTTGTCAAACATTTTTCTGCGCAGTTTATTAAGAGCAGGTTATTCTTGTTTTCACATTTACACAAATCATTATTTCATAAAATTGTATTTTCGTTTCACTCTGGTGAATATTAGAAATTTAAATATGATTCACTTTCTGTCGTAATTGTAATGCGTCTCTATAATTCGTTGACAGTTCTTTACTACAAGCAAAATAAAATAATCCACAGCTGCATCGAACTAACGCAGAATTAATGCCTGGCAAATAAGATACATTAAGCCCACTTAAACTTGTAATCATCATTAAACTTGTGAGGCACGCATTCCGTTTCTCTGACGAGAATAAATTTAAATCTTTACATCTAGAAACGAAAACAAATTTACCGGTCATTTCCAATTTAGAGAGAGATATACCTAGCATCTTGAAGAACGAACATTGGCGTTATAAAAATTTTGAAATAAATTTGTGAATTACTCCTTCAATCATATCTGAAATCGCTCACCCGATACCAGAGTGATTTTAAAGAAATATAATTTATAAATTTTGAAAGTGAAGTACCTAATTCCGGAAATAACTGTTGCATTCCTTTTTTAATTTTTAGGTGTGTACGTATGAAAATTTAAATAGATTTTATATCGGCTTCCAAAAAGTAATTGGACACAGAGCAACAGCGGATTCCTGATGTCAAAATATTGTGAAAAAACCTACATTCACTAAAAGTAAACAGTTTGAGCTGGTTCATATTTTTTTTTTATGAAAGTTGGAATTGTGCAAGATATCTACATATTCTCGTGATACCCAATGAAAATAAGAAGAAAAGATTTAAGAGAAAGCAAATTGTCAGAATAGAAACGAGTCACTTATCTTGTTACGGGGGGAAAATCTTTTGTAAGTAATTTCTAGTTTTCGGGTCAGCCTATATTCGGGCTGAAGCGAAATTGCGTCGCTGTTTCCTTTTTTACTTATTCCACAAGATTTCATCATATAACGCAATTAGACAAATGCAATAACCCTCGACACACAATATCGTCCTCTTTCTCCGCGTAATTCTGTTGTCTCTCTCAACCACCTTACTTTGAAGAGTAAAATTGCCGTAACGTTAAATTTTGTCGGTTGGATTCTAGAATATTCTATGATGGCCGTCTAAAACGGTAAACGACCTCCGGACACCACTGTCTTCTGTAATGGACCTTGTCCTTGCTGAAAGACGGTCGCATTAAGGGCTTGTTATTGGTCAATATGAATCTGGCGACCCAACCCCACCCGGGAACCGATCGTGTCGGTTTCCTTCAGTATTGTCTCAGTTCGCTTTGCGTACACTCCATGCTGTGAGTTTTTCCGCTTTGTTTGTTAATTTCACTAAGCTGTGATTCTTTAAAGAGTGAAAAGGGAACGGAGTTTATATTCCAGATATTGTTGGTACGCTCTGAGCATTAAAAGCTTTCATCTAGGCTTACCTTTGAATATACGTCATGCTTTTCTTCTTGCTTTTGTGTTAATTTTTCATTAAACGGTGTTTTCTTTTAAAGTAAACGGATTTCAAAGTCTGGATGTGTGTAGCTTGCGGCGAGGCTTTCTTGTAGGCTTCTCCAAGCTTGTCTTCTTTGTAAAATTCAAAAATTATATTTTAAATTAGTACTTGAAATACTGAAAGAAACCTTCATTCAAAATTGAGATAGTACGTGACTAAAGACACGAGATGGCGCTATTTTCGCACAAAAAATACCGTCACTAGATAATTACAGTACCGCAACCCATATGCTTAGTTTTTACAAAGTGGAGTTATTCCGTAACTCACAGTGCTGATCAATTGTACCCTGACCTTTTGATTTGCCGTATAATTGAGTCAGAACCATATGGGCGTAGAAGAATCAAATTTCCTGGCAAAATTACGAAGAAAAAATTATAACTTATTCATTTAAAATAACGCATCGAGCTTCGATCATCAGGCTGATGAGATGACGTCGACTTAAATTTCCCCGATCCCTAGTAATAACCTTCCCGCTTTTTATGAAATTATATCCATACAGGGTGTTTCAGTGATGATGCACCAAACTTCGGGGAAACGTTTCTGACATTATTTGGAACAAAATATTTTAATACAATTTTGCAATCGGAGCAACTTAAAATTTTCATTATTTGAGTCAATGTTTTCATAAATACCGTAGAGATTTAAATTTCTGCCGCCGTGAAACAAGATGAGCGATTTAAATTGTTTTATGAATGGCACGCGGCTGCAAGAAGACAATAAATATTTATCGTAAACGAAAAAATGTATGAGAGGCTTCTAAGTTTGCCCTTGACCGCAAGACGTGTTAAAGGCGAACACTTTAAAGCGTGTGTTTTCGTCACACTAACATTTATGCAAACCGTAATTACATCAAATTTGCCGAGTCTTAATAATGTACGATAATTAACGCTTGTAACGGGTTTTTATTTATTCCTATATCCAACGTGTACGTAATATGATGTACACAACGTTGGCCTAATTTTAAAATCTCTTAAGTCATGTAAAGGCATTTTACAGGGGAGCATAAAAACCATCTCATTTTCCAATAAACTGCCGACGTACGAGTTGTGATTAAAGTCTTACAGGACCCCTATACTAGAAAGTGAGAGAACGGAACATTCTCCTAGGAGAAGAGTGAGCGATCATATCATATTCTTTTCTCTCGCATACAGAAATTGTTATTCTTGAATTCAAAGGATATATGAACACTCTCAGCCTTGTTGCCAATTGACACGGCCAATGTACTTTTGTACCACGCGTGTACATGGTAAAATTTGTTATACGTGATTGAGGTTATTTCTGTTTGTTATGGTTATGTTATTAACTTTTATTTAAAAAATATGGGAAGAAGTGGATCCATAACGAACAAACAAAAGGAATTACTGGCGGAATTTATGGCAAAACACCCAGATTTGCAAGCAGGAAGATTTACAAATAATTTTACATTTAAAATTGCTCAAAACTTATGGATAGAAATAGCAAATATTTTAAATTCAGTTCCGGATGGAGTTAATAAAGATTGGCGACAGTGGCGAAAGGTATTGAAGGTACAATACAATAATTTTATTTGTTAATCATGTTATGATTTTAAGACATGGCAAGATTTAAAGAAGAATGTTAAATCTAAAGTGTCAAAAAACAAGAAATCTGCTAATGCCACTGGTGGTGGTGAATTAATTGAGTTTCCGCTTGATAACTTTGAAAATAATATCCTTTCAATGATACCGCAAGAAATAACTGATGGATTGTTAAACGTTAATGAATCCATGATTAATTTTAATTTGCAACCACTTAATACTGAAGAAAATATTGACCAAGTGAGTAACAACGTAACAAGTCGATTTAGCGTATTTTCTGATCTGATCACTAGAACTGACTGTAATGAACTCTATGTACTCTGCACATTAGATTCTTTGCATTCAGTTAATTCATTCAGATAGGTCAGATAAAAATATTCAGCTATAGCAATGTTTAAAGAAATTAAATTTGTAGGTTACAGAAGCAGTAGAAATAGAAGAAGCTGGTTCTAGCACCACACAGAATATTGAGCATAATTATAGTATGGAAGATTTTTGCAGTAACAGCAAAGTGAAAAAATTAACAAAAACAAGACGTTTACAAAATTCTTTAAAACTTTCTCAAGAACTATTAAATACTATAAATAAAAAAGTAGATGTGATGTCTGAATATTATAATGTAAAAAAAGAATATTATGAACATAGGAAACAATATGAAGAAAGAAAGTTGGAACTAATGGGTAGAAGATACTGCCAAAATTGTAAACATTTGCTAAAGATTTTCAAGAAATTTCAGTTTCTAATAATAAGTAACACCATTTATTATGAAATATACATTATCAAAAATATCCTGTGCTGTAATAAAATTATTATTTTATCATTAAAATTTGTAATGTATTGTAATTTATTATTTGAAACTGAAATTTGCCAAAAATCATTAGCAAAATGTAAGTTAACATGAGGTATAATTTTCACTAAGTCAATCCCTATGCCCACAGTTAAAAAAGCACCATATAGTTTACTAAAATCGTTTTATTTAAGAAATAATGTCTTATTCCTTTGAGAAGTAATGTTTTTTTTTATATATGTTACAGATATACAGGGTCGCTAAAAAGTATGGATACAGCTAAATAATTTCAGAACGGTTTATCAGAACTCGTTGAAATTTGGCTTTTAAATTTACCTTCCACTTCAAATTTGTTCTTACAAATAAAAAAAATTTTACTAGAAAAATAAAGGACGATATAAAATTTAAAAAATCTCAGATGATAGAATTTAAATGCTTCTACGTGTGTGCCAAATTTCATCTCGCTCTGATAAACCATTTTGAAAATATTTAGCTGTATCCATACTTTATTGCGACCCTAATAACAGTTATTCAACTGTTCTGGGACTGTACTGACAAGGAATATTTTTTTATTTTCTTTAGAATACATTTCAGTTTTGTATTTAGTTTATACAGTGTGGTGATAAAGTAACGCACCAAGCAGAAAAACACCCTTAGCGTTGACTTTTTCGAAAAACGCTCGGACAGGTCGATTTTATTTTTAAAAAAGACTTCTTTTACAACCAATTTTAATTTTATGTCAGTTACCACTTTTGCGCCGTGACGTCATCGACATTTTTTTTAAATGACAACCTATTTTTTTGAAAATGTCATTATAAAGCACCCATTACACCCAGTACAAAAATGTTAATGAATCACCAATGCATAGGAAAATTTTGAAGAAAAAAATTATTGAAAAATGGAAATGTGATTATTAATCTGAATAAAATTTCAACATAAAATAATACTTTCTTGTAAAAATATAACAAAACTTAATAAAATTACAATAAATGTTGGAAATGTCCTCTACCAACCACTTGACAGTGACCAGCTCGTGTGTAAACGCTGTTAAATATTTTTGCGATGATTTCACGGCTAATGTTATTCATTTCCGTCCTAATTTTGTTTTGTAAATCTTCGAAATTTTGAGGTCTGTTCACGTAAACTCGACCTTTTAGATAACCCCACAAAAAAAATCTAGGGGAGTTAAGTCGGGTGAGCAGAAATGAATAACATTAGCCGTGAAACTATCGCAAGTCATTAACAGCGTTTACACACGAGCTGTCACTGTCAAGTGATTGGTGGAGGACATTTTGAATATTTATTGTAATTTTATTAAGTTGTTTTGTTAAGTTTTTATAAGAAAATATTATTTTAGGTTGAAATTTTATTAAGATTAAAAAATACATCTCCATTTTTCAATAATTTTTTTCTTCAAAATTTTCCTATGCATTGGTGATTCATTAACATTTTTGTACTCAGAAAAATGGGTGCTTTATAATGACATTTTCAAAAAAATAGGTTGTCATTTAAAAGAAATGTCGATGACGTCACGGCGCAAAAGTGGTAACTGACATAAAATTAAAATTGGTTGTAAAAGATGTCTTTTTTAAAAATAAAATCGACCTGTCCGAGCGTTTTTCGAAAAAGTCAACGCTAAGGGTGTGTTTTCGCTTGGTGCGTTACTTTATCACCACACTGTATATGAATTGTTGTCAAAAATATGTTACATATTGATGGTGTATATACAGGAAGTTACTTTCAGTATGTCCGTTAATTTATTAAGCAGAAAGTTTCTGTAGTTGACTGTATATGATTATGTAATAAAGTTAAGCAAGTCTGTTATTTTCTAGGAATATTCTAAATTCTTAAAGTTTCTCTGACAATAACAATATTTCTGATCACTTGTAATATACATTTCACAACTAAATTTAAAGTTACATTTGTATTTTACGTTTACGTGACTATACGAAACAGAACAACTTCACCTTTACTCAGGAAGTAACAGTGTTGCTTAGTTCTGTTACATATTCAAATGCTATTTATTTCTGTTGTAGTTAAAAGTTTACGCCTTTGTTATTTCCGTTATTTATTTTATCTCTGTACCTATATAAAAATGAACTTTTTGTTTTGTGCAATTTTTCTTTGAAAATGTGATATTGTAGGACTATGAAGTAAAACTTATTGTTACATACTTTATTAAAAACATAGTTCAACAAAAATACCTTCTGTTATTCCTTATTCTACGGTTAATAAAATATTTTATTAGAATATTTACAATATATAAATGCAAACTTAAGGAATATTGAAATATCTGTCTGCAATTCTTTGTCTTAACTGTCTGCCAGCTTCCAAATCTGGATTTACAACATTTAATATATGGTCAGGAGTTTCATTATTGTAAATGCCAAAATCCATTTGTGCTATGTCGTTATCATCTGGTGCTGGTATATTGTTGTCTATGCACATATTATGTAATATACAACAGGCATTTACAATTTTTGCTGAGGTTTCTGGTTGATAATGTAATGTTCTGTGTCGTAGCAAGCATCTGAATCTATTTTTCAAAAGTCCGTTGCATCTTTCAATACTGCTTCTAATAACTTTCATTCTGTTAGAGCACCTCTCTTCAACAGATCCAGGAAGTGGATTTTGAAAGGGAGTTAATAGCCATGGACGGAGTGGATAACCTGCAATTCCATTTTAATTTTTACATGACTACTGTATTAAAACATTTACCTAAATCACCCATTAAAAAGAAACTATCATTTACATTTCTATAAATATTTTCCAAAACATCAGATATTTGTGAATTTCTCCAAACATATACATCGTGACTACTTCCTGGAAATCTAGCGTTAACATTCATGATTTTTAAGTTTTCATCACATACCTAAAATAAGTATACTATGAAATTGTTAAAACATTAATACATGAGATAACAGTACCAACTGAACATTTAATGAGTGGTAGTTTTTCCTATTTACATATACATGAGTGCCATCAATGCAGCCTATGATTCCTGGAAACCTCTATTTTGCGTAAAACCTATTAAGATATGTAAAGTTGGTTTTATTTAATTTGACTTTCACACCTGGTACGTAGGTGTTCCAGCTGATGAATATTTTCAGGAAATTTTATAAATTGTCTCATTATATTTGGGAGGTTGAGAACATTTGTTACTTCTGTTATTGCTCGGCTTACACTACTTTGACTTATACCAAGAAATAAATTCTTTCCTACACCTCCTTGGTAACTTCCCTGACCAAAAAAATGGAGAGCCGTTAAAACCTTAAAAATACATAGTTATTTTTAGATTTTAGTTTCAAATTTTTTGTATGTAGTTCATACCTTGGTCTCTGTATTGAGAGCTGATCGTCTGCTTGGGGGTTCCATGTAATCTGATACAAGATTAATTACATTTTGCGTCAACTGTTTATTTAATCTAAATAGTCTTATGAATGCAGCATCGGATAACAAAGAAAATGCATTTTCCCTGTTATAAAATCGTTTTTGACCTATTTGTATTTCTTCGGCTTCCATCAGATCATTAAATATATTATTTATAATAAATGCTTCGTCTACGTCCATTATTGTTTGTTTTTGTTACACACATACATAGGAAAATAGCACAAAGATGTTAACCTCAAAACACTGATTCCATATCTGTATTTTATGTCAAATTGGTACTTAATGCGCATGTTTCTCCTGCGAATTGCTGTTTTCTCCTACATCGAACCACTAGAATAAGATTCTCTCGATTTTCGTTAGATAGGAATATTCCTAAATTTCCAGAATAGCAAAAACTGAAATTCCGTAGGACCAGCCTCATTTTTCTATCGAAATGAGTATTCCCATGATTCAAGAATAGGGGTCCAGATGTTGCTACGATCGAAGACAACTTACGAAATTTTAACATACTGTAGCCTTGAATCACCTTAACAATAACATTCTCATAACTCAATTTTGTCCATTTTCGGACTTATGAGGTTTTGAAATTAGGCCGACGACAACTAAGTAAATTGAACAGTTGACTAAAATCGGTACAATTAATAAATTGGGAAAATTAATAACTAGAATTATTGCTTTCGCCGCGCCGGTCTGCCAAATTATTTGCCTATCAGACTGAACTTGGTCACATGAGGTAGAAACAAATTCGAAAGCGGACGAATTACGAAAACGGCAATTACCTTATAACATGTGTTCGAATAATCTGCGTATTCTCGAAACGTGAAATCGCCCATCCCACACACCAACACAAACACACATACATAATAAACTTAAAAATGAAAAGTATAAACTACACCAACTAATTACTCTTCACTACAACGTTAATCAGAACGGAGTGAACGGACTAAATGTGTTTCATCATATCATCTGAGGCGCGACAGTGTGTTCGTGGTTTTCAGGATTTTATAATCATCGGTTATTACTTATTAAATATCAAATTTTTCAATTTCGTTATAAATAAATTTCCGTAAGATTATAAAAATTTTTGTGCAAATCGGTTTTGATTGCAGCGGATTCCCCGAGCAGGCTCTGTACAGCTGTTTCAGGCCTAGTTGGGCCTTCATTAGCAGAAGCGTAGCCCGAGAACTCCACTGCAAACCAAACCGATATGTCCCAGGGTTATTCGCCAATGCGATGTGAAAGTAATGGACATTTAAGTAGCGACATCTTTCGATCGCTTGTTGACCTGATATTGCAGTAATATTGGCCGCCTTGCATTGGGATGACTTATTATGTAGCGGACTGGCTTCAATTTGTCAATCCTACTGCAATATCAGGTCAACAAGCGATCGAAAGATGTCGCTACTTAAATGTCCATTACTTAAGATTATAGATATGGAAAAAAGCGGTCAGGGCGCACATCTATTAAACAATATAATATCTACGTAGATTTTCTTGCAAAAAATGAAATTTTCCGCAAATTAACTGCTGGAAATTCTAAGTTCAAAAAGTGGTGGAAAGATCTGTGCAACCTTTTAAACAGTTGTGGAGAAGGTTGTGTAAAAGATATTCACGAATGGAAAACGCTCGGGAAAACGGTTTATAAACAACTTCAATAGAAATATTAGGTCTTTGATTATTTTGAAGAAATGGTATCAATTCAGTAAACAGTTGTTGAAAAGTTTGTCTAGATAGACGAAACATACCTTTAGTGGTTTTTAGGGGATTACAGATGTCTCTAAGAATTGGCCTGTGCAAATGAAATTCAGATCTAAAGAACAATTTCATAAATTAAAAGCTACGTGTATGGACCGTATATTTACTTTTCCTCTTCATCTAGTGCCATTTCAAATAAAAATGATACGTTTGAATCCATATTGATATTTTTATCGGATATAACGCCAAGCTACAGCATGCGCTACGTATCAAGGAATTTTATCAAGAATTGATAAAATTATCAATAAGAATAAATCGACGTGAATAGCAAATTGAGAATAATTGATAAAAATATCAATTATTGTTTAGTTATCAATCTTGTTAAGGTATCAAGCGCACCTGAATAAGGCTGTTAATTCAGGTGACTACACCATAACGCTATCAATGTAGCTTTTTATCGGTATTGATAAATGCCTGTCAACAATGAAAGTCATTTTTCGTATTCAGGTGTTCATCTTGATATTGATAAACTAACAAGAATCGGTTTGTGCTGTGTGCATGGTACTTCAGAATAAAGAGTCAGTATGTTCAAAATGTAATCTCTTTAATTGTGTTTACTTGTGGTTTTCGTCACAGGTTTTCATAATTATCGGTTATCAAATAATAAATATCAAATTTTTCAATTTCGTTATAAATAAATTTCCTTACAATTGTAGATATGGAAAAAAAAGCGGTCAGGACGGACGCACATCTATTAAACAATATAATATCTATGTAGATTTTCTTGCAAAAAATGAAGTTTTCCGCAGTGGAAAATTAACAATTCCTGATTGGTATTCATCTTGGGATGGAGGTGCTTTTATGGCAATCTGTGTGCAATCTGTGACACCAATGATTCCTGGGAAGCCACCCATGTTTAAAAATGGTGTTTTTATGTGATTTTTTTTATCTTCGGTTACAGGAAACTTCACATAGGCTCGATTTTACAATTGTCGGATAAGCATTATTCTTAGAATAACGTGACGTAGGTGTTATTCTGTCCTTATTCCACGATTGTAAAACTAGCTCATAGTGAGTGAAATTATTCACAATAATGGAACTAATTTCTTTAATACATCTGAACACAGATGATTGATTCATGCAGGTCAAAAAATGGTCTCCCACGCTTTTCTGATAATCTCCTTGAGCAAAAAACTGCAGAGCTGCAGTTTCATCTCAGGGGGAATACTAATATTAGGTCTTTGATTATTTTGAAGAAATGGTATCAACTCAGTAAATAGTTGTTGAAAAGTTTGTCTAGATAGACGAAACATACCTTTAAAATAGTATTCAGTGGTTTCTAGGGGATTACAAATGTCTAGAATTCACCTGTGCAAACGATATTCAGATCTAAAGAACAATTTCATAAATTAAAAGTTACGTATATGGACTGTATATTTACTTTTCCTCTTTATCTAGTACCATTTCAAATAAAAATAATACGTTTGGTTCCATATTGATATTTTTATCGGATATAACGCTAAGCTACAGCAAGCGCTACGTATCAAGGAATTTTATCAAGAATTGATAAAATTATCAATAAGGATAAATCTACGTGAATAGCAAATTGAGAATAATTGATAAAAATATCAACTATTGTTTAGTTATCAATCTTGTTAAGGTATCAAACGTCACCTGAATAAGGCTGTAAGGCTGTAAGCCTGATAATCGTTTCTATTGAAGTCTTTTACCAAGATCTGAATATCATGTACAACAACAGATTTAGCGACTGAATCCGCATTCCGCTTAGTCATTATTTCTGCAGGTTTCAACAACGTCGTTAAAGGGAAGCAACTGGAATTAGATTTCTTCCAGAAAATTAGAGGAATTTGCTTTCTGACTAATGTTATTTTAATTGGAGTTTCATATTGACTCAGTCATGATGACTTGAACAAATTTATTTTTGATGTAAATTGCAAATTATATGGAATTTCCAATACATACAACAATGTATCGTACGCACTACTTGGTCAACCCGAATTACTGTAGATTTGGACCCCCATTTGAATATGAAAGGTAAACATAAGTTGTTAAACCTAAGAAAATTAAAAGGCACTAGAAAATGACAATACTACTTTAAAAAATTATTAATAGAATTTCTAATTGATCTAATTTGTCATGAAGAATTTTTTTATGTTTAAGATATTTTCAATGTCTGATCTAAAATTAACAGATTGTTCATCTTTTTGGATGCGTACAATTTTTAAAGAGAGTCTTTTCTTTAAATTTCTTTCAAAAGTTAAAATGTTGGTATTATCAAAGTCAAATCGATGATTAGGTATTATTTAATGAGTGTATAGAAATACGGTTTTCTAACCATTGGGCTGTCTGCCCGAGTTTATGTTTATGACAATTAATACAGGGTATGGAGTAAACTAAACCACTGTTGACCAAAAAAGGTATCTTATCTTTGGTTTTTCAAAATAAGTTATTAATGTTGCAAATGTTATGTTGAACAATATTCAAGAAATCAAAATCCTTAAAAATATTGATGACTCTACTGCTTAAGACAGTAATATGAGTTAAATTTCTAAATTTCTTATCTTCGTTGTTATCTTCCAGAGGACGAGGTAACTTACTGTTCTGATAAATTAATTTATTGAATAAAGATTTAGGGAAACCATTGTTTATGAAAAGTTTGGTTAATTTTTCATAGTTATCATTGAGAAAGTTTATAAATTCAAGACGCGTCCACAATTTCACATCCTGTGTTTTTGGCGCACTGGTTGTAAATCCTTCCTCTTTTTATCGTACGCAATGTTTTTACTTTGAATTAAATTCTTAATTAATTATAAACTGTTTCTCAGATTTTTTTTAACATGATCTCCTAATCTATTACATTCATTCACGTACGCGATTTAATTAGAAACTGTACGCATATCACCAACGACGTTTAAAACAGCTTTACATATTAAAATTTTTATAGTCTAGTAAAAAAAAATTTTGTCGACGATGAAATTCAGGTTTAATAAATCGTTTCACATTTTCGGAGAAAACCGATTCGTTTAAGCGATTCCTTGTAAAGGTAATCAAGTAATCATTCTTTTGTGGCGATAATTATTTAATATATTTGACTCTGTTTTTCATTGAAATAATTACAGTGAATTTTTGTTTTATAGAATGGCAAGAGTGAAAAATTATATCTCTACTTTTATGGATACTTGCATATACACATATGTATATATTTTATTCAGTAGACTAAAGCTAGTGAAATTTTTTGACAAGGTATTTATCAAATAAATTATTTTATGAAGATATTTGGTTCATACCTAGAAAAGAAATCGACGATCTGGCGGGACAATTCCGGTCCCCTTCCCATGAGTCTTAGTTCTCACGAACTAGCACCAATAGAAACAGTAACAGCACCAGGTGTAAGATCTGGCTTAAGGGGTTGTAAAAAAAAGTGATCGAAACATAAAGGGGTTCTGAAATTCTGAAGTTCTGAAATTGTAAATCTCTGACTTCGAACAAAACTCTGATGACAAATACCTGTACTAAATTACTCACTCTTTTTACCCAAAACTTTGACAAACCAAAAAAAGACGCAAGTCGCAGTTCCTTTGTTTGAGCCTGTCTAGAATTCGTCTGTAGATAGCCAGGAATCACTCTCACCTCAAAGATGGTAGGTATGAAGTTTAGATCTTTTTTAACCCTTCCTTTATAACTTCGGAATTGTTAAATTTTTCCTCCTGTTTTCTCTCTCTCTCTCTTGTCTCTTCTACTTGTAAAATTAAAGGATTCCAAATTTTACTTGGAATTTTAATAAAATACTGTTCTTTTAAACAATATGTATACAGTGTGTCCCAGATTGAGTAGGCTAACATGGGTAACTTTCTTATTAGTGAAGATAGAGATTTGGTTAAATAGGCAATATTTTGCAGTTTTATGTGCTGATTCAGATTCCGTTGAGAAAATTTGAAAATTCCGAATAGTTCAGATATTATCGCAGAAAAACTGAAAATCGCTATTTTCTTTAATGCCCAATAACATCGCAATTATAAAAAGTATGAAAAAATGTTTCATATAAAAGTTACTATGTATGATAAAATATAGCTGAAAATACTGTCAAAATAAAATTCAAGATGGCGGCTGTCAAGATATTGATAGCAATTTTCTTATTTTAAATGGACACCATATTGGATTTTTGTACGATTAAATAGCATTTTTTTTCTCGTTTCAACCGTGTATCACAACCCACATCTAAATAAAAAATTATTTAAAAAAAATCATATTTTTATTTTAAATCAAGTAAAAGTGGGGGAAAATATTGGCAAGAGCTTTCTTGTGTTAAATGGATGCCATATTGGATTTTACATTGTTATCTAATAATTTTCTTTATCTTTTTAACCATCTTCCACAAGCTACATCAAAAATTTTACCTTTAAGAAAATTGTTTTTTAGTTTTAAATCAAGTAGCCACGAATTATCAAAAAACAATAAAACAACAGACTGCAATCACCTGTCGTTAAATTAAATTTTCGAGTGGTGCATTATTCAGTGTTGTAATAATTATTGTTTTATAAATAATTATTAAAAATGGCAAAATTTTCAACTATTATAATATTATTATAACTATAATATTATTATAACTAAATATTAATAATAAATATTATTATAACTATTATAATAGTTTCCCAGAAAGAAGACAACCAGACGTTAAGATTTTTAAAAGACTGGATGTAAATATGCAGCAATACGGATCTTTACAAAAAAAAATCGAAACAATGTGGCAGATGAAGAAGATGATTTATTAACATTAGCTTGTGTGGCGGCCAATCCTAACATTTCAACCCGGGAAATAGAAGCGCAAGTTAATGTGTGAAAATCCAAGGTATCGAGGATATTAAAGAAACACAAGTTTCATCCTTACAAACTACAAATTGTTCAGACATTAAGACCAAATGACCATATTCGCAGAGCTACATTTTGCAATTGGCTTATAAATAAGATAACCGAAAATGGTGATTTCATCAACCACATTTTATGGACTGACGAATCTTACTTTTGCAATACTGGGTTATTTAATCGACATAATGAGCACCACTGGGCCTTGGAAAATCCACATGTAGTTGTTCCACGGCGAAATCAGGTTCGATTTGGCTTTAATGTTTTTTGTGGAATATTGGGAAACCGTTTAATCGGTCCCATAATATTTAATGGCAATTTAACTTGCGCAACTATATTTACAAATTCTTCAAACATCCCTGGAAGATATACTGGATGATCTGCCTTTAGAACAAAATTACAGATATGGTACCAGCAAGATGGTGCTCCTGCACACAACGCTGGGGATGTGTATTCATTATTTGAATTATCGTTTTAATAATAGGGCAATAGCTACAAATACACCACCTCGATCGACCGATTTAACACCTCTTGACTTTTATTTGTGGGGCACAGTAAAAAATAAAGTGTACGGGAGTAGTTTTAATTATCACAACTATGAAGAATTGCGTGAAGCAGTGGTGCATGCATTTCTTACTATTAGTCGTAATACCCTGCAAAATGTCACCAGGAGTGTTATAAAACGATGCCGAATGTGCTTAAGGAATAATGGCCAGCACTTTGAGCATTTATTTTAGCTTGTTTTTGTTTTGTATTGTTTTATATTTTGTATGTAATACAAATACATACTTGATTTAAAATAAAAATATTAAATTTTTTAAATATTTTTTTTATTTAGATATGAGTTGTGATACACGGCTGAAACGAGAAAAAAAAATGCTATTTAATCGTACAAAAATCCAATATGGCGTCCATTTAAAATAAGAAAGTTGCCAATATCTTGTCAATATCTTGTCAATATCTTGACAACCGCCATCTTGAATTTTATTTTGACTGTATTTTCAGTTGTATTTTATCAAACATAGTAACTTTTATATGAAACAATTTTCATATTTTTTATAATTGCGACGTTATTGGACATTAAAGAAAATAGAGATTTTCAGTTTCTCAACGGAATCTGAATCAGCACATAAAACTGCAAAATATTTCCCATTTAACCAAATCTCTATCTTCACTAATAAGAAAGTTACCCATGGTAGCCTACTCAATCTGAGACACAGTTAAAGAAAAAAGTTACATTAACAAATTAAAAGTCACTAAAAATTACGACAGTAAATGACACACAAAAATGATATGATATAAAATGAAATTCTACACAATGAACGAAGCAAAATATTATATAAAATGCCATAAATTCAATTATGAAAAATTAATTACTTGAAAGCAAGCACGTTATCTTTGGGGCTTACTAACGTCGAGTCTAACTATTTTTCCCGTAATATCCGAAAATTAAGGGGCACTAGAATTTAAAAATACGTTAGCACCTTCGCTTGCCTTTGACTATTTAAACCACTGAAAAACACACACGGAAAAGATTCAATTCTTTTCTACCGAAATAAACTGTGGGGGTGAATTAATTGATTCATTCGTCGAAGCGGAAGAAAAAATCAGCGACGGAAGCAACACGCTAAGTCAAGTTAAAAAAACTATTTACCGGTACGGATCTGCTGTTTTTTCCCCCGCGACGGCTATTAAAGCCTTTCTTATCAATTTTGGAAGAGATGGCTGGCGTCACGTGAACCAATTAAATTTAAATATTTCTGTCCTGCTTCTAATCAAGGAGTAGCTGCCGCTAGATGGCAGATAGAAGTGGTTGTTTATTAATTTCCTCGTACTACGAACACTAGTGACGCTGTTCTCACCTCCAATTGATGTTTCAGCAAGAAATGTATTAAATTGGTGATTTACCGGTTTCTGCAGGCGTCAATCTTTACTATTCGTGCATTAACCTCCTCTCTTTCTAACGGTGCTGAGGTGCCAAGTTGATGTTTACATTTTGCGTATGCTAGTTTAACAACGCAATGTTTTTACATTTTCACAGTATTTTACTTTCAATCATATGTCAAAACTACCAGCTTCTTGTAATCAATTATTATCCTTTTGTATGCAATCTGGCAACTATGTCACCCATAAGCGCTGTACTGCACTGTAAGTTTGGAATGACCTATAAGATTTCCGTTTCATTTTAAAATATAAGAATTTTGCTAAGATACCGTCTCTTGCGTTTCAATTCTTTACGTAGGAACTAAATTTTTATGGTTTTAAAAAAATTAATTTTCCTGTATAGAATTTCCGGGTCTTTACATAGGGACAAGAACATCAACAACAGTAACAACAATCCTTTTGCAAGAATAATTGTGACGGGGTAGAATATATTATGACATATTTTGTATTCAAATTTATAATAAAAGAGAGCTCTTATGGGAAAGCAATAATATTAATACTGTTTATGCGTTAAACAGAAAATAATATTGCAATATACCAGTTCCAAAGTTCATAAATTATAGCATGACCATGCCCATCCGGGATGTACCGACCTTTAGTGATAACTGATAAGTTAAACTTATTTAAAAAGCGTTTTATTGGAATTGTTAAAAATGAAACAGTAACAAATATACATAAAATAATTTAAAAAATGTTAACAAAATATATTGAAAATGTTATTCTGTTATTAGATAAAATAAAGGGTTTCCGCGGCCACTGTCCATTTTCTTCTAGCTTCCCATCAAATAATTAATTGATTTTAAAATTTAAACCGATTTAATATTTTCCCGTGCGACGCCCATGAAATCTGCTCATTTCTTTTTTTTGCGCCGAGGATTAAAACAATTGCACTGCAATTTGTTACGTATATTTCGCTTGATTAGGAGCATCACTTCCACTGATCTGCATTAGTCATTTTTTCTTGCAATCGATACTAGTATTTATAAAAGTCGGCAACAATTCAACCGCAAACGTGTATTTTGTTAGAATTAACGTGTGCACACGATTGCCGCACCTTCGCAAAAAATTATACTGTGATTTTTTTTTAAATTGTGGACATAGGGATTTACATGTTAAAAATTTGACCTCATGTTAATGTATGTTATGGCACAAATTTGAAGCAAATTTTTATTTCTATTAATAAATAAAACATTTTTCTACGAAATGCACATTGCTAGAATAACTTGAACATGTTCTATTTAATTATTTTCCGGTTAGAAGTTGAAATTAATAAGCATAGAATTAACCGAAGTCAAAAATCAAGGTAGCTGAAATGTCATTAAGAGAAAAGTTCCGTTAATGTCTGTCTACTGTAAATTTATTTAAAAAATGCACCTTATTATTAAGCAAGCATTAAAAATATCAATTATATACATTATAACAAGTTCCACTCATTTTTCAATGGTATGAAGAAGTAGTTTTTACAAGTGGTAATAAATTAATGTTGGAATAATTAGTTTATCAGTAATCACAGTGATAAATTATACTACCCGACATTTTTATACTTTTTTTTATAACTGCGGTAAAACCACATAATTTGAAGTAAATGCTAAATTCAAAACCATCAACAGATTTATTGTACCACATCTAGATTCTGAGTTAGGTACACGCAGATACAGGTAAAACTGTTGATGTGATTTATCGTATTTGTATCAAAACAATAAACAAGGACATAAACATGTGAAATATTTCTAATTAAAAAATGTTGCACAAGAACAAAATAACGCAAAAAAAAAAATAAAAACAAGGTAGTTATCATTGTAATTGCTTAATAAAAGCTATTTTTTCCTTTTATGAGGAGTATCATCTTCGTTTTGCAGAAACCAACAAAAATCGCCCATCATAGCAGGATCCCACCTACCTGGTATCTCCTTTCCATGACACTAATATCCTGGTGAAACCTTTCGGCATCTTCCCAAACTCAAAATGCACACATCTAAATTTGAAAACCTTCTGTCTCATACCGAAGAAATCAAAATATTTGAAAAAGTTATTCAGAATTGTTAGGGGATCTTAAATATGAAATATTGTCTACGATATAATAAAAAAATACGTATTTTTCAATTTTTTTCGTATCAATGTAGATACTGTCGAACTTTGAATACTCTGGGATTTGTTTCGTTCATTTGCCAAGTAGACATTATGATCAATAACATAACAAAAAGTTAATTTTCTTTGGGTCCAAATTTTTTATTTTATTTTTTCATCGTAGGCGGCTATGATTTCACATTTGAGGTCTCACGGCAATTTTGAATATCTTTTCCAAATAATACTTCCGCGTATTTTGAAAAATAAAGGTACTATACTCTTATGTCGATTTCAAATATTTTGATCTTCTTGGTATATGAGTAAAGGTATACAAATTTTGTTGTTTGAATTGTGAGTTTGGGAAAATGCAAGAACTTTCATAAAGAATATTTTTTTCTGAGAAATAAATAATAAAAGAGTTTCTCATACGTGTTCAATTTTCTGCCGGTCGTTGTATATCAATAATGCCTATCCAAAAAACGTGACGTGATAGAACGTGGAAATATTCGTTTATATATTTTTAATAATGGGAGTAATAAAAAAATATCATATTTGAGTCAGTTAGAAAAATCATGTCGGGTAGTGTTATTATTAATAACGTCAGCCTACAATGGATTACATTCGTTCAATAATTTGTGTCTATTTTCTTCTACAGTAAAATAAAATTAGGAAAACGTGTTAGGATATTCTAGCAAAGTTCATCTTGTAGTAAATCGTTTAATTTACGACTAAATACAAAAATTTAATTAAAACTTGTACCATAACATACATTAACATGAGGTCAAATTTTTAGTATGTAAATCCCTATGGCTATACTTTTTACGTCTGTCAGAAAAGTTCCGAGCCCATGTTGTCAGTGTAGTATGTACTACCAAGTAATGCATGAAGTGTATCTCGTAATTTTCGCAATTTTCTTTTATTTGAAAAGACCCTTTTGAAATACTTCTGTTCCCTAAGGTTCAAATTTTCTTAAAAACTTTTAATGAAAGATTACGTGAATAACTGTGTACACATAATTTATGATAATTAATTACGGTGACTCTGGAAACATGTAATTATTTCAAACTAATGATTAGTTAGCAAAATTAGTTCATATCATAGTAAAACGGATAAGTTTAATCCTCGTTAAAACCACCTAAAAAGATAACATGCATATGTACTTCTACTAATAATAATTCTAAGTCGAGAAATATCTACTTGAACGCTTTTAACTATGTATTAGCATTCAGTCTCGGTTACGCATAAATCATCCACTGTGTCTCATAAACCGCATTTTTTAACCGCAAGTTAAATATTGAGACGGTAATTAAACTGTCGCGGCCGTGAAATTTATTTTCCTTCGTGAAATTCGAAAAAATAGGAGTCGTCCCGTTTTTCGTTACGATGCCGCCATAAATTAACTATGCGTTTTTTTTATTGACAGTCAGATACAAACAAAAAATGCTAAAATTTACGTAGTGACATATTTACATTAGTTAATAGAATGCCTTTAAATACGATGTCCGAATGAAGCAGGCTTAAATGCTTATATTTATGTTCAAACAACCATTTAAGTTACACAGCAAACAAGATACATACTTCCCCTTATCGTAAACAAATTACGAAGCAAAAAAAATACTAATGTGCCATTAATTAATTAAATTTTATAGGGAGACCCTTTCTAAACTGAGAATTTGACATAATGTAGAATAGAGAATTTCTTAAAGTAAAATAATTACGCCGCGCCGTCGCCATCGCAGTTTTGACGGATTCCAGACCCTTCTATACTTTACTAGCGAGTGTTACCCTCATTTTTGGAGAACTATGTTCTTGGACTCAAAAGCTGTAGAAAGTGAATTAAAAAAGCAGAAATGTGCCTGAAATAAAAGAACAAAAGTAAGGACAATATTCTGTTATATTAATTAGTAAAGTCCATTCAACGGAACTCATGCGGGGATACAAATTGTTCCCACCTTTAGAGAGGACGAAACGCAGTAGCAGAGAATTTCTTGGCTGCATTTTTGATTCTAGATTTTTCTATTTGCTTTCGGGTTCTAGACACAAAGGTACAAAAAAAACTAAACTGTTGAACATTGAATGAACATTTAGGAGCCAAGTAAAACACACTCGCTTACAGAAAGTGTTAAGTGAACATTAATTAATTTTAGCATTTTCTGTTGCTGCAGAATCTTATTATTTATATTAAAAATTTGCTCCTCTTAAACAATGCTTTCAGAAAGGTGCTGTCCTCTAGTTGAGTATCCTTTTTGTATTTTGTTCAATTAGGTCACCTGGAATGACTTAGGTTGCCTACCCCATAGGGTAGTAACCAGGCAAAAAGCGTTAAGGGTCCTTTATCGTGTTTTATTTACTCTGACGTATCTTAATGGTTACTTAACTGAAGAAGAGTATGTATTTCGGCTAAGGGCTTTCCACTCGAGCCCGCTATCATAAAGTTATAAATAATTTATAAAGGTGAGTTGCTCCATTGATAGTAGTGACCAGAATTAAATACGATGTTTGGAGATGTGTCAAGGTCACTAAATAATTTCTTTAATAATTAATTAATTAATTATTAATTAATTAATTGATAATTAATTTAATAATTAATAATTTATTTAATAATTAATTTAATTATTTAGTGACCTTGACACATCTCCAAACTTGGTATTTATAAATAATTCTTTTGCGTATACATCTAAGGAGGAGATTCTTATTTTAATTTAATAATTTAGAGTTTAAATTTTCGGCTGTTTACAATTTGCCATTTTTTATATAGCACGTCTCATCTCGAAACCCAATGATTACAGAGTGCAGTTTACCGGGGCATTGTTTCAAATTTCTCACTTATCAAAGAAGAGCGACAGCCAACGGAAAAAGTTTATGACATCATTGTCGCTTAATAAAAGTAGGCTATGCTT
Organism: Dorcus parallelipipedus; assembly: GCA_958336345.1. NCBI lineage: Eukaryota > Metazoa > Arthropoda > Insecta > Coleoptera > Lucanidae > Dorcus > Dorcus parallelipipedus. Next base: position 37,412,682 of record OY284478.1, read on the forward strand.
TGAAGGGCTTTCAGTCAATCTCAGTCAAAGAAAAGAATAAGCTATTTATGTTTCTGAAAATGATAGAAAATATTATAGGTCCATAGAAAGTACGAGATATAATGGAAAAGAACTTCGGTAAAATATAACTTCTTGATTTACTATTTTATAATTAACAAGTAAACATACATCTATAACAACGTTCAAGGCACATTATTATAAACACAATCACTTTAACGCACAACGTATGCGATATCAGGATAACTAACACTCCCCCTTGTTGTGTTGTGTGCGGATCCCTGGATGCCAAAACAAATTAAACATTTACGATATTTAGGTCCTTTTGTGAGAACATCTGCGGCCACCTCTTCGGTAAACAGATACTGCACCTTAATACCGTAATTTATCATCGCTTCTCGAACAAAATGATGCCTCACGTCTACATGAGCACCCATGTTATCGCAAAATATTTTTACATCGGCTAAATACTCCAAACCAAATTCAAGTAAGAATCTTTGCTTGTAGCGTGGGTTTTTTGTTTTATTATAAAAAAAAGATTCGTGGTGTATAAGAAAATCCATATGTAATTTCACTATTTTAATTATAATATTAATTAGCGTTGTAACTATTTTAACTAATACAGAAAATGATATTGAAGAAAATGAAATGTGTGAAGAGCGCATGCCGACTGTGTCCACTTTTTGCAACCACATCGGCAACTCTGTTTTTCAGACCAAGTTTTTCCCGCACGCGCACCCCCGACTTAAGTTACGTTTCCCTCAGCGAGAGGGCGACACTGCACGGTGTGCTATACACTCCTCCTCTGGCTTCGAAGGCGTGTCGGCGAGGGAACTAGTCGATCTGTCTTCGGAGGACGTCCACGTTTCCTTGGAATTTCCCTTTCCCAATAGCTCATCGTCTTCATAATTTCGTAAGTACTTGGACCACATCGTCGATGGATCTGACAGGGATCGTCACGTTTTGGTGCAAATTTAGATGAAAACCCCTTCTTGGCGTTACTTAGCGATTGACAAGTCACTAAAACCTGGTCGCCAGCCCGAAGCAGAGCACTACGTTTTCCGTCGGCTTGGTCCTTTCGGAGATCCTGGCGCTTTTCCCAAGTTTCTCTTGCCTCCCGTAGCACTCGCGAAAAATCCCGTAGATAGGGGGTCATTTCGGGGACGAAGTTGTCGCTGTCTATTATCGCCCTCAGGTCCCGTGTCACCTTATCGGGTGTTTGAAGCTGACGGCCAAACGTTAAATAGGCTGGCGTTTGACATGTTGACTCACACAGGACCGTATTAATGGAGAATTTTATCGCGGCGATATGCTCGCCCCACGTGTTATGTCGCTGCTGTACGAGAATGGCTAACTTCACCTTGAGATCTCTGTTTTTTCTCTCAACCGGATTACTTTCTGGGTGGGAGAGAGGTATTAACGTGTGCTGGATATTAAGACAAAAAGCCACTTGTTGCATTACCGAACTAACGAACTGCGTACCGTTATCAGAAATTATACCACGCGGAGTACCATAACGCATACAAATGCCTTCAATAATGACTTTAGCACACTGTCCGCTCGTTGCCTGTTTCAGGGGAAAGAACTCCACTCATTTGGATGCGGTGTCTTCTACACATAATATCCAACGGTTTCTCTTTAGTGTCTCAGGTAAGGGCCCAAAAAGGTCTACAGCGATTACTTCAAACCTTTTCGCGGCAACTGGAGTTTGTCCGGCTGGCTTCATGTTGTCAGCCTTATATTTTTGACATTCTACCCAGTCTCGGATATACTCGGCTACGTATTTTCTCATGCCCGTGAAATAATACCTAGATGCCATCCGTTGCATCGTTCGGTCGATTCCGTAATGACCGGTCCATGGCGAATCATGGTATTCCTACAAAATCCGCACTCTCTTGCGTAGGCACTACTCGTCGGGCTTCGTCGCATCCATTATTTTGATCATAACGGTACAGGACTCCCTCTGCCGTGATATATCCCCGCTCTGCCATGATATATCCCCATTCTGCCCATCGGGTACCGGATATATCGTCACCTTCAAGAGCATCAATGATTTTTTTTACCTCCGGGTCCTGAAGTTTAGCCCCGCGAACTTCATGGGCTGCTCGGACTGGTAGATCAACATTGACTGATTGAATTTCCACAATTGCTTCTGCATTTTTCGTAGGTACCCTAGAAAAGGCATCGGCCAACACATTCACCTTTCCTGTGTACAATAGATTTAGATGATATCCTTGCAATTGGAGAGCCCACCGTGCCAAACGTCGGGTCGGCAATTTTATGGAAAACAACCATTTCAGAGGTTGGTGGTCCGTTATAACAAGAATTTCGCTTCCCTCCATGTAACTTCGAAATTTCTCTACAGCACAAACGACGGCAAGAGCTTCTCTCTCGGTCGAAGAATAATTTGTCTCCGCGGGCAATAATACTCTGCTAGCGAATTCTATCGGACGTTCCTCAGCGTCCTCCCCCTGCAGTAAAATATCTCCCAGTGCATACGCACTCGCGTCGGTACGTAAGAGATAGGACAGCTGTAATTCTTGCCAAATGAAATTGTAATTAAATTGATTTGTTTAATTGGCAGTATTAGAGAAATAGAATATCTTATAAGTCACGTGAATTATTTCAGCCTTCTTGGGCTTCATCAGAGATATGTACTAAAAAATTACAATTTTTTAATACAATTTTTTAATATAATTTTTTAGTACATATCTCTGATGAAGCCCAAGAAGGCTGAAATAATTCACGTGACTTATAAGATATTCTATTTCTCTAATACTGCCAATTAAACAAATCAATTTAATTGTAAGAGATAGGGTTTAGAGGGATCTGCTTGTTGCAAGGTAGGGGCAGGGGAATAATAACGTCTTCAGATGGTCAAAGGCGACCTGCTCCTCTCCTTCCCAATGTCATACGGCTTTCTTTTTTGTGAGCGCGAAAAGGGGTCTGGCCACCTCTGCAAAATTCGGGATATATCGCCTGTACCACGAACACCTTTGGTAAAAGCTTAGTACACCTTTAACGTCCTTTGGCAGCGCAATATTTAAGATAGCATCTACCTTGCTTTTATCGACGTGAACGCCGTCTGCCGAGATTACATATTCATCGAAGGTTCTCGAAATCACTATCAAGTCATCTAACTAGGCGGACACCGCACGATTCTTGAATCCCGCACGAAACCTATTCATTAAACGTTGAAATGTCATTGGCGCATTAGTTAGGCCAAACGGCATTCGCCTGAAACGGTATGTTCCCAGAAGACAGATGAAGCAGGTTTGTCACGGTCTTCTTCGCGAACCCGTATCTGCCAGTATCCTGACTGTAGATCCATAGTGGTGATGAAGTTGGTAGCTTTACTTGCGCGCAGATCATTCAACCGAGGCATGGGTTAACTGTCTCTCTTAGTGATAGCATTCAGACATCGGAAATCCACACAAATACGGACGGCCCCGTTTTTCTTGGGGACCATGACGAGCGGCGCAGACCATGGTATTCACACTCATCGATTATTCCATCAGAGAGCATCGTCTCTAGCTTTCCCTTTTTCTGTGATTCTTGAATGAAACAAAAACAAAAACACCGAAGTAAAAAATTGATTAGGATTTATTTAAAAAAATGAGTCTTATTACAAGTGAAAAAAAAATCACATTGTTCTTGTAAACAGCCCTTTCTTATTACTTTGACCTCTTTACTACTATCCTAGATAGAGTATTGCTAGAGTATCATGCTCTGGAAAATTAAATAACACAGATAAATAGGTACCTCCTTTGAATTGTATTAAAACGGAAAACTGCCAACTTGGTAGGTACCTAGATAACACTACCATAACTACGATATGAAAACAACAAGTGCGGATCTTTTCCCATTTTAATGAGTGCCGAAAAACATGACTTGTTGATTTCACCTTCGAGAAAACGAAAGAAACTGCCATGCAAAATGATGTTCAAGACGTCGACTTTCATAGAATTGATCAGTATAAAGCCTAATCCCTGCTAGTAGATGAACAGAGCATGCATAAATTGAACAAAATATTAGATGAAAATGGTGAAAAATGAACTTATCGCATTTTTTCCCTTGTTTTCCCCTTGGAGAAGCACAACTGAACTGTGGTTCGGGCAGGAGGCGTTGCCTGCCGCATGGGATCCTGAAACCTACCGGCGATCTCCTGAAGTAACTGGAAGGCACTCAACGTACATTGCGTACACTTTCCCCGCTGCGTATCTTTACCCCCATCTACCCTAAGTGTGCAGTTCAGGCTGTAACGCTGTTTTCATTCTTTCATCAGGCTTTTTGTTTCATGGGAATCCTTTTACCGGAGCTTCTATATTTGGGGCTACCTCGCTGTTTCATCGGTCAGCCGTGGTAGGAAATTCTGGAGCATCGTTGCTGTTCATTTCCAGAGGGAGAGGGAGTTGGTTCTCCGATGCGCTGGGTGACACATTTGACGCGACGCTCCTGGTCGTTTGTTACTCGGACGACACGTGTACAGCTGATGCGCATGCATCTTTGGACGACGGAAGGTCAGATATTTTTTATTATTAATTTTGATGATATTTTTGGAGTTGAATGAAACCAAAAGATGTTGGCATTTTGGAGTTAATTTAATTTAGATTTGTTACTTATTTTTTTTGTTTGTGAAGGAAAAGCGGATCCGTGCTTCGTTCATTTTTACTTAACTTGGTGTTATCTATCGCACATTTAATTAAACTTGTGTGAATTTTGTGTTGTTTACAAGATTAAAATTCTAACACAAATAAAGACAAAAGTGTGCAATACTGGTGACTTTTATTTATTTTTAAATCCTGTCCTCGGTTTTTGGGGTTAGGTATGGCCCCAACCTATCTCGGCAGTTGGGAATGTAGCATAATTTGCTCGCTCAACAAATTTGCGACCAGGTTGTAGCATTTTTCCATGCTCAGAGGGTGTCCCTGAATAGTGCAGTATGGCGCTATTTCGCCATTTTTAAGCGTCCTCTATTGTCTATAATTTCTATTTTTTAATCATAGCGAAGTTTAACATCATTACAAAAGGTAAAGTAATGTTAATTCTATACATTTTTTGTACCATATGTCCAAATAAATTTCTGATAAAGGTAGGTCATGGAGTGTAAAAATCTATATTTACCAAGCAGTTTTTAAAGTTAGTGACATATGAAGCTGTAAGATATGGCCAATTAAACTTCAATTTTACTTAAGTACTGAAGAACTGGACAATATTTTAGTGTAAATAATGTAATAATTTATCTGCCATGACCTACCTTTATCAGAAATTTATTTGGACATATGTTACTATTTATAGAGTTTTCGATTGCCTGCTCTAGAGCACTCTCAAAGTATTTGCAACTTTAATCTCATGTAATAAATAATAAGGGATGGTGATATTCTGAGAGTGCCCCAAGTAGTCAATCGAAAACGCCATTAGATGAATAAAATTAATTGAGAAAATAATTGGTTAGAACAAACCTTACAACGAATGATCGAATGTATGCCCCTCAGCAATGTTACATGTTCTTGAAGGTCTATTCCTGGTAAAATATGTAAATTCTATCTAACATCACAACAAAATTTAGTCTGTAATACATTATTATTATTACACATTGATTTAAATAATTTCAGAAATAACGGAAATTTTTAACAAAATCATTCAAATTCATTTTTAACACGATTCAATAACACAGTTTCAAATTTTTATCTAGTAAGTTCTGGTAATATACTATGTTTCCACTCGGACTCTTTTACCGTCTTTTAAGTGCATATATCGATCTTCGCTTTCTTGAATTTTTTGACTTCCTGACAGGCCAATGCCGAGCTGTCAATGGGTGATTGGGTGTCTTATGATGTTTTGTAAATATCCATTCTGCCTCTCTTGCAAATTTCTCTGTCCGTTTCAGCTCTTCGTTTTAGATATGTATTTCAACGCGTTCACCATTCCTTTTAAACAATAAAAATGGTTGAAGTGCGGTTCTTGCCCCTAATGGTAAAGAGAACAACTTTAGATCGAGCAAAATTATATTAAAGCACTTACATTGACGTTTCGCGAACTGGTTATATCGCTTTATCGAAAGCTTTTGATAAAACGAGCAATGGCCCAATGGTTAGAATGATTTACTTTACATTTTTATTACTTGAAACAGAATGCTTCTTTTCTGTTTTAGTTTCTGTGACTTCGGTTATAATATCTTAGTTGCAAAATTTTGAGCATCATTAAAAAGAAATTGCGTTTGTATCTTTACAATCTAATGTACTATAAATAGGTAAAATTGATGTAATGAATAGTTAATAATAATAATAATAATAATAAATATCAATTATAAAATGACATTTTATAAAATTTGCTTTATAACGGGTTTCAAACATGTAACGTTTCTTTACGCATTCCTGCTTTTACTCTTCCGAGTCAGTGCGTACACATTAGAATGAAGCTTAATTAAAAACACCATATTAGGAAGCTCATCTTTAAATTTACATGCCGAAATGCAGCTTAAGATTATGTTAAGTTTCAGTTTATGTAATTGCACGTGTTTTTCGATGAGAAGGTGCTTTTAAGTAACATGCGTTGAACTTGTTAATGAGTTGCATTAAATGCTCTAATATATTCGGATGCAAAAGCTACAGCGCGTTCTCATTGTCAACAGGTAATAAAACACTTGACGAATCCTAATTAACGGACGTGGCCTGACAATTTTTTGTGTTCATTAAGTGAAAAATAACATAAAATACTTTTATCTAAGTACATGTGCATATGTATGTATGCAAACTATCCACAATAAGTTATCCAGTACAGTACAATGTTGGTTAGATGGAAAAAAAGTTTCGTCGTTTAGGCTTCATAAAATATATCTCACCATATTTAAAATAATAGCAAGGATCAATATAAAAATGAATTACAGTAAGTGTTAGAATTTAAATGTATGTCTTGTATAGTGTCATATTAATACTAATCGTTCATCAACTGTAACACAAATAACACGCCGGAAATGTTCTTTAACGTTACTTACGCAGTTATTCCTAGAGTTCAAACGTGTCTTTATGTAGCAGGTGATGGTCATTTTAGGCATCTCTTTAATTTTGTTAAAATAAAACGATTTTCTTGCTTTGTATAAATGTCAAAGTGACCGAGTATGAACTGAATGTGCACATGCGTGTTTAATTGCCAACTCTAATTATTTTTGATTTGATCACTTCTTATTAATTTATGCACAATTTGGGGAAAACGGAAAACAGTCAAATTTTTATTTCTTAAGGCCTAGTTTTACAATGCCAGTTTAAATTCAAGCTTTGGCTTAAATATAAGCTGGCATTATATAACCGAACTGCTTGGGTGCGTTAGATGGAAGCACATTCACACACATTTACAAAGGAAATTTTAGTATTAGCTTGTACTGGCTAATTACTTTTTTACTCTCATCAATGTTGGAACTTATGGTGAGACGGAGGCATTGTCTAGGAATCTGTATTTGGGCATGCTTTAGAAGAACAGCTGTTGAAAATTGCAAACTCCGAATGTTTGCCTGGTACTAATATTTTAGCCCCTTTCGCGATGGTCGCCGATGCTGCTCTTGTTTTTAAAAATTATATTATGCGACCATATCCAAAACGACGTTTCACTATGAGACAACGTATTTTTAATTACCGACTGTCACGAGCCAGAAGGATAATTGAAAATGCCTTTGGCATTCTTGTTGCATGTTGGGAGAATGTCTCGTACAACAATTATTGGTAAAGTGGAGAATATTGACAATATTGTAAAAGCTGTTGTTTGTTAACACAATTTTGTGAAAACAGAAAATCAATCACTCTACTGCCCTTCAGACTATGTGATGTCGATGATGGCCGATGGCAAATTGAAATTGAGCCACTGCAGTCTGTAGAAATGCTGCCTAGAGTGTGTATCAAATAAGAGATCTTTACAGCAACTATTATAATGAGTGTTCATTAAAAAAAAAAGTCTAGATAGCCATGAAATTAATCTGTAGGTAGGGATCTTCACACAACTAGTGTCACCTGCATTTCTCACCTCACTTTAACTCAAAGAAAACATTTCAAAAATAAACATTTACTACTGTAACTTATAAAATTTTTATAACAACTATAACAAATGCTGAAAATGTCTACCTTCTTTTTCAAAACATTTCAAGGTTCTATGCTTAATTACGTTCAACAAGTTTTTTAAGACACGAGGAGATTGCTTTAGTTCTTGAATTTTATTAGAAATCCGCTGTCTTAGGTCATTTAAGGTAAATCAGCAACTGATGTGGTAAATATAATTTTTTTTATGTAAGGCCACAAGAAAAGGTCACAAACGGTAAAAAATCACAGGCTCCGAGGTCCTGTGATTTTTAACCGTTTGTGATCTGTCAAGGAATTACAGTGTTCGGAATAATAATTCTGTTTCCAAAAACTTCTTCAAAGCATCTTGCCACAGAATACGTCCAATTTCCAGCAATTTTTGCACAGAAATTTACAAAATATTTGCCAAAAAATTCCAAAAAACTTTGAACAGCTTTCGAGTTTTGTTGACACAAGATTAAATGCTGTCGACTTGTCAAAGTTGAAATATAAATGAAGTTACTCACGACATACGTTCCTGACAACAAAAGTGTGACCGTTTTTTTCTATTAATCGCTCGTTATGAGTTTTGAAGAAGTTCCATGGCAAGAAGCACGTGTAAGGGAAGGAATGGAATTTTCGAATTTACATTAATAAATTAAAATTTTATTGGTAACTTTTCATATATTTATAAATAAATAATTTAACATTCAACATTTTTTAATTTTTAAAATAATGTTACACTGCATAATGAGTTAAGGTCCTTTTTCATAATAGAACTTTAAATTTAAAGTGACTTTAATGTCTCCCTAAGTTCTATTATGAAAACGACCCTTACTCTATGAACTTTAAATTGTTTTAAACATTCATATTTGCTTAATACTTTCATAATTGATTGTAATAAATTGTAATAAAAGAACACTTGTATTGTACTTTCATAATTTCCATCTTTATTTTATTTTTGTCTTTTTATCTTGTTCTCTTAAAACAGCAGTCACGTATTCTGCAAATGCAAAGTATAATTCACTGCTTATTTGTAAGTCAAATAGAACAAACAAATGATTCCGTTCCTATTGAAAATATGGAAAAATGTTTTATACAAAAGTATTATCTTCTCAAGCTCCGCATAATTTAAAATTATTTTCGGAATATACAAGATGTCCCAGTTTGGCTGTACAATGTGTTACTTCGTTATTTTAAATGGAACACCCTATATTTTATAACGAATTTGAGCGTCAGGTTATTTTACTTTGATAAGGGTTCCCTGTACATTGTTTTTAAGATATTAGGCTTTGTTTATGGTTTTTACGGATCTAACTTTAACAATTAATATCTCATTAACGAAGAAAGTTAGAACGCAGATATTGTAGTGTTGTTACAAGCTAAGTGGAAGGTATCTAACAAAATTTACTTTTCATGAAACAGGGATCAAGTAAAACTATTTCCATTTCCATAATTGAAGGGCAATAACTTTTGTTTTTTAAATGGAACGGTGTTATTTTTATATTATCGTTAGGTGCTCCATAAAATTATCTTTCAATTAGCTATACACTTCCCTATACCAATTATTGACGGTTCAGGAGATATTTAATATTATTTCGTAATTTTTACATTTTAACATTTTAATTAAAATCAGGAGTGACTATTTACTGAAACAGTTTAAGTGTTTTAAGTAAAATGTCAATTTGCTTTTTATAATGAATTTGCTATACTAAAAGAGTCTGAACAGAGTACTTTTTGACATGTCTTTAACCCAAGAGGAACGCGTGGATATGATTTTCGTTCTTGGGGAATGTACTCGTAGTAGAAATCCTCTCCTGAGTATATGCAGAGCGTTACCCTACAAGGAGACGTTTGTGGAGCTCCTCTTTTAGAAGAGTTTTAGAAAGATTTGTCAATTCTGGATAAATAAAACCTATTAAAAGAATTCGACGCAACACTATCCTTACAGAAGAAACTAAATTAAGTATTTTAGGATTTGTACGCAAGAGATCCACATATCAGCGTAAGAGAAATCTCTCGTACGATCGATATATTTTCAAGATCTATGGTGCGTAATCAAAGTGGACACCCGGTATACTATGAAATCTAAATTTATACCACACGTAGTAAATACTGCTTACTATTAAAATTAAACTCCACAAAAAATCTTGCATTTACTGAGTAGGTGATAAAGCTCCTCCTCTTGTTTCAACAGTATCACCCAGGAAATGATTTACTATCTCATCTACATTTTCGCTGTTGGACGTACAATAGGCAGCAATCTATTGGTACCTCTATTCGTATAATTGCAAATGTCACTTTTACCTGAATAACTTGGGATATAATCATCAGTGTATATTTTCTTGACCACCAGTGTATATGTAATAAATTTTCCGCCTTAAAACGTTTCGTGTCACGTCGTGAGAAACCAACATCTATTTATTCAGATAATGGAACCCAATTCGTGGGCGCCAAAAAGGAGTTAAATGCACTGTCGGAACCGGTTAATTCTCAAGAATCCCAAGTTAAAATTGAAGAGGTTATATCCGAGGAGAACATCAACTGGAACTTCAGTCCTCCCAGAGCAGTAGAGCACCACATTTTGGAGGCCTTCGGGAAGCCGCAGTCCAATCCACAAAACATCATTTATTGTGACTTCTTTACACTGCGAGGAAATGCACACATTACTAGTGCAAATAGAATCAATCTTAAACTCCCGTCCTTAACCGCAATATCAAATGATCCCAATGATTTAACGTTTCTGACTTCAGTCCATTTCTTGATTGGAAACTCACTGAAGTCTGTACCAAAGCCAAATCTATGTGATCTAAAACTTAATACCTTGTCTCATTGGCAATATATCCAACAGGTTCGAGAACACTTCTGGCGTAGATAGTCCAAAGAATACTTCCACGAGCTGCAAACCAGGCATCGATGGAAAATCCCTACTGTTCGTCAATTGGAGCCTTGGGATTAGGTCCTGATTCGAGAAGATAATGTTCCACCTCTGCAGTGGCCGATTGGTAAGACTTTACAAGTGTTCTCTGGAGAAGATGGAATTGTTTATCAAGAGGTGGAGAGACCGGCCCTTAGACTTATTTCTATTTTAAAAATGGAAGCAACTTAACTTATCCAGAGAGAAATCAACCCAGTTTTACATATTTTGCCAAGTTGGATAACAATTTGACTCAAAATGGTACATTTGAAACGTCGAAGAGAATGTACAGAAACAGAATTGAGAAAGAAAATCAGAGCAAACGTTCGAAGACAATTCTATATTCCGTAATACATAACCGTTTAAAAAATGGAAAAATATCTAATACTGAGTTGAATTATCTCCGGATAAGTTTTTAAATATCGCCGAGTACTTGTAATGGAATTTTCTTGTGGCAAATAAAATACTTATAACATTTTTTTTTTCATTTGAATACGCCATTCTGTATGTAATGACTAATGAGAGACCAATTAATTAATATCTTTTTGTAATAAATATTTTTCGCAATAAAAAAAAAGGTATACACGTTTCTTTGGCTACGCAGCATACAGTTGAACCTATTCTACTTATTGTGTGCACATGAATCTAATTTCAGTTTATCCATCCTGTAATGAGGGCGATTATAGTAGATTTAATGAGAAGTAGGAGACCTAAATTTCTCAATGATAATTAAAACAAAATAGCGAGTGTGGACTTCTATTGAATTCAGAAAGAAATATGCTCTCTGCAATCTCAACAACAAAAATCTTGCCCGTAAGAAATAATGAAGTTGGCTCTGGATAAACAAAAACGAATCGCTCCAGAAATAACGTACGTTCGGCATTCAATTAAGCGGAAAAGATGCTTCAGGAATGTTTACACAGATTTTGAAAATGTCATAAATAAAGAAGTTACATTCGATTTTCGAAAGTCGCATTCTTTAGTTTTTCTCCGATTGCGAAAAAACCGTTAGAAATAACAAATTTCTTAACAAATTATTAATCAGCATGAAATTTGGCAACCTTGCCTACATTTAACCAATTCTCTCTTCCTTATAATAAGCAAAATCCCATTGGTGCTTTTCGAATTTCAGTCACCCTGTATATGGGATACCTTACATCACTTCTATCTAGAATTACCTCGACAGTACAGAATGTACAGAATGTTTACATTTCAGAATGCAAGTAAAATAACTTTCTGATTTTTAATTTTAAGTTATTATTACGCGAGTCTTTAAAAAGGAATGTAGGTACTGCAAATGAAAGTATGCTTTTTGTAAAATAAAAGAATCTCTTTTTAATAAATGTGCTGAAAATAACCAAATATAGGTAGTGTTGAAAGCGTGTTGATCTGGGTATCCGCATTTTTTCAGTTTGGGGCGACATACCACACAGGCGGCCGTAAATCTCGTGGAGGTCCTGTGCATATGCATATAAAAAAATTAAATAATTAAAATTCTAATGGTGAAACGTGCAAAAAATTAAGAGATAACTCAGCTAATGAATTATAAAAGCTTTTCGCCTTTAAATTACTAATTTATTTATATTATCACCAACATCATGCACTTTTTTTGCGTTCAGAACGACAACATTTACGGCGAATTTCACACGACAGTAACTAAATTAAATTTGTCAGCAACTTGGCAACATTAATTTGCGAATTTCGTCGATCTTCTACAATTTATTTACTTGTTATATTGCATACACATTATATGTGTGTGTGTATTCTTTTGGTCCAACTATAACTACGAGTTATTTATCACCGCCAGATCGTATGAATATAAAAACAGTTGCAATTTGAAAGTAAATTTATGTTATGTTCATTCCATGTTATATACGTCTTCATTACACCTACGTAAATACGAGAAAAACGACTTAAAGTTCTTGTCGCTTAATCGCATTTACGTTAGTGTTACATTTAATATCTAAAGGAACTTTAAAATATTTTAGAAAGAGAGAAAAACACAGGGCATGCCATTTAATGAGGTAGTTAGAAAATTACAAAAGTAATCAAAATGTAGAGAGGACAAAACTACTAGTCGTCGAAGAAGAGATTGATAATTACTGATTGTGAGTATATACGACACATAACTCCTCAATGTTCTTCAATTATTACATTTTAAACAGTAAACGTCAAGTTGTGCAGTGTTTTATAACCAGAATATGGTTGGCCAAAAACAAGTTATTCGTTATTTTACGATGGTTCTAACGCATCAAAGAACTGCTAAGAAGTGTGTAGTAGTGTGTGTCATTTTTGTATGAAAAAAAAAGAATATTGCGCTATTGATTTTTAATAGCAAAATTATATTGCCTTTACATGAAAATAGTGCAATGCTAGAATTTAAAGTAAATAGCACCTCACCTTCAGGTTGCGCTTTGCCTTGGAAATACGAATAACTTTAATATATTCTGGTAGTTATATAACATAAATGTGTCAAGGAAAATAGGGTTTTTAGAATAAAATAATCATTTATTAATAATTAAAAAAATAATACAACAGAAAAATTTATGAAAATCATTCAATATTGAAATCTTTCTTGCTATCGAATTTAGGTATTGCAGCGAGATTCGAGTTTTAACTTTATCCACCTTCTCTTGCACTTTTAGTATACAGTTTTGATGATAACTCTGTTATTATTATTATTACAAATACGAACTTCTCATGGCATACCATATGGCTTTTCTTATATAATTTCAAAAATTCAAACGTAAGGCGCACCCTCTAAATATTAATTAAATTCAAAAATATTCCATTGAAAATATTGCCTTAGTGACTCAATGGACCGGCCTGACCGAGGACGACCTCATGATTTCTCGTTCACAACCGAGCCCGTTCGATTGAATTTCTCGTTCAATCTCTTAACCGTTGAAGAATTTGGTGCGTTTTGTCGACCAAAAATTGCATGCATGCTGCGAACTGTTTGCGCTAAACTTTTACCATTTTTGAAATAAGTTTTCACTATTAAAATCTGCTGTTCGGTCGTGTAACGTTCCATGACTGATAATCGGGATGCGTCTACTTGACAGTAGTCAAATTTTTAGAGCAACACTTTTGTTCAAAAGAAAATGTCGCGAAATTCAAATCTTGCGGTCATTTTGAAACACTCTTTACATTTGATGATAATGAAGAAACCGTAAAATCACATCTTCATCAGGAAAGAGATCAAAGTTAAGCAAATGAGTGCTCCTGCTCACAAGTATGCTCTTCTCGTCTTACTCGTGTTACGGTTTAAAAACTCATTATAATTATTTCCAGTTTTTCGGGTCACCTGTATTGTTTTGGAATCAAAATACGTTACTTGTTTTATTTTCGTTTCATCAGATTGCAAAATATTGCACAACTAGGAAAAACTATATCCTACGCTACACGGAAATGCTCTATTTCACTCATTCCCCTGCGTAATTCTATTGTCACCTCTTAACAACCTCCCTTGCTGTATTTTAGCTTTGTTTTGGTTCTAACTTGGAACTGTTCTGAAACTGTTCGCACATGCGTATTATGTTTTTAGTGTTTGGGTTCGTTCAGAATCAGTTCCGAACTAACAATTCACTATTTTGGTTAATTTCTGGAACTGTTTCAGACTCGCTCTAGAACATTTACAGCAGTTCCTACCTTTCACTAGAAACTGATACGGTATTCCGAGTTCGCATATGCGCAAATCAATCAGTTTTGTTGTATTATATTAATCAAAATTATATTTGGATCAGCAAAATAAACTTCATAAAATTAATTATTCATATAATTAACAAAAAAATAATAAAAATGTTTTTATAAAATATTTCGCCCAATAATTTCCCAGAAATATGAAATATAATTTTGAATTAGGTAGGTGATTATACATGAATTATCCAACAACTAATCTAGTTCACTTACATACTTGAAATGTACGCCTAACGTTTACATAATATATTATATTTGGTAGCAGTGGTGAAAAATAGACATTATATTTTGACATTTTGACTAGCGGTTGTTCTGCCTCGTAAATACTTACCTGAATATTTATACATTCGTTTAAAATAAAATAATACAAAACATAACATTGATGTCAGAAGCGGATTTTTACAAGCAACATTAGGGTAACCAATAAAACAAGAATGGCAGAAGCGCCTTCAGAGCTAATGCTCTTACTGAAATGCTGGTGAGTGCAATTAAATCATCTGTCCAAAGTGCTACTAATGAAATTGCAATCAACAAAATGCTGTAGTGTCCGCCACAACAGCACATGTCAAAGTACCAACATTTTCAATGACAGAATCTCGTTCATTGGAAGAAACATCTGTTGCTGATTATTTCACAAGATTCAAATGGGCTTTGAACTTGAGCAAGATTCCTGAAGCACATTACACAAACAATGCCGCCGTTCACATGGGTGCCGATTTAAATAATGTTATAAAATTTCTAGTGAGTCCTGGAGAACCTGAAGTAATTCAGTTCAATGACTAAATCAAGTACGTTGAAAGCATAAAATTTAGGCATATAACACAGAAAAATAGTGAAACTGTTGCGCATTTCGCTCTATGTTTGAAAGAAGATGCTGCTAGTTGTGATTATGGTCAATTTTTAGAGAAAATGTTGAACGAGCAACTCCTGCATAGGCTACAATCGTTAGCAAATGTGTGATGAGATTGTAGCAAAAAACCCAAATCATTTGATGATACTACGCAATCGCAAATACCCTTGAGGCAACACGAAACACATCAAACGAAGTGCATATTACGAGAAAATCAGTAGTTGCAGAATCGCTAAACAAGCTGGGATATGAAACTCCATCGTCAAAGAAAAACATACAGAAGTTACAGGATCCATGATCCCTGCACAGAAGATGAGCACGTCAACGATCACAAAGCAGAGCAAGCAAAAATTACCGAAACATTGGGCGCATTCAGGGACGCTCAGCGGCTTAGCTAAGCTGTAATTTAGTCAGTGTTTTCTAAGTGTCAGCACACAGTGATTCCCTGAACGAAGTTCTGAATGGCAGCTGTCTCACATGCTTGGCTTACTACATGGGCGAGTTAAATAAACGGTCAATCCCGTCAATCTGCACAAAATCGTCAAGTCAACGGTTAGAATAAACTGCCTGACCAATCATCGACTGGAAAAATTGAATACAGATTCAACCAATAAAGTTAAATTATGCCCCCACCACTTTTTTTCATAGCGCTGAGGAACTCAGCCTACAATTTGTGCGCTGAGTAAATATCTCAGCGGCTTTCTTTCAGCGGTCTGTCAGCTTGTCCATTCAGGGAAGTTGCTTACTTAGCCTCTCAGCCGCTGAGCGTCCCTGAATGCGCCCATTGACTAAGACCATGTAATGGCTGCGGAAGACAACACCTATGTAATCAGTGTAAATTTCGTGATGCAAGTTGCCATAACTGTGGAAAAAAGGACACATATGCAAGGTATGTAGATGAAAGAAATCCGAAACTCAAAGTTTTGCTACAGATCAAGTCCAGTCACGAATGCTGCCAGCCGAACAAGTTGATGTGCAAAAATTAAGCAAAATTCATGAAATTGCATACACAGATAAGCAAATAGTTGATGTCAAAATTGATAGTCACAATCTACAAATGGAAATCGACACAGGAGCCCCCGGTGGTATCATTGAAATTTCGAAACTGCAAAAAATAAAGCCAAACTACAATTTGCAGAAAACAGACAAGCAATTTTCAAGCTACACTGGCCATCACATTAAATGCCTAGGTCGCATTCCAGTAAGGGTCACAATTGGCTTAACCACAAAGAGACTCAACTTGTACGTCGTATCAGGAGACACAGATTGTTTACTCGGGCGAGAATGGATATCTCATTTCGTCAAGGCACTGAACCTCAATCAACTGTTTTCTCCAGCCGCTGCAGTAATTTCCTTAACTTCTACTGAAACACCATTAACTCCAGAGCAAACTGCACGTCTCAATCAATTGCTCGCAGGTTTTGAAGACTTATTCAGTGAAATCTCGGGCAAACTCACAGGATCACCTACATCTAAAACCAGGAGCATCTTCAATTTTTACCAAGGCACGTGACGTTCTATTAGCACTACGAGACGTTCCATTAGCACTACGAGACCAGTACGCTAAAGAAATCGATACAAAAAACGCAGCAGGTGTCTTTAAAAAGGTCGATTATTCCGAATGAGCATCGCCAACATACATTGTAGAGAAGAAAAATGGGAAACTACGGATTACAGGCAACTACAAACTAACAGTCAATTCGAGAATGATCATCGACAAACACCCAATACAAAAGATCGAAGACATTTTCAGTGAGGTGAAGGGTAGCAACCTTTTTTGCCATTTAGTTAGCGCAGCGTACTAACAATTTGGCAAAGACGCATGGAAACAGCTTCGAGATTTACCTAACGTTATCAATTTCTTCGACGATATCATAGTCTTTGCGAATGGATTTGAGAGTTTACTATCAACGCTCACAACAACTTTACATCGACTGAAACTGCATGGGTTACAGCTGAATCCAAACAAGTGTATTTTCGTCACTCCTGTACTGGAATGCCTGAGACACAAAATAGAGTGCATCCAGCTCCAATCTCTCTGATAGAAGTCGACCTCTATGAGATATGTTACTCACCAATCCTTTTACAGGGACTCCAGAAGCAATTGCAGCGTAAACAGCAGCAAGTAGAGGTGGACGTTTAAACGAAAAGTAATTAAATTAGCAGGCTTTTTAAGAAAAGCGTATAAGCATGTTAAATAAAATAAGCAGTTTTCGTTAAAAAAAGCTCTTGAAAATAATTTAATTGTTCGGCGGCGCACGTCTTTAAACAGTGAGACGAAAACGAGCAAAACATTTTCTATTCAATAAAATTTTTTACGAGATAATCCGGATGTCTTTGCGGTGAATGCAAGCGGCATTTGTGCTTTTAAAGAGAGTGTAAAGAAACGTGCCGCCTCTTTAAAGAATTTTTATATAAATACACAATAAAATTATGACTAATAGATACACCACTTCTCCTATGTTAAGGAATATCAAAGGTCAAAAAGCGATCGCAGAATGGCGGGTTTAAATCGTTGGGAAAAGCATTCACCGTCAAATGCTTAATTTTTTCTGAACTGCTTAGTCAGTAAACAAAGTATTTGCTTTCGTCTGCTTACTGTGACCGTTGATGTTAACGGTATTTTGTTGTATATGCGATAAACAAATTACTGATATATACATATTTTTCTTTAAGTGCAAAATTGCAAAGTGTATAGTTATAGTAAATTTTAAATACCTAGTTATGTTGTAAATAAACGTATGTATTTTATGAATAAGAGTATGTAGGTAGTACATATTAAAGTAATTAATTAAATTTTTAAAGAAAATCGTGCGATGTGCTGTTTATAACGAGAATTAAAATAATCGAACAGCGACGCACGCTATTCGTTTATATAAGCTATCGCGCTTTATTCAACGTACCCTGATTCAACGTTTAGTCGATACGCTTAAAAAAGCATAAGCTTAAAAAAGTCTGTTATTTCAAAAAAGCATAACGTTTAAGCGTGCTATCAAAATAAATCCGTTATTTCCATCTCTAGCAGCAAGACATAAAAAATGCTCTAATGTCTCCACAAATCCAGATACAATACGATCCGGCACTTCCGTTAATCCTAGCAACCGACGCAAGCAAAATGGGATTAGGAGCAGTGCTTTCACACCGCTTAAGCAATGGACAAGAACGTAGCGTATGCGAGCAGAGCAATGAGTGCCAGAGAGCAAAGATACCCACAGATAGACAAAGAAGCCCTTGCCATTGTCTGGTCTATCAAAAAATTATTTCATCACTTATGTGCTCGTAAATTTGTTCTAATTACAGATCATAAGCCGCTAACGCAAATTTTTCATCCTGAAAAGAAGTTACTTGTATTGTGTATTTAGTCGGATGGCAAATTACGCAGACTAGCTTGCACATTTGAATTTCGACATTGTTTTCAGACTAACTAATATGAATAAAAATGCCGATTACTGTTCTCGAAAACATTCTCTGAAGTTGCAGAATGAAACCAATGAACTATCATTGAAAGAGGGAAGAGAAATAGGTGAAGAGGATGAGTTCGAACAATTTGCTTTCCATCAGATCAACCAACTACAAGTTCGTGCAGAGCAAATTGAAATTGGAAGTAGGCCGCAATCTTACACATTTAGGATATAATATCCCAGAAGCATGTTATACTCTTATCAGTAACTGCCTTGCTCTTTGAGCACAGAGTGGTCATACCTCCCACACTCAGAAAGGCAAATCTGAATGATCTTCACATCACTCATATTGGAATCGTGAATATGAAAGGCTTAGCTAGATCCTTCATTTACTGGGCAAGCTTAGACTCTGAAGAAATTGCCGTTGGCATTTTTATAGATATTGAGGGAGCATTTGATAACACCTCATTTACATCTACAGAAAGAGCAGCCACAAAACGAGGCATTAATCCACCGACAATCAGGTGGATCAGAGCAATGCTGGCTAGTCGAATAGTAACGGCTCCTCTAGGAGGGGAAGAAACTTCAATAACCACAGCAAAGGGCTGCCCACAAGGTGGGGTACTATCACCGCTGCTGTGGACTATTGTTGTGGACGACCTACTGAGGGAGATGACTGACAAAGGTCATCAGGTACTAGGTTACGCAGATGACATAGTCACACTGATCAGAGGAAAGCATGAAGGCGTAATTTCCAACCTAATGCAAAATGCTCTGAATATTATCAATAGATGGTGCCAAGAGGAGAAACTTAGTGTAAACCCCAAGAAAACCATCATAGTACCATTCTCGAAGCGCAGGAAGCTGCAGATTATGTGAATCGGAAACAGAAACGGCTGAGCATATACTCTGCAAATGTAAGGTATTAACAAGACTTCGGCTTAGTCACCTAGAAAGAGTGAGTCTGACACCTGACGAGGTTATAGTAAAGCCTATTATGAACATTCTGCACTTCGCTGATAAGGTAGGGTTCCTAGGAAATTAATTGCTTGGAGGGTTTGAACAAAAGATCAATATGATCGCAGTTCTGAAAGGCTTAAAAGCCTATCGACCCCGTAATAACAAACGTCTAAATAAAAACCTGGTCAAGTGGGTTGTGATCGAGAATTTATCCATTGCATTTACATAGCAGAATTACTAAATGTAGCCTACTTGACCAGGTTTTTATTTAGACACGAATTACAATACAATACAATAGACTGACAATAGATATGACATTAAATGTACTGTACAGTCATATTCGAAGGGCCCTTGTGAGCGCATTCACATAGACTACGCACGTCCAATTTAGAAGTCTAAAGTCACAAAGTCGATAACTACGGATGCTACAATCAAAATACTAGACGAATTATTATTCGCTGCCTACAGAGTACCCACAACCGTTGTTTCAGATAATGGTCCACAATTTACTGCTGCTGAGTTTAAAGCCTTCTTACAAAGCAGAGGAGTAGAGTATCACAAACTTTCAGCGCCATACCACCCCGCCACTAACGGGCAAGCTGAAAGGTATGTGCAAACAGTGAAAGGAGCATTAAAGGCCATGCCAACAACGGGAATTTCATTACAACTGAATTGAAACGAATTCTTTCGGCAGTATCGTAAAGCGCCACATTCAACAACGGGAGAATCACCTGCCAAGCTTTTCTTAGGGCGCAATCTTCGCACTCGGCTTGATCTCGTTAGACCACAAAGCATTGATACAAAAATTTCGCAAGAACAACGAGCCGCATTCACATCATCTTTTCGTACCTTTAAACCTGGACAAAGAATCTACTTCCTCTCAGGAAATCCAAGAATGGACAAAAGGTTTCCAAGAATAATCATAACTCGCCTAGGTGATCTACACTATGAAATCGACTATGATGGGAAACATTTTAAACGCCATGTTAATCAGATTCATCTTCGAGGAAATACCAACAGTGAACACCCAGATGAAATTTACGAAACACCTGATGCTAATAATAGCAAAGAACCACGAAGAGTACGGTTTTATGAAAGTAAAACAATACCCCGTATATCACCAAATCCGGAAGTGCACTGACATCTCCAAATACCACAGCACAAAACAGTAGATCCACATTTCCAGTTTCTTCATCATCAGATGAAAATCTTACAACTCCATATTCCACCAGTTTACAATCAACAACAGAGTAATGCACCTCGAATTTTAAGAGCCCGTCGCCCTCCATTAAGATTTCCACCCTAGCTTAATTTTAAAGAAGAGAGGAAATGTTGTATAGTACTCACTCACATATTTGAAACTTACGTCAACACATTTTATTAAACGGTGAGCAAATAAAAATCAGATTAAAGTAGGCGGTGCAAAGAAAATGTATGTCTGTGATTAAATAAAAAGTCAATAAATTTGACAGTCCATGAGTGTATTACATTAATTTATTCAGTTAATCACAGACATTGCACCGCCTACTCTAATCTGATTTTTTCTTGCTCACTTTTTATAATAGCAGTGTAGCAGTGGTAAAAAATAGACATTATATTTTGACATCTTGTCCGACTGGCGGTTGTTCTGCTGTTGTAAATACTTACCTGAATATTTATACATTCGTTTACAATAAAATAATACAAAACACAACAAGCACTATCACAGAACTCATCTGGAATTGAACGCTCAAGTGCAACCGGTTCTGCGCAGTCGAGAAGCGTTCTGAAATAATAACCAAAACAAAGCTTTTGTTCGTCAACACCGAAGTCTATACGAACGGGCAATATTGCTGCTCCTACGCCCGTGGTTGTTTGCTGTGCTCTCCAGCCATTGTGTGAATTCTTCAGATTTATTTGTCTGATTGAATGGTGAATGGTCTGATGCGAGTGGATGTTATTTAGATTATTTATAATAATATAATTGAGTTGAACTAAAATAAGCAATTTTTGTTGCGCGGACTTAGCTTTAATTAGCGTTGATATTTATTGTCTTTGTAAGCGAAAATCGGATCCGTGCTTCGTGTTTCATTTTAACTTAACTTATTACGTTGTTTGTTGAGACACTGATATTTACGTAGTAATCTATGAAAACAAAGCTTTGTTTGCAAATTACTGTGGAAGGAAAATTGTAGACTACCTTAATAGATAGTGAGAATTCTAAGCAAAATTTCATTTTTACAGCACTTCCGGTTATACTGGTGTCGTTATAAATTTTTAATATGTTTAATCTGAAACAATTATAACAGGTTAGTTAAAAATATTGCACGCATACACTCAGTGGCGCACCCAGAACTTAATCTTGGAAGGGACACCACAGTACCTATACTTATGTTTTGATCATGTCGTATATAAAGAGGAAGGGGAAAAAAATAACCAAGCTACCGAGAAATTAAAAAAAAAAAAATTTAATTTTCTTACGCTTGACCTTTGCAATCACAATTCACAAGACGAAATCGAACCTCCTAGCTCTTTCCTCTTTTAGAATAGCTAGTATTTCATTAGAACTATATATGGACCTCCCTGTGAATGTTTAAATTGGCAAGTCCAGTTAGCCTGTTTTCCCCCATTGTATTTCTCAAATATGATTTAAGTGTTCGCAATGTTGAAAATGTTCTTTCTGCTGTGCCTGTGGAGACTGGTATTGTTGAAAATATTTTCAGTAACCTGAAAATGGTGAGATAAATACCAACATTGCAAACATTTATGGCATCGATTGCGATTTTTGAAACAGGTGGGTGGCCACCAATTTTAGTAAATTTGTGGCACCATAGACATAATTCTGCTTCTAAGACATACTTACTCAATTTTTGTACATCTTGCTG
Source organism: Dorcus parallelipipedus (assembly GCA_958336345.1). Taxonomy (NCBI): domain Eukaryota; kingdom Metazoa; phylum Arthropoda; class Insecta; order Coleoptera; family Lucanidae; genus Dorcus; species Dorcus parallelipipedus. The sequence goes on from OY284478.1 coordinate 37,435,418, forward strand.
ATAGGAGGACACTAAGGTATGAAAATCGTTTATTTGCTTCTGAGTAAGAGTGGAAAGTTTAACTGGAATAAATTCTGTAACTTAGAGAATTACGATTTGTAAAAAAATTCTTGGAACAGGTCAATTTTTATTTTTAATGGCACGTATTATAAAGGAACTTCTTTAACTTTTCAATTATTTGGAGGGGTGAAACAACCCCTAACTTTTTTTTTTTTAATGGAAGAGTATGTTGAGTAATTTTTTTTCTTAAAGCTTGTTCAATTGGTAATACAGCTACGTTTTTATTTTTTTATTTTTCTTTAACAGTAAAAGGAAAAAAAATAAAAAAAATAATTTTTTTACTAAAACCGTTTTTTCCAATAGGTGGATAGGAAGAAGAGGACCCATTGAGTGGTCAGCAAGATCTCACCCCTTTAGACTTTTTATGGGGGTATTTAAAAAGTAATGTTTATGTGACTAAACCAAACGACATAGCAGAACTTCAAGAAAGAATTCGGAATGAAATTAGGAGAGTAACGCCGGAAATGTTACAAAATGTTAGGGATGGGACTTATAATCGATTAGGGTATTGCCAAGTGAGAGGTGGCGAACAGTTTGAACATCTGATACATTAAAACCGTTCTAGTCAAAAAAAATTTAAAAGTTTTTTCCCCTTTTACTGTTTAAGAAAAATTAAAAAATAAAAACGTAGCTGTACTCCCAATTGAACAAGCTTTAAGAAAAAAAAATACTCAACATACCCTTCCATTAAAAAAAAAAGTTAGGGGCTGTTTCACCCCTCCAAATAATTGAAAAGTTAAAGAAGTCCCTCTGTAATATGCGCCATTAAAATTAAAAATTGACCTGTTCCAAGAATTTTGCTACAAATGGTAATTTTCAAAGTTACAGAATTTATTCCAGTTAAACTTTTCACTCTGAAGTGCACATAGGAGTTTTAAAATTACGTTGCTATGGTTACTACTCAATTTTCAATGCTGAATCATTTTAAACTGCCCTAAGTATTAAGGGTTCCACAAACCGAAGCGGCCGCGGATGCGAACGCGAAAGAAGGTCCACAAACTGTAGCGGTGGTCACGGTGGCGGCCTCAGCGCAAACCATACCCGTTTAATTACCCGATTAATTATCTCATTCAGTTAATCACAAACATACATTTTTTTTGCACCGCCGACTCTAATCTGATTTTTAGTTGCTCACAGATTATTAATTCATAACCTGGTTATTTATGTCATCTACGTGATAAATTTGGTGTGGTTACAGAGATTTTATTTTACTTATTTCCTACTTAATATTAAACTTAGGTACCTTCTACACCTAATGATTTGCCTATATCATCCCATACTTAATTTTTCTTCCGCGTATTCTTATACTCTCGATGAGACAAATAAAACAAGATAGGATGTAATTTTACTTCTTCAATAATTCGCTCCCATATTGACGTCATTTTTACCGCGATCAACGGCCAAACCGAGCAATCTGCGTTTTGCCGCGGCCGCACATTAGAACGCTGCACAGACCGCGTTTGCGAGCGCTAAACCGCGTCGATGTGGAAGCGCTGTTAAACATACTAGAGACCTGCACGATTAAGTACAGAATCGTCCGAGTACAGATACGAATAATCGTTTGACGATTACAACGATGCGTATCGCAGTACGCATAATCGTATACGTTCGTGACGAGTACAGTAATCGGCATCGTCATGACATCGTTATGATTAGTAATCGGCATCGTCAGGAGCAGAGTTGCCAGTTGGTCACTCACAATAACAAGAGATTTTTTGTTTCTTACATTTGTTAAATTTTCTTCGTCATTTTGGCGCTTAATTGTAGCATTGGTGCTTTTCTTTAAATTTGAAGGGCTACATCCTTTTCCAAACTTAAATATGTTTTTGCATGCTTCACATATTACAAACGGTTGAATTTGCTGAGTTTCAGTGTTCACAATTTTTTCAAAATATAACCGCACATCTTATTTTAATCATAGAATTAATAAATATCATACAAAGATATGTTTATGATAGTTTAAATGTGAGAAAATGTAGTGGAATTGTAATTATTAATTTCCATAATAATTACAATAATTCAAACAATAAAAGCAACTTATAATACAATAATAACTTATAAATAACAAAATATAGGAGAAATTAATATAGTTTTTTTCCTACACTATTAGAAAATTCAATTTTACCGCCTCATCAGAGAGGAGAAAGCAAACGTTTCCACGATTAGCCCGGCAAAATGAAAGTAAATGCCCAGCCGAGAAAATAATTCACGAAGCTTGTTAGCGCAACAGTAATTTCTATGCATTTTCATCGACATCAAAAAATTAACAATCGTAAGTTTTTTATTTAATTATAATTATATTTAATAATGGTATTTGGTTTTACAAAGGATTAAAATTATCAAAAAATTAAAATCAACTTGGTGGGATTCGAACACATGCCTCCGATTAGTCTGATGTCTTAACCCAACGTCTAGACACTCTAGACCGCTCGGCCACGCCGTCTCACACAAAACTATTTTTTAATACTTCTTATTAATTATAATTTTTATAGTAAATCAATTTTGATATTTTTACTTCAAGAAAAAGAACGTTTGTGTGATATTAACAAAATTAATTATAGTTGTGTAGAAAAAAAAAATAATGTGTAAACCATGGCGATAAAGTGATTTTTCAGGCCGAGAGAAGATATGGACAGGTGAGGCGCATTCATTTCCTGGATGAGTAACGATGGCTGGACGATGCCACACGATGCCAGACCCACGATGCTGTATTTACGATTACTTACTCGCATCGCCGCGTAAGGTAATCGGCGATTATTAATCGGATACATTTTTACTTACTCGTGCAGGGCTCTAAAATATACATGTGCCGCGTTTGAACGCCACCGCGGCCGCTACCGTGGCCGCCATCGCGGCCGCTTCGGTTTGTGGAATCCTTTAAGGAAGGTTTATTTCTTTACATGTATTTAGCTGGAAATTGTCTATTCGGAAATTTAGCGGCAAATAATGCAGAGACCTCTCTCAACGAAGCTCCATTTGAGAACAATGTGTACATTTCGACTTTTTCGGCGGTTGTATACATTATTTTACAATGAATCAATAGAACAATTTAATTCAATCTGACAATTCAAAATCAGTAGTGTCATTACTAACAATGCACGGTAACCATGGCAACTGAAATAAATTGGGAAATAATGTAATAAAGCTTCCATTGATAAAATTACTATGTGCATTCTTATAAGGTTCTCAGTGTATATCATAACATATTACATCATAGACAAAATAAACCTAGACTTACAACGGCAATGTATTTCTTTAGAACGTTTTGGTGCCATCTAGATTTTGTAAGAATACTAATGCACAAACCGCGGCAATTTTAAAATGCTTTCAAGTTGACTTTAAAAATTGAAAATTTAGGTATCGTAATTTGAAACCAAATTGAAGCGAAAATGATTTTATTAGAAATTAATGCTAACCCTGTCTAATACAATGAAATAAGTCTTGTGTACAATGCGCACATTTGTATGTTAATTATTTCAGCGTTTTTATAGTGAAACCAGCCATGTATGTGTTTATAAAAGACGTTCTGGTAAAATCTTCATATGGAGAACTTTCTTGTACAACACTGGAAATGATTCTTTCAGGAAACAAATTTGAAATGAACAAATTTGAAATGAACAGTGGAGTTGCTAAATCATCTTCATGAAAAAAAGAAATTATTTAAATCGGGAAAAAATACTCCCCTTTATCGTCCTCACAATAAAATGGGCGATTATAATTTGCAACTATTAATTATCGATTAATGGCCGATTTCTTCACTTTCCTAAAGTTAATTTATCAGTCGATTGAAATGTGCCGAACATTTGGCTGTGCACATACTAAGTGTCACATTCTAACTGACAGATAAATTTAACTTTAGGATAAGGCGATGAAGAAATCGGGCATAAGATGGTTTTGAAAGCTCCTATGAAATCTCTGCTTGTAAGATGGTAGTATCTCCATTACTCTTAATTTGTCCAAATAAACTTTCCAGCGGGTCCTGATTGAATCTTCTACCAAGTACATATTGATATCCTTGTGATTTTAAATATTCCCAACCGCACATAATATTTTTAACAGTTATTTTCCAAATTTTCTCTTCTGTCTCTGAAAATTTTCACAAAAGCCATAGAAGCTAACATAAGCGTTATTTACCCAAAAATTCACGACTGCAGACTGGCAGATATTCCAAAACGAAGTTCTTTGCCGCGCTGCGGTGATTTCATACTACGATTCAAAGAATCAAACGGTTTTCGCTCTTGAGTGTTTAGATAACTCCTCTGAATCGGATCAGGATGCTGAAACAAATTTTGAAATGCTGTTGTTGAGCGATATCAAAAGGAAAAAGTGTCGCTTCTGGGTGTCAAACTATATACAACTTAGAGAACAGTTTGGAGAATTTCACTTGTTTAAAACCTTTAGTGAAGAGAAATTTTTCAATTATTTTAGAATGCATAAAATTGAATTTTATGAGCTTCATGCGATGGTTGAAGATTACATAGTAAAGCCAATACAAATGTGCGTGATGGTATTACTTGTATTGAAAGATTCGCCATTACATTAAGGTAAGTAGAATAAAATAAAAGTCTATGAAATATACATATATATATGTGTGCAGTATGATCACGACTGATCAGTTAAGGAAAATTAAATTCTTCAACAGGGCTGAATTTAATTTTCATATATACATGTATACTGCTCAATAAATGAACTGAACCACCAAGGGCCAGTTGTACAAAGGAGGTTTAAACCGACATTCAACTGAACCAGGTTCAAAGTGAACAAAATCGCATCAAATTTTATTTATGAATGCCTTAATTGCTACATGTCCTTAAGATCCTGTGCGAATTTATTTACTTTGAGCCTGGTTCAGTTAAACTTGAGTTCATTTGTTGAGCAGTATATATTTATATGTTGTATTAATTTTCTTAGTTACAAAATGTATTCGTATTTTTTTAAATATATTCATGTGTTTTGGTCTGAAATGTAAGAACGTATGTGTTAGGTTCATCGTTGTTAAGTATTGGTGAGGATGGAGCACTTTGAGTTGAATAAACAATCACACCAGCTGAATTTATTGATGATGACAATTGAGGACTCGGATGTGGTGAAACTAGAGGTTGGCGAAATGGAATACTTCTCTGCACTTTGTATACAGTTCCTTCAAAGGTAGAAGTTGAAGTTGAAGGCTGTCTTCTTTTCAAATTCTCTTCTCCAGCCTCCATCACTACATTGAAAACAGCACGTTGTACTTTGATCTGTATATCTTCCGGTAACGAGTAGTGTTGGGCCATTCGTGAATGAGTCGCTCACGAGAGCCGACTCTTTCAAATGAATGGTCATTCACTCACTCTTCAAAAATGAATGACCATTCATGAATAGTATGCACAAATGTGTTGTGAATGATGAATGAGTCATTCACAACACATTTGTGTATACTATTTGAAAGAGCTCTCGTGAGCGACTCATTCACGAATGGCCCAACACTACTCGTCATCTAAGCCTGGGCAAATGCATATATGCATATCTTTCCAGAAGGGGCATATCTTCTTTAAACCTATTATACATATGTTTTTTGATAAATTTTTATGATAGAAAGGTCATTTTATTTTGCATATCTGGCAAATATTAAGGTGTAACTGCATACAGCATACTTTAAGGCATATTCGAAATTTATGCAGCATGTAAATTGGCATATCTACAATTCTTGCATTTTCATTTGGTTTTTATTTGCACAGTAAACAAAACCAAATAATTTTAGAAATTTAAAAATTCCATTCTCTGAATTTCGTTAACAATCGGTACCGCCTGGCGGTCGCCCGTACGGTCAGTACCCAGAAGAGATTAACCCTTACACGTGCAATATTAATTTTAAGAACTTCGGAAATTACTAGTGCATTTAAACAGAGCAATTTTGTGAATTTCATTATATTTTTCAAACTATTGCAGTTGTGTGGTGCGCAGTTTACGAATTGATAAAAATGCCTAAAATTGGTACTTCTCGCAACGATTTGATAAAAAAGTGGTTGATGCAGTATGAGTGTCTTACGTGCGACGGTAGTGTGGTTTTTTGTACAATATGCGAAAAGAAGGTATGTATATATTTTTGCTTTCAGCGATCGTCTTTCCTTTGTTTAATTTTTTTGAAAAAATGGTTTCCAGCGATCGTGTTTTGCTTTTTCTTTTTTTAAAAACATTTTCAAATTTTCTGTTGCTTCCTTGAACCATAGTTTTTAATATAAAAAAAATACTTTTAGGATTTTTTCCAAAATTTGTCACTTAATTTCTTTTTCAATTTTGTTCGTTCACTTAGGATATCAGCGATCGTTTTTTGTGTTTTATTCTTTTATTTATTTATTTTCTGGAAACAGTTTTCTAAGTTTCAATCGTAAACTTTCATTGTTTCCTAAATTTCCTTTATGTGTCCTTTATGTGAAATACGTTCTTGTTAACTTTATTTATCTTCATCAATTCAGCCAAATAAGTAGCCAGTTAAGAATAAATTTTAATTACAACTATCTAATAATTATTTATTTCAATTCTGTAATAAATACATAGGTATTATTAATTTTGTTCTTTATTTATAGGCCAACGTTACTAAAAAGTTTCAATTGGATCAACGTATTAGTACCATTCCTCACAAAAATAGAGAGAAAAATCCACCTGAATTGAGGCAGCCGTTGTTGTCGCAGTTTGTTGACGAAAAAATAATGCAGATCAATTCAACTACGATTTATGCAAACCTTTTATATCGTCTAATATCCCGTTAAACAAGTTGGATGTACCAGAATTTAGAAGCTTTCTGACAAAATGCACGAAGGAAAATGTAATCTCCAGAAGAACTGCAACGAGATCTCACATTCCAAAATTATACGAAGAAAACATTCAAAAAATTAAAGATGTTATTGCAAAATAGTATATTTGGTTTAGCATAGATGAAACAACTGATGCTAAAGGTAGATATATTGCAAATTTTATTATTGGAATTTTGAATAGAGAGCCAAACCCTAGTTATTTGGTAGCAGTAAAACAGCTAGAAAAAACTAATCATTTGACAATTTCACGTTTTATAAATGAAACATTTTCGATGCTGTTTTTACCTAATACAGTAGATGTAAATAAAATCTTGTATATGGTAACTGATGGAGCTTCATATATGTTAAAGGCTGCTCAAAATTTAAAAATATTTTATTCAAATTTGCTGCATGTGACTTGTTTGGCACATGGATTGAACCGTGTTGCTGAGGCGATTCGAATATCCATTAGTAAATCAATTAATTAATAACGGGAACAAAGTTTTTCTAAAATCTCCACATAGAGTACAACTGTACATAGAAATGCTTCCTGACATCCCATTGCCACCACAACCTATTATTACTAGATGGGGAACTTGGATCGAGGCTGCACTTTTTTATTGTGATAATTTCGATGGTATTAAAAATGTAGTAAACAGCTTCGATGCGAACACTTCTCAATATGTCGCTGAATGTCAAAATATTTTGCGAAACTCTGAATTACGTTCACAGCTTTCATTCATTAAAGCTCACTTTTCTAATATACCTAGTGTTATTAGAAATTTAGAAACCCAAAATTTGCAGTTAGCCAATTCCTTATCGTTGATTGAAAATTTTAAGTCTAATTTAAGTATTCCCAAAAACGCTAAGTGCAATAAAATCTTAAATAAATTGGAAGATGTTTTTAAAAAAAATGTTGGCTTGAAAACACTAGAAGTGGTAAAAAATGTTCTAAACGGAGAATTAGACATTGAATTAGGTTCCCTTGAGCATACGCAGATAATTGTTAACAAGGCACATCTCTTTAAATATTGTCCAATAACTTCTTGCGATGTGGAAAGATCATTCTCAATGTACAAAAATATATTAAGTGACGATAGGCAAAATATATGATTATTTATTGTAATAAGTTTTAATTCATGCATTGTATATGTAGAGCAATTAAATATTTGTATATTAAAGAGAATAAGAGTATTATATAATTTCTTTGTAGAGTTTATATTATTTTTTACCTTCTAACCATAAAAATATAACTGTGTGTACATTATAGATATTTTTATTATAATAATATATGAAATAATTCATAATCGTAACATTCTATTTTTCTATGTTGTGTTCTATGATTTGATTTACCAAATGCATATTTAACAGCATATCCGATAATTAACTGCATATATACCAGTTAAACAGTTATATTCGGCATATATTTACATCTTTTTAAGACATATTGCATGCATATATTCAGACTTTTTACGGCATATGTGCCCAGGCCTAGTCATCACTCACTCATCATTCACTCGTGAATGACTCATTCATCATTCACAACACATTTGTGCATACTATTCATGAATGATCATTCATTTTTGAAGAGTGAGTGAATGACCATTCATTTGAAAGAGAGCTGGCCTGACTATTTCATTCACTCAATCTTAAATAAATAAATATTTTATACACAACTTATTTTTATAAGTTTTTAGATACATTGTTTAATAAAATAAATGAATGCATAGTTTATAACAAATAAATAAAAATCAGATTCTTTTTACAAAGTGTACAAAGTAAAAGTATCTACAAATTCTCATGAAGAAATATAATTTGTTGCACTTTTCTTCCCGCAAGACGATTTCTCCTCTCCGTTATTATTTGACCAGTTTTGGAGAAAATCCTTTCACTGGGCACCAATGTTCCTAAAATGTACAATCGTTCCATGGCAACTTTGAATAGTTTAGGATAAACATTTTTGCGGGCTTGCCACCATACTAAAGGATCTTCTTTTCTGCCTAGTAAAGGTTCCTCCAGAAAGTTGTTTATTTCGTTACGGCAACTTGCTTGGTAATCCACATTCTTAGGAAGGATGGCAAAAAATTATCCAAAAATGACCAGTAAGATTCCTTTTCTGTGCAACTACTTTGTTGGCCAGTATTAGTAATAACTAATTCATTATTTGAATTTGACATTTGTAAAATATTTGATAATAAACTATCATTCGCAGCTTCGAAATATTGAGTCTTACTAAAACCATACTGTATAAAATTAAATGGATCTAAAATAAAATGGGCCTGCAATTCTTGCAATTTTCGGTCTGCTTAGGCTAAATTAGGGTTATTAGAATTGCATTACCAAAAAATCAAAAATGATAATACAAAATTTTATGTAAAAATGCCTTGCACCAGAAACGTGAAATATCGTCTCAAATTTTCTGGTGTTTGCAACAGTTGAGAACCTAAGACCAAATTTGGTCCTTATAAATTTTTTTATGGATATAAATGGGTAAGCTAACTACTCCTAAGAATTAAACACTAAATGCTCATTTACCGCTTCACATCCCAAGAGAAAATTTGATTCTTTTAAATATTTTTTTATATAAATGAGTAAGCTAACTGCTCCTAAGAGTTAAACACCAAATGCCCATTTACATTGAACAAAACCGAAAAAATTAAAAGTCTTCTTCTTTTCGAAATATTATGCCGCAAAAAATTTTGTTTGAGTACCAAGCGATACATTTTGCAATAGCTTATCGGATCCTACTAAAATTTTGTCTAATATATCCAACAATTTCAAATTATAACACTTTTTTAATTTTCGTATTTTAAATAGGTGTCATTTTTAGTCACACTAAGAATTGTTGCCCTGCTTATATTTGGTTATGGAACATGCACAAACTATTGGCGCAAAAAGTTTTTTAGAAAAATCAATAATAAAAATTTTTCCCTTATGGTGCGAACTTTTTGGCGGTCACTGTATATTATAGTATAGATATGATATACAGTCTGTGGCATTTAACCTGATTTCTTCATTAACGCCCTTCATATTGAAAATATGGAAAATATTTTGTACTAAAGTTTCATCCTTTCAAGCTCCGCATAATTTAAAATTATTTACGAATATACAGGATGTTCCAGTTTCGCTATACGATGTGTTACTTCGTTATTTTAAATGGAACACCCTATTTTTTGTAACGAATTTGAGCTTATCAAGCTACTCTAGGATAAGTTTGATAAGGGTTCCCTATACCTAAGTCCTATGGTTTTTATTAGGTTTTTTATTAGGCTTTGTTTATGGTTTTTGGAAAATACAGATATAAATTTTACAATTAATATCTCATTAACGAAGATAGTTAGAAAGCAAATATTGCATGCTGTTACAAGCTAAGTGGAAGGTATCTATCGCAGTAACAAAATTTACTTTTGATTAAACAGGGATCTAGTAAAACTATTTCTATTTCGACAATAATTGAAGGCCAATAACTTTAGTTTTTTAAATGGAACGGTGTTATTTTTATATCGTCGTTAGATGCTCCATAAAATTATCTTTCAATTACCTATACACTTCCCTATTCCAATTACTGATGGTTCAGGAGATATTTAATATTATTTCATAATTTCTACATTCTAATTTTAACATTTTAATTAAAATCAGGAGTTAGTATTTACTCAAACATTTTACTTGTATTACACCGAATATGCTAGCTAATGTCCAACATAATTTTAAAAAGAGGATTCGGTTATGTCTAGAAAACAACGGTGCACATTTTGAACACTTACTGTGAAATTACAAGACGTTCTAGAATTATTTTGTTATTCCTATAGTTTTTAAAAAAGTTTCGTTTTTTATTTTGCAAAATTAGTATTTCATTCTGTTAGTTATTATGTTCGAATACGATTATTAAATATTTCGCCAATAATGTGTATAGTAAAGCATACTTTATTATTTGGCATAAAACAAAAGTTTTAGAAACTCAAATTCAAGTCTAGGGAAAACTGTATAAAACGTAGTCAACCATACGATCAAGTTAATTGTCTGGTTAACCAATATCACTGGAGGAAACTTAACAATACACAATAAAAATACTAATTAAAATTATTTTATTAGTTACTATTTAACTTATCACAAGCCTCAACAATTAATCATGTTTTTAATAGAATTTTATACAACCTGGACTTAAAAAATTTAGCAAATTGATATTTTACTTAAAACACAAACTGTTTCAGTAAATACTCAGTCCTGATTTTAATTAAAATGTTAAAATTTAGAAATTATGAAATAATATTAAATATCTCCTGAATCGTCAGTAATTGGTATAGGGAAGTGTAGAGCCAATTGAAAGATATTTTTATGGAGCATCTAACGACGATATAAAAATAACACCGTTCCATTTAAAAAACAAAAGTTATTGCCCTTCAACTGTTGTCGAAATGGAAATAGTTTTACTGGATCCCTATTTAATGAAAAGTATTTTTTGTTACTGCGATAGATACCTTCCATTTAGCTTGTAACAACACCACAATATCTGCTTTCTAGCTTTCTTCATTAATGAGATATTAATTGTAAAAGTTATATCCGTATTTTACAAAAACCATAAACAAAGCCTAATATTTTAAAAACCATAAGACTTAGGTATAGGGAACTCTTATCAAACTTACCCTAAAATAACCTGACAAATTCAAATTCGTTATAAAATATAGAGTGTTCCATTTAAAATAACGAAGTAGTACAGCGTACAGCCAAACTGGGACATCCTGTACATTCGAAAATAATTTTAAATTATGCGGAGCTTAAAAGGAAGATACTTTTGTATAAAACATTTTTCCATATTTTCAATAGGAACGGCGTAAATGAAGAAACCCGGCTAAATGCCAATGTATACAGTGATACAGTATATATCACTGTATATATTATAGTACGAGCCTGAATGTTCGCATTACCAACACTGTGAGCGATATTTGCGTAAGATCAGGGATATAATATTCAGGGTGTTTGGTAAAGATGGTTCGTAAATTTTGAAACAGACTCAGTGATAAAAACTAAGCATACAAGTTTATGTAAACATGTGAAATTTAATTTAATTTTAAATTATATTATCGTACGCCGTCTGAAGCCAGCTTTATATTTTGAAGGAAAGCTTCCCAAGATCTTCGCCATAATAGTGACACTTGAAATTTCTTCACCGATGTCCCTCAACTGAGGAACCATATTTTCTATTTTCGCTATATGCTGCGTAACATCTTGTGATATTCATGGAACTTCGTCAATAAAAAAGGTTTGACTCACTTTTTTGTTCATGCAGCAAGCACAACTTGTTCCACATTTCAACTGCTGTAACGCAAGTGATTAAATATTCTAGCTGGGATTGTTTGAGTGTGGATGATAGCGGAGACATAGCTTTGGCATTTCGCTTTATCCATGCTGTCTTCACGTTTGTCATAGCATCATTTTTCGGCTTTGCATCAATATCGTTCACAATAGCGAGAAGTTCACTCGCGACAAGAGCTGCTTTAACTTGAAACTTCCACAACTGAAAGTTTGTCCCGTCAAATTTAGTTAAGTTTCTTATATCCGTTTAGTCACTCATGGTTCAACCAAGTATACAAAATTGTGTTTGTTTTTTGTGCACTTCAGTAACACATAAAACTACCAATATAAAAGCGACGTGAGCTCTGGGCCATAACCTTTTGAGGTTTTCAGTGAACGTTCTTCTTGTGTTCAATAGCAGACCAAGACAATAAACAGACAGTTTATTTGCAGCAAAAAGAGTTACAAAACACAATTAACTTCAAGCAAAGATTTATCTTATAATACGTAGACTACGTAACTAATTACAAAAGACAAATGCTACCGACAATACATATTAATTAATAACGACAAGCATATCTGCAATAGTTCAACAGAAAATAGGAATAAAAAATTTAAAATCGGTGTCTTTCAAAATTACATATATATAGTATATAGTATATTTTTTTTTCTCTAATGAAATTAGTTAAGTGCCCTAGGCCTAGACCTAAAGACCCTAGACCCTAGGCCTAAAGATTTTTGAATTTTGATGTATTAACTGACTGGATGCTAGCTGTCCATCACGTCAAATTCCGTACCTCAAAATCAACAATGACTGGCGAGCTCATATGGGAAGCATTATTTATCCTGTCAAACAATTGAAAGTAATTTTACAACCTGTTGGACGAATTACTTTAGAGTTTAGAGATAACATAATTGATTTACAATTTTTTTTTAATGTTCCTTAACTTTCGTACGATTAAAATATCTGCTCGTGCATTACATTTCTCTGCATACTTATCACACACAAGGTGATTCTTAATTTTTTTATCAAAATAAAATCAGTAAGAGAATGGATGACACAGATTACACTTTTTTTAAATCTATGTTTCTTAGTTTTCAAGATATAATTTGTCTAATTAAGATTTATTCTTTATAAGGTATGAATGTGATTAAATTTCAAAGTTGAAAGACCCAGTATCGAGTTGTATTTTATTTTATCGTTAAGTGTATCGACATATAAGAGGCCCTTAAGCAATTTACTCGAATTATTAGAGCGACGAAATTCTGGAGCATCCTATTATTAGTCCTAATAATAGGTATATGTGCATTAATTTAGATTAAGTCATCAAGTTCCCGTCTCGTCTTCGCAAACCGGACCAAAAATGCAGCACCCATCGAAGTAATTATTATAATTCTACCGTCAAGACCCTCTTGCTGCTTCGCCACTGGTAAATCTTAAGTGACGCGATAAATCACGTCGTGTTAACGTTTGCGCGTCATTTAACCGCTTAACTTGGTAATAATTGCCTGAGGAAACGATCAGGTCAGAGAAGAATTAAAAAGATGACAACGTATAAAGTGATTATTGGAGACGTGGATCGTCTGGTTTCGTGAGATAACAGGCTTGATTTACCTTCTCTTCAAAAGTGGAAGTTCAATTTAGATGTTCTCTTTTTTTAAAAACGTTTTGAGTTCGGATTACAAGTGGACATACGCGAATCTCTTTTTTTTATTTCGCCACGGTCATACTCATCGAACCTAACAAGCAGAGTGTTTCAAATGCGATCGCTTTCTTCAAGGTCGAATTCGATTATCCAAATTTGCTATGGTTGGATTTGATTTGTTTAAATTGGTTTTATTTGCACTTGCCTGGCAGGACTTTCCGTTTAACTGTTACATAGAGGAGAAACAGCACGAAGAAAAATTAACAAGATGGTTCGCAGAAGTAGAAGAACCAGAACAGCGGAAGTGAAGAAAACTGATCAGCTGTCAACAATATTTGATGGTAGTGACAAAAACTAGACATCCGCTTTTGTGGAAGTCCTTCAAGACCTTAAAACTACCATGAATTTAATCAAGAGTGAAATCAAAGAAATTGTAAATGAACAGAAGATTTACAAGCATGCAAAGCGAACTTGTCAACATTTTACGACAAAAGAAAGTGAGTGAATTTCAAACAGGTAGTGGTCCGACGATGTCTACATTGATATACAGGATATCCACATAAACCGTTCGTTAAAAGTTTTCAAGGTTGCAGTTCACGTAGATATTTGAAATTTAAGGAGCAAGGGTTTTCCGTAGAGATCTCTTTAAATAAAATAAAATTGTCTTTGTATCACTTCCGGTTGTACCGGAAGTCGCTATCAACTCGCTTATTTTAAATGGAATGCTATATTTTTCATCACGTTTTTAATTCTACCTGTAAAAATATGTTAAATTGCAATGCATTTCCCCATCTCTAAAATGCATAATTTTTGAGATATTTTGAATTTTCTTAGAAATTTGGATTCTGCAATCTGATTTTCAAAAAATTATAACACAGCTGTTATTGAAGCAATTTTATTTGTAATAGCTAATATTGTAGTTGAAGCTTTAAGGTTCTTAAAAATTTCATCAGCATAATCTATTAAGCTACAGGGTGTCTAAAACGCACCGCTCCACTCGAAGATATTCAAACACAGAAAAATACTTTTTTTCAAATGGAATGACCGATATTTTAATGCACCATTGTATGTGGAATCAAATGCTGCGTCGAATTGTACTAGCATTCCCTATACCTAACTTTAACGGTTTTTGAGTTATGAAACATTTTCGATTTAGTTCATAGAAAATTACAATTTTAATAGGTCAAATATTTTTAATTTTATTAAGATAGCATGGAAATTATAACAACGATTACTGTTACTTCAAATTTTGTAGTCAACCAAAGAAAATACAATTTGGCAAGTGGAAATTCACAAATTTTAATAGTTCTTTATTCATCCTTCTCGTAGGACGCTTGTGATCTTATAAAACGAAAAAGTATGAATTTCTTTATAAACGCAAACACACAGACCCGTAAGATTAACTTTTATCTTAAGCGTTACGCCTGAAACCTTATCATTACTTTAAATTGAAGAATAAAATAGCTGCTAGTTTGCAATTCTCTGGATTAGCGTGAAAGTATTTTAAAACCATTGTCTAATTATCTTCGTTATTTGTTACTGATCTTCGTACATTTTATTTTCCCAAATTGTATAAAGTTAGGTTCAAACTTTCCAAACTGTGTTTTATTCATAGGAGACAAGAGGGGTACATTTGATTGAACACACATTCTCTGCTCTGAACAATTTTAGATCATTCTTCATGAATTTAAAAAATAGATTAAAATATCAGCGTTTGAATAATTTTGATTTTGATTCTCAACTTTTTTTTGCTTTTGCTTAAAATTTGTAGTAATAGGAAACGTTAAATGCAATTGTTTGTTGTTTTCATAACTATATCAATAAAATTAGAAATATTTAACCTAATAAATATAAATTTTTATGTATTAAACCAAAAATATCTTATAACTGAAAACCTGTTAAAGTTAGGTATAGGGAATGCTAGTACAGTTCGACACAGCATTTAATTCCACATACGATGGTGTATTAAAATATCGGTCGTTCTATTTGAAAAAAAGTATTTTTCTGTGTTTGAATATCTTCGAGGGGAGCGGTGCGTTTTAGACATCCTTTAGCTTAATAGATTATGCTTATGGAATTTCTAAGAACCTTAAAGCTTCAACTACAATATCAGCTATTACAAATAAAATTGCTTCAATAACAGCTGTGTTATAATTTTTTGAAAATCAGATTGCATAATCCAAATTTTTAAGAAATTTCAAAATATCTCCAAAATGATGCATTTTAGAGATAGGAAAATGTATTGCAACTTAACATATTTTTACATGTAGAATTCAAAAACGTGATAACAAATATAGCATTCCATTTAAAATAAGCGATGTGATAGCGACTTCCGGTACAACCGGAAGTGATACGAAGACAATTTTATTTTATTTAAAGAGATCTCTACGGAAAACCCGTGCTCCTTAAATTTCAAATATCTACGTGAACTGCAACCTTGAAAACTTTTAACGAACGGTTTATGTGGATATCCCTGTATTGAAAACGCTCACTTGGGACTGCAAAGTCTGCCAGAATGGATCGAGTATATCTGGAGATTTTAGAACGCTGATATGCTTCACAAGACCTAGCCCAAATTTGACATTCTTTTTTAATATTTGGCCAGATAAATTTTTCTGTGACCATCTTCGTTGTAATTCGTTCTCCTGGATGTGCTAATTTATGTACCGATGAAAATGCTACTTGGTGAAATTCTTTAGAAATGTACGACCGAAGAAGTCCGGTTGAAATGTCGCAGTTTGGAAGTATTTGGTAAGTAAAGTGTCACTATCTTCAATTCTTCGATTTGTTGAAGTATTTTTAGTTCTTCGTCTTCTTGTAAATCTACTAGGGTGTCATAGTCAATATAAGAAGACGATTCTATAGTATTTATACGGGAAAGTGTATCTATAACTATATTTTCTGGACCAGCAATATATATAATGTCAGTTGTAATCTGAGCGATAAATTTTAATTGTCTGCATTGTCTTGGAGAAGCTTTATCTAACTCCTGTCGAAAAGCATAAGTTAATGGTTCACAATCGGTAAATACTTTGAACTTCTGTCCGTCTAACATATATTTTAAGTGTTTAATTGCACTGAATATAGCCAGAAGTTCACGGTCATAAGCACTATACTTTACCTGACATATTGGTAATCTTCTTGAAAAGAAACTGAGAAATTGAACTAGTCTATTTATATTTTGATGTAGAATAGCTTCAGTGGGAGTATTTGAGGCATCAGTTACCAAAGAAAGTATAGCGTTCTGTATCGGATGGACTAATAATGTCGCAGTTTTCTTAAGTGTAATGAAAGAGTTTTTGGCTTCGTCTGTTCATTGCAAGCATTTTTTACTATTTTTCTTGTGCCCATTTAGCATTGTGTTAGTGATTGTTGTAATTTGGCACAGTCTGGTATAAATCTGTGGTAAAAATTAAGCATCTCAAGGAATCGTCGCATGCCGGTGGCAGATTGTGGTTGTGGAAAGTTCAGTATTGCGTCTATTTTTGATGATAATGGTTTTATACCTTCAGAATTTATTTCATAACCCAGGGAAGTGATATTCTCTACGCCGAGAACACATTTAGCTACATTGATACATATTCATTCAATCTTTCACAAACCATGCGAAAATGTTGTTTATGTGTTTTGTTACAGTTTATTTTCCGCCTGTGTGCAAACACACCCTGTATAGTACACATTTCAACGTTCCGATCTATTTTTAGCACGATTCGTTTTGTTTCTCACATTAGGCTTAGGAACGTACAATTCCTCGTCTGCGTAATTCACCTAAAACTTTCTTTTTAACATATTTTCGCTAAAAGTTGCTACCTACCTGTAGGCTTGCAAATTTTGTGCGAAGTGACTTAAGTATCTCCACACCGCTCGGCTAAGCTCTTGGAGATGGGAGGGTTCGACGAAACCCCAAATGCAAAAGGTGGGCAAAAATTATTTAAAATAAAACGCACCAGCTGAGCACACTTGTTTATATTTAGTCTGCTCAAAATGTAAGTAACTATAACTCAAACATGAAAAAGGGGTATTAATGAACAAGTAACACGTTAAATTAAATCCGTACCACAGATCTGTGCTTCGGTCACACATACAGATTATACGAACAACGCAAATAATGATTCACAACGACTCGGGTACCGATAAACGAACCCCGCGGTTAATAAGTGGTACAATAACCACTCCGCAAGTACAAAGACAAAAGGGCTACTCCGACCTTGACCTCCTAAAATCCAGCGTCAATGTCAGTCAGCTGTCCAACGTCAACAGATCGGAGCGTCCTCCCGCGGTGGTTAGCGAAGTGGGCCAATGTTGCGGTAAGTGGGGACACCGCCAGAAATGGCGTCGTCTTGCAGGGCGAGCCTATTCTCAACGACGGGGAAAGCCAGGTGGCGGGGCACACTTCGTTGACAAAAACCTACTCCTGACTCCTCCTGCACCCAAGGGGACGACGATATTTCTCACCCAAATAAAACTCGTACTAAAGCTCGTACGACAACTCGTACGACAACTCGCACAACAACTCGGAATAAAACTCGTACGAAAAAGCCTAAAGGAAGAAAATATGTTTCGTCGCAGTCAGAACAAAGCAAGACATACCTGTTTCGTATTTCAACAGGCTTTGGAAAGCTGTTTCACAAGCTTAAAATTCTCTCCACGTACGATAACAACAGATCTCGGAATAATCCGGTTCCACCACCTTCACAAAAACCAGTGAAAAGGGGCACAAAGGAGCTATCCTTACACACACAAAATAAACGAAGCGAACGGGAGAGCTTGCGGTCTAAGACTGGCTGCGGATGCATGTCGCGTTCTTCCCCCAACACCGGTTCAGACAGGAGTCGCTACTGAAGAAACACAGTTTAAACGGGGAACCGAGTGAGACGGAGATATGTAGAATGCCTGAAGTAACAGCGGATACTTTGACTCATGTAATATTGTGAAATATGGTGCAATGCGACGATCATCACGTACGCCGTATTTCCTACGCTGATACAGGGTGTACGGAAAATTATTATGAATAACTTGAATGGATTTTTCAACTGTAACAACTCCCTCCTTACCAAAAAGGAAATTTTACCTAGGGGGAGTTTGACTCCATCTAGCAACGTCGCAAAAAAAAAATTGATGAACATACAACGCCGTAAAGAAAGCAAGTGGTGAACGTACAACACCGCAAAACGACTGATGAACGAACAACACCGCAAAACGATTGATAAATGGACAATACCGCAAAGGGAGAGAGGACCTCCGACATGGGATAACTTTACTCTCATGAACGGTCCAGAAAGGTCACAAACATCTCTACCAAAGAAGAGGTCGAATCCGATAAATGACTTTAAAAGTCCAACACCAATCGGGATCTATTCCAACGAGTGAAAAGGGAAACAGAAAGAAAAAAAATGTAGGAGGAAAACAAAATAAGAAAATTATCTGGCTCGAACACACCTGCTGCAACCAAGATACCCGGGAGATGCTGTTATCGCTAGGTTCGCAAGGAGAGAGGGCAAGAAATGCTTTCACGGGATCCGGCACGCTTGAAATTCCCGCACCTTTGCGATCCACGAATGGACTTCTCTCGACCATCAGGACTGTGCCGATCAATCAAATCAGGGAAGAAGTAGAGCAGAAGAGGAAAAGAAAAGAAATTTAACTCGGCCAAAAAGTCCTCAAGTGAACCAACCCAAATGCAAACGGCAAAGGCTCCAGCCGAAACAAAGTCGACAACCTCTCCAGTCGATCGCACTATTCATGGGTCCTTGAGACCTAACAAAACGGAAAGTTTCCACAAGAGTTAAGAAGGTAACGAAGAAAACGAAGAGAATGTTGATTTCCAAAGATGACAATGGGAAATCTCAGATTCCTTAAGTCGCCTTTTACGACACGTGGATTTGACGTCGGGAGTATTCGCTCAGCCGCACCCGCAGGCCAAGGATGTTGATAAACTACTCGTCAGGTGGATTGGGTTTAAGATGTTCGCTACTCCAAGTACCAGGTAAAACATTGCCTTCACAATCCTTCAACTCATAAGTATCCGCAGACACACGACGGCTAATGAGGAAAGGCCCTACGAACTTATCGGCCAACTTGGCAGCAAAATGTTTGGAAGCATCCGAAAGAACGAAATTTTTGCGCCATACTTGTTGGTCCGGTTGGTACACAACCTTACGCCTACGAAGATCATAACGACCTTTAGACTGCTCGTAAGCCTTCTGCAACCTCTCCTGCACGTCCTTGTACAGTGCTGCGAATTTGCCAGTACGAGATTGTAACTCGGCAGGATCCTGGGGAGCAATGTCAAAAGATTCCTTTTGGGTTTTGTCACAATCGGGATTAAGTCTACCTTTAAGACCAAAATTTAGGAAATATGGAGTTACACCAGTGACCTCATGGCGAGCTGTCCTTAGAGCGCAAGCAACTTTGGGCAAGAAGACATCCCATTTACGATGGTCATCTGCTACGAAAGCCGTCAGCATGGTTTTGAGGACACGATTCACGCGCTCAACAGGGTTCGCTTTCGCATGATAGAAAGAGGTATAAGCAGGACGTACCTGATACGAAGTCAAAAGCTTCTGGTACTCCTTCGACCTAAACTGGACTCCATTGTCAGAGATGATCGTTCGAGGCACACCAAAAACTAGGAAAATATCTTCCTCAAGATGTTGGAGGATTTTAGGTGTGGTGGCCTTGCGAAGTGTAAAACATAAGGTGAACTTACTAAAACAGTCCGTGGCTACGAGAATGTATTGAAAACCACGAGATGATCTAGGGAGTGGTCCTACAAGGTCAATGCTGATTACCTCCCAAGGTCGCGATATTCTGGAATGACCACCCATCAAACCAGCAGGAGCCCGCTGTTCGGGTTTAGTGCGAAGGCAGGTTTGACATTTGCGAACATACTTCGCCCCGTCGCACAGTGGTCAATTTTAATTATTTGGCGCGGAAAAATTATTTTATATTTTTGAGTTCTTCATATCAATTTTATAGATAAAGAAATATAGATACCATGCAATATTCGGTATTTTTTATAAACTTTTGCGGCATATTGAGATTTAGGGTATCAACAGGTTTCTTTGAATAATACACAAAAAATAATATGCCAGAAGTGAATAGTTTATTAAGTAATATACACAGCAAGGTATGTAGCTATGTAATTATAAACATAGAATGTAAAAACAGGGTACGTAAGAAACGCTGTATACAGTGTGTATAAAAATTTGGAACACTAAATATTTCCTAAAATATTTTCTTTTTGCAAAATGTTCTCACATGTCGAATATTACTATAAAATTGTCATATTTTACACTAGTTAATATACGTGTACAGTGGCGTACCGTTGGGGTACAAAAATAATTTTAATATTTTTGAATGGAAACCCCCATTTTTTATAATGAATTACAAAAATGTATATTTTTTTACGAATATCTACATAAAAATTTTATAGGGTCACATAAGGAAAAGTCAAATATGGCACACCTAGTGATACCAGCTACAACGTTGAAAAAAAGGTCATAACTTTGGAGATTGCAGGTTATTGCAAATTATTTCAGTGTACACTGAAAAGGCAATATATACTTGAGATAATACAGTGGTAATTATTACCAATACGCGCCAATAACATCATTTCTAGTCTGTCACATATGTACAACAAACACGGCTATAATTTCGTTGTGATTACGAATGTCACAGAAATTTTTTTTTAACTACTCAAATTTAGAGTTACATCAAATTTTAAAAGGGAATACACATTTGACTGACCCATGTGGATTTCTGAAAGAAAACCACATAAAACTGAACAAAACGTAGGCTGACCACCGCACGCTTATTAAATCCGATAAGATTATAATCCTTATCGGGACGGACTCTACGCTTGCGGATCAGTCGAATTCTTTTGGATACTATACTAGAGAGGTTGTAGGTTTACGTTTTCCTAGGTTTCAATTTTTAAATATGAAACTATATTTAGGGTTTTTGCCGCGCCAGATAATGCAAATTGACCACTGTGCGTCGGCGTGCATTTTTGGCCAATGATAGTTTTGGGCGATCCGATTATAAGTTTTGAAAATTCCTAGATGACCACTAGTGGGGGAATCATGACACTCTTCAAGGATTTGTTTACGAGCCTCCTTGGGGACCACCGGTTTCCACTGCTGACTCTCATCAGCCAAACGATAGTAAGTATTTTTGACAAATTTGTAAATGACATTTCCCTCAGTTCGAAAATTTGGGAATTTTTCAGGGCATGAACGAATTTTCCTTAACAAGTCGAGATACCAACGGTCCTTAATCTCTTCGAAGTTGATGACGTCGACAGCAGGGACAGCACGAGAAAACATATCGGGCACAACATGCTCTTTGCCCTTACGATGAACTACGCTAAAGTCATACTGTTGTAGGCGAACAGCCCAACGACACAAACGTCCCGAAGGATTCTGCAATTTGTTCAACCACAAGAGTGAATGATGATCCATAATAACGGTAAAATGCGAACCTTCAACATAAGGCCTAAGCTTTTCGATTGCCCACAACATAGCCAGTAGTTCCTTTTCAGTCGTAGAATATTTGCGTTCAGCACGGGTCAGCGAACGGCTTAAATAACAAATGACTTTCTCGCCATCGTCCTGCTGCTGGGATAACACGGCACCAACGCCATAGTCGGAAGCATCGGTCTGGATGGTGAATCCCTTTGAAAAATCAGGGCATGAGAGGACTGGCGCAGACACCAAATGTTCACGAACCTTTTCCCAAGCCTCATCACAACTCTCATCCCAACGATGTTTGGAGTTCTTCTTCAGAAGATTCGTCAGGGGGGCGATAAGAGAAGAAAAGTCCGGAATGAATCTGCGATACCATGAAGCAGTCCCTATCGAACGTCGGACCTCGGTGACAGTTTTAGGTTTTGGCATTCCCAAGATAGCTTGTACCTTCTCAGGATCAACATGGAGGCCATGACGATTGACAACATACCCAAGATATTTCATTTCGGTAAGGCAAAAAAGACATTTGTCCTTATTTAGAGTCAAACCGGCTTCAGTCAATCTTTTGTGAACTTCCTCAAGGACTTCGAGATGTTTTTCAAAAGTCTGGGTCACAATAATAATGTCGTCTAAATAGACGAAGACATGTGGTTCAAGGTCAGCACCAATGACACGATCAATAAACCTTTGCCAAGTCGCTGGTGAGTTATGAAGACCAAACGGCATCCTACGAAACTGAAATAAACCACGGTTGGGCACCGTAAATGCCGTGTACTGTCGAGATTCCTCTGCGACTGGGATCTGCCAATATGCTGACTTGATGTCGAGTGACGAGAGGAATTTGGCATCTCTGAGTGTGTCAAGGGTGTTAGACACATAGGGTAACGGATAGGCATCTTGGGTCATAACTTGATTTAACTTACAGTAGTCGACACAGAAACGAATGGAACCGTCTTTCTTGGGAACAAGTAAAATCGGAGAAGACCATGCACTTTTCGATCTTTCAACGATACCTCGCTCCAGCATGGAATCTAGTTCCTTGTCGACGATGGCTTGTCTCGCAGGGGAAATAGGGTAATACCTTTGTTTGATTGGTGGACTATCAGTTTGAATGACATGTTCGACCAATGTTGTGCAACCAAGTTCACCACTGTTGGAATTGGCGAACAACCTATCAGTTAAGTCAATCAGCTTCTCCTGTTCGGAATTCATCAGATGACCCCAGGAAGTAATATGCTCGATGGAGTCCACATTTGCACCTCCAAGACACCAGTCTCCTGATCGTAAATCTGGGACAATGCCCATTAGCTTCCAGAAGTCAGCTCCAAGAATTAAAGAATGTGGCAAATCGGGGACTACTAAGATATCAATGACCTTGACTCGATCACGCAGCCGGATAGGAGTGGTAACACTGCCAGGGCTCGAGCAAGGCTGTCCGTTTGCCACGGTGCACGAGGTCACATGTTTAATGAAAGGTAGTTTTAAAGTCTGCAAAATTTCCCATCCGGGCCCACCTATGATAGTACGGGAAGCACCGGAGTCTAACAAGCCAAGAAAAGAAATGCCTAAAATTGACACGGTCAAATAAGGTCGCTCATCGCCTTGGGCATGAGCCAGGACATAATTTAGAATCGGGTTACTTGATGGTGGTTCGATCGGTTTCGAAATTTTAAAGCATCGCACTAGCCGACCATCTAATGCGTGGACTTCACGTTTTTTGAGCACTTCGGGCACGAGTTCACGGTGACATTCGGGAGACCGCAGCGGAAGCAGTGCCTTTGTTTGTTAGCAGGACACTCGCGTGAGACATGACCAGTCTTTTTACAATTCCAGCACCTGATGACGTTAGAGGTTGGACTGGGTTTAGACATTTCGGGCTTACTTTGTTTAGGTTCGGTTTTGGTGGAGGGGCCAGCTTGAACATAGGCTAAGTCAGGCTCAAGGGTGAGATTCCTTCGCGGTGGGGGATTGTATGCTTCCACAGCTGATTTGCGGACCTCTAATTGCCTACCTAATTTAAGCAGTTGCGCCACAGATGTTATCTCAACCAGGCCTAATTGTTGCTGGTAAAAAGGCGCAAGATTCTTTAACAAGATTTTAATTTGAGCCGCCTCAGGGACATGGACGCCAAGCCTATTAAACAAGTTGGACATAACCGACAGATAAATGCCCATGGACTCATCGGGTCCTTGTGTTCGTCGTTTGATTTCGTCAAAAAGTTGATCACTGTGGTCATGCGGTTGGAACTCGTCTTTGAGAAGTGTCACTAGCTCTGGCCAAGTTTTGCATAAACGTTTGTTTGCTCTTAACCAAATCAGGGACTTGTCTCGAAATAGGTCAGACGCGGAGGCAAAAAGTGCAGCCTCAGAAACATTACGTGCAACTCTCAATTCATCAATGCGTTCTAAAAATGCAATAAGCGATAACAGTTTATTATTACCGTCATACGAAATACCCCATTTCGATACAGGCACTGACTTAATTTCAGCTACGTTGGCCTGATGTTTGTTTTGTCTAGTCGGGATGCAATCGTTCATTTCTACGTCAGGCTTCAGATTAATTAATGGCTCGACGCATGAGACAGACATCTGATCGATGTCGAACTGATCTGCGATGACTGACAGGTCAAGTATCGGTAAGGGCGGTGAAACCGTATGCAATGTCTCACTTGCGGAAGGTAAATTTTGAACCTTTTGTTCAAAAAGGTACGCCATCTCGTCGAGGGTTTTTAGGAAAGCATTCCGTTGCTGAATCTCCTCACTTGTTGTTGGTTGGCTACGTTTAGCCCTGCCAAAGGCGTGTGAAAGTTTTGTAAAAATCTTGTCTTTAGTGCAAACAGTCGCGTCACTAGGAAATGAGTCGATTAAACAACGGATCTCAACTGCTTTTTCATTTAATGCCATGGCATCATCCCTGAAAGGAATGTTATAAGTTGCTGAAGGCAACTGCAAGTCACGTTCGAGTCTTGTTTGCTTTGCGCAGCAATGCTGCAATTAATGTCTTTCGGCCATATAAGCCATTCCAGACAATCACGAAGATATATTATAGCTGGGTCAAAGTCATTGAACACCACAAACATCCACGGCTAAAGGCAGGATTCGAACCTGCGCCGCCTGAGCGACACGACTTACAAAGTCGGCTAGGCTACCGCTAAGCCACCCGGCGACCCCACGTTCGAGTCTTAATTGACGTCTTAGGTTCGCTCTTTTCTGCGCAGCCGTACCCTCGGGTTGAACACCACGTGCAATGAGCTCGTAACTCAGCTCTTCAGTATTTAACCGGTCCGGCAATAATTTGTACTCCATGGCGCAGTATAAAAAGCAAGACGTTACGATAAAAAATAAAAACAAAGTGCACAGCTGGTTTAAAGTAAATTTTGAAAATTCAAAAGGCTCGCACGTTGAGGCGCCAAATTTGCTACCTACCTGTAGGCTTGCAAATTTTGTGCGAATTTTGTGTGACTTAAGTATCTCCACACCGCTCGGCTAAGCTCTTGTAGATGGGAGGGTTCGACGAAACCCCAAATGCAAAAGGTGGGCAAAAATTATTTAAAATAAAACGCACCAGCTGAGCACACTTGTTTATATTTAGCCTGCTCAAAATGTAAGTAACTATAACTCAAACATGAAAAAGGGGTATTAATGAACAAGTAACACGTTAAATTAAATCCGTACCACAGATCTGTGCTTCGGTCACACATACAGATTATACGAACAACGCAAATAATGATTCACAACGACTCGGGTACCGATAAACGAACCCCGCGGTTAATAAGTGGTACAATAACCACTCCGCAAGTACAAAGACAAAAGGGCTACTCCGACCTTGACCTCCTAAAATCCAGCGTCAATGTCAGTCAGCTGTCCAACGTCAACAGATCGGAGCGTCCTCCCGCGGTGGTTAGCGAAGTGGGCCAATGTTGCGGTAAGTGGGGACACCGCCAGAAATGGCGTCGTCTTGCAGGGCGAGCCTATTCTCAACGACGGGGAAAGCCAGGTGGCGGGGCACACTTCGTTGACAAAAACCTACTCCTGACTCCTCCTGCACCCAAGGGGACGACGATATTTCTCACCCAAATAAAACTCGTACTAAAGCTCGTACGACAACTCGTACGACAACTCGTACGACAACTCGTACGACAACTCGCACAACAACTCGGAATAAAACTCGTACGAAAAAGCCTAAAGGAAGAAAATATGCGTTATGTTTCGTCGCAGTCAGAACAAAGCAAGACATACCTGTTTAGTATTTCAACAGGCTTTGGAAAGCTGTTTCACAAGCTTAAAATTCTCTCCACGTACGATAACAACAGATCTCGGAATAATCCGGTTCCACCACCTTCACAAAAACCAGTGAAAAGGGGCACAAAGGAGCTATCCTTACACACACAAAATAAACGAAGCGAACGGGAGAGCTTGCGGTGTAAGACTGGCTGCGGATGGATGTCGCGTTCTTCCCCCAACACCGGTTCAGACAGGAGTCGCTACTGAAGAAACACAGTTTAAACGGGGAACCGAGTGAGACGGAGATATGTAGAATGCCTGAAGTAACAGCGGATACTTTGACTCATGCAATATTGTGAAATATGGTGCAATGCGACGATCATCACGTATGCCGTATTTCCTACGCTGATACAGGGTGTACGGAAAATTATTATGAATAACTTGAATGGATTTTTCAACCGTAACAAAGTCTCCGAACAAACGAACAAGCTCATTTTATAAAATTAGCCCATCCTTGCTTAGGGTCGGAATTGCGTTTACGCGGTGAGTATTTGTCCAATTTAGAAGGGGTCCTACTTTGCGACGCGGATGTTAACGGATGATCTAGCTCCTAGCCTTACGGAAAACGCCCGCATTTGAAACCGATGCGTATATCTGTAACCCTTGCCCTTTACGTTGATTGGTTTCCGCTGATGTCACGCAAATCAGCTATTGGTAAACTTGAATGTGTCTCTCTCGTTTGATATTTTATTCTTTTCCGCCGACCGAGAGGTACGCCATCGTTTCATTAATTTTCTGTTCGTCCCGTGAACCGCACGTTTTCTTCGCGGAAAATTTTGTGTTGTGTATCCACTTCACCAAGGGGGTGAGAGTGAATTTGTACGGCTGTGTGCCGAATTTGATTGGTTCATTTGGGGGCGAAAAAGTCGCGTTCTTTTGCGGTTTGTGCCAGCCTAGCCCGACGCGACTAGGTAAGTTTTACGAGCTGTTTCTCTCGATCTGGCCCTTATGTTCGCTCTTTTTTTCTCTTCTCGCTTATAGGTTTTAGCGTCAGCTGTTATAGTGTTAGCTGTCGTTCTTGGATCTGGTTCTCTTATAACCTTTCTGACTTATGCCGCTGGGTATCCCTCTGCCGCTCGCGACAAGCTCCCCGTGCTATCTCGGGCACATGCCGAGAAGGCTAGCCATCAACGGAAGTGCTTGACTGCTGGCCACCTTTGACGCCGCCGACAAACGCATGGACGCTGTGTAAGCAGGTCGGATTTATCTATTTATTTGTTTTATTGATACATTTACGGTGACTTTGATGTAGCCGCGATTGTGCACGTGATTTTGCGTAGCGTTCGCGAAGCAAACTTCCTCTCGGAGGAACTTATACCGTTTCTTGAGTTAATTTGTAAACGGATGTTGTCTTTCTATGTTGACTTAACTTTGTAATGATTTCGGATCCGAATAATTAGGAATCTTTGCTGCTATTTTTTTTTTATTTTGTATTACGTATTGGTTGACTAATTTTCGACTGTTTGCGTTGATTTACTTAATAAATTGTCCGTGCTTTGGACGTATCGTGTTTTTCTTAATTTTTACGCGTTCCCCTTTCAAAAAAAATTAAGTGGCGCCTATTTCTGGTTTGGCCTTCGCGTTATGGAATAAGAACCCCCTCGTCCCGCTGATGCTGCTGGCGACACCGGATTAATTCCGCTCCGATGAAAACCATTGAAAGTATTTTTTGTGATTTCAATCATATCAGAAGGAATAGAACAGATAATATCATCGACATATTTTTTAATGAAAGGTAATTTTGCTATAACTTCATCTAAAAGACGATCCATAATTATTTGTGCCATAGAATTTTCAAAAAGTTTTCATATACCTGGTTATGAGCGAGATTTTTCATTTCGCATAAAAGTTGTAATGGTTTACGATCACCTAGTTTTAGTTCGGTAAGCAGTTTCTGCGTTCTTTGTGTTTCACTGTCTGCAAATAGTAAATTCAGACGTTCTTAAATGACCTCGTATTATCTGGTGGCTTCACGAAAATATCAGTAACTTGTGTCAAAATTTCTGCGTTGATGGAACTGATGACTGTCTCATATTTAGTTTGATCTGTTGAAATGTTATTAATGACGTTGAGTTTCTGGTAAAACGAACACGAAGAAGATGTATGTCGAACAAAATTTTATTGAACTTATTATGACAACTTAACAACTGAATATGTATATAACAATACATAGTAGGCGAATGAGACTCGGAAACTCTTCTAGCTCCAACACTCCCCTTCGACTTGTGGTTCGCTACTATTTTAATTGTTCTAGGTTTAGACCCGACATCTGCAAGCAACGGATATGTTTTGGTTTTGGTAAACTCTTCGTGAGTATGTCTGCTATCATTTCTTCAGTCGAGATATGTACCAATCGGACATCGCCATTCTGTACAGCATCGCAGATAAAATGGAAGCGCATATCTATATGTTTGCTCCTGCTATGGTATACAGGGTTTTCAGCTAGTTTCAGAGCTCCCATATTATCGTTGAAGACAGTTATCTCTCCCAGTTCTTCAAGGCCTGCCTCTTCCAATAATCTTCGCAGATACAAAACTTCTTTTATGCAGTCAGTCATCCCCATGAATTCTGCTTCGGTGGAAGATAGTGCTACCGTCCTTTGTTTTCTGGATTCCCAGGAAATGGGACTCCCATTTAAAATAAATAAATAACCTGAGTACGATCTCCTGTCGTTGGGACAGTTTCCCCAATCCGCATCTACATACCCTTTCAAAGGTTCGTCATCCATCTTATACCGTAATCCAAGGTTTCGAGTTCCCTTGAGGTATCGGAGAACGCGTTTTGCCGCTTCCCAATGAACTTCACAATAACAACTACTGAATTGTCCTAGTTGACTTGCGATATGACTAATATCTGGCCTAGTGCTTGTGGCTAAGTAAGTCAAGGCACCTACTAGCTCTCGATATGGAAGTCCTCTCTCATATTCAGTAGATAGTCGATCCATTTTGGTAAGTTTCACATTACAGTCCATTGGTGTGCTAATTGGTTTGCATTCACTCATATTAAACTTTTTGAGCAAATCGTCGATGTATCCCTTTTGGCTAATTGTAGTTGTATCCTGAGTTCTTGAAAATTCCATACCTAAACAAGATGTAGGTTCGCCTAAATCCTTGGTTTTGAAGTGAGAAGATAGATACTGAAAAATTCTATCAATTTTCTTTACATCACGACAGGCAATTAATATGTCATCAACATATACAGCAATTAAAACAGAATCATCACCATCATCAAATTGATATAGACATGTATCAGCTCCATTCTGCTTAGCACCAAAATCTTTTAATATTTTATCAAGCTTCATGAACTAACTTCTTCCAGATTGTTTCAATCCGTATAAGGATTTTTTTAGTAAACACACCTTATCACCCGTCGAAATCTCTTTCAGCATCTTCTTTGCTTTATTACCTCTTTCCGTATTTGGATTGTTATCGCAAATCGTCATCAGAGCTTCTCTGAAATGTTTAGGAAATTCCATAAAAATTGTCTCTTCAAGGTCGCCGTTGAGGTAGGCTGTTGTCACGTCCAAATGTCTCATATGCATTTTATAACGTGTAGCCAATGCTGATATGAGACGAATAGTGCTCAGTCTGGCAACGGGAGAAAAAGTCTCATTGAAGTGTACGCCAGGTTGTTGAGAAAATCCTCGAGCTACCAGACGTGCTTTCCTCCTTTCTAGAGTACCATCAGGTAGATATTTGTTTCTCAAGACGATCCGACTGCCTATCACTTTTGTCTTGTTTGGGCGATCTGCAACAGTAAATGTGTCGTTATCGATAATAGATTTAACTTCATTTACGATAGCATCATGCCACTCCTTCGCCTCACAGCCAGACAAAGCCACGTCCATAGGTATGACTGAGGCGTATGCAAATTCGTCTTCGTCAATTTCATTAGTAACTGTTGCGGCGTGGTATTCCTTACGAGGTCGTCCTCTTCTACCAGTCCTTATATTCTAGGTCGGCCGCGTCTTAAAAAGACGAGGTAAGTAAGGCGTTTGAGACGAGCATCGTAACATTATTCGCATGTTTCGAATCATCTCCAATCTTCTTCTTGCTTGTACAGTTCGCAGCTTTATGTCCTCTTTGCTTGCACTTGAAACAGATTATCTTTCTTTCGCGTTCAGTTGCTTCGACCTTATTACCAATCCCACCATGACGTTTGTATGATTGATTTTTAGGTTTACCTTTGTTAGTGTACAAGGCCTCTGAACTTATAGCTTGCGAATCATTTCGCCGCGCTTCAAATTCTTCAATAATCTTGACACGTAGTACATCAGGAGTAGGTAGTTTATCACGCGACTCGATTGCACAGCGGAAATTTGTAAAACTTGGTGGTAAGCTGTACAAAAGCATGATTGACAATAAATCAGCATTGATATCTATTTCCATTTCGCTGAGTCGATCAACGGCATCAAAAAATTTCTTTAGATGATCTTGCATGTCTCCCCCTTCTTCCATTCGTTGTAGAGTTAGCTGCTTTAATAGGGATGCTTTTCTCGCCGGTCCTTTTGACATGTACGTGCGCTCCAATTTTAACCACACTTCCCGAGAAGTATTGCATCCTTTGATGACTTTTAGCTCGGACGCACCGATACACAGGATAATATCAGAACGGGCTTTTCGATCTCTATCCATCCAACGGTTCATAATTGTAACCGAATTGGGATCATTTGCCACAAGTTCCGGTTTCAGAGTTTCTCCACTGACCAAATCCCATTCATCATTTTTTATAAGTAGCGCTTCCATGTGAAGCTTCCACGTATCATAGTTGCATTTATTTAAGCATTCTATTCGCGATACGTTCGAGAAATTCATGTTCCTTAACGTTTGTACTTGCCCTGATTCGTTCTATGATACGATTAACTGAAGTTACGAAATATGTCGTGAAATCACTTCTATATCGCGCAATCCAACGTTTCTGGGTCCGTAACCTGTTAAGTTTCTGGTAAAACGAACACGAAGAAGATGTATGTCGAACAAAATTTTATTGAACTTATTATGACAACTTAACAACTGAATATGTATATAACAATACATAGTAGGCGAATAAGACTCGGAAACTCTTCTAGCTCCAACAAATGAGGGCACCTTTAGGCTCAGACGGGTAACGATGAAGTCTTGATGATCACTTCCGGTTACTTTTTGGGTGTCTGTTGTGATGTCCTCGTTTTCTGTCATCACGTCGGAGTGTCACCATTTGGATGTGCTTACGTTTATCAAATCGCTAGTAACTCTGAAATCGTGTATGTATTTTTATTGACAAGTTAAAAAGTATTTTTTTTATAAAACAACCTTGTTACTAGGCAAACATTTTTTAATTAATAAATGACCACTTATAATGTCCACTACACTGTACTTGTGCTTAATTAAGTTGCAACAGAAATATACAATTACAGATGTATTGTGCTGTAGTCGCCTGTAAATTATTTAATAAAAATAACCTAATAAATGCAAAAATAAATGAGTAAAATGGAAAGAAGACATGTATTTATAAACGGCTTGTACATAGTGAAAAACAATAAATACGAGAACAAGTTAAACAGGACGTGCATGGAAATAGAGTAAAATAAAAATAAATAATACGACTCACTAAGTGACTTGAATGAAAATGTTGGAAGGCGGCATAACATGTGTAGCAGAAAGAAAATTATTTTATTATAGAAGGCATAAAAATTGAGAAGCTGCGAAATCAATCAAAAAACTTGTATTTAAGCATCGACAAACAGGAACTGATTGCGGGAATAGTATAAAAGAAATTGAAAGTGATAACTAATTTATTCTTACAGTATTCTAATCGCCGGCAACAATTATTTTTCTTCGGCCACATTTTCAACCTACGTTTCGCTGTTTATTGTGACAGGATATTCCAATATCGACCAGTTTATTTATATTATGAATTAACATTCCAGCAGGATTCAGTTCTCGTTCATAAGATAAAAAACGTATCAAGATTTTTATTGCATGAGAAATGTCCCGACTTCATCAGAGTTGCAGAATAGTTTTCCCATTTTGAATCCACTGAAATATTGCTTCTGGAGTACATCAGAAAAAATAGTTAGTACGATGTTGTATTGCATTATTGAATTACTAAAACGAAATGACTTTAAGATTAAAATAAATAGTTTGTTTATGGATAAATGTCTGCCTTGATCGATTTCTGGCATGAGAGATTAACGTTAGTTGTGAAACACAATTGTGACTGCTAGATAACTTTTATATTGTATATTTGATTTATATTAAAATTTTTAAAGTTTAGTATTTTTTTAATTAATTTTTTCTTTTACCAAAATTATTAAAACAAAATTCCTCAGTTAAAAATAAATCACCTGTTTTTATTTTCTTCTGTTTTTAATAATGACAGGTTTTAAAACATTTTAATAATTCGCGTAACAAATTTAGTTGAATCTTGTCTGAGCGAACGGAACGTTACCGGTTAGAATCTGAATCACTGCGTTAATTTATTCCATTATTTTCAATAATTAATACAATTCTATCCTTGTGCTTTGCTTATATAGTCGTCGCCCCACTCTTACATGCGCACTCAAACTTAATGATCCCAAGCGAGAAACGCCAGGACGTAACGAGTCGCATCAACACTTAACAAAATTTTTGTTGGTTACAAATTTGTTTGCAATCCGGTTTTACAAGTCTTATATTACAATAAAGTTGTAATGTTGAAATAAAAAAGAATTCTTAACTTGAAATTAAAAGTTTTGTTCAGTGTTTCCTTAACCCGCAACTACTCCTGATGGGTCCTGGGAACCCAACAAGAAATTAAAACGTTTGTGTATTCAATCCTTTTTGCAAAAAACGCATGCGCGTCCATGTAGTTTCCTACAATTAGTTGTGCTTCTGGTAGTCAAAAGTTTCAGTTCGGTTATTGTGGTAATTCTGCTCACATAGGTACGGTGTGTACAGTGGTAGTGGTTACGTGACAAAATTATTCGTGGTAAGTTTTTGTAAATTTTCGGTGAAATTATTAAGTACTGCGTCTTCTGTAGAAATAAGCTATAATGTCAATTTCTGAAATCATTTTAGAAATACTTATCTGATAAAGAATTGGAGGATATTTTGAACGACGAAAACTTTTGGGAAGAATCAGTTGGAAACGAAGAAGATTCTAAGATTGCAGAAGATAAGGAAAATCGTGAGGATTTTGGTTTCAAAAATGCTATTGAAGCTCTGACTAGAATTATACAACTTGGTAATGATATTAATAATGATGAATCCGACAATGAGTATGACACCTCAAGTGAATTAGAAGTTTTGGATTCTGATGAAGTTTTGGTAGAAGATAGAAATGCGGAAAAGATAATGCAAAGTGGGCAAAGACTCCTGTTTATAGGAAACGGACGTCAGCTCACAATTTCGTCGCAATATCGCCTAGTTTGAAGGGCGCTGTTAGAAACTAACCTCCATCTACTCCAATGGAAGCCTTGCGCATCTACTTATCAGTGTAGGAATAAATATGGTAAATATAAGAGATACAGTTCTTCCATAAAAAGACACACACCCACTTGATACCACTTCACCAAAAATTAAAGCTTTTATTGGGATTTTATATCTACAAGATATCTTCAAATCTGGATATGAAGATATACAATCGCTTTGGGCTACTGAAGGTACTGGAAGACCAATTTTTAGAAGCACTATGAGCCTTGCAAGGTTTTCTTTTTTACTCAGTTGTATAAGATTTGATGATCTCGATACTCGAAAGAAAAGAGTGAAAGACGATAAATTAGTAGCAATTTCAGATTTATTCAATGAGTGCAAAAAAACAGAAAACACCGAGTCAAGCATCTTCAGGAGGAAGAGGATACAACTCAGAATGCAACTGTCCTACGTGTAGTATGCAAATAAATTATGTAAAAGAGGTAAACTTTACAAATACCTGTTTAGAAAAAATGTTGCAAGGTAAAAAAATGAAATTCGAAGTTGACACTGATGATGCTGTTACACCGATGAGCAAGAAATATTTTGATACAAATTTTAGACACGATTTTATAAATAGTTCCTTCTAAGGTTTCCTTAAAAGCAGCCTCAGGTCAATTTTTGAATGTAATTGGTCAGTCAACTCGCAATGTATCAGATGGGAAGGGTGCACATGCAAAACCAATGTCTTTTATAATTGTAAAAGAAATTTTGCCAAATACTTTGTTAGATAGAGATTGGTTAGATTTGTTACACTCCAAATGGAAAAAAGATTTATAATCTGTCCATTCTATTTCGAATAATTACATTGTAGCGAAAACTTTACCGAGTAGTTGTTTTAGTGTTTTTGAAAAGGATTGAGAAGCAAAAGTGACAGGATTCAAGGCTAATGTTGTTTTAAGGGAGAATATGTACAAAAAAGCCTACAGTTTCCCTTACAAAATCTTACCTGATGTTAACAAAAAAATTGAAGAACTTGTTAATAGTGGTCTTTGAACTCCAATTCGTTATAGTGAATGGACATCCCCTTTAGTAGTTGTTAATAAGAAAATTGGAAGATTACGTCTATTTGTAAACTATAAGAGTATCGTAAATCCAAATATCGAAAGAGATATGTATCCTATTCCAAATTTAGATGATATTCTCGTAGTATCTCTAGCTGGAGGCAAAGTATTTTCTACGCTAGATTTATCATTACTTTTACTCTATTAGAATTATCTGAAGAATCGAAAAAATTCTTACAGCCATATCATATCGCGAATTATCTTCAGTCGATAGTTTACCGTTTGGAATTTTTAGTGCTCCGGGCATATTCCAGTCGGTAATGGACGCCATTGCAGATAATATAGAAGGCGTATGCTAGTGTAAAAATAAATGTAAGCAAATGTGATTTTTTTTAAAAGGAAGTGCAGTATTTAGGTCACATAATTGATGCAAACGGAATTAGACTATAACAAATTGTCCGTCTCCTACAAATTTAACCCAAATAAAGTCACATTTAGGAATGCTGCATATTTATGGAAAATTTTACCAAATCTTAGCACGGTATTACACCTTTTGTACAAAATACTTCGAAATGATACGCGTTTTATATGGTCAGACAAATGCCAACAATGCTTTAAAACAAGTAAAATGTTGTTACAGGGAAATAGGTTTGAACGAACGAACGCGAGGCATTAGGATTGATATTTGCACTAAAGCGATTTCACA
Organism: Dorcus parallelipipedus; assembly: GCA_958336345.1. Taxonomy (NCBI): domain Eukaryota; kingdom Metazoa; phylum Arthropoda; class Insecta; order Coleoptera; family Lucanidae; genus Dorcus; species Dorcus parallelipipedus. The sequence continues at coordinate 37,471,080 of OY284478.1, forward strand.
AGTTTATATACGGGAGAATGTTCACAATAGTAACCGATAACCAACCATTAAAAAAGATACAGGGTACAAAAACAGGTATACACCCTCTTGCAGCAAGTCGTTTACAAAGATGGGCTGTTTTACTTAAGGCTGTGTGTCCGCTTAGAGCCGAACTGGATTTCAACTGGGCGTTTCACTACTTTTCGCAGATATTTAGTAGACGCATACGTTCAATATGTGTTTCTGCATGTGTTTGGATACACTTTTACACGCAAAGAAAAAGTATAGAGAACAAAATTATCTCCTGAGCATTTTTCTTGTAATTTATGACTCTGTTGCCGCTGATCTTTATTTACGACGGACTTACTCTGTTTCTCACTCTTACACGCACTGAAACGCATTCGCTCTCACTCAGACTTCTGCACCGGAGAATAAAATCACGAAACTTGCCACACTTGTGCTAGGCGGAAGGCGGGGACTAGCGTGTATCACATACCACATTTGATTTCAGCGATTTCGGTCCAAAAATCTCGAATTTGTTTCCCATTTTGTGAGCTTATTTGTAAACATTTTTTAAATACTAAAACGGTTTATTACTATTGTTGAATACTGCGAAATTTCGGATAAAGGCTTACATTTTCGAATTTTTTCAATTTTATCTTTTTTAAGTCCTTTTTAACAAAACTTTTATAAAACGGACGTTTACCCGTCTAACAGAATTTATTAAAAAAATTTTCGCGAAAATTTGGTATGATTTTAATGAAAAATGAGCCTACGAAATGGAAAAAATTATTTTGTGCCCGAGCAAACATCCTTATGATTACGATTCTAAAACCCAATCTTAAATGTGCTGATATGCTTTCTCGATTGCCCCTTAAAGGCCAAACGTATGACGAAGTATTACAGGTATTAATTGCCTCTTTCTAGTTTACATATTGCAAATGAAATACAAAAAGTTCTTAGTAAAGTTCATGACCCTTTAAAAAGAGGATGACCAAGCCACTTAAACGATACGGAATTTAGACCATACTTTGCGAAAAGACATAACTTATCAATAAGTAACGGATACGTTTGTTATGGAAGCAGAGTAGTAATTCCACAAAAACTCCAATGCCATGTTAAACAATTATTACACGAGGGTCACCCCAGCATTGTTAAAATGAAGATGATTGCAAGATCATACGTATTCTGGCCACATACACAGTGCAACAAATGTGAGGATCAATTTTTCTTACTGACCTAATTCCAAAAAAAATGAATAATTCGGAAGTAAAACAAAATACATTTCGCGGGATTTAGTGAGTTTGGCTCATTTAAGCCTTTTTTTAAAGATAAAAGTTAGCCATTTTTCCTTGGGATTGAACACTTTTTTTTGTATCACAAAATCTTTTAAAAGTAGAAATTTTTGTTTTCGAAAAAGTATTTGTAAAGTCTTTTTGGTACGAGAAATTCATTTTTCACATTATTTTGTCAAAAAGAATATTTTTGAGAAGTAAACATTAATTTTTTTTTTTAATTTATTTATCAGAAATATTACAGTGGACCTCTAAAGTATGGAATAAAATTCGTAATTTCTTTATCTTTGACATTTCGAAAAAACGCTCTGACAGGTAAATTTTGTTTTTAAAAAGCACACATTTTCCAGTAAAAATCAAATTTTGACAGTCATTTGTTTTCGAGTAATGACGTCATCGACATTTTTTTTAAAGCAACCCCCAATTTTTTTTCTTGATTTTGATAGCTGATATGTTTTATGAGAAAAATTGAGAAAAAAATTATTGAAAATGAAATGAAATAATAATAATTTAATTTTCGGTTAAATGACGAACCATGATTACTCGACTTGAAAAGACGTTTAAATGACAAGAATGACAAGTTTTCTTTTATTGTAGGTATAATTTTGGATTTGTTGAAAATGCCACGCCTACTTCATTTGTAGGTAGTAGATGATTCATTCATTTTCAATAATTTTTTTTCTCAAATTAAACAATTAATGTTTGATGTGGTTGGATAGAGAATTCAATGAGCTAACAGAATCAAGAAAAAAAATTGGGGGTTGCTACTTAAAAAAAAAATGTCGATGACGTCATTACTCGAAAACAAATGACAATCAAAAATTGATTTTTAAAAGCAAAATTTACTTGTCCGAGCGTTTTTTCGAAATGTCTAAAATAAAGAAATTGCGAATTTTATTCCATACTTTAGAGGCTCACTGTATAAAAACATTTAGGTATTTAAAAGAATTAGAGAAAATCGTAAATAAAATTTTCCGACGGCTCTCTAAAGCGACTTTTACACTATCTGATTTTCCATTTAATTTTTAATTTCACAAAAAATTTGCACCTAATTACTATTACATTTCTGAAGTCAAATTAAAAATCAAATAGTGTAAAGCGGCTTTAAGAAAGTGCCCAATGTGCCCATATACATTTAATCTAGCAGTTAGCAATTTTGAACGTATGGGTCAATTCCTAACACACACGAATATTAGGAATATAAAAGACGTTGTAGAGGTGTCTGGCATATTGAATGCGATAGTCCTGTAAAGGTGCAAAGAAAACGTATGTTGTGATTAACACACAACTTTAAATTAGCATCCGCTGTATGGTTGGAAATTTATCTTGAAATGCTGCTAAGCTGTTTGACTTAACAATAAAAGCTTCTTGATTTGCAGTGTATGCTATTTTTAGGGCCGATCTTTCCATCTGCTAATAAAAAAACTCCTAGTTTTCACTTTAATATCAATTGACCGCGCAATTCTTTAAAAAAATATTCTTTTCGCCAAAATAAAGCGAAAAGAAAGAATTTCTCGTAGGCATTTACCTTCTGAAATTTTAAAATATTCCACCGTAGTGTTCAATTTCAAGGAAAAATGGCTAACTTCTATCTTAAAAAAAAAACGCTTCAATGAGCCAAACTCTCCAAATCCCGCGAAATGTATTTTGTTTTACTTCCGAATTACTCATTTTTTTCGGAATAAGGCCAGTCAGAAAAATTGACTCTCACATTGCTGCACTGTGATATTAATGAAGACATTAAAGAAACGGTGCGCGACTGTCCTGTCTGCCAACTTTTACAAAACGTCTCAAAAAGTAAGGATTTACTAAGTTGAAGCAATTACTTCACGTGTTTGGGAACGTGTTCATATAGATTTTTTTAGATTTAAACGAAAGTAAAATACTTGTTATAACCGAGGCATACTCGAAATGGATAGACGCTTATGTCATGAATAGTACATATTGCAATAAAACATTAGATAAGTTACTCATAACTTTTAGTATGTCAGGCTTTCCACAAGAACTTGTTTCAGATAATGGCCTCCCTTTCAATTCTAGTGAATTTTCTAGTTTTTGTAAGAGCGATGGAATTAAGCTTAACACATAGCCCATCCTATCACCCGAGAAGTAACGGTTCTGCCGAAAAGTGCGTTCAAACGATTAAGAAAAATATTAAAAAGCAACTACTTGAATGCAAATCAAGTTCAAGCATTGAAAATAAATTGGCTAAATTTTTATCTTACGCTAGAAATACACCTTGTGTTAATTTGGGTTTCGTACCAGTCGAATTAGTTTTAAAACATCTACCACGCACGAAATTGTCAATGCTTAAGTCTTATTATACCCAAAAAAAGCATTTGTATTCCAGTAAATAAAAGAAGTAGTATTTATGAACCAAATCAATCAGTGTTTGTTAAAGCAATTGGCGACAAAAATGTTAAATGGTGGCCGGGAAAAGTGATTATGCAAAAGAGTCCAGTTACATACAGGGTGTTTCACTGAAGATGCACCAAACTTGAGGGACACGTTTCTGACATTATTTCAAACAAAATATCTTAATAAAATTTTTTAATCGGTGCAACTTGAAATTTGCATAATTTGGAGCCGATGTTTTTATAAATACAGTAGCGAATTAAATTTCTGCCGCTGTGAAACAAGACGAGCGATTTAAATTGTTTTATGAATGGCACGCGGCTGCAAGAAGACAATAAATATCTATCGTAAACGAAAAAATTTATGAGAGGCTTTTAAGTTTGCCCTTGACCGCAAGACGTGTTAAAGGCGAACACTTTGAAAAAAGCGTGCGTTTTCGTCGCACTAACATTTACGCAAACCGTAATTACATCAAATTTGCCGAGTCTTAATAATGTACGATAATTAACGCTTGTAACGGGCTTTTATTTATTCCTGTATCCAACAATTACTACAATTATGTACAATTAATAAATTGAGAAAATTAGTAACTAGAATTATTGCTTCCGCCGCGCCGGTCTGCTAAATTATTTGCCTATCAGACTGAACTTGGTCATATGAGGTAGAAACAAATTCGGAAGCGGGCAAATTACGAAAACGGCAATTACCTTACAACATGTGTTCGAATAATCTGCGTATTCTCGAAACATGCAATCGCCCATCGCACACACCAACTCACTCACACACACACTTACATAATAAACTTAAAAATGAAAAGTATAAACTACACCAACGAATTACTCGTCACTACAACGTTAACCAGAACGGAGTGAACGAACTAAATGTGTTTCATCATATCATCTGAGGCGCGACAGTTTATGGGGTAATAAAGTAAAAAACCGAACGTTAAGGCAGGTTAAGAATTCGGGCCGCTCTCATCTATTGTACGTTTACATATACGATTCTCCTTTTCCTTCGATTATCTCATTCACTAGATTGATCCTCTATTTTACAAAAAGAAACTATTCGCACCCACCAAAGAACTGTACTTAACTTTACGGTTTATCAGGAAATCCGTCAGAGCGACAAGTGTGTGAACGGTCAATGATTAACTACCGTAGTGTCAACTTCAACGTTTCAGGGCGTCGACCGTCAACATTAGATTACGACTGGAATTCTGGAAAACGCACACCACTCTATGCAAGGGCTCTCTCTCAACTTTAACATTATTCCCCGGCACTAAGGCCTGATGTAGGTTGTGCAAGGAGAACTAAGGGAACACGCACGAAGTTCTGGCCTCACAGTCCACGGCGGGAAAATCCACACCGTAGCTTTCAGGAATCTGCCCATTATGTAACTATACGACTGTAGGTTGTGCAATGAGAACTAAGGGAACACGCACGAAGTTCTGGCCTCATAGTTCACTGGGGGAAAACACACCCAGTATATTTCATTCATTAATCATATTAGCATTCCCAGGCTAGGATAACCATAGCCCACTGTAGGTAGTGCAATGGGAACCTAGGGATAACGCACGAGGTTCCCTCCTCACAGTCTACGGCAGGAAAACGCACACTGTAGCTTTCAGGAATGACTCGACTATGCACTGAGAAAACTAAATGCATTGATACAACAGTTTTCTTTTTGTTGTGAATGAAAATGTTGATTACACTAAAATTTTTGTTAAATAGGTATACATACACATGTTACTGCAACAAAAATATCATTTTAATTTTGTGTGGTTACTTTAAATAAAATTTATTATTACAGAAAGTTACAACTAAATATTTGGTTTATTGTAAACAAAGTATTTGTGTAACATAACAGTAAGCTATTTGATTTACTTGTGTTGACATAGTAATCTGATTAGTACAAAATGAAATTAATGTCTCAAAACCTATGTCTTTAATTAAAACTGTAAGTTCCTCATTATAAAAGAGATTGATTCCCCAAATATGAACGGTATTGCTCAAAAATGAAAAACTGACCTACCACAAGCGCGTGCAGTTCCTTTGTTTTTGTTGCGGTTTTTACAAGAAGAGAATACAAGAAGAGAAACGAGGCGGTCTGTCGGATCGAACTTTTTTTATTGTTCTTCTTTTGTTATTATTATTTTAAGGACGCTGAAATAATAAATAATAATAAAATAATAATAACAAAAGAAGAACAATAAAAAAAGTTCGATCCGACAGACCGCTCCGTTTCTTTTCTTGTAAAAACCGCAACATAAACTTGGTCCTTCGAGCTGGATATTCCTAGCAATTCGCAAATCCTCCAACAAGACTTTGAACGCTTTCTGCAACTTAAAAATTCGGTAAAGGTGAGAAGTTTTCAATTTTGACAACATGACCACGACAACCTTGATCAAACGTCAACATGAAATTTTTGACCGTATTTCGGCTTTACCTTATCAAATTAAGGATAAAATCGACACCAAATCCCTTTCGAGATCTGACAAATTAATCGATATTAGCTGTGCTTCCCTCAACAAACATTGGGAGAAGTTTTGCAACAACCGTGAAGCTTTGGTATTAGAAAAAGGCATAGGTAACACGGAATATTACGTCAACAATTTCTTCTCTGAATGCGAACTGGTCTACCTTACAAGTTTGACGCTCCTAGAGGAACTCCGTCCGTTGTCAGAGTCAAATGTGACAGCTCCTGTCAATTTAAATCCTACTACTCCGAGAGAAATGTTACCTCCACTGCCAAAAGTGTCTCTGCCTGAATTCTCCGGTTCATATTTAGAATGCGAAACATTTCGCGATGTATTCGAAGGAATGGTACTTAATCGGGAGGATGTTAGCCAGGTACAGAAGTTACTCCTCTTAAAGAGCGCTCTGAAGGGTGAAGCAGCTTTACTGGTAAGAAACATTGCAAGTACATCAACGAACTTCGAGGGTGCTTGGAAAGCCGTGTGTGCCCGTTACACAAACGAACGCCTCCTGGTTAATGCTCATTTATCAACCCTTTTCGATCTGCCAACGTTTTCCCAAGTATCTGCCGAGGAAATGCGAATTCTTCTTGATCGAGTACGCGAAGAACTCCGTGCTCTTCATCAATTAGCACGACCCGTCGAACATTGGGATGACATCATCGTATTCATGGTCATTCGCCGCCTTGAATCTAACTGCTTTTGACGCTCAAAGTAAGTTAGCTGATCCGAATTATGTACCATTGCAGCCAACTTTTAAACAAGTAGAGAACTTCCTTGAATCCAGAATCCGTGCTTTTGAAATGTCCACTCCGGGTGCTACGACTGTCGCCGTCTCCAGCCCAAACTTACGCAAGCCTCCAAGTCACCGTTCTCATCAAGCTTTGGTTCAACGCAAAACAACGTGTTCCTTTTGCGGAAATGAACATTCCAATTTTTCCTGTGAAGCCTTTCGCCGAAAGAATTCACAAGATCGACTTTCCGAAGTTAAAAGACTACATCTGTGCTTCAACTGTCTAGGTCAGCATCCAAAACGAGATTGTAAGTCCAAAAAGACCTGTCTCACGTCCAAGCAAGATCACAATTCACTATTGCACGACTCGATCCAAACGTATCCCAACGTATCGAAATTAGTTTCGCCTGTGCCATGTGCTGCTAAGTTCGATAATACCAAATCCGTACATTCATGTTTCGCGAGTGATGGTGTTTCCCAGTCAATCGCATTGCTGGTGACTGCTCTGGTGACTGTCGTTTCACCGGTAGGAGAACGTGTCCAAACGCACGCGCTTTTAGATTCTGGATCTGAAGTGGCTTTCATAGCCGAACATATTGTTCAACGTTTACAATTAACCCGACAAAGTTCCTCCGTTCGTGTTATTGGAGTTGATGCATCCGCTTCCGTTTCTGCTTCAGTCACCAAAGTGTCTTTCGAATTTCAACTCGAAGCAGAGACTCATACTGTAAACGCTTACGTTTTGCCGCGATTAAGTGGTCGCATTCCTTCACGAACTGTTTTGCCCATAGATCCTTCATTATTGAGTGGACTTCAGTTAGCAGACCCTAATTATTATCAAGACCAGAAGATCGGACTCCTCCTCGGGGGCAATATCTTTAGTTCTTTGCTCCGTCCTGAAATTCACGTAATTCCAAATTACAAAGTTGTGGCCCTTAATACCTCTTTGGGTTGGGTACTAACGGGCACCTTGAACAGTTCAGTCAGTTCCTCAGTGTCTTCACTCCATTGCTGCATCCAAGATAATTTAAACAACACACTGCGTCAGTTTTGGGAAGTAGAAGAGATTCCTTTGAACATTCGCGAACTCTCCCCAGAAGAGCAGGTTTGTGATCAACACTTTTCGGATACATATCGCCGCGATGAAAGTGGACGCTTCATCGTTCGACTACCGCGTCGTGCTGAAATCTCAGACGGTGACAATCGAAATCAAGCAGTTCGATTACTGTTCGCGCTTGAACGTCGTTTCTCAGATGATAATCAACTGCAACTGAAATATGCAGAATTCATGCAGCAGTACGAGTCAATGGGACATATAGAAATAACAGAAACTTCTCCTACCTCCCCATGCTGGTATCTTCCTCATCATGCCGTTGTACAACAAGGACTGCAAGGAAGTAAGTTACGTGTTGTGTTTGATGCCTCTCGAAAGAACACACAAGGTCATGCTCTCAATCAAGCTTTGCTTCCAGGCCCTGCTGTGTAAAATGATCTCACGCTTGTACTGACGCGTTGGCGTAATCATAAATTTGTTTTTTGTGCAGACATCGTGAAAATGTTTCGACAAATTCTCGTTGATCCTGCCGACAGGGACCTACAACGCATTATTTGGCGCACCAGAGTCCGTTTGCGATTATCGACTCAAACAATAAATGAACGAAAGAACGAATTTTATTTTATGACAGTGCAATTCTAACCAATAAATCGCCAAGACGAATGTAGGTAAACGTTTCTGAAAATTCAGACTTATTTTAAACCAGAATCAAATTTTCATCACGAAAACTAATTAAGCCACTCATTTCTTGGATTTAATTAATATTTATCAACATTTTTAGTAGACATTTATTTTCGTTTTCGGGGAAAACACACCCAGTATATTTCATTCATTAATCATATTAGCATTCCCCGGCTAGGATAACCATAGCCCGCTGTAGGTTGCAATGGGAACCTAGGGAAAATGCACACCATAGCTTTCAGAAATGCCATGCAACGATCCGCCCGGAGAAAACGGGTCAACAAACAATTAGCTAACTCTATTCAAGACTGCACTTTCTTTTAGCTATCTGTTTGGCAAATTATTACCGACTGTTCATGTAGCGATATTAATGTTTCAGCAATGTGAAAATGTCTAAGTTTAAACTGCACCAACCTGTAACCTCCTGCAGCTGGCGAGCGATCTCGAATACACTTTCGCACCGTACTATTGCAACAAGAATAATGCCAGGATACTCCTGTAACCTCTTATTCGATTACCTAACTTGTTATCTTAAAAACAGTGATTCACTTTTACACGTAACATTATTCGGGCTCGCCTGCAGTTATTTTTGCTAGTTACGCAGCGCATTACATTATATTCTGCGCTGTTAGGTAACAACATGAGTAAAACGCATTCCTAACTAAACTGTCCGTTATTATTAATCACTGAAGCGCCCAAATTACCATAGTAAGCATAAAAAATAACCATCCTACATATACAGTGACCGCCAAAAAGTTCGCACCATATGGGAAATTTTTTTATTATTGATTTTTTCAAAAACTTTTCGCGCCAATAGTTTGTACATGTTCAATAACCAAATATAAACAGGACACAGCCGGTGAGCAATTCTTAGTGTGGCTAAAAATGGTTCCTATTTAAAATAGGAAAATTAAAAAAGTGTTATAATTTGAAATTGTTGGACGTATTAGACAAAATTTTAGTAGGATCCAATAAGCTATTACAAAATGCATCGCTTGGTACTCAGACAAAATTTTCTGCGGCATAATATTTCGAAAAAAGGATTTTAAATTTTTTCGGTTTTGTTCAATGTAAATGGGCATTTGGTGTTTAACTCTTAGGAGCAGTTAGCTTACTCATTTATATCCATAAAAAATATTTAAAAGAATCAAATTTTCTCTTGGGTTCTTAACTGTTGCATGCACAAAAAAATTTGACACGATTTTTTACGTTCCTAGTGCAAGGGTTTTTTTTACATAAAATTTTGTGTTATCATTTATATTTCTTGGTAATGCAATTCTAAACCCCAATTTAACCGAAGCAGACCGAAAATTATAAAAATTTCAAACACTTTTTAATTTTGATCCGTTTAATATCCGATAAAATCGATATTTTTCATAGTAGTCATGAAATATTTAATGTCGATTTTATAAATACGGATATTAAACGGATCTAAACTAAAAAGTGCTTGCAATTATTACAATTTTCGATCTCCTTGGGCTAAATTGAGGTTATTAGAATCGCATTACCAAGACATCTAAAATGATAATACAAAATTTTAGGTGAAAAAAGCCTTGCACCAGAAACGTAAAATATCGTGTCAAATTTTCTTGTGCATGCAACAGTTAAGAACCCAAGAGAAAATTTGATTCTTTTAAATATTTTTTTATATAAATGAGTAAGCTAACTGCTCCTAAGAGTTAAACACCAAATGCCCATTTACATTGAACAAAACCGAAAAAATTTAAAATCTTTTTTTCGAAATATTATGCCGCAGAAAATTTTGTCTGAGTACCAAGCGATACATTTTGCAATAACTTATCGGATCCTACTAAAATTTTGTCTATGTCCAACAATTTCAAATTATAACACTTTTTAAATGTTTTAATTTTAAATAGGTGCCATTTTTAGCCACACTAAGAATTGTTCACCGGATCTATTCTGCTTATATTTGGTTATCAAACATGCACAAACTATTGGCGCAAGGAGTTTTTTAGAAAAATCAATAATAAATTTTTTCCCATATGGTGCGAACTTTTTGGCGGTTACTTTTTTTTGGGCAAATTGGCGTGAAACATTCTACCATGGAGGCGATATGAAAGAAAACTGTACAAATTTGAGAGAAAATTACCAAAACGACTGCGATTTTAAAAGCTCAAAAGCGACTCAACAAAATCCTTTTGAGCGTAATCTAAATGTTGAACACCCAAATTGCGATAATTCGAAACAGATTATTCAAGACAGATCAACACAAAGTAGAAGAAGTCTCATGTTAGAATCTCCTGCGCAGAACGTCTTTCGAAGATCGCAAAGAGTTAGATCGAAGCTTGATAGGTTTATCGAGAAATATTAAGAGTGTAATCCTTAAATTAAGTGAGGGAAAGTTAGTGCAATATATGAATGCGCCTTAATGTTCACCACTCAATGTGAATGTGCCTGCATTGTTACAATAGCGCGTGCGCGTTCGTAACGGATGCGGTAGTTTTAATCTTAGTCAACGTATATGTGTGTTACTGTAAATTCCAATAAATAAATAGTTGACAACCACACCAGTGAGTTAATTACAAACCAACCGGAAGACATTGCACCGGGCTGCCTCCAGAACGAACCAATGAACTTCATGGTCTACCACATAAAGTTACACTTCGTTTTGCATGGTAGGGTCACAGTCTATCCAGTCATTTTACTGGCGCCACAATCGCGTACAAAATTCTTGGAAACTCGGGGAAGAATGCGCAGTAGTCTCGCTGTTTCTATTGGTAGTTTGGTTTACCGGCTTGGTTCGTGCAACTGCAAACACTGCAACATTTTGAATTTAAATTGTTTGCGCCACGTAAGAATCACTCGCGGAAGAATGCACAATGGTTACATTGAAGACACAAAGATCAAAGGTGCCGACGCCAAGTGAAAAGACTATATAGACTGTGGTAGGGTAAACTTGCCTAATTCGTACCTGCGCCTAAATCGTACCTCCACAATTTCTCGTAAGCTGTATTGATGCTAAGAGCTTGTAGCAGCGGAAACTGTGAATAACAGTGAACTGCATGATTTTAACCTAGCCATGATATTGTGGTAGGCACACTATGGAAAATAATTATTGAAAAAATAAGTTTTTGATTAGTTTTCATTAAGACTTTTACGTCACTCATATTGATTTTGTATCAATTCTAGTAAAGGTAAAGAATGAAACAAGTTGTTGTGCAAAAGTATATCTATCTGCAATGTTATTTTTGGTACTGTTAACCGCTAGCCAGTTTTTAAAATTTTCCTTGGCAAATTTAAACTCACAATGGCGTTTGCGCCTATTTCGTACCAATAGCTGACAATAGTTCTATATCAATTCGCATTGAAATAGAAGACATATTTCCGAGGTTTTAAATGCTCACATGTTCAAATAAAATGTCCCAGGGACCTACGGACACCAAAATTCTAACAGAAAATTCATACAAGAACAATTTAGATGAAAAGTTGACTGAAGTAAAGAAGAAAAGCACACTTAAGAACTTAACAGTAAATGAGGCTCTTAATGGAAAAACAGCGTTAAAAACAGACAGCCAATAAAGACAACAAGAGACAACGAAGAAAAAAATAGGCAAAAAGGCCCAAAACTGATTCGGTACGATTTTGGAACATTGATCTTAAATCGTACTTTTTTCGTGTTTTTGAAAAAGTTTTGTTTGTTTAAGAATTCGTAATTTTTCATTTTTGTTTGCTTGTAAAATTATTGACTTTGTTAACAAAGACTTTATTATTGCTATTGCGGTTTATTTATCTTCAAATTTGTAAAGTTATAGGCATATGTTCTTAAGGGGTACGAATTAGGCAAGTTTACGCTATTTTAGTTTTCAATACTTAAACTGTCTAAATGAACTATCTAAACAGTGTTTCTGCATAACGAAAATAAGGTTTTTATATACAGGCTGACTCAGAGCTCCGTAAAAGTTCCATAACTTTTTTGCTATTCCATGTATCGACTTAATTTTTTTTTTTTTTTATAATAGATGCGGTTCTCTTGCACATTTTAAAAATATTTTCGTAATATACAGCGTGTCTGAATTTATAAAAACATCAAAGTTATGTATTTTTAAATAGAACCACCCTATTTTGATTTCATTTTAGATGGGTGTCAATTCTTTCTGTAAAATACCCAGATGCAAAGTTCCATTCAAAAATTCGTAACTTCTAAACCCCTAAAGATAACGCAACCGATTTTTTTTTCAGTCAATGTCCTAGGTTGTGGCCAATCTTTCGAGATATTGTCGAGAGATATTCCAATGCTTGCTACAATTTTTTTAATATGATTAATTACAAATAATAAAAACTCCAATTTTTCTAATAGAACACCTTGTATGTTTTCACACCATTCCATAGCGTTTTTGATAAGCTTTTCAGTGATGTACGGTTTGTAGGGTCCAATCCATATATTCGAGGAGTTATTGAGAAAATAGTAATTTTTAGACGTAAATATTTAATAAACCACTGAAAGTTTGTAGTAAATTATATTATTTCTAGTATATTATATTATATCTCCCAATAGTTATTACAAATAATATAATCACAGATTATTCAGAGATAAACGACGAATGTTTAATAATAGAAGAACCCCAACAATAATAACAAGTTCAACAATAATAATTAGAAAAATAAATTATGGAAGTTTTCAATTGGTCATTAACATCATAACAAATGTTCAAATATACGACCATTCTGTTCTACACAAACATACAGTCGATGTACAGTTGCGGACAAAAAATTTCGGATGTCACTGTCATTCCATTGACGTAAAAGTTAAGGGTTCCGTTCACAATCTATAGCCCCGAGAGTGTCTTGGGCGCATAATCGCGTCTTTCTCACTAACGATTTTTAACATATTATGCGTCTCGCTCATCCGTTTCAAAACGTTTTTGTTTACGTCATTTCCATGACAACGGACACACTTTTCACGTTCCACTTTTAAGTAGGGTGCTTAGATTGCGCCCGTTGTCATGGAAATAATGTAAACACAAGTCGTTTTGAAACGGAAGAGTGAGACGCAAAATATGATAAAAATCGTGAATGAGAAAGGCGCGATTACACGTCCAAGACGCTCTCGAAGCTATAGATTGTGAACGCAGCCAAGGAATTCCTATATGTATACGTCAGGTGAGTGATAGTGACATTTTTCGAAATTTTCTGTCCGCAACTGTATAAAAGACAGTTTCACGCGAGTTAACATATCTTCGTCAATAGAGTGAAATGCATCGGTTATTCGCTATTTCACATCCTCAGCTATAGTTGGTCGAATTCTATAAACTTTTCCTTTACAAACCCCCAGAGAAAAAATCAGTGTCAGGTCTGGGGAGCGTGCTGGCCAAGCAATTGTTCCTCCTCTTCCTATCCAACGGTTGGTGTAACTTTGATTCAAAAAGTGTCGAACGATACGATGATAATGAACTGGAGCACCGTCATGTAACCACATGTTCGTTCTTGTATTTAAGCCTACGTCTTCAAGTAGTAACGGGAAATCGGTTTGAAGAAATTCCAAGTATCTCTCGCCATTCAGCACATTGTCAAAAAAGAACGGACCGATAACACGTCCTTCAATAATTCCTCCTCACACGTTTAATGACCACCTATTTTGGTGGTCAATGGTTCTCACTCGGCCAATGAGGGTTTTCAATCGCATAATAGTGCATATTGTACCCTATTAACAGATCTATTCTTTTTGAATTTAGCTCCGTCCGAAAATAAAATGTTCAAAAAGTTCCAATTAGCATATACACAATTTCAAGCATTCAGTTCGAAAAATTTATTCGATTCTGAAAATCATGAATTTAGAGTTCTTGGTGAAGTTCCATATGGTAGGAATGGAACATATGTTTCAAAATTATCCGATTAACACTGCTTTGACATAAGCTAGTTTCTCCTGAGATTTCCCGAGTACTCAAGTTAGAATTTTCATGAATCATCAAGAGAACTTCTAATTCACAGTCTTCACGAAGTCTCCGTCCAATCCATTCTTGCTTAGTATAACAGATGTTACCAGTCGCTTCAAACCTATCCCTCAATTTTTGAAATGTAATAATTTGGGGTAATCTAGCTTCTGGTTATTTTTGGTGATAAATTTTACTGGCTAATAGCAGAACATTTCGATCAGCTTCGCCAATACAATAAACCATATTTATAAAAAAAAATTATTATTTAAAATAAAAAATATAAAAAATAAAAAAATTTATAAAAAAAATATTATTCTGAAAATTACTATTTTCTCAATAACTCCTCGAATATATGAATTGGACCCTACAAACCCTACATGACTGAAAAGCTTATCAAAAACGCTATGGAATGATGTGAAAATATACAGGCTGTTCTGCTTGAAAAAATGGTGTTTTTGTTATTTGTAATTATTCATATTCAAAAAATCGTTGCAAGCGTTGGAACATCCCTTCACATTTCGAAAGATTGGCCACAGCCTAGGGCATTGACTAAAAAAAAAATCGGTTGCGTTATCTTTAGCGGTTTAGAGGTTACGAATTTTTGAACAGAATCTTACATCTGGGAATTTTACAGAAAAAAATTAACGAACATCAAGAAGTATGACTGATACGTGAAAATGACTCAAGTGAATTTAACGCAGAACTTAGTGTAGAATTCAAAAATGAAATCAACATGAGGTGGTTCTATTTAAAAAAACATAAGTTTGATATTTTTATAATATTTGACACCCTGTATATAAACGAAAATATTTTTAAAATGTGCAGTAGAAGCGCTTCTATGATAAAAAAAAATCAGTCGATCCCTGGAATAGCAAAAAAGTTATACTTTTACGGAGCTTTGAGTTACCCTGTATTTATAGCATACTTGCCTTTTAAAAACTTAATTTTATATTCGTCAAAGGCAAATATCACAGCAGTATGTATAGCAACAAGACTTAGTCGTCACTGCTGTTTCGAACTTATTGTGTTAGAATTTAGAATTTTGATTAAAAATGTTAATTAAATAAAAGATAGGACTTTCTCACAACAAATTTGCCAAAAGGTTTGTCAGATGACGCTGCTCACTGGCCGCTTTATGTTATGTCACGTTTAGGCCCGGTCTCAGATTGTTAAATTGTAAAATTTTATGTTTCATTTCGTAAACGGTTTAACTAAAATTATTTCTAGAATGCCTGCTAACCACGTGGTAATGCAGCTGCCCTGTCAAAATAACTTTTGACCAATAAACTACGCGTCTCTTCGTTTTTAGTTTCCAGTGAAAATTTGGGCTGTTAAATCTGCCGTTTTGAAATTCAGTTTATGTAGCGATTTTATCCGGGTCGGTTGCATCCCGTAGACGTTAGGCTCGTAACTCATTTTATCTAATACATATGTAACTATTTGCAAATAAATAGTTAAGTTTCAAGTTTTTAAGTTTCACTTTATTTTTAATTTCACACCAGCGACAAATCATAAGTAATTAGATCCCGCGAGCTGTTTTAACGAAGATTTACGACCTTCTAGGCCGTGCGAATTAATTTGGCATACGGTGATCGACTCACCGGGTTCGTTAAAATAAACGAATATACGAAACAACTGCTTTAAATAACAAATTTCATTTAAAACTACGGTCATTTTTGTGAATCGATTTCGCCCGGCGACGTAAAAAAATAGCGTGTAATGGGTCCTTGGATATAACTGTTGTTACAATTATTTTTTTTTTTACATATCGGGGATAATAAATCGCAGCGACTAAATTGAGCTTTTCACGCACTTTTACCTGCATATATAAGACTTTCATAATAACAATAACTTTATTGAAATTTATATAAGATACAAATCCTCATTGAAATGTAATATAACAAACTAAACTGAAAGGAAATAGGGTGAAATATAATAAATTATTAGGAATTTAGTTTATTTCTGTTATTTTTAATTCGGTTAAGTGGTGTCGGATGTGTAACATTCGATATTTTAATTTCCTCAGTAACCTGCTGCATATTAACGCTTTTGAAGTCTTATTTACGTTCAATTTTTTATATTTAATATGAACCGCTCCCGTTTAATCATTGACAGTTATTGGTCCGTTTAATTTCCTTCTAGCAGTCTTTCGGCCGCAGTTTACAATACGTAACATTCCACAGACCAGGACTATGTCTTTTTATAAAACACCCGAGGCGTGTTAAATGGGTTTCGGCTGAAAGATAACGCGCCCGTATCCGAATGTTCATCGTAAATCATCACCAAACAGCGAGAGTGTGGATAATCGCTTTATCTTGATATCTTATTTTTTGTCGAATGGTCGTCGGTCCTCTTGACTTCGTCTGAATGTTTGAGGCAGCCGAAAAAAAAATGCGATAAATGCAGAGAAGTTTGGCATGATTTTGATAACTTTAAAATTAATTTTCATAAATAAATATTACAAGATTGGCATTTTATTAGTTTGTTAACAAAGTATGATAAAAAAAAATGCAACTGAAACAGCAAACAAATACAGGAATTTGGTGCGATTTTGTTACATGTAAAATTTACTTTTCATACAGTCACACATCAATAATTGTTGTTTAACACTAAAATGTTTAAATACTGTGCTACAGTACACTTACGTTACACAATTACGCTGCAGATTAAACGCATTTTATATTCATTAAGATTAAGAAGCTTTACCAAAAAAGAACTGAAGAAAATATTGAAGACTTGCAGTGCAAAAATTCGGAAGTGAAGAAGGCAATCCGTACTTATATTAACAATGTAAAAAAAATTCGAGTTACGACGCGTGCCAAAAATTAAAAAAAACTCTTTCAAACACAAAACATGTTAAAAGTACTCGTAGTATTCCTTGAAAACATTGAATCGATAAAATAAAGTATTAAAAAAGCAATTAACATAAATTTTTCGTGAAAATGAGGATTTTTGTTTGTATTCTGTACCACCCTTCCTCATAAGAAACCAACAGTAATCTCCCATCTTCCTCAAGAAAGTTGTTGCAACGTCAAAATACACTGATCAACAACATTAGGGAAACACTTTTTTGAACTCCTGTATCTTTTAAATAAAATGATTGACACAGGATTTTTCTTCCCTATTTTCTATTTAAATTATTACTGATAAAGTACATAAAGAATTACGGTGATTCAGCTGCTCATTTTCTTTACAGACGCTTAAAAGTAAAAAATGTTTCAAAACAGATTGGTTTTTGAGGACAAAACAAATATCCATTAGTTTTCAAAGTAACTGTTTATCATAATAAACGGCACTTTTGGCAGTTTCACTACTTGTGTATGCGAATGAGTCCAAAATGCGTTCATTAAATGATGAAGTCGCGAAAGTTCTTGCTTTGGTTGAAGCTGGTTGATCTATGCGATATGTAGCAAAGCAGCTCCAAACGAGTCCATCTGTTATATGCCGAGGGTGACATAGGTACCAAGAACCGGGTAGATATTCCAAGAAAAATAGACAGGACCATAAAAGAAAAACTACCCACCGGGACGATAGATATATTGTCAATTCTTGTCTGCGCCGTCAAATTTCCACTGCTACAAAATTTACTCCGAAATGCCACCGGTGTGATCATTTCTGATTAGACGGTTAGAAGAAGACTTAAAAAAGCTAATCTTACTTCTCGGAGTTCTGTTCGAGTTCTGTTCCTCGCTTGAATAGGGATCATAACTCCGACACTGGAAGTGTGTGCTTTTCTCGGACAAGTCGCGCTTTACTCTAACGAATTGTGATGGTCGTGTAAGAGTATACAGACGTCCTGGAGAGCGATACCCTGCCCAGTGTATATAGGAAGTGGACCGATTTGGAGATGGATCGGTCATACATTATGACGAGGGGGCATCAGTATAGACGGTCGCACTGATTTGGTTGTTGTTCCCCAACGTCTCAACTCGCAGATTTATGTTGGCACAATTCTTCAAGAGCATGTTGTGCCGTTTACGAATAATTTCAGTGATGGATTCATCCTGCAACAGGATAATTGCAGGATACCTCAAGTTTAACAAGAGATTTTCCCCGAGAAAAACAAATCCAAGTGATGGAATGGCCAGCCATGAGTCCAGACTTAAATCCCATCGAGCACGTTTGGGATTTACTCCACAGGCGTATTGGGAAGCGTCCTGCAGCACCTCGAATTCTTCAGGAGTTAGCTGACGTCTTTCTGGAAGAATGGAGGAATTTGCCACAAGACATGTTAAGACAATTTATTTGCAGTACGCCTGGATGATGCCAGGCTGTAATTGATGCTAATGGAGGGCACATGCGCTATTGAAACTCGAATGAACACAATTGCAGT
Source organism: Dorcus parallelipipedus (assembly GCA_958336345.1). Taxonomy (NCBI): domain Eukaryota; kingdom Metazoa; phylum Arthropoda; class Insecta; order Coleoptera; family Lucanidae; genus Dorcus; species Dorcus parallelipipedus. The sequence goes on from OY284478.1 coordinate 37,489,877, forward strand.
TGCATTTTAAGTGAAATCACATTTTGATTTTCATAGTCTTCTCAAATTGTTTCATGTAACTTAAGAGAATCTTTAAAGTAGAGAAGTTTCTTGTTCTCATCTTGTAAAGTAATGTTGAAAGGACAATATATCGAAGTTGATATTGACGTTTGTCTTTTATTTTAAAAATGCTACACGAATAAAAAAGCGTTCCCCTAATTTTGTTGATCAAATGATCAGTGTATTATGATGGAAGTGTTCCCCTTGCGCATTGGTGGCGCCTAAATTATCCGGGAAAAAATTTAGATGGGAGTGTAGAAAGTAGATTTCCTGCAGCCCATTCTGTGGGTGTCTGTATTTATATTATGTATTAATTGTAATTTAGTTCGTGATTCATGATACATCAATTAAATTTTGCACATAAAAGAAAAAATTATGATCCCAAAGTATTTCAACAATAATGTTCTTTTACTGAAACACAAATTTTTGATAAGAAAAACAAACGTGAGGGGAATGACTGAAAGATGCAATTGCCATCACCAGAATGACATACACACACCAGTCTAAAAGCAGTTCCGATGGATGTATACCATCGTGGAGGATTTGCAGTTCTTGAAGGCACCTCCGAAGCCAGACTTCTCAAACCATTTGTTTCATAACTAAAATCAGAATTACATGGCGGTTCATTTAAGATCAAGCGCGAATATCTGGGATAAATAATAAGAAACCTATTTTTTATATCAAGTTTGGTTTCGCGTTTTCACAAAAAATTGTTGATCTATATTCATCGTTGTACGACGCGTTCAAAGCGAGTCTACAAGTTGGATTCAATTAAAAAACGTAAAGTGAAATGTGAATAAACATTAGTTGAAGTATAAAACCGTAAGACACTGTACAGATTATTTATCAAATTTTTCATAAACTTTTAAATTTGCTTTTAATAACAATAATAAATAATTACACCTTCAATCGTTTTGAGATTACGTATATAAACAAATGGCCATTACAGGAACTTAGTTTATATTAAATTCAACTAAAACAAACAGTCACATTGTTGCATTAAAAGAAATAGTTAATAAAGAATTTTATGTTGACCAGAGTTATTTAAATTTTTAGATAAATAATCTATGAGCGTGCAAAGAACACAAAAGCGTTCATAGGTTTTGTTAAGATAAAACAAAAGAAAAACATTACGCCCTGATTCTATCGACGAATATGTACGTTATTGAAAAATAAACAAATTAATTTCTCAATAACGAATAACGTGGCAATATTGTGGTATGGTTTTAGTGAGGTTTGAAACAAAGGACTAGAAGTAAAATGGATTTTAAGAATTTATTTTTTGACACACTTCTCTCAAACAACATTGACAAAAAAATTACTCTACTCACTCGAATAACAATAAAAATTCAGTTTAAAACAAAAACAATAACTATACCGACACTACACTCGGGCATCCTGTTATTCTCCGGTTATTCTCGTCATCTTCATCATCCTCGAGGGAAATATTGTCTGACGGAACAGATTTTGCCGGTGTATCTTCATTGTTTTTAGCCCACGGCTTCAGATGATCAGCTGACGCAGTTGTTTGGCGAGGGCCCTCATGATTACCGATTTTACTGACAATATATCTGTCATTACGTAATGCTCGGACGATACGATAGGGGCCAAAATACATCGAATATACCTAGACCCGACTGAGTACGCTTAATCGCCACAAAATCGTCCTCGACGTATTTGTCAGCTTTCTTCCGCTTCTTGTGGTAATTATGTCGATTCTCTTCTTGTATCTGACCGATTTTTTCTTTCGCACTCCAGCGCATTTCGTCTCTGTTCTTCAAACATTTTTATCCATTCGTCTTCAATGATCTGTCGGACTTGCGGATCATTTTTCAGTCGCATACAAGTACCAAACATTAATTGAAATGATGTCTTACCAGTGGGTGGCGTTTAAATATTTTTGTACTACATCCATGTGTTTATACCATTCCTTAGGTTTTGAAACAGACAGTTTGGTCAGCAAGGGGATAATCATTCTGTTGACTCTCTCTACTTGACCATTGCCCCTTGGTACTTCTGTAGTTACCTTTACATGTTGTATATCTTCTGCATTACAATATTCGGTAAACGCATTAGACGTCAAGGCAGTTCCCCGATCACTATTTCTACTTAACACATCCACATGAGACATCTGTTTCCCTAGTCTGTGTATAATTGTATACTGGACCTGAAAAGCAACGTAGACAATATGAAGATAGAGGAGTTACGGCAGCAATTGGCAAAAATGGGGTTGTCTACGGTAGGCAACAAATTGATATTAAAAGAGCGATTGCGTGCAGCACAAAAAAATGATAAAGACGACGACGACGATCCTGATAATTCTAAGGGAAATAATAGCAACGACGCCCGTGTTAATAACGATAGTGCCAGTGACGACGACTCTGAAGATGATACTGACAGCGATGACGAAGCTCCTAGAAGACGGAATAAGAAGAAACAGCAGCAGAGAGTGCACGATTGCTTACTGCTAACATCCAAAGATGTAGAAGAGTCACTGGAAAAATTTAGTGGTGATAATCATTTGAACGTCGTGCGGTGGCTCGAAGATTTCGAAGAGATGGCAGATATCTGCAAATGGGTGGATATGCAGAAGGTGGCGTATGCCAAACGCTTGCTCAAGGGTTCCGCTAGACTTTTCGTACAGTATGAAAGGTGCGCTAAGACGTGGCCAAAGCTGAAGAAAGCTTTGAAAGAGGAATTCAGCGAAACTGTTGATAGCCATCAAGTCCATCGTCAGCTATCACAGAAAAAGAGAAACCAGACGAGATGCAACAATGCATATATAAGATGTTCGAGATTGTTGTAATAGAATACATTATCGAAAGAATTCCTGATGATCCCAATTTACCGCTTTCTACCGTTTTTTTTTTGTATAGCCATCTACTGCGCGTAAATTTAATCATCAGGCGGCACTGTTTGTTATAGCCAACTTAAATTCAAGATGTTAAAAAATCACATTTTACAAAAATAAAGTTTATGGTTAACTTTAAAAAAGAATGGAATGAACAATTTAATTCAATCTGACAATTCAAAATCAGTAGTGTCATTACTAACAACACACGGTAACCATGGCGAATGAAATAAATTTGGAAATAATAATGTAATAAAGCTTCCATTGATAATTATTATGTGCAGTCTTATAAGGTTCTCAGTGTATATGGAACCATCCGGGGCAAGTGAAAAGTGATACCATACCACAGCACGTGGTGATGCTTCGTCTATTTCGTCTCCACTGCACGCAGAGATTGCACGATCTCTTCGGGCTTCAGTGTAAAGCAATATAGCTGCGCTAAATTTACAAGTTATCGCTATGGCGGCACGAGGCAGCTAACGGTTCTATCATTTGTATTAGAAGCTTTTGATAAATAAATAAAGTTAAAAGGAACGAAGAAAAAGGAACGAAGAATGTTGATTTCCAAAGATGATGATGGGAAATCTCGGTGTCCTTCAGTCGGTTCTTACGACACGCGGATTTGACGTGGGGTATTCTGAGGGGCCCTGCCCGCAGGCCAAGAAGAAGAAAAATTCAAAAGCTACTCGTCAGATGGATTGGGTTTAATTTCACCCGAAACGGAATATTAAGTAACAAAAATAAACATATTTGGGCAGATGAAAATCCCAATGCCACACGTATTAGAAAATATCAACATGGATTTTCCGTTAACGTGTAGGCAGATATTAATTTAAATAACACACTAATTGGTCCAATTTTTTTACTTCTCCGATTAAGAGGCAGAGAATATTAAAATTTTGTAGAAAACGAATTTTTGGAACATTTGGATGATATGTCTTTAGATGTGCGTAAAAGCATGTGGTTTCTTCATGGCGGAGCTCCTACACATTACCATCACGAAGTTAGACAATGGCTAAACCTAAAATTATCTGGGCGATGAATAGGTGTGGAAACGACGGTCCAGTTAATTGGCCCGCACGATCGCCAGATCTGAATTCTATGGATTTTTACTTCTGGAGTCATCTAAAATTCATGGTATATGAAACTACGTTAAATAATATCGAGGAACTTAATGTTAACATTTTAGAAAGCGCTAATAAAATTCGGCAAATGGATGGAATTTTTTTTAAGAGTCAGATTTTCATTTTCAAAAAGAATTACAATTTAAACATTTAATTCATGTTATATTGGAGAAACAAGCCAAAATTTAAAAAAACGTCTAGACCAACATAAATATCATATCCAAAAAAATAATCAAAATCATTCAATGCTTGTAGAACATTCATTAGAAAATGACCATAATTTTGATTTTGAAAATACTAATATTTTATATTACGAGTCTAATATTTTCAAAAGACGTTTTATAGAAATGTGTAAAATAAAAATGTCGTCGAATTCTATTAATAAACGTACTGATTTTGCAAATTTAAACGATACATTTTGTAGTTTTCTCGATTCCTTAAATAGAATATAGATCTGTCAATTTTTTAACATTTATAATGTTCAAATTATTTTTAGATTAAAAAGAAAATCAAGTTACTTTTTCAGTTTCCGTTGACAACCTTGTTTATTTTGACAACATGTTTATATTTTTCACTTCTGACGAAGCTGTCGAACGACTGCGAAACGTTAAGTGTTTATGCGCCATTTAGTGTCCGTTTAAAAGAGTTTATGATACAATTTTCATCGGACAAGAACCAGCTTTAATTAATTTTTTATTGATAGTAACTCATTGTCTATTAACGTTTTAAAATATTGATAATTTTTTATTGATAGTAACTCATTGTTTATTAACATTTTAAAATATTGATAAATACATAATAGCAAAATTGGTGCAATGTATGGTTAGTACAATTAGGGGTTTAGTGCAAATGCACATCAATTTATGTTTTTGGCACAAATTGAGTTGTCATTCACTTCGACGTAGGACATGGAAAATTTAATCAAAGAATTTAATTAAAAATGAAATCATAGTCTCCTTTTTCAAGAGCACCCTATGTTTGAAATTGATTCTCACCTGTTGATAAGTTTTGGTTTTGATTTTGATTAAACAAAATCGAAAGAAATTTATCATCAGCAATCATTTACAATGGATTCTAAGAATTTAATCTTTTCCTTCAAGGTAAATGATAGTCCTGTATTGCAGTTTATCAAATTTCTCGGTTCACGTTAATCCGTACTTTCTCTGTGATATAGCTTTTAAACTCCTCACTTATGAAAAAGCAAAAGATTAGCACTTTACCGGAATTTTGGTAAAAGAACTTCAAATAAACGTTAATTGCGGCCAAAATCAAAATTATTCTTAATGAGTTTTCACACAATCAAAATTTATTAAGCTATCTTACAATGTGGTAAATTTCAATCATCAAAGATTGAAATTTAATTTACAAAATTATTTTTAAATAAGCATTTTTAATCAATCATATTAATAAATGCAAATTTCTTACATGTCCAGGTCACTACTTTCAATTACAAGTATGTTGCTCAGAAGGAGCTCAACAGTTGACTGCAAAGTCTTGACTTTAAGTGCTGAGAGCTGAGGTTGAATGCCTGAATTACCCAGAAATCTCCCCTTTTATATACTTTTTAAGGCACAAAAACTTTGAAACCTTAATTATAAAAAAATTTAAAATCCTAAAATGAAAGCAATTCAAAATTCTAATACACAAATAATATCAATCTTGTTTCGTAGATTCTATAAATCAAGTTACATCTTGAAGAGGCCCAGTCGAACAGCTTCTATCTTCGAAAGGCGGATTCTGTTTTGGTTTTCGAGTTTTACAAGAATACGACGCCTTCCACCGTTCTTCTTGTAGAACTAGGCTCGAGGTTTGCTTCGGATTACATCTTCTAGCGTCTTACATGAACTTGAAACGCCATCCACGATTCTAGGATCGACTCGTTCAGGAGTTTCGACCTCGGAGGACAGCATTTCATCCTTGGATGTCTCGGAAGTTGACTCATGTGTCATGGGTTTGTCTTTCCAAAATTTCTGAGCATCCTGAAGTACTTCATGGAATTATAATTGAACCAGCTCTCGGTTGTGGGAGAAATCGTCCCTTCAAGTATGTCGTTTGACATATTCTAATTCGGACAGAAAAATGTTTTAGTTATTTGTGTAAAAATAAAATTATTCTTAATGTTCTGGAATATGTGAAGGTATGTACCGGGTGTCCCAACGGTGTGTATTTCTTCTGTGCTGCCTATAGGAATAACAAGTAGAGAAAAAAGATTAAGAAAGTCATACTAGACTGTTACATTTTAAATTTAGCGCTAAAATGTAGCGACTAATAATTTCGTTTTCGCGCCGTGGCAACCCTGGTACCCCTCCTTTACAGCGCTATGGGGGAAAACCTGCCCGTTGAAATCATTGATTTCTGATAGGTTCTGGGGGTCCATGTGACTTTCAGGCCGCCTACCATTGGTAATTCCCTTGCCTCAAGGCGATTTGCGTTATTTAACAGCTTGGTCGGTCTCTTTTGTTGTTCGAGCATTGTGCCGTAAGGACGTGTCTTTTCGCGTGTGATCAAATTAACGGATTCCTTGCTCTTTTGGAGAAGAAATCAATCGCAGCTTGGCTGGAAATTCATTCGACACTGCCGAACACCGAGCGGAGGTAATTTTAATCTCCGTACCAAGCCTGAGGCTCCCGTTCTCTCAGGTAATATGTAACGACGCATTTCACCATCAAAATGGCCGCTAACGCATATCGTTTCTTCTACGTAGGCTTTTTAGTTCGGGCTTGTCCCTTTTTCTACTTGGCTTTTCGCTTGGGCGCAAGTTACAGCGCAGACCCAGGTCATCCCCGCAAGCGTATACGCGAGGGATTTCCCAGTTTATCGAGTGTTGGTGCCCCGACAATTCTTGTTGTCCGTCTGTCGTTCCCCGTCGTGTGAGTACGCCATTGTGAAGTCATCGACTCAGACAAGACCACTAGATGGCGTAGTGACAGCCAACTTCAGACGGTATATGACATCGGTCGCGAGGTAACCTTCTTTTTTTTGTTTGTTGCGCATGCATTCTTCATGCGGATTTAATTTAAAGAAACGGTACGCTAGAAAGTAAACGTATTAGTGGAACTGTGAAACTGTTTCTTTTATTTCTATAGTTGTGTAATAAATTGTATTAACTTAAGTACGATTTTAATTTTAACTACTTTCATACACACAGTGGGTAATAAGTCTCGTCTCTATTTAGTAGTTTCCTTTCTGCACGACTTGGTCGATTGGAGACGTCGGCCAGTCGAATTTCGATTAGTTGTTTTTAAATTGTCTTCTGGTGCCCGTTATAACGTACCATCGTTGAGATAACCTGCCCCTTTTCCACTGTTGCTAGCTGGGGCACAGCTGATCTAGAATCGGCAGACTTGTCACCTGGAGCCGTGGTAAGTAGAGACAAGTAGATTTAATTTAAACTTGGGTGACAAGACATCACGCGGCACATTTCAAAATTATTTTCAACTATACAGGATGATCCAGAAATTGTTGGCGCATACAAAGCGATTTTTTTAAAATGAAACACCCTGTATATTCTTATAAATTTGGACGTCCCGCGGATAGATGATTACAATAATATAAAGATATATTAATTTCGCTCAGCTATTTTCGTAAGAAAAAATTTTTTCTTCGAAAATTCCTTAGAAATTTAAAAATTTTGAACTTATGTTGCTGACTATGAAGATAACACAGACTTACGAAAATATAACAAAATATTCTTAGGACTTTGGGCTTTTTGAAAATATGAAGTGAAAATATCTTTTAGCATTATACAGGGCAAACAGTACTTGCGAAGCACTCAGTATCTCATTTTTTTTAAATGGAACGACCTATTTTTTATTTCAGAAATGGGTAGGTCTTAAACTTAGCTTTCTACTGATACAAGGTTATATACCTACATTTCTAGCATTTCTTTCATTAGAAACCTTGTTTTTACTACTATTTGAACAATTTAGCCTTCCTTTTATAATTTTTGTGTAGTAAATGATCAAAAAGTAAATCCCAGAGTGTATTTATATCACACCTGAAGAAAGGTCCAGGTCTACACATTTAACGTTTTACAATAGTCACATTGATACGAGAAAAACAGGTACCTAAATATGTGAACAAAAAATTTTCATCGTAGTCAGCCATTATTTCATATTTGAGATCTTATAACAATTCTGAATAACTTTTTCAAATAATATTTCTTTATTACTTTATTAATATTACTTTATTCTATGTCCACTTCAAATATTTTTATTTTCTCGGTATGTGACCAGTGGTATTCGAATTTTGATATCTGCATTTTGAGTTTGGGAAGCTCTAGGAACTTTCAAATTTATGGTTATAATTTATTTCCAAAAATATAAGGTTAAAAACAAAAAAATTCTAACACCAGTCAAAACAATATTCCTAGTAAAACAAATATTAGAAATAAAGGTATATATCAGTAAAAAGCTAAGCTTAGGTACTATCTATTTCTGAAATAAAAAAATAGGTCATTCCATTAAAAAAAATGAGATACTGAGTGCTTCGCAAGTACCGTTTGCCCTGTATAATGCTAAAAGATATTTTAACTTTTTTCATATTTTCATAAAGTCCAAATTCTTAAGAATATTTTGTTATACTTTCGTAAGTCTGTCATGTCCATAGTCAGAAACATAAGTTCAAAATTTGTAAATTTTTAAGGAATTTTCGAAGAAAAAAAATTTTTTTTTACGAAAATAACTGAGTGAAACCAATATATATTTATACTGTTGTAATCAGCTCTCCGCGGTACATCTAAATCTGTAAAACTATACGGAGTATTCCATTAAAGAAAAATCTCTCTATACACCACCATTTTCTGGAACACCCTGTATAGTTAAAAATAATTTTACAATGAGCCCCGTGATGTCTAGTATAACATTCTTGATCTCTTTTTTTCTACTTGTTATTTCTATAGGCTCCACAGAAGAAATACACACCGTTCGAACACCCGGTACAGCAGTTCTACATCTTTACTTTAAATTACGACCTTAAAATAATAATCTAACCTAATATATACGGGGTGTAAAATTTTAAAAATATGAAAATGACATAGCAATATGTAGGACAAACTGGAAGAAGTTTGCTTATTAGAGTTAGAACATTTAAGATCGTTACGTTTAAACAAACCACGAGGTTCCAATTCCACGTTTGCTAAACATTTGGCAGAAACAGATCGCAATTTTGATCGTTCTAATAATGTAAAATTGTTACATAATTTACCTAAAGTAAATAAATTAAACGCAGTGACTATATGTCCGCCGGCGGCATTGTACTTATAAATTACAAATTCCGCCGAATGGCGGAATTGACGAAGTTTTTGGAACGTTGTCCGCCGAAAAAAATAATTTTAATTAAAATCCGGCGGAACTGATTATCTTAAGAGTTATTTTCCGCCGTTCGGCGGAATATTGATACATAACAGTGAGAATCCGCCGAAAATATGGAAACAAAATGAGAGAAAATAAAAATTAAATGAAAATACATATTTTATAATAAGATAGTTTACATATGACAGCGTTAAAAGAGATTTTCACAGCAATTAACCCATTTAGATGCAACCTCTTCATAACAGAAGACACCGAATTTGCGTAGGGGAGACTGGGGTAACTGTGCGCATTTTTGCTTTAGACCCCCAGAATATAGAAAATAATAAAGATAATACCACCATTTTTATTTACACAATGCTCCAGATATTTGCGGAACAAATTTCAAAGCGTAGACATCTTAAAGGGAAAAAATACGGACAATAAAAAATAAAATTCATGACAGTGCTCCTGCGCACAGATACCCCATACATACGGGGTAATTGTACGCGAGTATGGGGTAACTTAGCGCAGTAGAATATTTCTACTTTTAGGTTTTAATATTGAAAATATGTTGAAATAAAATATTTTTCGAGCATACTAGATGCATAGTTTGTTATAAAAAAAACATGGGTGATAAGATTCCTTGAAAATACGATATTTCCAATTCTGATATCGATATTAACGATAGATATTTGATTCTACAGCCACCCAGGACTACAATAATTGTTGGACACATGTTAATTTTCTTGCGATTCTTTTCTTTCATTATTTATGATAATTCTTATTCTTCGAGTAACTAGCGCCAAGGCGGGGAATATTTGCGTTAAATAAAATATTGCCCATGCCGGCAAGATCTCTGTCTCGTGAAATCTAGTAGATCCTGATATTTATTACTAAATTTTGTTATACAGGCTGCTTCCATGTATGTCGGCATCTTTTATCTTTGGAGCTAAAGACTCGATCAAATTGGCAAATTTGTTTGTCTTTTTCAGCTGATTACAAATATGAAAATAGAAAAACAATTGCGCTTTTCGAGATATTACAAGCTTTTTCCAAATGGAACATCCTATATTTTATCATCGTAAATGAAACAAAATTGAATTATATTAATGTCTTTATATACACTATATTCGAAGAAAGTCAAATAATTGAGATATGTGAACTTTAATTTAACAAAGAGTATACAGTCGCACCTCTATAACTCGAACCTCCACAACTCGAAACTTTCTGTAAATCGAAATTTACTGACGTCCCTTCACATTGTGTATAACTAAAATCTCTTTTTTTAATTTTTTAATGTATCTCTTATTCGTTATTATAGTAAAGATCCGATTCATTGACCAACTCTAGTGATATAAAAATACTATATTTTAAATTATTTTGTACAGCCCTGCGCTTAAGATATCGTATTTTACCCTAACATTAATTTTATTAGCGAATAGAAAATAGGAAATACAGTCGTGACCAAAAAAAGTGCACACACCAATTTTTTAACACTAAAACTTTTACTGGGTGGCTGTAATTATGTACTGATACTTACGGATGACAAAGAATAATAAATTTGACTGATTATCATCCATAAGTATCAGTTCATAATTACAACCACCCAGCAAATGCTTTAATATTAAAAAAATTGACGCGGCTGTAACTTGTACACCCAGTGATGTAAAGTTATATTAGATTCATTTTATTGTTTAAATGATAACCTGTGAACAACTAAAAATCAGATTAGAGCAGGCGGTGCAAAGAAAATGTATGTCTGTGATTAAATGAAAAGTCAATAAATTTGACAGCGCACGAATGTATTACATTAATTAATTCAGTTAATCACAGACATACATTTTCTTTGCACCGCCTACTCTCATCTGATTTTTATTTGCTCACTTTTTATAAAGTTGTATCATCATTATTATTTTAAAACTTGTATATTACAACTTTACATCGTTTTAAACATTTTAAAACGTGTGTAATGCAACTTTACATCATTAGGCATACTAGCAAGTGTCCAACAATTATTGCAGTCCTGGGTGGCTGTGGAGTAAAACATTTTTAAGTAATTATTTTTCAAAGTGCAATAAAACATGAAATACGTAAACAAGAAAGTATTTTTAAATGCCGTGAAGTTGTATTATACAAGTTTTAAAACATACTCGTTTTCACAGTAATTAAAGACCTTCCTCAGATACTTTTCCAACTTTATTATCCTTTGCTTGACTCATTATTTTACTCATTATCTTAAAACAAGACAAAAGATAGGTAACGTTTAGTTTACCTTTTACGGCGGAATTTAAGATTATGAAAGAAAAATCCGCCGAACGGCGGAAATAATCGGCGGAATTTTCTGCTTATACATACAATTCCGCCGGCGGACGTTTAGCCACTGCCTAAATTAAACAGAGCCGAGAATTTAGAATTTTTTTACATAGAAATATTTTTTCTGTTAATATTATTGTAACGATTTTAAAGGTTCTATTAATTTGTATTTTAAAACAAAACACGAAATAGTTAAACTAATTTATTTAAAAACAAACGAATTAACACTAACTTAAACAATAATTTATTTATAAACTTATACGTAATTTATTTTAACAGCCGAGCGAAAGTTTATAACGCGACTTCAATTCCGAACTGTCAAATGCTCTTCCATTCACCGGCCGCGTGTTTTATAAGCCGGGGTTGTTTATCTCGAACATTCGTGTGCGCGACGGAATATCTAGGGTTGATTCCACCACTGACGTGATATCGGAGCGACCGAAGTTTCTGGTCTAAGGCGCGTCGGCGATGACGCAACAGACAGACTGACGCCGGCTGCTGTCGGCAAATCATTACATTATTAATGAACAAACCATTTCTAGCACAAATACATTTCTAAAATCAATTCAGTGGAATTTGTGGGACTGATCATTACGTCTATGATATAATAAAATAAAAAATTTTGTTTATTAACTACCCCTCATACATCAAATTTTACAAAAAAATTTACGTCAAATTCTTTAAAAGATTATTATATTATACAGGTGTTAATAAAAAAACTGCTTGACAGGTCATAGTAGAGGTCAAAACAAGGAAAAAATTCTAATAAACCCATATCCAATTCTCAATACACGGTGTCCACGCCATGTGTTCACTCTTCTAAAATTTTTATTTTTTACATAAAATTCGGGAACGATAAATTAAATAAAAAGCTGAATTTTCCGACATACCACTTGCCACCGTAGGACTTCCGGTTTCGCCGGAAGTGATATCAACTGGCCTATATATAGATAGATATCAAACAGCCTATATATTTTTACATATTTGGAATCTACAGATCATTGTGAGTCCGAATATGTACCACTTGGTAATTTTGGTTTCCATGACAACGAAAAAATTTTTTTTTTTGTTTTTCAGTATGTAAAGCTATGTATGGTGTATTTTCGTTCTAATGCGACCAAGTAATTCGAGAAAGCAACTTCTTTGGTTGCACTTTGGTTTATTAACATTTTTTGAGCATGTGAAATTTTCAATAGGTCGTAAATTATTTTTTTTTTAACGGAACTTATTTAAAAGTCAATACCTACCGTAAGTTTACCATTTTCATAAACAAACGTCTTTAAAAATTAAGCATGCTTTGAAAAACAAGTTTTTTTTTGTCAATTTAACGTTTTATTAAACAACAAAAGCAATACTTACAATTATATTGGTAAAGTGGTAAAAATAATAATGAATAATTTTATTTGTTCTAATAAACAGTTTATTTTACATTCAAGGGGGGAGTGCAACAAAATGGTTACGAGAACGAACAGAAAATTTAATGAAAAGTATCCACAGTTACCTCCAATGACAAAAAAAATATATAGAAGATTTGATTTAAGAAGTGACACCGTCTGACAAAAGAAAACTTCATCTGCTCCTGTAACTGGCAATGAAGCAAATGAAATTTCTGTATTTCTGTATCAGCATTCGTCGAAACTTATTTATTTATTTCTACTTATCTGTTAATGGTGTAACTCCTATAAGTCCTAATTCTGTTTTGTATGTTTTCTTTTTATGGGGTTATCTAAAAGGTCGAGTTTACGTGAACAGACCTCAAGATTTGGAAGACTTACAAAATAAAATTAGGACGGAAATGAATAACATTAACCGTGAAACCATCCCAAGAGTCATTAACAGCGTTTACACACGAGCTGGCCACTGTTAAGTGGTTAGTGGAAGACATTTCCAGCATTTATTGTAATATTGCTCTACAGCAACGATTTTGTATGAGAGATCTTGGTACACTTCATTCATTTCTAGGAATAAAAATTGAAAAACAACAAGATCAGCTGATTCTAAGTCAGGAAGCCCACCAACGACGGATGTTAACGAGATTTTACATGGAAGAATGTAAAGCTGCTAGAACGCCATTTGAAACAAAACTCCTAGAAGATGAAGGTGGAACGTGGGGGATAACCTTTATAGAGAGTTAATAGGATGCCTTACTTACCTTACACAGACGACCAGACCAGACCTTTGCATGGCTGTAAATTACTTTAGTCGCTATCAAAACGATGCAAAAGAAACGCATTGGAAAGGACTGAAGAGGATTCTTCGGTACATAAAAGGGACGTTAGATTCTCAACTAAGTTTTCGTAAAGGAATTGGTGAACTCATTGTGGGATTTGCTGATGCAGACTGGGCTGGAAGCAAAGACCGAAGGTCTACATCTGGATTCGTACTTCAACTGTTCGGAAATACTGTTTCTTGAAGAACTAAAAAGCAATCTACCGTGGCTCTGACCTCCACAGAAGAGGAGTATATAGCATTATCTATTGCAGTTACAGAAATTCTCTGAATGAAACAATTTATTCAAGACCTCAACTTTGACCGTAACGGTTCACTCAAGATGTATGAGGACAATCAGTCATGTATCCATCTGCTTCAAAAATAGGAGCATAAACGTTTGAAGCATTTAGATGTTTATAATTATAATAGTATTATAGTATAATATAATTATAATAGTATTATAGTATAATATAATTATAATAGTATTATAGTATAATATAATTATAATAGTATTATAGTATAATATAATTATAATAGTATTATAGTATAATATAATTATAATAGTATTATAGTATAATATAATTATAATAGTATTATAGTATAATATAATTATAATAGAAAATTTCATTCACGATTCAAGACCTTTCTTAAACAAATACTTGAACTTCAAGAAACACAGAAAGCTATTTAGCTGTTACGGCACATTTTATTAATGAAAATTTTTTATATGTAAGAAAATTCGTTCAATAATTGGTTACTTTAAAAGGAGCACGCAGCTATGACAAAATTTATGGATCAGCAGAAGTTGAACACTGGTGTTGCCAAAAAAATAATACAAAATATCAACTCTAGGTAGAATTCCACATGTTACATGTTAGAGCGTTTTTCCAAATTAGAGTAATCGTTAAGAATAACAAAGGCTTTACTAGATAAACAATTTCCAATTATAACGAGTGAAGAGTAGGAGTTTATTAAAGAATTAGTCCATGTTCTGCAACCGTTAGAAAAAATTACAAGAGTATCTAATGAGTTCTGAAAATTATTTAACTACTTCTTTAGTGATTATTTTAACTGATGGATTATTAAATGTCTACAGAGAATTACAACAAAAAAATTATAAAGAAGCAACACTGACTGTTGTTACATGTTGAATGTCGTTTATATTTATAAGCTGTATTAAAAAAAAGAAACTGAAACGTGTCATACAATGATGAATTTGAAACATTTTTTTTAAAACGTGTATTGAAATCTATCATAAAAAATAACTTTGTAATTCTTATGCCCGATTGCACCAACTTTTTAAGCAGAGCTTAAATTTAAGTGGTGTTTATACCACACATTATTTATAGATTTAACAAAAAGTTAGTCACATTCTAATTGATTCCTTAGTTGAAATTCAAATGACAATCAGATTGTATTTGACGTTATACTAACCATATGCGAATATCACATTCTAAACATAACTTAAATTTAAGCTCTGCTTAAAAAGTTGGTGCAATCGGGCATTAATCTCACATATTCGTGCTTGATCATTAATGAATCGCCATGTAATTCTGATTTTAGTTGTCAAATACATGAAACCGTACATGTTACTAAATCAACCTTAAGCAAATAAAATAAGAATAAAATAAATCGACTATTTAAGTTGGCCTTGAATGCAAGAAATACCAGTTAAAGCATAAAGTGTTATTTGAAGAATGAAATAATGAAAGAAAATCAATTATTCTTATTTCTTTTCTGTAAAAGTAATTTTAAATAATTAAACTACTATAGTAAGAATAAATATGCAAAATTTTACATAAATATCAGTGATGAATTTATGTTGTCCCAAAATAAAATGTCTAATTTATTCTCTCTTTACGGTAACTCTGACAGTTTACTTTATCAAGAGTGGTAACTTTTAATCGCATTCAATTGTATAAATACCGACTGGCAATTATTTTTAATAAATGTTTTGAATATTCAAAAGAGGAGGAGTCGATCACAACGATACGCGAACCGAAGGGAGGAATTCGCGCAGAAGTAAGGTCATAAATTGATAACAAACGTTAATGTACGACGGTGCGCGCCCGTAAACCTGTTATATTTCTCAGGCAATAAGTTATCTGCCAGAGTTATAAATATGCTCATATTAAAAGTCCCTCGAGGCTTTCGGCTTTGTCTCTTGGTATTGTATGTAATTCTCACTTAAGGTTACAAATAAGGAGGCAAGAGGAGATCAATACACAATAGACACCGCGACAACAGACGCTGCGACATAAATTTTAAAGCACCTATGTTTGTTGCATTCTGCATGTAGTTGTGTTACAGTTTTAATGGCGGAGGCGATTGCTGTTGCGTTTCAGTGAGACTTCATTTGAAAATGTAGCTGGTGTTTAATTTGCATCACTTTCTTTAATAACATTTAGAAAAGTTTGATTTTGTTGTAAAGAGAAAGAAAGTATCTAATGAAATTGCTTCAATGACAACCCTTTCATTTATTTGTTATATCATTTGTCAATTATTTAGACAACTTGATTTTATACAAGAACACTGTCGACTTATTTGAAAACGAATTTCTTAAATTACTTAGTTATTTTGTTAGCAAATTGAAGAAACTTTTATATAGAGAAAAAAATCTTTATCGAATGCATTACAAAAATTAGTAATGGTGAACCGTGAACAGTCTGTATATTAAAAAAAAATCAATATACTATTTAATCATTAATTTACTTGTTAAAGAATTTTATAGTTTCTTGTCAACTACACATAAATTGACTACATTTTCAGGCGGGGAACACCGAAAATGTTGGAACTATTATTTATTGATACAAACATGAGCATTTCCATTTTGATAAGTTCGCACCAGAAAGAGAACAGTTGACGTAGAGTCCTTTATAGAAAGACATAAAGTGGGAGTTTAGATGATTAATGGCAGAGTAAACAAGTGTCCAATCAATAGTGAGTTGCCCTCTTTATAAATGGTTTTATCGTGTTTTCGATTGACTACTCTAGAGCACTCTCAGTATATCTCCATCCCTTATTATTACATGAGGTTAAAATAAGACGAGAATACTCTTAGAGTGCTCTAGAGCAGTCAATCGAAAATGCTGTTAGTTTATTTGATTGTCCAGCTGTATATTCCAACATTAATCTTCCAAATTGCAATGTCTTTACTCACTCCAAGCAGAAGTGGAAGTATTATCTGCAGAGATTGACGTTATATGAATTAGACAGAAAATAAACTGCAATAATAAGCCCTAAGTAAGCTATGGGAGTTCGAAGTCACTTTCTTACGAAAAATTAACATTAGGTACCAAATGCTTATGTATGGTTGCTTGTTGTCGCTCCGACAGGCGCTTGGTACAGGAGGCGCGTTGAGGCAAGGAAGTGCGAAGTGACAGATGAAAATTTGTTTTGACGGTAGAACCACAGATTAATAGGTTTGTTTGTTATCCTGTGTACACTAGTGTACACTTTTTTTACGAAATATGCTTTAATGAACGAATCATACACATCCACTGACATATCACACAACATTTCAAGTTGCATTAAAACGTATTTTACGAAAAAGTATGCATTGCTGTACAGGGTGGATCAATTTCGATGTCTCTTATGGGCATCTTTGTAACTATAAGAGATAGAAAAAAACTAGTGGCCAAGTCACGATCTCTTTTTTAGAGATAAAGTCAATAGTGTAAACAAAAATTGGCTATCTTCTTTTATTTTCGAGTTATAGGCAAAAATTGACATTTTAGACTTTTCGCCAATCGCGCATATCTCGTTTATTTTTACAGATATTAAAAAAAAACTGTTTTGACATTATTGGGACACTTTTTCGAATACAATTCAGTGGTGTAGTTGGTTTCTTGATATTTAATAAAATTTTCGAGTTATAACATAAAGTTGTATTTTTTTAAAATCGAAATCATAGTAAACAGTGTCATCGTTAAATAGAGATTTTTTTTCTGTTTTTAAAAATATATACTTTATTCGGTTTATTTCTTACAGTTAATAGAATAAAACGCCTTTTTTATTATTTCTGGGTGCATTCTTTTTTTAGTAGCCTAGTTTCAACAAAAGCCGACAATCTCTCAACGACTAACCCGAAGCAGCAGCAACACCACCAGCAGCAGCAGCCCTGAAGAAGTTCTTCTGCAATGAAGAACGAAACGTCGGCAGTAGAAGTCAACGTGACGCGGTTCCAACCGGAAGCCAATTCAAACATGGACGACGGCCGCGGAAGCCTTCAAGTTAAATTAATTTTCTTTTGTTTTTATTAAATATTAACAAAGATTTGATGATTGGGTAGCACAAGAGTGAGAGGTATTGCGATGAACCTAAGAGATAGAAGCTAGCGCCGATAGAGCTGGGTTGGGTCACAACATGAGTTGGCTGCGTATTTTAGCGCCGCAGTGATTGTGATTTTATTTTGATATTATTTTCTTGATTTTAAGTTTGATTTCTATGATTTCCATTTAAAAAAATATAATTTTATGTTAGAACTCGAAAATTTTATTAAATATCAAGAAACCAACTACACCAGTGAATTGTATTCAAAAAAGTGTCCTAATAATGTCAAAAGAGTTTTTTAATATCTGTAAAAATAAACGAGATATGTGCGATTGACGAAAAGTCGAAAATGTCAATTTTTGCCTATAACTCGAAAACACTATTACACATACTCTATTGACTTTATCTCAAAAAAGAGATCGAGACTTGGCCACTAGTTTTTTTCTATCTCTTATAGTTACAGAGATGCCCATAAGAGACATCGAAATTGATCCACCCTGTACATCAGTTCAGGATAACAAACAGACCTACTATTGGCTTTTTCGGAAACCAACTGATTGATCAGGTTTCTTATGTCTTCATAAAGAACCATTCGGAAACTTAACCCGATCAAATGACCACTGTTCGAAAACTAACAGTTAATTTTTCGAATCTCTACAGGTTCGCAACCGGGTTTACGTTTCAATATCCCTGCTAATTAGTTAGGGTTAAAATTCCGGTTTATTGAATATTTGCTGAATATAATCTCAAATTGTGACGTGTTGTCACTGCGGCAAAGTCAGAAGAATGCAAGGTAAATATTTATATATTTTTATGGACATTTAATTAGCGATTAGGATTAGGATTGACAAATTGAAGCCAGTTCGCTACATAATAAGTCATCCCATGCAAGGCGGCCATGCTTGCTGCAATCAAAATCGATTTGCACAAATTTTTTTATATATTTTTACTTATTTATTAGTTATGTGTTTTAGATAATATAAAAGCATATTATATAGTGCAGAACATGGGTGTTAAAAGCAACCAGTATCTGTGAAATATATTACATTTCTGCGTTGCATAAAATATTGCAGAGACAAAGAAATTAGCAAGGGGCCCTGTATGTGATTACATCAGCTATGAAGATGTTGTCCAAACACATATTCAAATAATACATAATAAGAATAACGGTAACACCAACACTTATATACCGAGTGACTTTTAATGATTGAAAATTATTTTATTAGATTGGCAACACTTTTCAATGTTTATGTTGGTGTACTGGATTTTCAAATTCAAAATTTAGGTTAGTGCATTACATTGTCAAATTCAAATAAATACGTTTATTGTCGAATCAAGAAAACCAAAAAATCAGATATTTAATTATTACAATTTATTACCAAAACGGTTTTGAGCACAGAACAAAATACATTTTTAGTAGTGGCTAATTTTCGAAGCGGAGTACAAAATGAAAATGGTAAATGAATATATTCACAGCAGCAGGCTTATGACGATTTTATTGAAATATGCCCTGAACAACAAATTGAGTTTCGTCTTTTTTCACGACACTGCTTTAGAATAGCCCACGGTTCGTCTGAATACAACTTTACTTTGAAAAAAATGTCCACGTTTAATTTATGTTTTTATCAACTTTTGACAGTCTACTTTACTAAAAAATATTAACCTTTAAATCTTTTTACGACGACTTTTTTTTAATTAAGAATTATTTCAAAAATACCTAGCTCTTCTATGTATTTCACAAATTGTATATAAAGAAATTAAAAGTCAAACAACAATCATTTTGTATTTGTATGCTAACTGTATAACATTTCAGCTTACAAATGTAGAATTGTAGAATCTTACGGGGTTCAAAAATTTTGATGGAAAATGAGGATGAGTTTTTGGGACTTCATATTTCTCTCACACTTTCTTAAAATCTCCGTCACATATCAATCAAAATGAGACTAAAAGATTGTTCTATATTTTTATGTCAGTATAATGACAGTCCGAAATTCTCTGTCCGCAGTTGTATAGTTGCGGGATTTAAAAAAGCATACATACACTTAAAACGTGTCGCTGTGAACTTGGTTTTGTTTGAAATGTGTTTGAAATTATTTTCGCTTTATAAGTCAAAATCATTGTCAAAGTGACAGACCGACATTAACATGCCGCATTTAAGTTTACCCGAAAAACGCAAATAACTTTATACATTATTGAAGAAGGGTGGTAAGTAAGAAGTTTATCCGAAAGATTTGGGGTTAATAAAACTTCAAATTTCATGTCATGTCCTGCTGAAAAGTTTCATATTAAAAATAATGAAATTTCCGCACTTCTTTCAAAAAAAAAAAATCTTGTCTGAAATTTCCGCATCCCTACACGGAACTCTTAGCGGCAATATGAGTGGAGGGACGATAGGCGTACGATAGCCCTTGTTTCCATTGCAGGTCAATAAGGGCGAGGATAGCATGCAGAGGTCACGATTTTAATGGTCATCACTGTACAACGGGAAGCCCTTCATGGAGATTCTTTTAATGGTAATTCCTGTCGCTAATTTCCTGTCGAAAATTAACCTTTTACATTCCATTTCTTCAATTAACTGTTTAAAATATGTCAAGTGTTTATCAAGTTTAGAATTGGTTGTTAAGTTATATTTTGGTAATAACTTGGCATTTGATTTTGAAAGAACAATTGATCAATTCCGGCAGAATTTCATTGAATTAGATAATAATATGTTAACACCATGCCATATTTCACCATGTTCAAGAATTCTGCATTTCGAAATGAGAACAAGAGTTAGAACAATTCAGTGAACAAGCCTAGAAGCAGCACATGCAGATTTTAAGAAAGTATGGCAGAAGTCATCCTGATTTCTCGTCAAAATTCTTGAACTCCGTTGGATACAATAGCATTCATTTGTAAGCTGAAATGTATAGTTAACATACAAATATAAAAAGATTGTTGTTTACTTATTAATTTCTTTTCTTTTGTATATACAATTTGTGAAATACCAAAAAGAGCTAGGTATTTCGAAATAACTCTTAATTAAAAGAAAACCCGTCGTACGATGACTTAATAGTTAATATTTTTTAATAAAGAAAACTGTTAAAAGTTGATAAAAACAAAAATTAAAGATGGACTTTTTTTTAAGTAAAGTTGTATTCAGACGAACCGTGAGCCGTCTTCCATTTACAACCTATATGAACGCGAATCGATTCAAATTCACTTAAAAATCACTAACTGCATCCCATTTATGGTTATTCAATTGGCGATCCGTGATGAGGAAGTGCTTGAATTTCCCCTCCCTCACCCCGTACTGATCAAGCTGGTTTTCTAAATCAGTTATCAGTTTCTTGTGATTTCATACGTATTTTGAGGTTATGTTAATTTGATTTCCAAAATTCATTCCTTTTATGAGTCTCTCTGTTCACTTTAAAGTCAGTTCAGTTCAAAATCAAATCGATTTGATTTTGAGTGAAGTGAATGTAAATGGAAGATGGCTAATAATTGAACGTTTCTTGCAAGCCGGTAATCTAGAAAAAAGAAAATTCACTGGTCGCCCCACTATAATAACACCCGATATTGTACAAAATGTTAATGACATTGTACAACAGAATCCTCAAGTTTCCTACGAATCCACTCGGAAGATCTTGAAGATAAAACACCTTTAACTCCGACCATACAAATTTTCAATGGTTCAACAACTTCACCCACCCAATTTTCTTCAACGAATTCAGTTTTGTCGGTGGTATAACAATAATCTGCCAAATAATAGTGACCAACAGGATATTACTTTCTTTTCCAATAAAGCCTGGTTTCATCTCTCTGGGTTTATCAATTCACAAAATTTCAGGACTTAGTCAGCACATAATCCCTTTAATGTAATTGATGTAAAGGCACTACATCACTTAAAATTGGTGTTTGGGTGGCAATGTCTCGGAGAAGAATTATTGGACTAATATTCTTCCGGGAAACAATGAACGCCTACAGATATCACAGACTTATATTGGAACCATTTATAAACCAGTTAGACGACATTGAATTAGCAAATGGCTATTTTCAACAAGATTCCGCCATTGCCCACACAGCACGAACCACAATAAATTATTTAGAGTTTTTCCCAGGATGTTTAATCAGTGCTGGTTGATGGCTTAGAAGATCACCCGATTTGACAAACCCTGGACTTCTTTTTTATTTCCACATTTAAAAAATGTGGCGTTCCGTAACCATATTAACAATTTTGAATAATTACAGCATGCAATTGAACAGGCAATTGCAATCAGACCTGAAATGTTAATTAATGTATTTAATTATTTATCTCAAAGGATTCAGTGCTGCTTACGTGAAGGAGGCCAATATTTTGAACATTTGCTCTAATATTTTATTAAAGCCGGACTTTTTATTTCCTTATTTAAATAACTTGGTGTTCAGAACACGTAGTAAACAATTTGGAAGAATTACAGCAAGCAACTTAAAACGTTAATAATGTCTTCAATAATTATCTCAAAGAATTCAGTGCTGCTTACGTAAAGGGGCCAATATTTCCAGGTCTCGAATAATAATAATCTGTTAAACAGTTTTCATCCTCACAGTAAACATCAACTCTAACCTACAACTACGCAATCCCGCAAAATTAACGAACTTTCAGGTACTACCAATTCCTCAGTGTTCCCAACATACTAAATTTGCTTCAATCATTAAAAGTCACTCGGTAGAATACTGTAGAATACTAAAGTTATGTATTTGCGGTACTGATTTTTAAATTAATATGCAGATTCTGGATCGATAAATAACGATACAAATGAGTTTAATGTTGACGTTCAGGAAGTGAGTATGACAAAGGTACCGTATGATTTTTAAAATTTTAGATAAAGGGAGGCCGTGAAAGCAAAACGTATGGCGTAAATTAGCAAATACAACAGTTTATTCAAAATGATATTTACAAAACTTCAAAATGCATTCATAATTGAACGATATTTTCCCAGTGGTATTAACCAAAACTTACGTATGAGTTAATTTAAGCTATATGTTTTCCTCTTCACGGCCTCCCTTTATCTAAAATTTTAAAAATCATACGGTTTAACCTATTTATGTATTTTTCATTATATTTTATGATGGAATTTACAGATACTGATTTTGTGCCTGTGAATGAAAATGGCCGTGTTTTTAAATTACTCGAGCACTTGATTGACATGCTATTTCCTACCTAATTGAGTACTAGATTAAGAAAGAAAGAAATCGCATGTTAAATACATATGCTCGAACGGCTGTCATGTAATTTAAAAACACGGCCAATAATGAATCAAATGATGCACTAGCAGAACACCTTACTCAAGATGCAAATTCAGGATTTCTTTGGAATAAGAAAAGTATAAAATTACTCCTATCTTTATATGAAGAACACAAAGAAGATTTTAATGGTGAAGAGAAAACAAATCGTTCAATACCGAGAGCTATTTCAGAAAAAATGGCACAATTTAAAATGGTAATTACTTAGGAACATGTGACAACAAATTCAAAAACCTAAAAAAGCAGTACAAAAAATTATTGATAATAATAGTAAAAAAGGTCGAGCAGCTATTGAGTGGCCATATTTCGAGTTGGACAGATTGTTTAACAAAAATCCAGAGGTCCATCTCTTGTCATTATGCAGTAGGTTCTTCAGAAGGTTTCTTTTTACAATAGCCCAATGTAAGTATGATAAGTATTTGCAAAATATCTGTAGGTACGAATGTGTTACTTATTTAGATTTCTAAAATATGTGTGACGTCATCAAAGGGTGATACTGCTAAGAAAAGAAGCAGTAACCTTAAATCAAGAAATGAAGATGTGGAAGAACCTATTTGGTTCCAAAGATTCAGAGAAGAAAGTCAAAGTCGACACAATGGGGGATTGCAAGTACAGAATAAGTTAATATTAGAAAAATATTTGGAAAAATGAATTGTCATTATTGAGAAATTTTTTTAATATAAAAATTACAAGATCAGTGTTATATCAACTATTAAACATTGTTATAAGAAATTTACTGTCATGCTTTACAAAACTAAATAATAAGAAAAATTAACATAAATAAATATCCTCAAAAATTCATTGTTTAACAAAAACATACTTATTATTGCTAATATAATTCAATTGCATTAGATAGTCTGTTGCGGTTTCCAACGCAACTGGTATCTTTTCAAGTTTCCTCAATAAAAGCTTCTTCTGTTTGAGTCTGCATGTCAATATCTTCTATTTGGACATTAGTGTCATGCATGCTCATACAAATGTTATGCAACACACAACAAGCAATTATTACTTTTGGTATAAGGTCTGTGCGATAAATATTCACATGTCTTAGAATTCGAAATAGACCTTTTAAAAGACCAAATGTTTGTCCAAACTCCGGTTGATGAATGTAAATAATAAAATCTTTTTTGTTTTCTTGACAGATGGCCATTATTTTTATGTGGTGATATGATATTCACAGTATTGGGATATGCAGAGTTCCGTAGCAAATGATGCACATTAGATATTAAATTGTTCAGGGCATTGTTTAACGGAGACATCCGTAATACTCTGGCATCATATATGCTTCCAGGGCAAACTTAAATGTTCCAAATATTTAAGTAAAACATTTTTACTTACCAATGAAACAATTTATAAACATGTACGGCCATTTGCACAGCTTGTGGTTAAGTTCTAGTTAAAATTTAACCATAATTAAAGTTCAAATTTCCTTGCACAGGGCAAATAATTAAGGTTTAATCGTTCAATTATTAGTTATTGTCAAGCCGTACCTCGGGTAGAGTTTAAGTTGTTAAAGTCTGCGTATGCATATCTGTCGTCAAAAACAACAAAAACGACAGAAAACAACGTGAATTGTCTATTACATGCCGAGGAAATACAAAAATTTGACGAAAATGATTTAATTGTCTTTAACTCATGTTCAACTTTATTTAGTTTGGAATTCCTAGACACGTGTATGAAAGAGTTAATTATTTTTAAATAATAACGATGTTGCCTTTAGAAGACTTCGTTTATCAAAACAAGTTGTCCTGAATATTTTAGATGGAAATTGAGCGTTTCTTAGAATTTCACAAATTTTCGTATCTTAAAACTTGTAAGTTCATACTTCCAGATTTTTTCTTATCAGCAGAAAATCTTTAAATTTGCATTTTGATTAATTCATCATTCAAAATAGTCCAGGCTAAAGATGCAATTATTATTTGTTCGTGATTTTAGATTAGGATCACACGCATTTTACTTTAATTGACACAGTGTGCCCAATATAATTGTCAGTTGCAATGAAAATATCTATTTTTTCAGTACCAACCTTACATATATTTGACAATTTCCTTAGTTAACTAATTAATAATTAATATTATTCGGTGCAATGATGCACTTAAATTACTAATTAAACATAACTCAGGATTAGTTAATCCAAAAGTTAATTTTAAACGGTGCAAATCAGTGATACTGAGTTGTGCATACTGCCTGCAAAACTATGGAGTAATACTTATTTATAACAAGTGTCTAAATAAAAACCTGGTCAAGTGGGTTGTGATTGAGAATTTATCCATTGCATTTACATAGCAGAATTACGAAATGTAGCCTACTTGACCAGGTTTTTATTTAGACACGAGTTATTATATAAGAATTGGGCATATGATGAGGTTGTGTTATTGGGATGTGTGACCCGTCAATAGCACCTACGACACCCTGACACCCACTATGCTTGCTCTTTTTTGAAAATCATTTATGACAACTTCGACCTCTGCGTGTGAATTTGGCCATTTAATATAATTTATGTGCATTTTTTACTAAGATATCCACTACTTTGTGAAAATATTCCCACGTTGTGGATATTGATATACTGAATAAATCTGCTACGGATCTGTAAGTAAAAATAAGTGTCATAAGTGAATAATTTATTATTATACACCGTGATTCAAAAGGACCGCACCATCACTTAGGTGGTTTTTAGACCCACTTATTTGTTCTCAAAAGTGTAAATAAAAATTTTCTAGATGATTTTTTTACGAAGATATAGGCTTTCAAAGTTCCGAAACTAATGTTGATTTTATAGTAATTAGATAATGTAACTTTATGTTTTTATTAATGAAAGGTGTAGATAAACGCCTGTAAAATTATCCTTGCTAATAAAACATAATATTTATTAAGTAATAAATCAGGAAAAGTCTTTGGAAATGTTAACATTATTTTAGAAGTAAAGCCGGCAACGGTGCACCGAAAATTCGGTTTTACTATGGTTACCATAGTGTGACCCTGATGTGATCTGACAAATAAAATTTATCAATGATGTTCACATTTTAAAAGTCAAATTTTTTGATTAATTTGAAGAATTTATTCGAAATCAAAATGTTTACTTTAAATGAATACTGTGATATGTATCTTCTTCTGGGAGAGAGTGGAGGAAACTTTCGACGCGCTGCAGCAGCTTATGCTGAACGATACCGTGAACGTAGACATCTAGACAAAAATGTTTTTCAACGGCTTGATCAGCGTGTGAGGGAAACAGGTCTATTGGATGTAATCCATGAAGTAATAGGTAGGCCACGTTCCGCCAGAACTCCCCAAGTCGAGGAAGCAGTTCTACAAGTCGTTGAAGACAATCCTAACCGAGATATTGCACGAAATTTAAACGTAAATTACAATGTTGTTCAGCGTGTATTAAAAATAGAAGGTTACCATTCTTTCCACTAAACAAAAGTGCAAGGCTCTGTGTGAAGCTGATTTCCCTCTTCGTATTAACTTTTGCCATTGGATGCTGGATCAATGTACCTTCACTCGTGACGGTGTGCTTAACATGCATAATCATTATTATTGGGCAATAGAAAACCCTCATAACCCTCATGTAATACATCGACGAGCATTTCAACAACCTTCACTCGTGACGGTGTGTTTAACATGCACAATCATTATTATTGGGCAATAGAAAACCCTCATGACGAGCATTTCAACAACGTTTTTCCGTCAATGTCTGGGCTGGCATTATCAATGACACATTGATGGGCCCGTACTTTTTACCAAATCGCCTCAATGGGCATAATTTTTTGAATTTCTTGAGAGGCGATTTTCAAGAACTGCTAGAAAATATTCCCTTGGCGGTTTTAGTCAACCCAATATGGTTGCAATTAGACGGTGCACCTGCGCATTTTGCTAGACCTGTAAGGCAGTGGTTAAATGTAAATTATCCAGGAAGGTGGATCGGACGCGGAGGTAATATCGCTTGGCCTCCGCGGTCTTGTGATATTACTCTGCGAGATATATTTTATGGGGACATATTAAACAAATTGTTTATCGCACTGTCCCCAACACTGAGCAAGAACTTCGTCAGAGAATTCTAGATGCTTCACATACAATAACGCCTCAAATGTTAAGAAATGTTCAAGAGAGCAACAGAAAAATGTATTGAGGCATTTTATATTTCAAGCTTAAATGGTCTAAAACCGAAAGTTAGAAATTCGTACTACAGAGTTATTTTATTCTAAAAATTGGCTCCCTCAAACAAATTTGATAAAATGATAAATAATAAATTGATAAATAATAAAAAACAAATTCTTATTTATCAAAAGTCAATTTGTAAGAAAGAATGAAAATTATTGTATACTGACTAGTGGATGGTACTGGTTCTGCCATTTCGCATCTTAATATAAATCAAAATTTAGTATCCTCTTTATTTTTTCTATTTGGCGCGAATAAATAAAATCTAATTGATACTTGAACTTACCTATTATTAAGAAAAATAGAAACATTTGGTAGAAACTAGAAATAAAATAACAACGTTGATGACGCTATCATTATTGTCATTAATTATTATTGAAAGCGGAGCGGAGGGTATTAGCCCCTCACGAGATAAATCAACGACTTTGACCGTCATTTTTATTTCTGTGTTAGTGGCCGTCGAAAGGATTGGCCGCGACGGGCCAAAACTATCAGTCCGGTCTCGTCGGGCCAAGCCTGTCAGTAATCCCGTTAATATATGGATAGATAATGATCCAGGATTGCTAGAGCGCATTCGCAGGACTTTGCGGAGAAGACTAGATAGATGCATTCAAGCATTTTGAACACCTATTGTAAAATTCTTCAGTTAACATGCTCATACTTTACTGTACGTTGTTTGGCTAAAATTATGATTATGTGTTTCTGTTGTCTCATGAATGACAAATTAAATAAAATTTTCACTGTTTTTCTTAAAATTAGTAAGTTAATATTCAGCATGCCACTTTGTGTTGTCCGAGTGCTCGGAGCCGCTGGTGACGAATTTTGACTCTTCATCGGGGAAGTATGATGTAAGTTAGACCTTCTCTTGATACGTGCAGATCTTATGAAGAAATTTACAAGCTGGAATACGGCAGAATTCACTTGCTCGACAAGTTCCAGCTTGGGTCATCTATAGACATTAAAAAACAAGAAGAAGGAATATTTAATTTAGAAACATTCGTATTTACCTTCAAATAATTTCTAAAACACTATACAGAATTCACGTTCACACGGTTTATTTTTCACATATTCATTCATTATAAATAAACCAGGCGACAGTCAGACACAGACAAATCTGTTCATATTATTCGCAGAGTCACGTACACCACCTAATCGTCATCTGCACTAAACGGCCAATAAGATAATGCAAATAATGATTACACCCCACTTCAATACTATTCAACAATTTGTGTAAGATGTTAACATATCGAATGGTAATTTTTTTCTAACCAGTTAATAATATTGAACCATTTTCAAATTGTCGAAAACTTTTCATTGCGATTCTATTATAGTTTTACACAATGTGTAGAACTTTATACAACAAAATGTGAAAATAAAATCTTCACAGTCTGCTGTAGTAAATATTTACGTAAGATGTAGAATTTATACAACAAAGAAACTTTATCTTCACACTTAAGAGAATTTATTATGGTACAAAAGTTAAATTACTGTGAAACTTTTTACTCCAAAATGGGGCAATAATTTTACTACAAACAAATGTGAACTTGTACGAGCCCTGCGTCAAAAGTATTCACCTATATCCCTTTAGTAAAGGAAGACGTAGTTAATACATTACTCAGTGGTAGATTATTTTTCTAGAATAGTAATTAATAAATAAATAGAAATTGAACATTTTTTAAATAAAAGTTTTGATATTTAAATTCTAATAAAGATTTTATTGTCAAAAGCAGCTATATCAGCTAGGCGAATACTTTTGACGCAGGGCTCGTAAGATAGAGGTGGAATTATATCTCAATTTAAAAAAAAAATTCAACAATTGTGTTAATAATTCCACCTCCATTTTACACAATATTGTGTAAAATCTCACTTTGTAATTTCTCTCTGTGTATACTGGTTCAACGAGAAGGTTTTTAACCAAATGAACACAACAGTTACACCAATGTTATGTGCCACACCGATTGTGGTAACTGTGAAATCAAACGGTAGCGTAAGAATTTATGGAAATGTTAGAGTGACTATTAACTCTCACGTATAAATTGACGATTATCCGTTACCGGATATTTGACGACATAACAGCAAAATTGAGTGGAGGATAACACTTAAGGATGCGTATCTATAGTTATCAACTCATCACGGATATTTCGTCTGCAAAAGGTTGCCCTTTTGTTTTGCACCAGCATTGTTTCAAGGCATAATTGATAAGCTTTTAATTGTTAATGTTAAATAGACGATAATTTAATTAATACCCCTATCCAAGAATTACACATAAATATAATATAACAAGTGCTGCACAGACTTAAGGCAGCGGAAATAAAAACGCAGAGAAACAAGTGTATGTAGATGAAGGAGAGCGTTTCGTTTCTAGGTCACATCATAGATTTTAAAGGATTACACTCAACAGAGGAACTAATAAAAGTGATGGAAACATCTCGTAACATCCCATTATTTTGAAAAGTTCTATCGACTTCTGAAGTTATCAAGTTTAAACCTGAATCACCCTGTATAATAAATTTTATCATTGTTTACGTTTACAGTAACTCTTAGCCATCTAGAAAAAAAGACGTCAATGAAATAAATCAGAGCAATTGTTTTTTTTTTCTTAAAGCAAACAATTGAACTTATTTGTTCGTGACGCAAACTTGTTATGTCATGCAATAAATCGGCAATAAATTACTGCGCAACCGTCTGATTAAATGAATTTCAAACGAAACTTCCATTATTCATGAGATCATATATGCTGCTGTTCTTGTAGAACTCGCGAACGCTTTATTACGTTCGTTCAATTATTCATTGGTAATACGCCGCACAGTGGTCAATATGCGGAAAAAACCCATTTTTTTTCAAAATGCTGCAAAGAGCATTTTGATTTTAAATTAGTAATTCTTAATGATTAACTGATGTATATTGACAAAATAATCAGATATATTTCCATATTGTATTCTTATATAAGCCCTTAAAGTCGCCTGAGTTGTAATGCTTACTGACAGTGTAAAAATTCATCATATTTTTATACGAATTTCTCTTACTATTTTATTACTACATTAGAGAAATATTTTTTAATGAATAGCAGCACTATTGGAGAATATGTTATGCTGAATAAAAATAATTATTTCAATTGTTGTGCCATTACATAGAGGACTCGAAGAATTGTTGAAAAATGTTTTGTGAAAAAATTTAATAGGGCATAATTTTTGAGCTCCGTCGAGCGCTATGTTCTAATCTATTTTTCTGCATACATTAGACTTCTAATTAAGTAATAAAATACTTTTTAGCTGCGACCACTTGCGACCCTCGTTTTAGGTTACAATTGTTCTAATATTTGACATACTGTAAATATCGCTTCAACTGTCGACCTGTTGATGTGAAACCTTTGTTGTTCATCCAGTGCCTTAGTTTCTAAGTTCTTATGGTGTTAAAAATATGTATAAGTTTCTATTTCGTTTTAGATTTTGATTTTTAATAATTATTTTTTTTTAATTCGGCTTAATTTTCATTCATTTTATTTTATTCATTTAAAGTAATGCATAATGCATCAAAAAAAGTAAAATAAATTAAAAATGATAACGGACAATGATAATTTCAAAAATAATTAGTTTTTTCCGCATCTCTATAGAACCTAAACCACTGTGCGCCGTTCTGTTCCCTCTTTCTGCTTTTAAAAAGATTAATCTCTATTTACGACGGAAGGTGTGAGGATTGATGTCACGGAATCATCAGTATATTCCTTATTTGAGGCTTGATCATTGGTTCAACTTATGTTGATTTAAAAATTTCGTTTAGTAGTTAATATTTGCAAACACATTTATGTAAACAGGCATATAATGACACGGTTGAACTTATTTGTAACGTTACTTGTTGATTCAAGTTCATCGAACGTCGTCCTAGAATTCTAAAAGAAAGTATTAATTTTATGAAGGAATTAGAGGAAGTTTCGAAAGAGGTTTCGGACGAATAAACAAACAGTAAATTAGACAACAAACTTACTAGAACCAGTTTCTGCTAGAAATCAGCCAATTTCTAAAATATCTCAGATTTCGGTAGCTCTTCGGTTTTATGCTACGGTTTCATAACAAATGGCCTTAGGTACTAGGTACTTTTGATATACCGCAACCCACCGAATCAAGGATTATTTCTAAAATTAGAAGTCAAATTACACAATTGCGACCAATTTTTTATTAAAAAAAAAAGTTTAATCATGTCATAACATCTGTTGAAAGAATTTGGAGCGCACTCACGGAAAGAATATCTCAAAAGTTAATCTCATTTACATCGTTTAAGTTATTGTCTTTTTTCCTGTAATATTTTATGATTTAATACTCTGATATTTCTCGGGCCTTCCCATCCGTAACCTAATTTAGTCGGCGGACCTGCTGTACATAAATCCACTTAATTAGGTGAAGGCAATGTACTGTGCATGCATGAGCTAACTAATTTAATTTATAGTTGAGTCGCTACGTGTACGAGACCATTTCTTCTTTGAATAGCTCGCCATGTGTGTTCCTTCCGACAAAGTCGAATGACATTCGTGCGTTCGTAAAAATTACTTTATTGCGTTCGTAATTTTCGGGCACACGTAATTGCTTCCTGGTGGCGTCGATAACGATACGTCACGATAACCAATTAAATACTCTTCGAATAATTCATTGACTGGTTTAATAAAATCGTTTTTAAAATCGGTATTATTAAACAGGTTTCACAATTTTTTCTTTTCATCTTCCATAATTGAATATGTGCAGAATAAACGGATGTGTTAAGAGAGACGGAAGACCTGATGCATTGTAATCAAATCACAATCGCAAATGAAGTTTATTGATGGGGTGCAAAACTGTGTAGATATCATTGGGTAGTATGCATAAAACGTACGTAGTACATGCTAATACACTTCAAGCACCTGCTTGGAAAGTGAAGTACTTACTATATTAGCGTAGTACTTACAATCCGCATCCAGTAGATACTATTATGAACAAGAGTACTTAGAAGTTCCTACTTCGACATAGAAGAATTTTCTAGTATCTACTTCAAACGTCTAAAATTTCCGACGCGCGGTAAAATTTATAATAAAATATTATGGCTGCTTTTATGAATATGCGTACCCGGAAAGTGTATGCAGAAAGGCGAATAAACATATACTGACGATGTATATGCAAGATATTCAAGTAAAAGTGAGATATTTGTAATTATAAAGTAGGTAACTGGAGTACCAATAGATTGTTCCAAAAATACACAGACATAGATACGATAGATACTCAACAAACCGTATTCGTTTATAACAAATGAACGAATAAGTCACTTGGTTTTCTTGGCCACGTCTGTAGTAGGTACTTTATTTTAATAGTAAATACTACCACAGTACAGTATTTACTATGTTTTGTAGTATAAACTTTGATTTCATAGTATATGCTTCAGAGCTGTAGTAGATACTTTGGGCGATATGAAATGAATAAAATTGAGAACATTCTAATAAGTACGAACACAAGCGTTTTAAAGGTAGTATAAACTTAAAATTTTATGAATAAAGAATAAAGAATAAAGATAGAGTAAATTCTCACAAAATTAGTAGATGCTCTAGTGATCTGAGTTTATACTTCAAATTCTGTAAGATTTGACGTTTTATTATTCTTTCAATTAACATATTAGAAGCACTTTAGATATTACTGAAATGCAGTCATCCCAGTATTATAAGGTTTGGCACGTTTTGTTATTCATTCGCTTAAAGAAATTTAGTTTTATGTCATTGATACATACTTCTGTATAAATATGTCAAAATATGGCGAACAATTCGAAGAATTGCAGGATGGCATATCGGACGAAATTTTTATCAAGATTATAAATAACCATGAAGTTGTATTATCAAAATCTCAAACCCCATCAGCGAGAAAAGAGTAAGGCCCGTATTCAAGAACCACACTTAAGCTATGCGTTCGCTAACGCATTGCGAATATGTGTTTACCGCACTGCAAAGATTTCTTGTACGAAAAATAATTCATAAATTGCACTTAAACCCTTCTTGGCTATGCGTTCACTATGCGTGAAATACACAGCTCTGATTGGCCAGGTTTTCAAACAAGCTTGACATTTATTTTTTCTTTTCTGATATTTTCTGATAATTGTTATGTTCTGGGTAATGCAATAAAGACGATTATTATTATTATTATTATTATTTGTTGATTTGGCGCAATTTACGTCAACTGATATCGTAATTGAACTTATTTTGCTTTAAATATTTAAATTTTCGGTTTTTTGTGTGGTTAATTAAACATGGATAACGTTATGGAAGATAATGCAAATCTACGGGAAGTTTCGCAAAGGTAAGTGTTAGATATTTCTGTCTTTCATTTGCTTAATAGAATAATTAGGTACTATAAGTTATTTTTTCTATGATTGTAGAATCAATACAGATTTTATTATGTTTATGTTCTAGCAAGAAAAAATATTCCTTTTACACAAGCTGAAAAGGAATACCTTATTCAACTTGTAATCCAGACACCTATAATTGAAGATAAGGCAACAAATGCCCACAATATCCAAAAAAAGAAAGCGGCTTGGACTCAAATTGCTAAAAAGTATAATTCCCGCAATTTACTTTAAAAAGAACTGATTTTCAGTTAAAAAGATGTTGGGAGAACATGAAAACCACCCGAAAAAAGGAGTTAGCAGCAGAAAAAAAATCTGTTATGAAAACTGGTGGAGGTCCACCAGATCAACCATTTTCAATAAATCCTATAGATCTAGCCTGCCCTCACATAGATTTATCCGTACCGGGAATAATAGATAGTAACACGGTTGTGGAAATGGAAGGTCAGGATTTTTTATTAAAACGAATGAGGAACCTGTCCGGTTGGCAGCTTCGACCCGGTTTGCGGCGTTCGCAATTTTCGAAGGCATGCAACAATTAACTTAAACGATTTTAATAGAAAAAGAATCATGTTTTCTGGTGGCCGCCAACCGGACAGAATTAATTTTTCTTAGGACAACTTGGTTTTATTTTTGTTGAAACTAGATTTAATAATCTTAAAAAGTTTGGAACCTTTCGGTACAGAAAGTTATTTTTTTGAGAGATTTAAAGCTATTACTTAACTCCTTAAATAATAGGCGGTCAACTCTGGACAGGTTACCATAATATTCATATTTGAGAATCTAACAAACAATTAGGATTATCTATTTTCATTATTGTTAAAATTTTAAAGCCTTTAGATTTAGTTCAGACAGAATCTTACGAAAAAAACACATTCTAACGTTTTCGAAGTTTTCAAGTTCCCAGAAC
The DNA here is from genome assembly GCA_958336345.1 of Dorcus parallelipipedus. Classification (NCBI taxonomy): domain Eukaryota; kingdom Metazoa; phylum Arthropoda; class Insecta; order Coleoptera; family Lucanidae; genus Dorcus; species Dorcus parallelipipedus. The sequence continues at coordinate 37,524,665 of OY284478.1, forward strand.
CAAGAAAAAACTGAATGTAGATGTGACCCCTCAAATTTTTAGACGTAAATTTCAATAAGTGCTTTATTATGCTACTGTATTACGTTCGCGTAACAGTATTATTTTGTTACCTGTAAATTATTTGTATTATTTCTTAAATTTTAGAGCATGTAGAAGTAATGCATATGGAACCTTACGAGGCAACATGTTCCAAAAATGCCGAAAATGTTTTTTTGGTACCACAAGCACAGAAGATACATGCAATTTTTCAAACTCCTATAGGTAAATTTCTCTAAATGTTTTACCAATTACGTTATTTCTTATATTATATTTATGTAAAAGTACCTACTATTTTATTTCCTGTAATTTTTTTTAATTTTTAAATTTTAGAACGTTTAGAAATAAATGAGAGTACACAACCTGAAGCAAAAAAACAGAAGATACATGAAAAACCTCAAACTTCTACAGGTAGATTTAAATAAATAGGGGAAGGTGGGGCAAGACGGGGACATGAGAAATTAAAAAAAAAAAATTAAAAAGGTGGGAATTTCATCACAGCCTTGCGCTGTATCGGTATAAGCCCTCGGCTGTAATGAAAAACTTCCTGCCTCGGATGTAAGGTACTATTCCTCTCCAGTTTAAATCTGTAATGCGGTTTACATGACCCTTTGTTATAGAGCACTCGATGTGTCACTTTAAATTCTTTTATACAGATGACAATTTTTCGGAAATTAAAACCGAGGCAGAAGCAAGACTCAAGCGATTATTACGGCTTATGAAATATGAGGAAGAACTTCATGTTATTAAAAAAAGACGAGAGCAGCTAATGACTCAAAGAGAAGAAATCCTCCTTACACAAGCCCAGGAAGAGCTTCAATATGAAAGAGCCAAGCGATCAAATAATTTTGTTAAAGATTAGAAGTAAACACATTATACGATTTTTAAAATTTTAGATAAAGCGAGGCCATAGAAACCATAAATTAACTAAATTAACTCAATACATAACAAATTTATTGTAGAATTGTCAATGGGGACATCCGAACTGCGCACACAGAGGTATTTGACCAAAAAGTTGGCCAAAATTCTTTTTTGCTGTTTTTTGTTCTGATAATTCTCAATAACGATATATGTAGTAAAACTATGATTTTAAGTTAGGTTTTTATGAAATTCAACAATTATATAGAGTAAACAATATTACTAAATTTACAAATAATTCAATAAAAAATTTTCGGAAAAAATATTTACTATGAAATAATATTTCTAGTTTATTAGTTTACAATTCCCAAACTTCCTCATCTGAAGAATCATATGCTTCCGCTAAAATATTATCTTCATCTACATCTTGCATAGGCGGACTAGTGTTTATCAAATTCTCGCTGGAAAGTAACATGTTTAAAGCTCTTTTGTTGTTGTTTTTTTTTGTTTAGGCCTCATATCTGTTAACATTGGGTGCGAAGTAAGTAATAAATAATCGGTTAATCACATTTAAATTGCAATTTTCTCGTGAAAATAATGAGATTTACTATTTCTGATAAATAACGGGAAAAATATCGGAAAAATTACAACTGCGGTATTCTGCGGCTACTTTTTTATGATATGAGAACTAGACTAATTATTATCTTATTTTAAATTTGAATGAACGCAGGGAAGCACCCTGAAGTACAAGAAAATGCTTGTAAATTACAGAGATAACGTAAATGCAACACTGTTTTAAATTCATTTTGAAGTCATTAATTATATTATGTACTAGCCTCTGCAAATATTTAAATGTAATAAGCCATAAATGATAAGACATACCTTGAGCTATACAATCCAAAATAAAAGTTGCCATAATTATTGTCAAAAGATGTTTTGAAATTATTTTTCAAAGAGCATATTCAAGAGCAAGCCGCAATGATATACACACAATTAATGAGGGTGATTATAAACTGAATTGTATGTAGCACAAGAAACTATAAAAACAAATACAAGTACACCCTAATACTCCCCACTTATTTATGCAGAGTCACCCAAAAGTATGCCCAGTAAATCGCCAACTTCCAATCGTCCGTTTAAACGACTTGATTCGAAAATTCTGCTATCATGGTTTGACCCAGGTTTATCAGCTACAATATCATATATTTCCAATGAGGGACCACAAACTATTTGAATATTTAAAGAAAATTGTCTCTTTCTATTCCTGAAAACTTCTGCATATGGCCCCCCAGGACTGCTAATATTAATATATCAATACAGCCAATAATTCCAGGAAAATTTGCAATATTATAAAACTTCTCTCGTACAGAATTTAAATTTTGAGGAAACTTAACATACTGTTCTATTTTTAAACAAAACAATTTAGAAACTTGTTTAATGATCCTACTCACTGACGGTTGGCTAATATCTATTAAATCTCCGGAAACAATCTGAAAATATTCAAATTAATATGATTTCTTTAAATTGTATTGGAAAAGCAAATTACAACTCCTTATGCTCGATTTACGTTTATCATTGATTTAACTTTATTAATTAAGTTACTAAATGTTTATGGGCCGCTTACGAACAAACTAGGACTGTTGTTATTTTGAAATTGTAAGCAGAATCCTGTTTGAAAGAAGTTTACTTAATAAAATTTACCTAACAGTTATGCTAGTTAGGTACTCCATGCTGTTTATAGTAAATAGAATCTGATTTATTTCCAAACCGGCTTAGAAATAAATATTTTAATTATAGAAAAAGAATTTCTTTATAAATATTAACAATTATGGGTTTACAAGATACTTGCAGACCTGTTCTTAATTTTCGATTACAGTTTAGGAATTTAATGATGGTGTAAGCGGTGTATTAGATAATAATAACTCGAATAATAACATAATGTACTATATTATTTGCTTTACCTGGAAACTTCCTGTGGCATAATATCTTAGTGCAATTAAAAGTTTATAAATCGGCAAAATAGGTAATCCCCGCGAATCCGGCTTGCTTAAATCATCTTCAATCAATGGCAATAACACTTCTAATACCGTATCTTTTCTAAACATAAACCTACTTTTAAATTCAATGTCATTATATTTTTCCAACGGATTTTCAAAATCTCGTATAATACGACGAGGCCTGCGAGGTTCCCATTCCATATGTTCTGCGACGTAATTATTATTGAAAAGAAAATTTATGATCTGAACGGACACTGTGAGTTCTTTAATACAGCCCTAAAGCTTACTTGGAATTTGACAGTACTAAGTAGCGTTTTGTCAAACGCATAGCATCGAATGGTGCTATGCTTGGTTTATGAATATAATTTTCGACGCAATGATATCTCTGACGCATAGCGAAAGCATTGCGTGGTTTATGAATACGGGCCTTAGTTTCTTATGAGTATTCGAAATGAAATGTTAAAGAAATTGGGTAAACATTTGAAAGAAAACCAAATTTAAAGAAAATAAATAATATGAAATCTCGTTTAAAAAAAGAAGACGGATATGAAACAAATCGAAAATAAGAAAATAATTCTCTCAGGTTGGCAAAATCAGTTGTATGAAATATTAATGGGAGAGTCAAATCCAACAATAAATTAAGGTAAGTTGTCAATTTTATCTTGAGTAAAAAGCTTAAAAGTTTCCCGATATTTATTATTACTTTATTTTAAACAGTTAAAATAAAGATATTAAAAAAGTTTATATTCTAAAATAATATTATTATATTTTGTTTCTAAATGTGCGGTTTCCATTGGCGCACATTGGTCGATTTCATAAATTTGATTGGACAGAAATGTAAAAATCTATAATTTGCAATTTGTTTATACTTCATCTGTAATTAAATCAATAAATAAGCGTTAAAAATTTGATTTAATATTTACTCTCTATCCATCTTATTCGTAGTTGGCCGGTGTCAAATTAATATAATTATCAAATGTTAAAATTTTGTTACAACTTGTCAGTTCTCGAGGTTTTCTTGTTAGACACCTAGCATCCATTTGGAAAATGGAAGGCTTAGAGGAATGTAACTTCTTAATTTACACTAAAATTTTTTTTTTAATGTTTATTGATATTTACAATCGATTTCAGAACATTCGGTAAATGTGTTGTAATAAATGTCATGTAGGGATTGACCCAACGATCCTTCCCTTTCTTCGATTATTAACTAAGTATACAATTAATTAATTATGTGACATAAATTAGAACTAGAGATAGTTACTTATTTAAGACTTACATATCCTAATTAAATCTAGAATTTAAATCCATAGGTTTAAATCGTTTTAACCGCCTCACTTCACCAGCAATATCTATTAATTTAGTGGCTAGTTCATTGGGGTGCACTTCGAGTCTGTTTTGATATGTTACACAACATTTCTTGATTTCTTCGTGGATAGAAGAGACTTGCAGATCTTGCTCGATGACAAAGTTTGGTACATACCATGGCACATTAGCAATAATTCTAAGGACCTTATTTTGAAATCTTTGTAATATTTCGATATTAGATACGCTTGCAGTCCCCCAAAGTTGAATCCCGTATTTCCATATGGGTTTCAATATGGCTTGGTAGACTAAAAGTTTGTTCTCTAATGAAAGTTGTGACTTGCGTCCAATTATCCAGTACATTTGACGAAGTTTCAGGCCTAGTTGTTTTCTTTTCGCGAATATGTGTTTTCGCCAAGTTAACCGTCGTTCTAAGTGTAATCCTAGGTACTTCACATTATCTGTTTGTGGTAGGGATGTCCCATTAAATGTCACTGGAGGACAAGTCTCTCTACGCAATGTAAAAGTTATGTGTGTTTATTTTGTTTCGTTGGCTTTTATTTTCCAAGTTTTCATCCACTTTTGGAATTTATTTAAATTTGTTTGTAGGTTTCGGGAAGCAGATTCTGGATTTAGATGTGAAGCAAGTACAGCGGTATCATCTGCGAATGTTGCGACTGTAGTTACTCTGATGGTCGGTAAGTCGGCGGTATATAGTAAATAAAGTATGGGGCCCAATACACTCCCCTGAGGTACTCCAGCATTTATAGCATGTAAATCCGTGTACTCGCTTTAGTGTTTCACAAGGAAATGTCTCTTATTTAGATATGACTTTAGGATTTGGTAATGGTGAAGTGGTAGGTTCATTTTTAGTTTATAACATAGGCCAGCATGCCAGACTTTATCAAATGCCTGGCTAATGTCAATAAAGGCAGCAGAACAGTATCTCTTGCATTCCAGATCCCTATTTATTTGGTTCACTATCCTATGCACCTGTTCAATGGTACCTTGCTTGTTTCTGAACCCAAACTGATGTTTGGGAATTAGCTGTTTTTCCTCTATTATGGGTAAAAACTTTTTTAGTAGTAGTTTTTCTAGTACTTTGGACAGCAATGGTAAGAGACTGATAGGCCTGTAAGAAGTTATTTCATTTAGACTTTTACCAGGTTTGGGGAAAAGGATGATCTGTGCAACCTTCCACTGATCAGGAAAATATGCTAGTCTCAAAATGGCGTTGAATATAATTTGGATAAGCTTTAAGCATTTGTCAGTTATTTCTTGCAATACTTTCCCTGTTATAAGATCATAACCCGGAGCTTACCTTGGATTAAGTTCTTTCATGATGACCCTTTTCACTTCGTTAAATTTGAAATTCCGAATAGGCAGATCCATTTGGAAGGGTGTTTACAGAAATGCTGGTACTCCTTCTTCCTCACCAGCTCTTTGTTCAGTATGATGTTGCTTAAATACTTCGGAAAGATGTTCAGCGAAGGAATTTGATTTTTCTTTGTCATTCCTACACCATTTTCCTTCTATGTTTTTAATCGGTGGCACAGATTGTTGAGGCCTCTTTATTTTCCTAGTTGCTTTCCATAGTACATAGTCATTAGCTTCTGTTGCTGATAAACCACTTAAATAAATACTCTTGGATTGCTTGATTCTTGAGCTTGAGAAGTAATGTCTTTAATTCTTTGGTTGCCCTATTAAGTTTTCTTTTGTTCTCTGCCGTTCTCTCCCTTCTCCGTTGCTCTCGCAGTTTCCGTTTATTTGCAATCATCTCTTTTACTACGAGTGGACAATTTTATGTGTATTTCATTTCAATCAGGTCTGGCTTGCCATGCTGCATTTTGAATTGCTTGAGTCAGTTTACGTACTGCATCATCTACATGTATTTCTGTTTGTAAGGGAATCTCTAAATCAATTAAAGGGTCTAGCTTCTCCTTAAATATATTCCAATCCGTTTTTTTTGTGTAAAGTGTTGGTTGCTTTTCTTTTTTAACAATTTCTACATGAATGGTTAATACAACTGCGGAATGATCGTGAAATAAGTCCAAACACGATATGATTCTTGTATATTTTGTATCAAATCCTTTTGTAATATAGAAGTCTAGTAGGTCTGGTGTTTTCTGAGAATCTGTAGGCCAGTAAGTAGGTTGTCCAGTGCTTAGATAGTTTAAATTATTAGATCTTATCGTAGCTAGCAGTTCTCTTCCTTTCGTTGTTGTTATTCTTGCCCCCCATAGTGCGTTTTTCGCGTTGTAATCTCCGCCAGCTACAAATCTGTTTCCTAGCGTTTTGAAAAAGTTATCAAATTGTGCTCTTTTATTGTTGTGCTTCGGTGGACAATAAATAGATGAGATGGTAAGTGGACCCTGGTAATCTTCTATAACGATGCTAGTTGCTTGTAAATAATCTTGCCTATATTTATCAGTTTCATGATGTTTAATTTTGTTGCTAACTATTATGGCGGTACCACCATGTGCTGTACCATCAGGATGTTTTGTATCGTATACGGTGTAATTTGGTATGTACATGTGACTCTTCGTGGTAAAGTGTGTGAATAATACTAATGTATTATGTCAATATTATGTAAGTGCAAATCTATTTTTAACTCTTGCGCATGCTGGCACAAGCCGTTGGCATTACATAGGGCATTCCACTAAAAATAGAAACTTTATTTTGTCAAATGAATGATTTATAATTAATGAAAAAGATACCATTATTTAATAAGGTCAATGATGCGTATCTTCTTCCGCCGTGCTTGGCCGAAGTTTTTTGCTTGATAATTTTGAAAACTATTTATTTGACAAAAGGGCTTCCAAGTAACTTTTGCCAGTTTCTGCCCATTGGTAATTTATACTATTTTTAGTGCAAACGTGGAAAGTTCCCCGAAAATTAATGTTTGATACTTGGCATTCAACATCTGCAACAAAATCAAACAAAGTTGAAGCCGTAATAAATTCAGTTTTACTTGTCCTTAAAATGGAGACTTCAAACGAATAGATTAAAAACACCGTACGTGCGAAAGTAGAGAGTTTTTGCAAAAGAGCAAAAGAGAAATGGCAAAAATGTAATAGAACTATGACCCGTTTTTTATCAGAAAATAGAGTGTGTCGAGTTCCAAAACGAAGAAGAGAAAAGTAAATGAATTACTAAGTCATTCTTTGGAGGAAATTACCGAGGCAGCTCGTATCAAATTTTATTCTGAACGAAGAAGAGATGCTGAATATTTAGTCAAAGAGATATAACGTTCCCCTCAATCGACTAACGATATAAAAAAAACTATATCAATCGCAAATTTGCCTACGAAGATTCTGCCGAAAGATGCATTAGCTGTTTCTGTTGATGCAAAAATGTCGAAAAATCAATATTTATTGTTAAAGGGACAAACTAGACTCTACAATGCTGATATACCCTGGTTATGACAAACTCCTCCAAGAAAAGAAGAAATGCTACCCAAATGGCATATCAATATCTGAAACTGAACCGGAGGTATCTTTACAACGCTTACTTGATCATACAGAAGATCGTACCTTCCTTGCCTGCAAGAATGACATTCAGCATTTGGTTAATAAAGTGAATAACTGCACTATGATATATATGGGGTTGCGATGGAGCCTCCGGACAATCTAATTACAAACAGAAATTCGAAGATGCTGAAGCAGATGATTCATTTCTCTTTACCATATCTTTAGTACCTCTACAATTGAAATGTAATAACTCACTCTTATAGAAAAATCCTATGCCCTCATCGACTAGGTACTGCAGACCGATAAAGTTTTCTTATCAAAAAGAAACTGTTGAATTTACGAGAAGTGAGGTTCACCGAGTTTTAAAACAAATTGAAGAACTCAAATTGTCTGTAGTATCAATCAATGATAATATCATTTCCGTGGATCACGAAATGATAATGTAACAAAGGAAGCTTCCAGTGCAGAACTTTCGAGATTGAACTTGCATAAAGCGATTCATCAGGGTTCCGCGAAAAACAGAAATAAATATAGAAAGGCAACGTTGACGATATCATATAAGCGCAATGCCTCAAACAATCTGTCAATGAATCATATATCGCGACCCGCACGATCCAAAAATAGTTACCTTTATATATAATAGTAGATCATATCGCCCAGAGTAGTATTAGATTGACTTTCAGTTTGGAGCGAACAGCTCTTGTGGTGTATATTGATAATGTAAGTAATTATTAAATGTATTGTTTTACAAAGCTACGCCCCTCATTTACCTTAATTCAATTATTATAGTAACAATATTAACAATGACTGATGGAAAATGCTATATATATAGTGCAACTCCGAAAGGAATGAATAATCTTTTGAATTTTCAACAATCAGTAGATTGCTCTTAAATTGTCATTTGGCCTCTCTAGTTTGCATGCGTAGATTAGGTTCCTTGAATGCATTCTCCATATAGCATACAGATTGGAAGTTAAAACATGGCAGATTAGAAAAGAGGATAGAGAACGTGTAGATATTCGAAAAAAAATTATCCAAAATAAATTTAAAAGCGAAATGGGCCTTCTCATAGATTTTCCTAAACCTGGTTCAAGTAACACCAGTGATGGAAATACGGCAAGCAGGCTTTTTGGAATTGACGAAAATTTAATCAGAAGGTTTTTTATAATACTTCGAATTATTTCATGTAGTGATGAAATAGATGACAAAAAGTTTTCCAGTTATACATTTGAGACTGCTAAAATGTTCGTGCAGAAATATCCTTGGTTTTACATGCCCGTTAGTGTACATAAGATTTAATTCATGGAGGTGCAATTATAAAATCTGCTATCCTTCCAATTGGGCAATTGTCAGAAGAAGATCAGGAAGCAAGAAACAAAGAATGTAGGAGGTTCCGAGAGCATCATTCTAGAAAGTTCTCAAGAACAGAAAACATGGAAGATTTGTTTCACATGTTACTTTTAACTTCCGATCCTTTAATAAGTAGCAAGAGAGAGGTACAATCACGATATTATGGGGAATTACCGATAGAAGCAAAACATTTGCTCAAAGAACATGTTTATTTCAATACAGATGATAGCAGCGAATGGGACCAAGTTCAGATTAATTTACTTTTTCTCGTGTACTTTTAATTAATTTTTCACTGTATGTATGTATTTTTTGTTAAAAGTTTAATTTATTTTTATTAAGATATTTGTAAAAAAACATTAATAACTTTAGAATGTTAACCTCCTTATAACCGTGCTCGTTATAAAAAAATTTCACTTTTTTTTTTTTTAAATTTAATTTATAACTATCGCTTCTTAATTCAAAAAAATTATGTGAAAAAATTTAAAAAAGAATTTTGTCCATCTAGATTTATAAAATCGACCAGTGTGTGGTGCAAGCACATCTTGCACAACAAGTAATTCCGAAATTCCAGCATCTGAAGATGAAATTGACTTGACTAATACTGAGACTAATGTTTCTGTTAAACGGAAGAATCCTGAAACACAGAGAATCACTGTCAAGAAAATAAAGAGCAGCCTGTCTGACTATGAAACACCTGAAACTATTACTTTTTCGATGCCTGAATTGTAACGTCTTGTTCTTCTGGAACAATTTCAAGTACTTCGTTTGAACAAGAAAAAGCTACTTTGTGAAAGTGAAGTAAAAATATGCTAGAAGAAAATTGCATATTTTATACTGTTAATATAGGAAATCGGTGCTTTACTTGGACAAAACATCTTTCAATTATGATTAGTTCTCTAGTGTGTAATCTATTATACAGGGTCGCTGATATGTGTGGAAACAGTCGATTATTTCTTAAAGTAAGATATCTAGCGAAAAATGTTAAGTACAAGAGTTTTAGGGCTTTTTAAAATCTATTACAATAAATAAAAATTAATTATACACGATCAGTCAAAAATCATAGGAAAACAAAGTTACTTTTTTTAATGGAACACCTTGCATATTACGCGATATTTCAGTTCTTCTCAAAATTCTAAAAAAATTGTATAACACACCACATACCTGAACTTAACCGTTTTCCAGATATCGAGTTACCTTAGAAATTTTCCAGCACCATAACAACGCTCCGCCGTTCTTTTATCTTAAGTGATAATCTTGACAATCTTGAGCAATCATAATCCCAACTTACCGGCAGAACAAATATGGTTTCAACAAGATAGGGCTCCTCCACATTTTGGACGTGAGGTGCGGGAATATCTAGACGAAACTTTTCCTGGTAAAGGGATTGGATGCAGAGGTGCAATTAAATGGCCAGCTAGGTCTCCCGATATGACACCACTTGACTTGACACCTTATAAAATAGGATTCCAAAGAAAATACTTGTTTATTAAAACATGTGGGGCGTTGTTATGGAATTAGAAAATTTCTAAGGTAATTCGATATCTCGAAAACGGTTAAGTTTAGGTGTGTGGCATATTATAAATTCTTTTTTAGAATTTTGTGATAAACTAAAATATCGCATAATATATAGGATGTTCCATTTAAAAAAAAATAACTTTGTTTTCCTATGAGTTTTTGACTGATCGTATGTACTTAATTTAATCTTATTGTAATAGATTTTAAAAAACACTAATGCCCGGTTACACCGACCGTTGTTAGCAGTTAATTAACAAACACGAGTTTATAAATCAGTTGTTAAAGATATATTCGTTGCACGAACATTTGTTAGCGTTAACTTCAAGTTTGTTAACCGTATTTAGCTAATCACCCAAAATTGTCTGATTAGCGAACTAAGGGCCAGTTGTACAAAGTATGTTTAAACTGACGCTCAACTGAACCAGGTTCAAAGTAAACAAATTCGCATAGGATCTTAATGACATATGGCAATCAATGCATTCATAAATAAAATTTGATGAGATTTTGTTCACTTTGAACCTGGTTCAGTTGAGCGTCAGTTTAAACCTCCTTTGTACAACTGGCCCTTACTCATGATTAACGTTGACAGCCATAGTTGACAGCTTGCGTATTGTGTTATTCATTGTGTTTTATAATAAAATACAGGTAATAATATTAGTCTTGATGTGTGTACATTTAATTAGAACGTGTTGTCGTATTTAAGGATTTACTGTGAATATGTCAACTGACAGTGAAGCCTCGAGCACTTCTTCTGATGAAGAACTATTGAATCTAATAAATTTACTTCCCAAGCCAAAACATTATAGGCCAAGAAAATAAAATAGCAACAGTAGATAACTACATATTTGCATTTACAACTTACTTTGTCATCTGCTTGATCTTTTCTCAATTTTCTTTTAAAATTAACATATGCTGTTATTAAGTCAATTACCTGTCGTTCTATACACATTGGTGGTAACGGAATTAAATTGAGTTTGAATAATTTGCCGAGCTTCAGACTTCTCTTTTAAATAAATTCCATCAGTTTTTTTTGCTTTCTTTTATAGAAAAAAGTTATTTGTAATAATAGAAAACAAAACCTCCTTCTCTTTTTCCGTAAAATAACGCGAAGATTTCAAGTTGACAAGTGCCTCCATGAACAGATACCCAATCAAAGAACTCGACGTCACTTATGACATCACTACCGGAATAAAAATCTGTATTTAAGTAATATGTGTTAAAAAATCGTCGGTGCAACAGCACTTACCTTTGACTAATATTAAATTTTAATGCTAAGTTAACTAACAAAAGCTAGGATATTTAACAACGCGTGTCGGTGCAACCGGGCATAAAACTCTTGTATTTAACATTTTTCGGTAGCTATCTTACTTTAAGAAATAATCGACCGTTTCCATGCATATCAGCGACCCTGTATACTAATTCCTGCTCTGTTCTGAAGGGTGTCATTACCAAGGCACTAATCCGAAACCTTGATCACCTAAAAGATGTGCTAGTGCTTTATTTTCTTTCATAACATTGTACACCTCAGAATTTCTCCAATCTCGAGCATCATGAACGGATCCCGGCCATGACGCATCAATACTTGTACTATCGCATGTTGCCATCACAGATATAACGAAGTGACCACTCTGTTACTATTTTTGTACATATTTAGTTAAGTTTTGTATATATTATTTACCCTGTATTTTTAGAATGTGTTTGCGCAGCGTTATAAAGTTTAATTTAGGTGGGAACTCCAAAAGAGTGCGCAAGCCTTTATAAGCGCGCTCGGAGCACGCTTTAATCAGTCATCCGCCGGCTCATTGAGCCGCCGATCGTGGCTCCAAGGGAGTCCTCTGCCGAGCTGTCAAGCCACCGGACGTCGCTGGGCATTCCGAGGCACCGGTCGTGGCTCGAATCATTTTTCCGCGGAATCATTCATCCGTCGATGTTTTGACTCAAACGCGTTTAACAACCTGTGCTACGTTCGCGTTACCTGCAACCGCTCCTCCTGTTCTTATTCCGATCCTGAGTGGGTGTCTCACTCTCTCTTATCTGATGCGGGTGTCTCGCACATCCTAGAGTGGGTGTCTCACTCTCTCTTATCCGGTGCGGGTGTCTTGTACATCCTATAGTATGTGTCTCACTCTCTCTTATCCGGTGCGGGTGTCTTGTACATCCAATAGTATGTGTCTCACTCTCTCTTACCCGGTGCGGGTGTGTCGCACATCCTCGTGTGGGTATCTCACTCTCTCTTATCCGGTGCGGGTGTCTTGTACATCCTATAGTGGGTGTCTCACTCTCTCTTACCCGGTGCGGGTGTGTCGCACATCCTAGAGTGGGTGTCTCACTCTCTTTTACCTAGTGCGGGCGTCTCGCACATCCTAGAGTGGGTGTCTCACTCTCTCTTACCCGGTGCGGGTGTCTCGCACATCCTAGAGTGGGTGTTTCACTCTCTCTCTTACCCGCACATCCTGAGCCTAAGTAGGAGTTTCACTCACAACCATACCACCGATCCGATCCCTGGAGCCTGTACCGGAACGTATGCACAGCGCGTTGTCGTCCTGCGATTAGTGTCCGTAAGACAAGCCGTTTCCGAAACTACCGTCTTGCGATTAGTGTCCGTAAGACACACCGTTTCCGAAACTACCGTCCTGCGATTAGTGTCCGTAAGACACACCGTTTCTGAAACTACCGTCCTGTGATTAGTATTCGTAAAACACAATTTGTAAAAATCTGTAAATATAGACAAAGTTTGTAAATAAAGTTGTTGCTAAGTCACGCTTTTATTTCCGCTGAACCCGGACACCGACGAGCACACCCGAACCGCCGAACCGACGTCAAGCAGAGCAACGATCAGCAGCAACACCAGACGACCCGAAAAATGACGTACCGTTACACAGTAATGCTACAGAATTTTCTGGCCGGACACCGGATACTGACTACGCCTGATATTAATAGCCAGTATCCGTATTAACGATGTTGATAATGGAAAAATTAACGTTCAATATTAAAGCAGTTCTATTTCAATCTTTTATTATTAAATAAATGTATATAAGGGAAACTGGGCGGAACGGAATAACTAATATTTGAAGCTACGTCGATTTGGTTCTATAAGAGAAATTAAACAAGCGTTGTTTGAAAACGTTTATTTAATGAATAATAATAAAAAAACACTTTTGAAAAAACGAGCAACATTTCCCATTCCGCTCCACAGGTGGGGCAGAATGGGCTACAGTTTTGAATACATGCCTCTATCATGCACATAATTCGTAAATGAACTAGGTATGCTAACACAAGAGTTATGAGTCCATTTTTACATACTGAACAGGAGCACAGCTCGCTATAGGCCTAGAATATAAATCGTTATAGTACAAACACAAGGCGTCTTCATTATCACTTAAGGTATCTCTTTCAATTTCTGTTTTCTTGTAGGTTTTCTTTTTTGATTGAAGACCTTTTCTAACTTTGTCTTTAGCAGTTGTTTGTGTAGCAAGCAATCGCTTTTTGACTCTTTTCTCTGGCTTGCTTAAACTTTTCTGCTTTTTGAATAGAATCATTAATTTGGGCTCTGTAAGTAGACGTAGTGAGAACAGCCGTCTTTTCACGTTTCCTGACCACTCTGTTTTGGTTTTCCTTGACCCTTGGTTGCGGCAAAATGTCTGAAGGAGAGATACAAGGGAATGCACTGGTTTTATATCCAGGAAGCGGTGAAGATGAACTTGTTGCAATCGTATTATCGGCTACTGGCACAACATTGAAATTCACACTCGAATTTCCTAGTGGCATTGTAGTTGCAACAGTCGTAGTTGGCATAACACTTGAATACTTGTATTTGCAGAGTCAGATATGGTCGTATTTGGAGACAATACTATATCGGCTGTTATTGACGGCAAGAAGACTGCGTCGGTTAAAATATTCGGATTTAAGGGCCAAATCCCTGTTTTCTCGAAACCTTTATAGCAGTTCTGGAATTTGCAGAGTTCAAGAAAGCTTGCCCAAATAATTTTGCAATTTCGAACATAGTCACTACCTTCCCAGAGTTAGAGCGAAGCCACCTCCTCACCTCATCTTCATAGAGCAAACTCAACGATTTCATTGCTGACACATCCATTGGCTGAAGGCGGTAAGAGCAGTGTGGTGGAAAACATAACACAATCACGGCATGGATTCTTGCTGAGTCGATGACATGGATATTCCTTGTATGGGAAGAGTGTTCGTCGACAAGAAGGAGAACTTGTTTCTCTTTCTCAGCTTTCGAAAATTTGATGAACTTTGCGGACCAGGTGCTGAAAATTTCTGCAGTCATCCAACCTGATTCTTTAGTTTCAGCCCAACCTCCTGAAGGCAATGTTAGCTCGAACTCCTTTTGTTTACGTTTTCTGGGGAACGCCAGCATGGGCGCTAGCTGACATGCACATTTCAACAACCACCGTATTTCCGGGTTTAGCAGATGTTAGTGCTCCTACTTGTCGTTGTCCTTTCATAGCAATGATTTTGGACAGTTGTTTAGGATTGACAGTTATGCCTGTTTCATCGCAATTATAAATTCGTTCTCCTGTAATGTGATTCTCACCGATTGCTTGAGTAAGCAAATCAAGAAACTCTTTTACAGCTACCTTATTGAAGCCCATTGTCCTGGTTCCCGACGGAGCTTCTGTTCGTCTGAAACTCAGTTCAGTTCATTTCATAAAGTTTTTAGCCCATTCCTCCCCAGCCATTCCTAAGTCCGAATTGAAATTGTGAAAACATTTATTGTTTTCGACTGATTGAAAAGCTAAATGTCTTAATTATTTTATTGTTATTCCGCAAAACCTTCTTTGCATGTCTTTTAGATAATCTGCTAATTTTTGTTCTTGCGCAATACTGAACACAATTTTAAATTTTTTGCAGTCTTTTCAATGTCTTATCAATATGATGCTCTCTTATATCTCATTTCTCCCTTGATTACAGTTTCCACTGCCAACTTCATGGACTGTGATAACCATTTTTGACTATCTGTTTTACGTTTATAATAACGTACCATCTGCAGCAAAAAATTACGAAATTAAAATGTTTGAAACAAATATAAAATAACTAAGCATATCCGTCATGTATGAGGTAGAATGGGATACAGTCCCATTCCGCCCCACCCCTTTCCGTCACAAGACCACATTTTACAAACTAATGTATTTTAATTAAAGCTGGTTCTTGTCCGATGAAAATTGTATCACAAACTCTTTTAAACGGACACTAAATGGTGCACACTTAACGTTTCGCAGTCGAAATACATTATATCACAAACTCTTTTAAACGGACACTAAATGGCGCACAAACACTTAACATTTCGCAGTCGTTCGACAGCTTAGTCAGACGTGAAAAATATAAACATGTTGTCAAAATAATCAAGGTTGTCAACGGAAACTGAAAAAGTAACTTGATTTTTTTTTTTAATCTAAAAATAATTTGAACATTATAAATGTTAAAAAATTGACAGATCTATATTTAAGGATCTTATTTAAGATCTTCTATTTAAGGAATCGAGAAAACTACAAAATGTATCGTTTAAATTTGCAAAATCAGTACATTTATTAATAGAATTCGACGACATTTTTATTTTACACATTTCTATAAAACGTCTTTTGAAAATATTAGACTCGTAATACAAAATATTGGTATTTTCAAAATCAAAATTATGGTCATTTTCTAGACCAACATAAATATCATATCCAAAAAAATAATCAAAATCATTCAATTCTTGTAGAACATTCATTAGAAAATGACCATAATTTTGATTTTGAAAATACTAATATTTTATATTACGAGTCTAATATTTTCAAAAGACGTTTTATAGAAATGTGTAAAATAAAAATGTCGTCGAATTCTATTAATAAACGTACTGATTTTGCAAATTTAAACGATACATTTTGTAGTTTTCTCGATTCCTTAAATAGAATATAGATCTGTCAATTTTTTAACATTTATAATGTTCAAATTATTTTTAGATTAAAAAAAAAAAATCAAGTTACTTTTTCAGTTTCCGTTGACAACCTTGATTATTTTGACACCATGTTTATATTTTTCACGTCTGACGAAGCTGTCGAACGACTGCGAAACGTTAAGTGTTTGTGCGCCATTTAGTGTCCATTTAAAAGAGTTTGTGATATAATGTATTTTAGTCTGCCATCTTATTTTCTGAGATATTTTCATTACTGCTTATAAGAAAGGTAGGTAAATAAACCTCTCGCGATGTGGAAAAATCAAATTTACCAAAGCAAATAAAAAACAAACTTACTTTGTACACTTTTGCTAGTTTTTGAAAAATAATAACAGTTTTAATAAGGATCGTTGAAAGTCGATGCTGACACAAAGCAACATTGACAGCGTAAGTTCTAAACAACAACTCATGGCTAACTGTTAAAAATATTTGCATTCGTTTAAGTAAGGCCCCTATCACGATGCACCCTGCTACCCGTTCCGCCCCGGTTTCCCCTAGTTGAAGTTAATAGAGTTTGGATCCAAAAATTAGTAGGTACATCCTTTTTAGTTTGCTGAGCTTTCGTTATTATTTATTAGCTTCATCAGAGCACTACAAAATATTGGTTACAATTTTAAATTACAATAAAATAATAAATATTTCTTACTCTAATGATATAAAACAATAATTTTAAATAATAATGATAATAATTTATGGCATTATATCTTGTGTTTTTCTTGTGCAAGTTTACCTATCTGTAATAATATAATCGTGGATGGGGGGCGCTCTTTTTCCAGAAATGTATTTTCTCATTTTCATATACCTATTATAATATTTTCTTTCATTAAAATTTCATACGTGTCGTATTCCATTGGCGCGATTTCTCTAGAAATCTTTTTAAATATCTCAACACGTCTGCTACAAGTAATTCACATTTACAATGATTTATAGTAGAAATGGAATTTATTTCCTAGGAATTGAAATGGGAATGTATTTTATCTCGCAAACGAGTTTTTCTGAATTCGTGTTTCTCCTCGCCAGCACTAAACTAATCTAATATTTCTGAAGCAATGAATCGACGTTTTCTTTTCTTCAAATAATTCATTCCAAGTCAAACCAAACACATTATAAATATATCCTCATTTCTAACTTACGTAGCGTAAGGGTTAACGGAGGTTAGCCCGCATATTACGTGCTGTATAATAAAGGCAGTGTTTCATAATGATCAAATCAAAGATTCTGTTTTATTCTGTATGCTGTGTACTAACACTCTGAAGAGAAACTGAATTATTTGAAGTGATGTCTTACGTCTTAACGATCTCCAACAGAGAGCGTAATTGCTTATCGTAATTTCGAAATTCGTGAATAAATACGCCTATCGGGAAATATTTTTAATTTATTTGCATGTATTGAGAATTAATTTCAGAAATAAATTTCAATGCGCCTCTAATCGATAATTACTATAGATCAGACTTTTAGGATCTTAGTTTTCTATGGAAGGAACCTAAATAGGCACCAAATATTTTCAAAACACACTACATAGCATGTGTACAGGATTATTCTTGGAAGCAGTTCATTAAAAGTTTTCAAGCAAGATGTTTCCATAGAAATTGGAAAGTTACTGATCAAATAAATTAAAAATGACTTTGGGTTATACCGCTCATTTTTAGTGGCATGCTACATTTTTGCAATTTAAAAAAGTTAAAATAAGTCGAGAGAAATAAATTGAAATAAAAACTTTTTGCTTATTTTCAAAACCATTTTAAAAACTGTGACCCGTATTCTCATCCTATGATTAACTCGATAACGTGTTTAATTGTCATGGCAATGCTCGTCTATCACTCTCTTACATATTAAATTGACACAAAGCTATATCGTTTCTTGCTTATTTTAATCATGACTTTAATCATCAAAAAATCAAAATACGGGCCTATATGATCTAAAGCATTAATCATTACTCAATATTCAACGAGGAAGGAGACGTATACGTTCCATTACACACGATCGTAACTGGACAGGCCTGTCAAAATGTTTTATGCCTATATCTCTGGAAACATCTAACACCATCGTGGAACAGCGAGGGGTTGTTCTGTACATATTCGGAATATTTTGTTCCTCCTACTCGAGACATTGATTCCTCCGAGGACTCGCCGGCGCCGTGACATACATCACAACGTCATTCAGGAATTCCAACATTACCGGAATCGTAACCAGTATTCAGAAATGCTTTCTAACCGCTTTAGGCTCTATACGTGCGATTTGAGACTTATTTACATTATATTGTGATAATTACTGTTGCTATCGCGACACCAGGATTTTTTAAACTACAACATATAAACAGACGGATTTAGTTTTAAATATAACACCATCGTATATTAATAAAATGCATAAATCTTCCTTAAGCTAAGATATGCTTTACTTCCACCCAGCTACAATTACAACAGAAAAAATATGGATTATGTAAAAAAAAGTTTAAAATTTTCGATCTAAAAGTTCACTGACAGTTGATTTTTGTAGTTAGATATTAAAGATAAATTTATAATCGCTATAAACATCAGAATAGTTATTAAGGAATTAAGGATTTTAGACAAAATTGGAGACTTGATTTACTCAATTTCCAAAGATTGTCTTCGATCGGTAAA
The DNA here is from genome assembly GCA_958336345.1 of Dorcus parallelipipedus. Lineage (NCBI taxonomy): Eukaryota > Metazoa > Arthropoda > Insecta > Coleoptera > Lucanidae > Dorcus > Dorcus parallelipipedus. The sequence goes on from OY284478.1 coordinate 37,543,770, forward strand.
CTGAGTGGTAGTAAACACTTTATCATAATCTATACCATATTTTTGAGCAACCAACCGTGCCTTGAAACAACACATGCCACTATCTACATCAGTTTTTATTTTGTAAATTTATAACTTTAACGTTGTTAAGCTTTGCAAGGAGAATAATAAAATTTTACTACCTACCTCACTGCAACTACAAGCTACAGCCTTCAGATCTACATATTGCTGTGATATTTCCTGAATAAAAATAATAAAAGGAAGAACAACAAAGAGAGGAATCCAATTTTTCATGAACCATTCAACAAGATAAACCCAAAAACATCATCTGAAAATAAAAATACATTACAAAAGTCATACAAAGTAAATTTCAAAATTTAAAATTAAAAAAGAGTAATAAAGTAAAATTCAGAGGAGAAATTAAGTTCAAAAATTGCAAAAAATTAAGTCAAATCAAATCCTTTAAATAATGAACTACGAAGAAGAGATTACCATTCATGTACCAGATGAAAAGGTGGCGTGGCTCCAGGACATCCAAAATAACCTGAATTGGATGGAATTTTCTGAATTCCAGGAGAAGGTTCAAGGAAAGTGAAACCTTCCGAGAATAACAGAGAGGAGACTCGTGTACCTGCCAGACGGAAGAAGAGTAAGGGTCAAAAGGTCAAAGGTAGAGGACGTAAGTAAAAATTATGTTAAAAATTAATTTATTGTACTTACGAAATGTTTAGATTATAAGAAAAGTATTATTTTGTAACAAAATTAGATAAAACGACGCACATGTCCAATGTAAAAGTCAAAATTGACATTTGAGAAAAAATGGTTATATGACAAAAAAGTTTAGAAAAAGTGATGGTCGCCATATACACCCTGTTCAGAAATTAAGGGATTCGGTGGTCATAGCGCTGTTCCTTGCATGATTCTAAGAAGAAAATCTTAATACAAAAACTTTGTCCGAACTCTCCTGTTTATATGCAAGGTCATCAAAATTGAAGGTATGAGGAATGAGAAATGCGTTTTAAGTGCATTTAACCGACCAAAATTTCTTCAAATTATAATTATGTAGAAGCTTTTGTTATCCTTGCAGTTTGTCCTCATTTTAAGCTGTTTTAACATGTCTTCAACGAATTAAAACTAATAAAGTCAGTAAAATAAAAAAATAAGATAGAATACATTTTTGTATTAAGATTTTCTTCTTAGCATCATGTAAGGCACAGCGCTGCGGCCTCCGGGTCCCCTAATTTCTGAACACCCTGTAGATGATGGTTGACATGGTGAATAATATTTATCCGAGTTATAAATAAACCTTTCACGAGAAAAAATTCAATATACATTTGCCTCTCATATCGAAAGCATCCAAATAAATCTTCCTCTCACATCACATCGTTCATTTATTTATTCAATAATTTTGTTAAAAGATATATTTTTGAAATTCTGACAAATATCTGACAAATAAACTTGACAATCGATAAAAAGCTGTTTCAATTAATGAATGCTTATTTAAAAACGATTTGCAAGAATTGTGGTTAAGACATTCAAATATTTCAATCAAAGAACATTTTCGCAACGATTTGCTAGGATCGTAATCAAAGCATTTAAAACGACTGAGGAAAATTATAAAATAAAATAGAAAATATTTAATTCATGAATAAAGTGTAGACAATTCGCAAAGATCGTAAACAATTTATTTAAATCTACTGATATTTTCAAAAATACACATACACTAAAAAGAAGATTTGGCTTTCTTAATTAAAAGAATCTACAACCCTGCGATGAGTCTCAGAAAAATATTTTAATAAAAATTCAAAATTAATAGGTTGTTGTCATGGCAGACTGAAGTTGAGTGTGTGCTCGCTCTGTTATTTTTCTTAATTTTGCTCCTAAGATTAGTTCAATTTAATATAAAATTTTGCATAATAATATAGTACTAAATATGTGTAATCGAATAACATAAAAATGGCAACAAGCACGCGTTCTATTGCTGAAAAAAAGGAAATAATTAAAGAATGTGTTGTGGAACTATTGAAAGAGGGAACATTTTTATCTGAACTCACAAATAAAATTATCGTTGAGGTTGAAAAAGCGTTTCGCGATAAAGCCTTGGCATTGGAAAATAAAATATGTGAATTGCAAACTGAAAATAAAATGCTACGTGAGAAGTCCGACTTCTTAGAGCAATATTCTCATCGTAACAATTTACGTATTCTTGGATTGTCAGCGACGTCGACGATGCCGATTAACGCAGAAGACGCTGCGGTAAAATTGTTCAAAGAAAAGATGGGAATTAATATCGATCCACATAACATTGATCGGTGTCACCCCATTGGCCCTGTGAAGGATGGTAAACAAGATCAAATTGTAAAATTTATCAGCTATAAACACCGACGTGAGAAGAAAAACGTTAAAGGGATCTGGAGTTGCAGAAGATCTTACTCGCTACGGCTACTTGTTGTACAGAGTGTACATTAATGATTGAAAGGCGTTTGAATTTCCCGCCCATTACATTATTTGTAAAAGTTGGTACTGCATACTATCTGTTTTACCATGGGCGGCACATATAATTATAAAGGGTGCTTCAAAATGACCGCAAGATTTGAATTTCGCGACATTTTCTTTTGATCAAAAGTGTTGCTCTAAAAATTTAACTACTGTCAAGTAGACGCATCCCGATTATCAGTCATGGAACGTTACATGACCGAACAGCGGATTTTAATAGTGAAAACTTATTTCAAAAATGGTAAAAGTTTAGCGCAAACAGTTCGCAGCATGCGTGCAATTTTTGGTCGACAAAACGCACCAAATTCTTCAACGGTTAAGAGATTGATCGAGAAATTCAATCGAACGGGCTCGGTTGTGAACGAGAAATCATCAGGTCGTCCTCGGTCAGGCCGGTCCATTGAGTCACTAAGGCAATATTTCATGACTGATAATCGGGATGCGTCTACTTGACAGTAGTCAAATTTTTAGAGCAACACTTTTGATCAAAAGAAAATGTCGCGAAATTCAAATCTTGCGGTCATTTTGAAACACCCTTTATATTATTAAAACAATTTATTAGTGATTAGAAATTATTTTACGTTTGTTAATTACATACATTGATATGGAGAATATAAAAAGTAAAGCAGATATAAAATGAAATTATAACATCTGTTCAAAATGTCCCCCATTTGAATCCAAATCTATCCCCAAAAAACTGTTGCAAATGATTGAACGTTGTTAGTGCAGTAGGAGCTGTAGCTCCATCCAATTGAAAGTAATCCCGTTGTAATTCATCGTCATGAAGTTCTTGAATGAAAGAATTTAAAATTGCTTCTTGATATGCGAGTGCATTATAATAATAATAATAATAATGTTTATTGGTGATATTCATTCAAAGAATTTTCACAAGTCACAGTACAAGAAATACATAACATTAAGTAGTAACTATACACTGTCAAATTAAAAAAAAAAAAACAGACTAAAGTACATACAATACAGAATGAAGATGTAAAAACGACTAGTACCTAATTAATGGAAAGTTTGCTGACGGAGACATGGAAGCTAATTTAAATCATCAAAACATTTTCTAAAAACTCTTGAATACTATAAAATGCTTTCTTCAGGAGATAGTTTTTTTATCATCTTCTTAAATTTTGATATTTCTAAATTTAGGATACGTGAGGGTAACACGTCGTTAAGTTTTATTCCAAAATAGTTTACGCCATCTCTAGCTCTTTGAGTTCGACTATAATTGATTAGTAACTCGTTCTTATTACGAGTATTGTAAGTGTGGTAGTCATCATTTCGTTTATATCGAGATATATTAGTTTTCACGTGTAATAAGCAAGTTAGTATGTATACCGAGGTGAAAATTAAAAGTTTGAATTCTATAAATTTGGAATTGCAGCAATCCGTAAAATTCAAGCCCGCCATTACCCTTATGCACCTTCTTTGTACACGAAAGACCTGCGAAGCATGGGAAGAGCCTTCGCAACACAAAACCGCATAAATCATGTGAGAGTAGAAACAAGCGTAATATGCTTTTATTAGTGTTTCTAAAGGTACAATGCTAATTAAATTTCTTATTATGAAAATACTTGTGTTAAGTTTTTTACAAAGTTGACTGATATGATCTGCCCAAGTTAAGCTGAAGTCCAAGCAAACGCCGAGGTATTTAACGGGCTCAGGGTAGTTATCTAGAGATCGAAGTGTAAAAAGCTGATTTTGAGTTTTAGTATCATTAAGCACTAATGAATTAGAAGCAAACCATTCCACAACGTTCGCGTGTGTCTCCCTTCCAAAGTGTGCAGATCTTGTAATTTGTGACCTCTGCTGATTGTGCAGGTGTCATCAGCGAACAGAACTATTTTACTGTTATCTGTCACTTGCAAGGGTAAATCGTTCATAAAGATTAAAAATAAAAGCGGACCGAGTACGGATCCTTGCGGTACTCCGTGTTTAATTGACAATTTTGTTGAAGATAAGTTATTATACGAAACATATTGCGTGCGACCTGTCAGATAAGACTTAATTAAATTTATACTTTCACTACTGAAGTTAATAACATGTAGTTTCTGGAGTAATAGATCATGGTACACACAATCGAACGCCTTGGTAAGGTCATAAAATGAAACTTGTGCGTACAATTTGTTCTCGATGCATTCTTGTATATAGTCAATTAAACTGCTAACAGCTCCAGTGGTAGATCTATTTTTCCTGAATCCAAATTGAGCATTGTTTACCAAACTGTGCTCCTCCAAATAAGTATTTATTTGAAGTTTTAATACTGTTTCAAATATTTTGCCAAATACCGGAATGATTGATATTGGCCTGTAATTCGTAACATCTTCGATACACCCTTTTTTGAATATTGGGACAACCCTGGCAACTTTAAGACAATCAGGAAAAATATTATTTAAAATGCACTGATTAATAATTTTACAGAGTGGAATAACAATTAACTTTTTTATTGATTTTATAATTTTTATGTTTAATGAGAAAGCATCTTTACTAGTGTTGTTTTTCATATTAGTGATAATATCTCGTAATTCGTTATAACTAATTTCTTTAAAATTAAATTGAATTCAAGTCTTGCTTTCCAGTAGACATTTGTTATGCATGGCTTTAATAACTGTTGTTCTAGTGGAAACAATATTACTCCATGAAGCAAGTTGTTTATTTTTTGACTGGTCAATGTACCTCGAATTAGCAATCATTTTGCTGTTTACAATAAGTTTTCTATAATATTTACTACTGCAATATCAGGTCAACAAGCGATCGAAAGATGTCGCTACTTAAATATAATATTTACGTTTTGCATTTAATGCTTCTTTGGTAATGAAATTTGGATCACATTTATGGAGATGAGTAAGCAGTTGCAACCTATTTCTACACTGCCTCACTTCTTCATTAAACCATTTTGTATTCCCGTTATTTTTGACTAGTTTTTTTTTTCAAAGGGAAGCATTCATTAAAACTTGAGATTAACACATGCATAAATATCGAAACTTTTTCATTAATGTGCAATGCAGTGTTATCAATGAAACTAAAGTTCATATTGTTTACTGAATTATAAAATTCAAACATGCCACTGTTAGTAATCGGACGATGTGTGATTCTTTGTTTAGTATTAGATCGTATTGTTAGGTCGTATATAAAAGAAATTGCCAAGTGATCTGAGAGGCAAGTATCAATGACATCAACAGTGCATGCATTAATGTTTAGGTTAGTGAAAATATTATCCAAAAATGCCTCTTGTCTTGTATTTTGGAAATTGCTTTTAATTAAGCCAAACGATACACATAGATGACACAGGGAAATGGCTTGCATTGTATTTAAGTGGAAATGAACATTAAAATCGCCTGTCAACACAATACCCCTTTTTAACGCCAGTTTACGTAAAAGTGATTCAAGTTTGTTTAGGAAATTTTCAAAATTTCCATTTGGCGATCTATATATCGTCAGTATTTGAATATTATTATAATTAACACCAGCTATTTCAATGTCTACCTCACACGAGTAATCATTCAAGTCGAACGGCAAAGGCTTAAAAGAACTGATATTACTTTTTAAAAACAGTGCGGTTCCTCCCCGAATTTGGGACGACCTGCAAAACTCTGAAACATTAACGTAATTACCCATTTTGATAACCGTTAATTCATGTTTTTTTAGCAAATGTTCATTAAAACAAAGTAAATCAAAGTGTTTATCTGTAAGAAAGCCCATTTTGAAAACAGCGTTTACAGAGTTACAGCCCATTTTGAAAACGTCAACCACCTGCCATGATTTCGGAAAATAATTTTTATCTCAAAAACTGTAATAGATAGACATGGTATGGTTTCAATAAAAAAGATTCAAAATTATGATTCCCATCTAAAAGTGCAAAAATAAATAGGGTGTTCCATTTAAAATAACAAAGTAGATGGCGACTTCCGGTATAACCGGAAGTGCTAGACATCTGAAAATATTTTAGCTGAAGAGAAGTTCTTGACTTGTTACCTCATTTTTCGTTGCCTCGGACAGGATAGGCTTCGGGATATTCCTGGTGACTCCCTCAATACATGTCTCAGACTGGGCAGCTTCATTTGCTGTTGGTTTTGTTCTACGAACTTGTGCATTTACATTCTTCGTTAAATTTATACCGGTTTTATTATCTCCCCGGAGTTTTCCTTGAGGATTTCGTTAGACTCGTGCTTGTTCCCCGAATCGTCAATATTTAACTTTTGTAATAAATTTTTCAGATCAATTAGCTTTAAGTTGTCAATCTGAGCATCAGTGATTTTTAAATCCATCCTGAAGTGCACGCCTTGTGAACCTTCTGCAACTGTTTCACTAATAAGTCTGATTTATTGCAGAGTTATTACATATGACAGATTTCAAAGGTTTATATCTTTTGCAATATTAGCGAATAGTAAATCTTCCTAGCTTCATTTAGTACAGAATTTTATGTAGTTTCGATTTCTAAATGTAGAAGTTTTATAACTTATTCTACTCAAGTACAGTCGATTCATACTCTGTACTCTACATATGGGGATAATGACGGACAATGGTTTGGAGTAATGTTGGCTTATCAATATTACCCCAAAGCCAATGTCGTATGCAGATTTCAAATACTGCATTTCTCTACAGACATGCCGCGTAAATTCAGAGTGCAAGTCGATAAAATTAATAAATTTTTCGGTGATGTGGCGGGTCAGGTGATGCCTCTTCACTGTTATAACAATAACCTAGTCGTAAATGAGGCGAGATTTACTCTTGAGAGAGTAACAGAAGACAGCGTTTTCAAAATTATTAATGACATTCATTGGGTCTAGATGACATTGGTATAGATGTAATTAAAATATGTTGTCCTTTTTAATTACCGATAGTAACACATATTTGTAATGAATGCTCGTATACTGAAACGTTTCCATGTCAATGGAAGCAAGCGCGAGTGATGCCATTGCCTAAAGTTACCAAGTTAACAGAATTAAACCAATTACAACCAATTAGCATCTTACCAACGTCATCGAAAGTCTTGGAAAAACTTGTGGCTGTGCAATTGAATAACTATCTATCGAAATTTTTATTGTTACCCCATTTTCAATCTGGATTTAGAGCTGATCACAGTTGTACTACTGCTTTGGCTAACGTCTTAGATGTTATCATTAGAGCTACCGATGACGGCAAATTGACGTTACTTGTACTCCTTGATTTTTCCAAGGCTTTAGATTTAATTCGCCAAGGATCTATTCTGGGTCCCTTACTGTCCTCTATATCCACATCCGCATTCTTTACTTTATTTGACTTCAATTGTCAGTATCATATTACACCGATGATATTAAACTATATCACTCTTTTCCGGTAGACTTGCTGCCAGACGCTTAGGTTAACCAAGATTTGTGCAATTTACCTAAAATGTCACTTAAGCATTCCTTAAAGATTAATCCAGAAAAATGCTGCTTTTTATTGTTTGGTAAGTATCGCTGTCGTTCATTAGCTTTCCCACAAATTAGGTTACTCTTAGACGGCGTGTTGCTGCAACATACTGACAATAACAAAAACTTGGGGCTACACATCGACACTAAACTACGGTTTAAAACTCAGGTTAACGTTTATATTAAAAAAACATTTTCTAATTTAAAACTGATATATCCGCATCGACATTTATTAAACGCTGAAACCAAAATTATTTTATTGAAACACTAGTGTTGTCACATTTTAACTTCTGTAATGCGGTTTATGGGCTCCGCCTTGACACTCCGCTGACACTCGTCGCATACAAGTTATGCAAAATTCGTGCTTTCGATTCATATATGGTATTTGGAGGCGTCTTCGGATTTCTCACAGATTGACTTCTTCTGGATGGTTAAATATGAATAATAGACGGACTTTACATTTCTCATGTTTGTGTCATAAATTACTACACACTAAAACGCCTCCATACCTTCTGGCAAAGATTAGATTTCGGATGGATACCCGTAATATAAACATTCGCCGCAAGGATATTATAGATATTCCAAAACATAGACCTACATTTTTCAAAAGATCTTTTAGTTATAATGCGGCTAAATGTTTAAATAATTTGAATTACGATTTGGAGGTTCTCTCACTATCCGTTTTTAAAAAATGCTTAAAGCAAGAATTATTTCTGGGGCAGAATATGATCTGAAAATTATTTTGATTTTTTTTTCTCTTTGTCTTATTATTTTTCTCTACTGTCATCTTATCGTTACTATTGCTTTTCATTCCATTCTAGTAGTTTAGTTAACTTTAATATTAGGCAGGTCGTCGTGGAAAATAAGGATTCTGTATAAGCTACTGAACTACGACCCTTTTGCTGTATAGTGTTCATATTATAATTAGAACTTTCTTTATGTATGTACTGTCCATTTTCACCAATAAATCATTATTAATTGAAATGAAACTTATACAACTGCAAAATCATTACATATAAAATTGGTCACCTACGAGGGGACACAATTATATTAACACTACAATATGTTGCTACGAGCCTTTTAAAAATTATTATAACAAATACATGAATGAATGGATACTAAGTAATCCCGGAGACATTATATCATACAGCAGCTTTTCATTTAACATTAAAGGTTTCAAAACAACGGGCATAAGTCCCTTCAATTCACATGCCATAGATGATTCGGAATTTCTTTCTTCATGTGTAGCGGACCGAGAATATTCAGAACCTTCAAAGGAAAATTCAGAAACTTCATCAACCATTATTGGATATGAAATGTCACCTGATGCTTACCCCTCTACTTCAAAAGAGGATCAAAACAGCACAAAAAACAATATTTCTCCTAAGCAGATTCGTCCGTACCACAGAACATGTCCTTACCCAAAAGCGCGACCTCGAAAATTAAGTGGAAGAGGAAGAAAGCGAGGAAGATCTTTAGTACTGACAGATAGGCCCAACAAAGAAGCAATAGAGAAAAAACATTTGTGCAAAACAAAAAAAAAACAAAAAGTCAAAGTGAAGACTGTGAAAAGGCGATTGGTACAAAGTAGCTCTTCTGAAAGCCAGGCAGAAAATGAATTAGATGATAAAAGCAGTGAAGATATATCAGATATATGTGAAGAATTAAATGAAAGTACAGTAGAACCTCGATTATCCGTTCTAATGAGTACGAATGGGTTGCCGGAAAATTGAAAAACACGGAAAATCGAAAACTCTCAAAAAACATTCAATAACTAACCAGAAACATGAATACATATGTAATTCTGTTTGAATATATTATGTATTTAAAAAAAAACAAATTGCATACTATTGTACATACAATGCGTGAGTACATCGCGTGATACATTACATTTGTAGATTTTTGATGTGTATACGTACATACACACAAAAGTACATATTATTTCTTACCTTTTAAAAAAATCTGTTATTTGCGTTTGTCTTTTTTTACTATGCACTTTGAGACAAACGTAAGAACGTATTTTCCTCAAATTAAGGACATCAGTATAATCTGCATCATTTTCCTCGTCAAGATAACTTGATAGTCCATTTGCGCAAGTCAGTGCATTTTCGGCGGAAATAGTGTCTTCTTGTATGGAAATCTCGTCAACATCATCTGCTTCTTCGTCTGTATCCTCATTAATATTGGCATTATGTTGGGAAGTTGATGCAATTTCAGCTTCATCTAAAATCTGATAACCTGGTTCGTTCACATCAGAATTTAACCATTCTTCAATATTCTCTACTGTAACATTATCAAATTCTACCACGTTTCGTACGCCATTTAAAAGTTTCGTGGGTAAGACGACATCTTCAGATTCTAAATAATTTAATTTTTTAAGGTAGGCCAGAGTTTGAACCAGGATCTTTGTAAAGTTACATCTGGAATGTCATTCCAACTCTCCGCAGCCGCGAAAATTGCATCCTTAATAAGCCACTTTCTCCAAAACTCCTTCAAACTGCAGTCAGCTTCCAAAAGTAGTCGTAGCATTATTTTTCTAAAACGTAGCTTGCAAGCCTCTATTACCCCCTGATCCATTGGTTGTAACAAGGAGGTCACGTTTGGAGGAAGATACCGTACAAAAATTTGGCCATCCGCAGTTTGTAACAAATTTTCATCTGGATGTGATGGGGCGTTGTCCAATAAGAGCATTGCTCTTTGTGGCAATTTTTTAGATTTCAAGTAGCATTTAACCGAAAGAACAAACTCATCGAAAACCATTTTTTAAAAAATTTTTGATTCATCCATGCCTTGGCCTGGTTTTGATATTTAACAGGAAAATTTTTCCTGTCTGTTCCCTTGAATGATCTTGGGTTTTTTTATTTACCAATGCATAAAAGTGGTAACTTATGGGTCCCACTGGCATTAGAGCAAGGCATTAATGTTATCCTTTCCTTACTGGATTTATGGCCAGGAGCAGATCGTTCGCTCTACATCGCAAGCGTTTTAGACGGTAATGATTTCCAAAACAGTCCGGTCTCATCCGCGTTGTAAACTTGTTCAGCACTGAGTTCATGACATTTAATTAAATGGTTGAATTCAGCAAGATACAATTCTGCCGCGTTCTTGTCGGCACTTAATTTTTCAACCTGAATATTGAAATTTCACTATTCGCCTTTTACCACACAACCTAGTCAACATCCAATCAACACAGTCTCATCAATCAGTATTGCAGGATTAAATGTGCAGTTTCTTACTTGTGTAAACACATACACCGGGACTTCCCCGCCTCTCGGTTAACGCAGTCTCGCTTGCGTCTTCGAATGACGCGTGGAACATTGCATACCCGGATAATCGAGGTGAAACTGGAAGGGCGTGCACGGATAAGTGAAACCACTGCTTGCACGGATTATCGAGAAAACCGGATAATGGGATCTTCTGATCGTATACAAATTTTCTGTTTTCTTTTGTGTTCCTTGTTTTCGTTTATGATTTTCCAGCAGGTTTTATTTATGTTTATAGTGTTTTCGATTTGATTGTCATAATATTGCTTTTTTGTTTTAACTAACTGTTCCCTGTAAATCTTTTTCAGAATTTTGTAACGTTCGTTATAATATTCATTATCGATGTTGTGTTTCACTTCTGTCATTTCTTTTAGTAATGTTGACAGCTGTTTTAATTGTGGTGTCATCCAGGAGGGAGTGAGGGCTTTCTGTTTATTATTTTTTGTTATCGGGAAGGCTTTGTCGAAGTGGGCGGCGAAGATGTTTTCAAAATTATTATAAGCGTTATTTACGTTGTAATACTGTATATTCCAATTCTCGTGTTGTATGTATTCTATGAATTTACATTGATTTTTAGGTGTAAACCTTCTGTGGTATTTAACATCTACAGTTTTATTTGGATTATCCACTGGGATAGTTATAATTTGATGAGTATGTTCGGAAATACAGTTGAAAGCCACTTCTGCGTTCGTATCTAATGCATTAGTAAAAAATAAATCTATACAACTTTGTGATCTGTTTGTAAGTCTGGTGGGTTCACGTATGGTTTGTATTAAATCATATTCCTTGCATGTATTTACTAACGCTCTCTGTAGATTACTCTCCGTGAGCATGTTAACATTAAAATCACCACATATTATGGTTTTCTTATTTTTCTTACAAACATTTTGTAAATGGCGGTGCATTTGTTTTAAAAATGTATCTTCACTTGAAGGCGTTCTATAAATACATTAAACGGAGAAAAACCTATCGAGGTACTCAACATTTACGGTAACTACTTCAAAGATTTTATCGGTGCTTACCTTTTTGTAGCTTTTGTACCTTTTGTACCTCTTTGTAGGCATTCAATTCTTCTTTGACTAGTATGCAGACACCACCATGGGTATATTCAGTTCGGCAATAATAGTTGACTAGTTTATATCCCTCTATTGCTAGTGATTGTATCTCATTTTCGTTTAGCCAATGTTCGCTGATGCAAATTAGATCAGAATTGCAAGTTTTGGCAATCAGTTCTAATTCTAGTTGTTTCTTAGTTATACCTTGAATATTGATATGCATAATTATTAATTGTGGTTTTTGTTTCTTGTTATGGGTCAGTAATTGCTATGCATTGTTAGGATTTACTACTGTTTTACTTTGTTGAATGTTTCTAATACGGATGAAGCATGGGCACTCTTTATCCCAGACGTAATGCTCACTGTTTATTTTAAGATTCAATTTTGCTATCGCATCTTCACAGTTGATACATTTTTTTACAGTATTGTCACAGACATTGGATTTATGTTTTCTGGCACAGATTGCACATGTGTCTTCATTTTTGCAGTTAGTAGCAACATGACCATATCTTTGACACTTATAACATCTTGTTATTTGGAAGTCGTCTTCTATTCTATATCTTCCCCAACCAACAAATAACTTTTCTCTGGAAAGTAGCGTTTCTTGTGTTTTTTTGTCGCATTCTATAATCATGTTAAATTTGTTTCTGTAGGGTTTAGTTTTGTATATAATCTTCATATCTTCTGGACTACACATTGTTAGTTTATTTTGTTCAATTATTTTTTCTAAGAGTTCTTCATCGTTATCCGTATGTATTCCAAAAATCTTAACTCTTGGTCTTATTTTTCTCGGGTCTTCTACGTTGTATTTGTCACTTAATTTTGATTTTAGATTTTCTTTTACTGTATTTGCGGAATTGTAGCTGTCACACTGTAGGATAATTCCTCCACTTTTGGTTTTCTTGCCGAAATTGACTCCTATTTGTAGCGCTAATGGATCGATAGTATTTTTTATGTCATACTTAATATTACTTGTTGTGATATTCTTTTCTACGGGTTTTACAACAATTACATTCTCATTCTTGTCGGCAACTATGCTGCTGTATAATTTTTTATTGCTGTCTGATTTTTCTTCAAACCTATTTTTTTGTATGTTGGCTTTATTTTTTAGTTCTTTTATTTCTTCTGTAAGTTTTATATTTTGTGAGACAAGCTGGTCAACTAATTGACACATGTTGTCAAATTTCTCTTCTATCTTCGTTAGTTTTTCTATTACAATTTCGTATGTTTGTTTTGTTGTATTTTGGGTTTGAGTTTTCATTCTTTGGTTTGTGGTGCAACATTCAGTTTTGTTATCTTCTACTTTGTATCCTAATTTTTGTGCACAGCTTCTGTGTAAACTTGCATTGCATTTTGTGCATTTAACTGTGTTTGATTCGATTATAACATTATTCTTGCATTTTTTGCAGATTTTAATTTCTTTGTTTTCGTTGTCCATCCTTTAAAAACGCACTTATTTACTCTTTAAATAAAATCTTGTAGTTTGGCGAGCTCGTGCCGGGCCGAGGAACCGGCTAGCGTGTGTTAAATGAGCTGGTTTATCGCATGAAAAGTTTAAAAGTCTTTATGTTTAAACAATTACGTTATTTTATTAAATTTTCACTTAATAATGTTTCACAAACTTTGTCCTGATTTAGTTATTTCATACCGATAGAAATTAATCACGTTGGTTCATGTTTTTTCGTATTTATGAACTGAGAACTACGGAGCGAAAAATAAACCGACTTCGCACATTCGTAACTCAACTCGACTATATATTAAATTTAATTAACATTTTTCATTGTTTAAGTTTGTTTTGTTTTAGTTACATTATTTTCTGTGCATTTTTCAGAATAAATGTTTGTTTTTGATACGTAGTATAGTTTTTGTCTTTCTCTTAAGCTAGTCCCACTAAGTAACACGTTGTGGTACATTATCGTTAGTGGTACATTATAGGACACTGACTAGAAAAATTGCATTATACTTAAAATAAACCAATCTTCTAGAGGGTATTACCTAAAGTAATAATCTTTGACCTCACATTATTTTTTCTTTTATAAAAGTTTGCTGCTTGGAATTATTCCTCGCAGAAAAAATCCTGCCTACTATGTACCACTCTCCACTACGCGTATTTGTTTCATCCTAATGGTTTCCTTATCATGACTTAAATTATCGAAGTTATCCTGAAGTAATTCGCATAACGAATCCTCTTTGCTTTGTTGACTCAAGTCAATTTCGATACCTTCAAATTCATCATTCTTGGTCGTTTCTTTAGTTAATTCTAAGAACATTTCCAGGCCTTTGAATGTTCATTGTAGCCGGTAAAGATCTAAACAATCAGCATATCGACTCTTAATTACTACTGTTTTACATTCTAATGCGAATATTGCAATTTCAATTATTCATTCATAAGGTTTAACCTTTCGAGATGTATTCGGTACAATATTTGTGGAATAATCATTGTAATAGTTGGTACCTCCTTGTTTGTAACGCTTACACATACAAAAGAGTTGCAATTTCTTATAAATAATTTCTTATAAATAAGTAGGAATCATTTTTGTTTCGTTACATATGCGCATTGTAATACTGTGTGCCGTTATAAAATAAATAGTACTAGTTAGCATCAAAATGATGCCGCATTCAAGATGCTTCACGGAACGTGTTGCATAAATTCAATCTTATGGGTAACCATTTATAAGCTTTCACCAATTCTATTATGTTTCACGTAACAGGCCAGATGTGCTGCTACGGATTTACAAGTGCGGCATCAGTACAAAAAAAGAATTTTCAACTGGTTCGGCAATAAGTATACGGTAAAAGGAAGCAGAGCTTAATGATATTTATAGCTTCATTTGTTAGAATAAACATGTATTGCTTGCGTTTGTAAAACACTTCAGAACGACTTTATGTCTCTCTTATTCTCAGCTTTGAACCGCTTTGGATGTTGTCAGAAGAAACGAAAACTATTAAATAAATTAGCCCGAAATTATTGCATTGGAAAATATGTAGGTATGTAAAAAGTATTTAAGTGAAACTGCAACGATGATCGCGAGTAATAGTAACATTTCTTAACATTATATAAGTTAGAAAAAGTTATAATAATTTGATGTCCATTTTCATTTATTTAACAACGATTTTGTGATTTTGTGAAATTATTTTTCAGCGTCCTAATCGAGGCTCCAATTTAGAATCTTCTACTTCATCTTCAATTGCTAAACTTTTATGTGGTAATAATACTAATACAGCTTAGTATTACCCAAAAAGTATAAAACAGTTATTTACAAAATTGAAAGATCCAATTTTTCTAAACTTGAATGTTGATGTTGTGCACAAAATTAGTTGTGCTACATGTAACAAATACCTACGCGCAATTCTAGAATTAAAACCAAAAGAATCATACATGTTAGATAGAGAAATAATAATATATAAAAAGCGTAGAAGAGAAAATGTTGCTCCTTGTGTGCTGAAAAGGGAGTTTCTTTTTGATATTTTCGTTTAGGCATTCAATTATAATTATTATATTATAAATTATAAATTGATTTCTCTTTTTATTTGCAAATATTTATTTGTAATCAATGAATTACAATTTAATTTTTTGCTTAATTTTCTGAAGATAGTGAGGGTGAAAAACTACCTGTTTATGGTGAAGTCGATGGTGATGGTGTTTTTGTGGAAGCTGGCGAAGACACGTTCAGGAAATACAGTTGCGAGGAAATCATACTGCGCATCCAAAGTACCAAATCGTAATATAATATTCGAATTCGCAGAAATGTATATCTTATCCCCTGTCACCATGATTTCGGATATATCTCTTTTAAATATAATAATTATATCATTCATTGTAGAATATACCATTATTACTTGTGATAATGTGCTATAATGTACTTCGCAGACAGTTTCATCATCATTGATGATAACATCTAAGTTTTTAAAGATACTCGACATTTTTGACGACTTTACTCTTTTTAATCTAACCATATTGTACGAAATAAATTGGTATCATAATATTGTAAGACCTGAGATCTCAACTCGATCCGCTCTTGCAAATTTCTGCAAAGTTAAATGTGGAATCACATGTCCGTAATTTGGTAAATTTTTATTAATTCCATCTTAGAAAAATAATATTACGTCATCGTTTCATCAGGTAACTTTTGTCTAGCCAGCATTTTCCAGCATCATTTTTTCAAGACTTTCGCACATTTAACGTGGTCGGGAAAAGTTTTCAAAATTAAATTCTTCTTCCATCCATTCATTCATTCAGGTGTAATACCTGGGCGGAATGGAAGAGATGTCAAACTATAAGACCATGTTTTTGTCTTCCCTTCTAAATATACCTGCATGTGAAAAATTGTTGTGATATCATCCCAATTTTTGAGAAATGTTATTTGATCTACAATGTATCTTGTTAATCCATTTCACGGCAGACATATTTTCATCTTCCGGTGAGAATTTAGGTAAACAATCAATACGAATCGTTAGCGTAGAATTAATTATACCCGATTTGTGACTAGACGTCCGCTCAATAGCGTCCCCAGTCTTCTAAATCGGTCTTCGTATCTAACGGCATCAACTTCACTTAATTTGTTGTTTTCAACACTTCTTGTTGTAATATGCATGAATAATTAATGTTTAGGTTGGCACAACTGCATAGTGTAGCGTTGGTACACAGGGGACGCCAGCCCCAGTCAGTTGTAACTGTAGCGAAACTACCTGATCCAAGACAACTGTTTTGATGTTCGTTGTTAATAAAAACAAATGTAAAAAAATAATAAAAATATACGTTTTTGAACTGTCAAAGATAAATATTATTTGAGATTCATTATCCAAGAATTTATAATAAGCAAGCCTCTACAGTGGTGAACCCGACGTGATATGACGCTGACAACAACAGAAATTAACCGAGTTTCGGTAAAACTTTCGCCTTTCTGGAAAATAAATCCGGCAGTCTGGTTTCGTCAAATTGAATCCCAATTCATGATCTCTAACATCACCATAGACAGCACTAAGTATCACTGCGTGGTAGCCGAAATTGACAGCTATATTTTGGAAGAAGTTAGTGATATAATTTTGGAACCACCAAACGAAAATTTGTATGAGGCCCTGAAAAACCGACTTATTGACCGTTTCGCAGAATCTTGAAAAGTACGAATAAACAAATACTTCGAGGTTTAGAATTAGGTGAAAAACGTCCATCACAACTCTTACGCCAGATGAGGGAATTAGCGAAAAATAAAGTTACCGAATCACTGTTGAAAACACTTTGGCTGCAACGTTTACCTTCGAATATCCAGACAATTCTCATGGGCAGCGACGATAAACTAGATAAATTGGCGACTGTGGCAGATAAAATGGTGGAAACTAGCAGTCAATTAACAATTGCAAACTTTAGTCAAACTAGCATTACGAGGACAGAGGAAAACACTGCGCAAGAAATTGCCCAATTAAAGATAAAAATAAAAGAACTATCCTCAGAACTCGGACGTGTGACTCGAAATTCTTTCCAACATAATAATTTTCGCGACAGACAATTTCGCAATCAACAAAAACCATCCACATTCAAAGGTAAAAAACAACTGTGTTGGTATCATGAACGTTTTGGCAGCGAAGCCCATCGTTGCACTCAGCCTTGTAATTTTTCTCAACATAATTTAAACTAAGGAAGCTTCCCGTTGCGACGGCGAACGGAGCGAATTTGAATACTTGCCATCTGTTTGTGTACGATCAATCAAGAATTAAATTTTTGGTGGATACTGGGGCTGAAGTTTCAATAATTCCTGCAAAAATATGTAAAAATTTGGTGAAATTCACCTCAACTTTACGCAGTAAACGGTACGAGAATCAAGACTTTTAATAAATGGTTACAATTGGATCTCGGATTACGAAAATGTTTCAAGTGGAACTTCATAGTAAAAGATTTGGATAAACCTATTATTGGTGCTGATTTTTTGAAGAACTTTAATTTAGTAGTAGATATGAATAACAAGTGCCTTCGAGATAACATAACGCAATTGTCTGTATCAGGTATGATAACTTCAGGGGTTTCTCCTATACTAAATCTTTCTTGTATTACTGGAAATGTTCTATTTCATCAACTAATTGCCAAATACATCGACATAACAAAACCAGCACAAAACGTGACACACGTTAGCCACTCAGTTACACACCATATAATCACAACAGGTTCCCATTGCAGGTAAAGTTCGAAGATTATCACACGATAAGTTACAAGCACCAAAGAAAGAGTTTCAATTAATGATAGAACAAGGTATCTGTAGACCGTCGAAAAGCAGTTGGTCCAACCATGGATTATTATGGTTATCATGGATTATTATGGTTAAAAAAGACAACGGAGAGTGGCGACCTTGTGGTGATTACCGTAAACTAAATAGTATGACAGTTCCTGACAGATACCCTGTTCCCTTTTTACATGATTTTTCACACATTCTTGCTAACAAAAAAATTTTCACTTTCATAGATTTAAGGAAAGCTTACTATCAAATTCCCGTAGAAAAAGCAATATACCTAAAACAGCCGTTATAACACCCTTACCATAAATACCTCGAAATGCGTGTTCGGAAAATCCCAGCCAAAATTCTTAGGTCATTTAATATCAGAAAAAGGTATAGTACCTTTACAGATAAAGTAGAAGCAATTTTGAAACAACTAGAACCCGAAACGATTAAACAATTACAACAATTCTTAGGAATGATTAATTTTTATAGATCCTTTATACCTAAAGCAGCAGAAATTCAAGAACCATTGTACGAACTCCTCAGAAAACACAATAAAAATAAAAAAAATTATTGTTTGGAACAACGACTTTAAACAAGCCTTTATGAAAGCCAAAGAAATTTTGGCCAACGCAACTATGCTGGCATTATTTTATTAATTAAAGCTAGTTCTTGTCCGATGAAAATTGTATCACAAACTCTTTCAAACGGACACTAAATGGCGCATAAATACTTTACGTTTCGCTATCGTTTGACAGCTTCTTCGGAAGTGAAAAAATATAAACAAGGTTTATATTTAACGTAAAGTGTTTGTTCGCCATTTAGTGTCCGTTTAAAAGAGTTTGTGATATTATTATTATTATACCCACGTACAAACGCTAAGTTGATTTCGATGGTTGATGCTTCTAATACGTCAGTTGGAGCTGTAATTCAACAATATACAAACAAACACTGGGAACCATTAGATTTTTTCTCACGAACATTATTGTACTTATGACAGAGAATTACTTGCAGCATCTTCAGCAATAAAGATTTTAAATTTTTTTTAGAAACATGTCGATTCACTTTATATACTGATCATACACCACTTACATATTCACTTCACCAAAATTTAGAAAAAGCCACACCAAGACAATTTAGACAACTTGATTATACAGGTGTCCCAACAGTGTGTTCTCGGGTCATATCTCTATAACTACTCAAGATACAAAAAAAATTTCAACACAGTTTCTTTTTAATTTAAGAGGTCCACAAAACAAAACAAAACAAAATTATTTTCATTTATACAGAGTGAATCAAAACAATGGAGCCGGACACAACTTTTTTATTTCAAATGGCATGCCCTATACATGAAACCAGACTTGGATTGCCCATAAAATTCTACACATTTTCTGTATACCATTGCCTATACCTAAACATAACCGTTCTTGAGATATTTAACATTTTGTCTAAAAACTGCCATTTGCACCCACTAATTTATTTATTCATATGTGATTTATTTTTAACTCTAAGAAAAATATTTTTGGTATAGATGTAGTTGCTACATAAGCTACATAAGCCATTATTAAATTTACTTTTGCTACAGGGTGGCCATGGTAATAAACAAAATATCAGAAATTTCAAAACGACAAAACTCAATTTTCTTAAATAGCATGCCCTATATTTTTCTATCCTAAATTCTTCGTCTAATAAAGTACTTTCATTTTTGTTAAGTATGTCTTATAGGCGCCATGCACATCTCTGCGTTCAGCGCCGCCTGGCGTGGTGATTTGTGAATTAGTGATATGAAAATATTTCTCGAGACTCATTGCATGGGAATAATATCACTCTTATGACAATTTACGATTGTAGTGCATAATACTTGAGCTTCCTGGTATTGAAATACATTACAATATTCAAGTTCAAATGTATACTAATAATTTTAAATAACTCGTATTTTCATACCATTAATGCAGAATATGGTCATTGGCTGGCTTCGCATGTGCATGGTCCCTATACCTATCTGCGATATTTTTTGAGATTTTCAGATCTATTTGAATTATTTCTTTTAAAACGAGTTATTGTCTAAGGTGGCCGTAGAAAACGGCAAACTATAAACCGGGTGACATTAATAATTACTTTTCAAAGTGTTAGGCTGTTGGAAACTTTTAGTTTTGAACTTCTTAAGACATGAATTTTTAGATTTATTGAATTATTTCTTTGTTAAATGGTTGCAGAGCCAAGTTGGTTGGGTCCGTTGGGCGTCAACGGATTTGACGCTTGGTCGAGCAACTTCAGGTGTGTGTTATAATCGCCTGCTGCTACATATGGGTCCTATGTGAGAGATGGAACACTTATGTGTTGCATTGTGTTCAGAATTCATATCGGCCCCTTCAATCTAGGTTTTCTGCGTTTCCCCAGTTTGTAAGGCGAATGGCAAGGGAAAGCACCTAGTAGGTTGGTCGCAGCCACAGCGGGCAATATTATAATAACTGGCTTAACACGTACCTGACAAGCTCATAGAGAGATAGATTTTGTTTATCATGACCACCCTGCAGCGATAAAAACACATTTAATAATGGCTTATAATAAACTTATGTACCGACTACATCTGTACCAAAAATCTTTTTCTCAGAGTTAAAGATACATAAAATATGAATAAATAAAATAGTAGCTGCAAACGTCAGTTTTTAGACAAAATGTTAAATATCTCAAGAACGGTTAGATTTAGATATAGGCAATGGTATACAGAAAATGTGTAGAATTTTATGGGCAATCCAAATTTGGTTTCATATATAGGATGTGCCATTTGAAATAAAGAAGTTGTGTCCGGCACCACTGTTTTGATTCACTCTGTATAGATGAAAATAATTTTACTTAGTAGACCTTTAAAATTAAAAACGAAATTTTGTTGAAATTTTTTCTGTATCTTCAGCAGTTATCGAGATATTGCTCGAGAACACACTGTTGGGACATCCTGTATATTCCAATTCACAACTGACATTAGACACATAACAGGAGCACACAATTTTATAGCCGACAATTTTTCAAGTATAGAAACCATAGATTTTCCATCAACTCTCGACCTTAAAGCATTAGCGCAAGATCAAGTCAACGACGCAGAATTAAGAAACCTATTAAAAAACAAATCATCTTTATCATTAAAGAAAATAAAGTTTCCTGATACAGAAATAACATTATATTGCGATTTCTCCACTAAACATATTCGACCAAACATAACACCAAAATTTCGACAAAAAGTTTTTCAAAATTATCACAATCTTAATCAGCCTAGCATAAGGAAAACTGTAAGATATATTCGCACACGATTTATTTGGCCATCGATATCTAAAGACGTACGCCAGTGGGCCAGATATTGTTTAGCTTGCCAAAAAAATAAAATAAGCAGACATGTAGTCAACCCGTTACGTGAAATTCCTATGCCAAATGATAGATTCGCTCATGTCAATATAGATATTATAGGACCATTACAACCATCATTAGGATTCACTTATTGTATCACATGCGTTGATCGTTTCACGCCATGGCCAGAAGCATTTCCAGTTTCACATATTCAGGCAGAAACGGTAGCAACAAAATTTTACAATGGATGGGTTACACGTTTCGGCATTCCAGAAAAAATTACTACAGACCAAGGTCCACAATTTGAGGCAACACTTTTTAATAACTTAACCAGATTACTGGGAATAGAAAGAGTAAGAACAACAAGTTACCACCCACAATCCAATGGTTTAGTAGAACGCTGGCATTGCACTCTCAAAGCTGCAATTAGATGTCACGAAAATAAAGGCTGGGCAGAGGTATTACCCACAATATTATTAGGTTTTCACTCAGTTCTACGCAAAGATTTAAACACCATATCAGCAGAATTGGTCTACGGGATACCCATTAAATTACCTGGCAAAATACTTTTTAAACCACGAGAGTCTGAACGATTATCAGATCATATACTACTTCATCGTTTGCGCTCTCACATGAACAACCCCAGACCAAGACCCACAAGCACACATGGAAATAAAACAACATTTGTCTTTCAAAATTTACATACATGTAAATCTGTATTTATAAAACAAATCCCAGACAAAATACATTTAAAATCTCCTTATGACGGTCCTTTCGAAGTGATTAGTCGAACACGTAAATTGTTTACCATTAACATACGAGGAAAACACAAAGTCATCTCGATTGATAGACTCAATCCAGCGTTTGTATTAGCAGATGAAAAACAACAGACAAAAATTCCGAATGAAACAAAAATACAAAACAAAACACAAGCATCTCAAAGCAATCAAATGATAAACGAAAAAACAATATTTTCTAAATTCGCTAGAAAAATAAAATTACCAGTCAAATTTCAAGAATCGTTGTCACTTGGGGGGGACCACTGTAGCGGAACTACCTGTTCGTTGTTAATAAAAACAAATGTAAAAAAATAAAAATATACGTTTTTGAACTGTCAAAGATAAATATTATTTGAGATTCATTATTCAAGAATTTATAATAAGCAAGCCTCTACAAATCGTTGTAGAACCACGCTCGTGGAGCCATGTTAAAAAGAAAATAAAGTTTTATCTAGAAATACTTAATATCATTTACCTACGACCACTACTGTAAACGACGAATTACGTATAACATATAAATTAAGTAAGCAGGTGGTTACAAACGTCGTGCGTAAAGTAAGAAAAACGCACAGCGAGGCATTTGCATCTACTTTACGCACGCTTGTAGTTAGATCTACGTAGCTACATCACATTAGACTGACAGTCGTCGAAATTGCAAGTGTCATTGCTGATTGTTTTCAACTTGAATAATAAGGTAATTTTTGTGGTCGTAGATAAAGTATAGTACAAAACTCGAGTTGTAAAGCATTTACGCACTTGTGGAATTACTTGCATTCGCCGCTGCACGGCTCATGCGCAACTTTTCCACCGTGCGTAATTTGCTATTTACAACTCTCGATATGTAATATACTATTACATGGCGCAATCTAATTTCTAAAAATAAATACAATGGGTGATAATAGAGGTATTTCGCCGATGACACACGGGAAATGTGGTTGAAAATTGGAGAATGTCTAAAGCACGTTTCAGAAATTGCTTAGTCGCTTCAGAAGTTTTCAAGAAAAACCAAGAAACACAATGTGCTCAACTCCATTATCTATGTGACGAGGGGTTAAAAATTTATGCAACATTTAAATTAGAAGAAGACAGAAAGAAATTGGATGTCCTGCTAGCAAAATTTGAATCATATTTCGAAGGTAAAGAGAATTTGGCATACGAAAGGTACAAATTCTTCAGTTGCAGACAAGAACCTGGACAGTCCACAAAAAATTTCACCACCAAGTTGAAACAACAAGCTGATAAATGCAATTTAGAACAACTACAAGATAGTCTAATAGTAACGATGATCATCTGTGGAATCAGAAATAATGTAATAAGAGAGAGATTATTGGAAGAGGAGAATGTGACGTTAGATCGTGCAGAAGAATTGTGTAAGATAATCGAGTCGGCAAAATTAAAAAATGAAGCGATGGGTACAACAGAAATAGAAGAAACAGAAGTGGACGCAGTTAACAGTAAGAAACAAAATAAATTTAAAGTATGTAATAAGAAACTGCAACAGATGTGGAAAGAAACACAGCATAAATAAATGCCCTGCGTATGGGAAATCTTGCAATTTCTGCAAGATCAACAACCACCTTGAAACCCAAGAAGAAAAACCAAAAGAAGGAAATTCGTGAAGTGACAGAAGAAAGGGAGATAACACAAACGACAATGTTTTGTTCATAGGTAACATTCAACAGGTGAGTGATGCCACTCAAAAGAGATAGTTTATACAATTAGAAATAAATACGAACCCTGACAACTTTATGTTCGTTTTTATTTAATTTAAGTTTTTATTTAATTTTTTTTGCCAAATAAACCATAGTATAAGTGATTTGATTATTGTAAATGGACATATCTGCATCTTTCTCCTTAAAAAAATAGATTATAGCTATTATTAATTGAAAAGCATGAATACTTAACAAACTATATAATTTTTCTTATAAATTACCATTATTTAGGAAACATATTTGACAACTTAAAGTTCGGACAAGTCTAAAATAATTGTTGTGGATACTAATTATTACGCTTTTTTAATTTTTACCAATCAAGTCATGATCTCTGTACTTTTAATTGTATTACTGTAATTTTTTAAACACATCAGACGGGCTACTTTACGTAACATTACAGCACAATGGAACGAAGTTTGCAAAATAAACGTTTCAAGAGAATGTTGCCGAAAGTGGATTCATAAATCTGGACTACATTTTTATAAAGTATATGACTTTCCTGTCTCATGCAATTAGATTCCTATTTTTATATTTTAGGTTAAGGAGAAACCTCTGTTGACTGAGCGGCAAAAAAGAAACAGATTGATTTGGGCTAAATCAAAATTATCGTGGACAGCTCAAGATTGGACTAAAGTTGTCTTCAGTGACGAATCCAAGTTCGATGTCTGCGTAGGCGACCACAGAAAACGAGTGATTCGTAATAAAAACGAAGCTTTTCATAAAGATTGTCTAATGCCTGGTTTATACAGTCACTAACAACTGAACGTTAATAATTAACAACTAAGGAATTAACGGATAGTACTGACATGAAACGGTTTATACAACTTCACTAACAGTTAAGAATTCGTTTATTTCAATTGGTTTATAGTTAATGGTAAATTCTTAAATTTAGTTGTTAATGACTGTATAAACTAGGCATTAAACGGACAGTAAAATTTCCTCATAGTGTATGTCAGGAAATTGAGTTGGTAATTTGAAATTTATTAATGGGATAATCAACGCTCAGAAATACCAAGAAATACTTCACGATAATTTATTGCCCTCTGTGGAAAAATTACATCCAAATAAGGATTTCATTTTTCAACAGGATGGAGCTTCCTCTCATACCGCTAAGTCAACAAAGATTTGGCTTGCAAATAACGATATGAAAGTTTTGTCATGGCCAGCGAATAGTCCAGACTTAAATATAATTGAAAGTTTATGGCATGTTATGAAAAAAAAAATTACGAAATAACCCACAAAGAACTGTTGAAGAACTAATTTTACTGCAGAATTTTGCTTGAAACTTGTTGACACAGAATCAGAGCAGTTATTAAAGCGAAAGGGGATGTAACACCTTACTGATTATTTTTAAATTAGTTCTTTAAATTACTGTTCGAACTTTAAGTTGTCAACGTATCCTGACTTAAGTAGTTAGTTATATTTCCTTTTTTTTACTTACAAATTAATTTTTGTTTTAATTTTAATAATTTGTGTTAAAAATAGTTAATATAGGTAAGTTGGATTACTGTTGTACTGTGTACGCAATTACGTTTAATAGAATAGTACACGTTTGACAATTTTTTGTCAGGGCTCGTAGCAATAAAGTTTTAAAATTGATACAGGGGCAATCGCAAATGTTCTTCCACTTAAAACTTGCAGAGCTAGGTCTTAAAACAAGTACAATTACAAAAACTGACACAAAGCTACATTCCTATACAGGAGATAATTTAAATGCATCAGAGGATTTTTATCAAATCCCACTAGATAAAGCAAGCTCTGATTTATGTACCTTTGGAACTCCTTTTGGGCGCTGCAAATTCCCAAGAATGTATGGGATAAAATCAGCACCAGAAGTATTTCAAACAAAATAAAAAAAAATTAATGTCGAGGGTACTGATACCTACTGATACTTTAGCGTGGGGAGCAGATCAGAAACAACATGATATAAGACTTAGGAATGTTCTAGAACTTGCAAAAGCAAATAATGTGCGATTTAATTTAAGTAAGTGTAAGGCCAGGTCAAAAGCAAATTACCTACATGGGTCATGTAATACCAGGTCAAGGCTTAAGCCCAGATAATTCATAAATAAAGGCAATCTCTGAGCTACCTCGACTGATCTAAACAAGATGTTCAAAGAATATTAGATAGGTATGTTGACATACTGCTGTGGAATTTTCCAGCTCCGATAATCAAATTCCTTTTTATGTTTCGCACGGCTAGCGTTTAACCGAAGCAACTCAACACAATTATTTCTTTTAATTGAGAGTGTGATTGTGCAAATTAATTGAACAAATCTAAATTGAGCAGAGTGGGTTTTACTACTCTATCTAGATTCACCTAATATTTTGATTTCCTTTTCTTTTTTTTTAATTTTTTCTTTTAAGATAAATTTTTAAATTGTAAATAAATAAAAGTCTTATCATATCGTTTTTAAATACCGTGCAGTGTATAACGCTAATATAAAAGGGAATGAAGTGAAAGAACATTCATGGTAAAATCTTGTATGTTTAATTTGTTGATATCTTAAATTAATATTACAAAAATTTTACTCCTTAGGTATCAATGCAAATTTGCTGCCAGACGAAATCTTAAACCAGCTTAAAGTAAGCTTTGTGCCTTCAATTCCGTCCAACAGAAAATCAGGTTTGAAAAAAAAAACATATTCTATTAAGTAAATAATAAATAAATAATTTACCTTAATTTTTTTTTTCTTTTTTAGATCCACACAGCTTATTAAAGAAGAGTTAAAACTCACTACATAAAAAAAATATCTTCGAGAGAAAATTACAAATATATTTTCAAATAAATAATAAATTCAAACAACCGCACGTCCTTCTTCAACCAACGTGCACCATTTTTCTCCACGCTTCCCCTTCCTTTTCTCTGACGTCCCAGACAACACAGAGCGTCACATCCGATTATTCGAAAAGTGTAATAATAAACTAAAAAAAAATATAACAGAAAACTTAATGAACAGGTAAAAGAAATTAACTAATATTAGGAAAATATCATAATAAATTCAAATTTGGTAATTTCAGATAACCCAACCGAATGGCGTCCTCCTTATTCTTCCGAATCTGCTTGCCACCGCGTGTACGGATTCGTACCTTCCTTTTACTTCCATTTGGACGATAAAGGAATTCTCTTGGAAAATTCAAAATTGCTTCCTCGAAGGTGTGACAAGAAAATGTTAAACGAGGGTTATGGTCTTCCAAATCATCCAACTCCTTCAACTTCCGCTCGATCCAGAACTCGGTCACGGGACAATGGAGGGACAAACATTCATCATTTAAGCTCATGCTTATTTTATAAATAAAAAAAATATATTAGAAACATAAAATAAATTATTGAACTCCTTCTAGAGGATTTTTGTTTATAAAAATAAAACAAACCTGAAAATAGTAAATTACATGATAATACGTAAGTAAATTCATTAAAAACTTTTCCATCCTAACAGAGTCATTACGTGTGCTCTTAAAAAAGGATGTAGAAGTTTTCTGGGGAAACGAACAAGAGCGTACCTTTGAAATTCTTAAAAAATCATTAATTCAGAATCCAGTCTTGCAGTATTACAGTGGTAATAGTGATACCACAATTTCAGTCGACAGCTCACAATCAGGCATGGGAGCTTGTCTCACACAAAACAAACTTCCATGTGCGTATGCATATAAAGCATTGACAGAGACACAAATAAGGTAGGCACAAATCAAAAAAGAGCTGCTAGAGATTGTGTTTGGTTTAAGTAGGTTTCACCAGTACATATACAATGTAAGTAATTGTAGAGACAGATCATTTAGTCACATAGGGCCGGTATTTCAGTCATAGTTTAACTTTAAACTTCACTATTCCCATAGGAACAATTGTTTAAATAATTGTTACTATGGTAATAAACTGAAGATTAAAGTTAAACTCTAAGGCCTGGTAATATAAATGCAAGTTAAGTTTAATTCCCAGTTTATTGCAATAACAATTGTGTTCACAATTGTTACCATGGGAATAAACCGATAGTTAAAGCTAACTTTCCTTTATAATACTGGGCCTAAGAGCCGATATATCAATCACAAGTTAACTTTAACTATTGTATTCCCATAGTAGCAATTATGAAAACAATTATTCCTATGGCAATAAACTGAAGGTTAAAGTTAACTTGTGATTGATATATCGGCCCTAAGGCTTAGTTGCACCAACGTCGTTGTTAACTAATCCTAGATTGAACATAGGACTTTATTAGCTTAAATCGATTAACTTTAATCGATGTCGGTGCAACTCAGCCTAAGGCTGGGTTTCTCAGTCCTTGTTTAACTTTAAACTCCTGTTTATTCCCATGGTAGCAATTATAAAAACAATTGTTCCTATGGAAATAAACAGGAGTTTAAAGTTAAACTAGGACTGAGAAACCCAACCTTACTGAAATACCGGGCCATAATGTCATCTCCCACACATACACAATCGAATGGCATCGCAGAACGCAATGTGCAAACACCAAAAAAAGATGTTCAAGAAAGTGTTAGAAGATAAAAGAGATATCTATTTGGCATTGCTTTTATATCTTAATATGCCTGTTGATGGAATCCATTCACCTGTTGAAATTCTCATGTTTCGTAAACTTACGACAACAATATCACAGCATAGTAATAGTTTGCAACCAAAAATTGTTAATCATGAAAAATTTAAAAACTTCCTTAAGGAAAGACAAAACTTAAATCAAAAGTTTTATAATAAAAAAGGGGTCAAAACTTTACAACCACTTCAAGTTGGAACAAAAATCTTTACAATTAAAACCGAAAGTAGATTGGTTGTCAGGAATGATAATAAAACAACTTAGGAATAGAACTTATGAAATTAAAATGAAGAATGGTTCAATTGTTATCAGAAACAGAAAGTTCATAAAACCTAGTGAACAAATAAAATTGCAAACACAAGCGAATCATTCTTCAAAAATAACTAACCCTAAGATTTTTCAGAGGGAAAAAGAAAATGTAAAATGTTATTTAGAATTAAGTAATGAATCAAGTCAAGATCAAAAAGAGTTAAGTAGTGAATCAAGTCAAGATAAAGAGGAGGAGTTATTCTTAGCAAGTTGGAAAATAACGTCGTCAGGACGTATCAGTAAAACTGATAGACTTGAGTTATAAAAAGGGAGATGTAATATGCATGAATAACACAGTGCGACAAGAAAATTCGGCATTCGGATTTCTCAACAGAAGTTTGGGATGAAACAAAAGTATATCTAATGGGATTCTTAGGGATTTTAAGGGTTTTATCGCGATCAAAAGTTTAGAAAATAGAGCATTTTTAAGCAAAAATTTTCAACAGAAAAGTCGCCTGAAATACATAATTCAATTTTTTTTTCTAGGATGTTGAAATTTGGTATATCTCCCTAATTTGAAATGAGAATCATTTTATCTTACTAAATTTTTCTCCTAAATTTAAAAGAAAGACCACTTTACCTACACAGATTTTGCTTCTTCTTCTGTTAATTCCGCCACCTTGAAGACTTTCGGCGTCAAATTTAGCACAAATTCATTTCACGCTAAGCAGGTCTGAACTGCAGAACATGAAATCTTAATTCAAAAATTTTTGGTCCATTATACGTATTGTGAACTCAATCCGGGGACATCAATCATCCATGGTGTTTTCGAATTCTAGCAATTATTCATCGTCGTCTCTCTCGTAAATTTTTGTTGCCCATCAAATGTCAGCCAACAAGGCATCTAACTTTTTACCACATTAACGGACTTCCATAGGCATGGTTACCAGGTAAAACCTTTCACCATGTTCATCCAAATCCTAGAACTCGAAAACACCACGGATGATCCAGCCTTTCAGTGAAGTGATGACAGCATAGACATCTTTCTAAATGATAAAGACCTCCAAATTGAACCATCGATATCAGTCCAATCCCAACAATTACAATACCCTTGAAATCTTGATTGAATCTGATTTGAATTTTTTGCCAAAAAATGAAGTGTATCGTCTTTTTTCATACTTTTTTAAAAATAAATCTACCTATTAAATTTATTTTAATTTTTTTCCGAAATGAGGGAGGGATGGACAGAAAACGGAATAAAATATAACCTAGATAAAAGAAAAACACGGATTACGAACCGACTTACGCACAACGTGACTCTAAAAACATACCTGCTGTAATTTTGACGGACAAGCTTGGAAAGGCCTAGAAGAAACCCTGGACTCGCAGCAAACAATTAACATCCGGACATTATATCCGTTTACTGTTTCACTCTAAAACAAACACCGTTTAATGAGAATTTATCCAGAAGCGAGAATAACTGTCCATACTGTCTGTTCGCAAGATTGACGGAATTTCAATCGGGTCGGTGTACGACGCGGGTGGGGGAGAGGTCCAAATTATTTGAATTGTCACCTGTGATTGTCACTATCAGTCATGGCAACCGTAAATGATGTTCTAAAAGCTAAGATAATTGCTTGCTTAGGAGAGGGTGTCGCAGTTAGACAAACTGCTCAAAATGTTGGTGTTAATAAAAATACAATTGTTTCCATAAAGAAACGATGGGAAGAACAAGCAAACTTCACTATTTGATTAACCACTTGCGATAAAATCCTTTTACTATGGCCCGAAAAGCTGTAAATGACACACATTTTCTACGGTCTATAACGACAGCAAGTCTCAGAATTCGTGAATCTGAATTGCACAACAGAGTGGCTGCTAGAAAGATTCTATTGACTGAGGTTGGGAAGCAAATTCGCTTACTTAAATTATATCTATCGTGATTTATAGTACTGGGAACATACGATTTCTAGCGACGAAAAAACTTTTCAATCTACAAGCAATGGACCTATTAAGGTTTATCGTCCTATTAACACAAAGCTTGAAGAAAAGTATTTAAAAAGTTGTAATAAGTCTGGACGATTCTCTCTTAACGTATGGGCGTGGATTAGTTTTCGGGCTATGGGTGTCTGCCATAGAATCATTGGAAAACTTAGGGCGGGTTTACAGAAAGCAAATCAAATATTTAATTTCGAATTAAACTAATCACGATTAAGTTGACATAAGAATTACATTGCGAACTGTCAAATTAACAACGTCATTAAAATTTGATTGCAATTAAATTTTCTGTAAACTGGCCCTTAATGTTGCAAATTATCTAAATATTTTAGAAAGCACCATATTTGCTACGATAAGTCAACTATACCCCGAAAATGATTTCAATTTCCAACATGACAACTGTCCCGGCCACACCGCACATAATCCGGCTGCGTGGTTTAACAATCAAAATCTGGAAGTATTGCCATGGCCTGCACATAGTCCGGATTTAAACCCCATAGAGAACATTTGGGACTATATGACCAAGAAACTTTATAAAAAAAAATTCCCGCCACTCGTAATTGCGGCGAACTTTGGAACAAAATTGAAGCCATGTGGAAGGGAATGAAGCAGGACGAAAATTTTATCAGACCCTTCATACTTGCTCGTCGCTTACAGTCAGTAATAGATAAGAATGGAGGAAGTCAAAATTCATTCTTGTTATTAAGGTTTATTTACGGTTTATTGACAATAAAATTTTGACACGACAAAAATATGAATTACTGACTTGACAATAATGTTAGATTCAATATAATAAAATAATGGAAATGTATGGCTACTGGATTTAAGAGTTATCCTAGACTTTTATGATATCGATAGTACAGTAGCGGACAATCAGCGGGCAATCGGACAATCAGCGGGCACGTCATTTGTATAATTGTAAACTTGACTTTAATATTTTTGACGTTTAATACATAACACAAAATGCAAAGGGCGATCTCGGTTACGCTGGCTGTGCATACAAACGTCTTGCAGCCAACGCATTTTGACCGCATTCGCCGTAAATTAAAATCATGTCCACAATAACACTATTGGAAAATTCGGCCATGTTTTCAACACTGCTATTTGCGACGACGTGCAGACGCGAGACGAGAACTGACTGACCCACTTTAACAGCCGATGCTGACACACATACGTCTCCGATTACTAACTACGTAATAAAATTAAACCAGGAACTATCAAACTGCTTCATCGTTTGCCGAAAACATTTATTATCTCTAATATTTATTAATCAATTGTTATACAAAAACTGCTTCATTCTATCACTTTTAATGTCAATTTTCACGGGTTTCATTTTTTGCATGAACTTAAAAAGTAGCCTGTATATTGTGAATAAATTCGTGTAAATTTTTTTTTTTTTGTAGTTATCAAGTGCACAAGAACTTTATAATGGATTCAACAAGGCTGATAAACATTGGTTTACTGCAAGTTTCCTGGAGTACATAGAAATACAAAGCGAGTATTTGTTTACGAGGTATTCCTGTATTCGAAGGCAGGTTAGTCGAACCTAAAGCACTCTCACAAGTTGCTATTGCTGACCAGAGTGACATAAAAATGCATTAGACATATTTCTTAAGCCTGACAGCAATGTTCTAATTGTTTTAATAACAAATTTGTCAGAAGAAACTTTACAAAAGATAATACGTCTTACTAAGTCTCGGGAAGTATGGACAGAGCTTAATAAATTATTTGACGGAGTACCTATCTGAAGGTAAAGTTTATGAACTTTGTTTGCAATTTTTTGGTTTCAAGAAACATCCTGGTGATAATACTGCTACTCACATGTCTAAATTGAATAATTTATGGAACGATTTAAAACAGGAGATGGGTAAAGATGCTAGGAATAATACAGAATTGCCTGATTTATTTTTAATATGCAAAATATTAGGTAAATTACCAGAGGAATATTTTTCTTTTAAATCTAGTTGGATGCTAATTCTAAAAATGACAAAACTGTTGATAATTTAACAAATCAACTGTGCGCTTATGACAAAGCTTTATCGAATAAAGGAATTGAATCTGATTCTTCAAAACAAAATTCAATTAATTGAAGTCGAAAAAAAATAATTATTTGTAATTATTGCGAAAAGCTTAACCATGTGATCAAGAAGTGTCGAAAATGGATAGCAGATAGGAAGCCACCGAAATCAAATAATAAATCAGAGGATGCCGGTTCTTTCAATAAAAATTTTACAAATATGACTCTTCTTGCTGTGATGTTCTCTGATTGAGACAGTGGCAGTTGGTTTGTGGACAATTGTGCAACGAGTCATGTTACAAATAATAATAACTTTTTCAAGACTCTTGAGCCTTTTTCAAGTGCTTGTACTGTTACTACAGTTAATGGAGATATTGTCGAGGCTATTGGCAAGAGCACAATAGATATTGAAGCAGCAGTAAATGGCAAATGGCACAGGTTTACTTTAGGAAACGTATGATACATACATAAGATTCAAAAGAATCTATTTTCTGTTCTTACAGCACAAGATAAAATTTATATCAGCAGTAGAAATTTTCAATTTTAAAATTGGTCGAGATATCAAATTAGTAGGTATGCCTGCCCATTTTGGAAGCTTATTCAAATTAGCTCTGAGATGTGTTAAACCTCATTCTCCTGCTGGGATAAATGTAATTAGTTCAGAAAATTTACTTTAATTATATCATGAGAGATTCGGACATCAAAACAAACGACATGTGAAGACGATGATATTGAAGGAATTGAATATTAATTTGGAAATAGGTAATAAACTGTCATGTAATAATAATAATAATATTTTATTTATCCACAAGACCTTACAAAGATATAGGATACGTCGAGATAGAAGATATATATGGACAATTGATTATTACATAAAGATTATTTATACGTTGTCTGACAGATATTCGTTTATCGAGTAGTAAGCTTTTGATAACAACACTTTCCTTAATTTACTCTTAAACAGTCTTATGTTAATGTTTTTAAAACTAACTGGTAGCTTATTGTATAATATATGATGTCTTGATACTTGGGGCTGGTTTTGAAAATAGCTAAATTATGCTGAGGAATCTCGAGTAGACCCTGATATCTAATATTAGAAGTATGATTAAAACCCAAAGGTTTAAAGTCAATAATATGAGTAACTACGTAAACCAAAGTTTCATAGATACAAAGGCAAAGAATGAGAATTTGAAGTTCTTTAATAGTATATTACATAACGAGAGTTGTAAATAGCAAATTACGCACGGTGGAAAAGATGCGCATGAGCCGCGCAGCGGCGAATTCAAGTAATTCCACAAGTGCGTAATTGCTTTACAACTCGAGTTTTGTACTTACTTTACGCACGACGTTTGTAAACACCGGCTTACTTAGTTTATGTTGTAACGTGCGTTCAATAAAAAAAACGGTCAAGTAGGCTGTAATTTTTGTAAAAAGTTTAATAAATTAGTAATAAACATTTATTTTTGCAATGTCTCTTTTGAGTTGAAGTGATGTTGTTAAAAGAAGACTAAAAAATAAACGTTTATTACTAATTTACAAAATACTTTACAAAAAGTAAAGCGTGTTATAGCCTAGGTATGCTTTCTTCTATTACTCTGCTTTATTATTTGTCTTGAAGAATGAATCACTGCAATGAAATTTTGCGAGAATTTGACTGCTTATAAAAAATTGTGCGAAAAGAGTTGAAAATTATTTTTAGGTATCCGACTCTAACAGAAGTAAACTAGGTAGTGTTTTAAAATTTTCTCGGGTAAGATTTGTTTGTTTTGCAGTTAACAAAATTATACACCTAAAAAAACAATAGCTTTTTATGTGCCTGCAAGTGTAATTTTTAACTCAAACGATCCTCTTCAATATATCAACAATACTGCGAAGTCTACACGGCTCGAATGAGGACCGCGCTCGGCGCTACTGCCGCATGTAAAAGTAGTGGGAGGTGATACTACTTTCCGCATCTATCTAATTATGACCAAACCTTTAGTTCTGTAACGAGAACATCTACTATTCAAACACTTATCAGTGTTCAGTGTAGCCAAAATATTATACTTTCACAAATAGAAGTATTTACAGCTTTTCTTTATGGTAATTTAGAGGAGACTATATTTATGAAGCAGCCTGAAGGACACAGTGACAGTTCCGATAGAGTAAGTCGCCTAAAGAAAATCTTGTATGGTCTAAAACAAGTTCCTCGCTGTTGGAATGAAAAATTCAGCAATTATATCATCAAATTGGGATTTAAAAGAAGTGAAGCAGATCCTTGAGTGTTTTCTAGACAAAATGGTTCCAGAAAAATCCTTTATGTAGATGATGGTTTAATAGCAGCCAACAGTGAGCATGAACTTCAACAACATCCTGATCCGAGTAGTGACTTTTTTCGGCTCTACATTCGGCCATCCTGCAGCGACATTTGTCCTCGAATCGTCACCCTTAAGATCTGGATCTGACTGTCGGATGAGTCTTGACTCTAGTCTTCTTTCCACGGCTTCATATGGTCTGCTGACATAGTGGTTCGGATGGGTTCCTCTCCAGCCGCAGCTTTTGGGATACAGTAATGATGGTTGCGTAATACCTTCGTGACTGTATATGGTCCTAGGTAAGTATTTATGCATCAGTTTCTATCAAAGGCCACCTTTTAATGGCTTCTGTACATCTTCGCCTCCTTGCGTCCCTAGACAAATCCAAGTTTTTCTGAAAAAGTGATTATATTTTTATTTTAACATAAAGTACAAAGTCTACGTTTAACTCTTGAAGACAATATCCGATAAACGGCCACCTCGACTTCTCTTACAAACGGTCATTCTTTTGAGGAAATTTTTAATTACATTTTCGCACATTTATTGGCTTATGTCACGAATTTCAGCTCTGATATTGTCTTTCAGCTGTACAATTGTTGTTGGACACTTAGCGTGAACCCTATCGTTAGCAATTTGTCAATTCTAATGCAATGTTACGTCAAAAAGGGATCGCAGGATATCACGATTTAAACTTTTCCTTATTCTTAACGTACCCCCAAAGAAAAAAGTATAACGGACTTAAATCACATGATCTTGGCGGCCAATTGATGCCTGCCTGCATTTCGCAAAATTACTCTTCCAGGAAATTTTTCATGCAATAGGACCACTTGTGTGGCATGTGGTGCCGTCCTGCTGAAAATAAACTTCGTCCACTTCGAGGGCATTGACTTCTGGCCAAAAAAAGTCTGCCAACATTTTTCGATAACGCAATCTATTCACCGATTACCGTCTGTTATGATGGAGTAGGCAAGAAAACAAAAAAGGAGACTGTTGAGTTTTGTTACATTAGACAAGATTTACATTTTGAATTGTAATGAAAATATTAAAATAAATTTTGACCACGATAAGTAAGATAATCTTATTAGTCCGTACGGGATATTAATGACAGCCAAATCGTAACATTTTGGCGACGAGGATATGGCAAAAAGTGAATCGACCGAATTGATTAAGCTTTTCATGAATGAAATGCGTGCTCAGCGTGAACAGGATCGCGAAGACCAATTGCGAAGGGAAGAAAAAAGGGAACTCGAACAACGCAAATGGATTGAGGCTCTCCTTGGAAAACACCAAGCGACAAATCAAGAAAGTGGTGACGCAGCAAAGACAGCAGTCACTTCTGTCAACGTTCGTTCCTTTCGACAGTTCACACCAGTTTCGGATCAATGGGACTTGTATTACAAGCAACTCCAGCATCATTTTGACGCTTATAAGTGACAGACGAAAATGACAAGCGGTCATATTTCTTATCTTGGGTCGGCACATTCATCTACAAGCTGTTACAGAAACTTTGTGGATCGGATGACTTAAAATCCCAAACTTTTAAGGACCTAACGACAAAACTAACGGGCCATTTTAAGCAACAAACACACGTTGTGGTTGCACGTCACAAATTTTGGGCTTCTCGAAAGAATTCTGATCAAACCTATGCAGAATGGATCACTGAAATGCGTGGGCTGGCGACGGACTGCGAATTTGTATGTCCAAAGGAAGGGTGTGGACAAACCTTGGTTGACGAAAACATTCGAGATATGGTACTACGCCATACACCTCATGACTACGTCCGAAAATCGGCGTTATCAGAAAAGAATCCTACTCTGGAAATGCTAGAAAAAACTGCAGCACTTTTTGAATCGACGAACGCAGCAAATCAAACGCTAATGGGAAAGGACTTGGACTTCTTGCAGGCTAATCAAATGAGCGCCAGTTATCGAAAAGGAAACAAACCACGATCAAACTCATTAACTCGTGCAGACAAACAAAATCGTGCATTATCGGCAAAATCGATTCAATTTGAACGTTATAAATCATGTCCAGAGTGCTTTATCAAGCACAAGCGAATTGAGTGCAATCATTTGAAGAGCACTTGTTACACTTGTTATATCGATTGTATGTATGTCAACAAGGCAAAACAGCGGGACCCAAATGCAGAAAAAGGACAGTCATTGGGACAATCGAAAACGACGGAATTCTGTGGTGAACCAAACCGAAAAGAAGGAAAACTCTTCAGAAACGGTGCATGTGATGAATATAGAAAACGAACACAATAGATTTTTTAGTGAATATTACGGTCAATGGGAAACAAATGAAGTTCCTGTTGGACACTGGTGCTTCAAGCGGCGTTGTAGGACTACAAGGATACCAAGCAATCGGATCACCAAAACTAAACAAGCCAAGTGCACAACTTCAGAGCTACGGAAAGATGGACGTTCCTCTGAAAGGATGGACCATGGTACAGGTCAAATTGAATAACATGGTTCGAAATTTGCGATTATTGGTCGCAGACTCACCAAATGGAGCAAACCTTTTCGGTGCAACATGGTTTAACGCTTTTGGACTGAAAATTTCTCACGAAAACGAAGCACCAATGGAAATTGTAAATATAATTGAACCTGTTTTGACCCCAGAGACAAGGAAAAGACAAGGACGAGTAGAAGAAATTTGCAACCGATATCAAAACGTTTTTGCAGAAGGATTGGGTACGTGTAAAACTTTCAAAGCACACTTGTACCTAAAAGATGGAGCAGTTCCTCGAACGCACAAGCCGCGCCCTGTTCCATTCGCACAAAAAGAGGCGGTCAAGCTTGAAATTGATCGTTTAGTGGCAAATGGCATCGTAAAACCAGTACAAATAAGCAAGTGGGCAGCACCAATCGTGGTGGTTGTCAAGCCAAACGGCTCATTGCGAATATGCGGTGATTTCAAAGTGACGATAAACCCTCAGTTGGACATTGAACAATATCCATTACCTAGACCGGAAGAGCTTTTTCAAAAACTGCAGAACGGAAAAAATTTTTCGAAGATTGACTTATCAGATGCATACCTGCAAATTGAATTGGACGAAGCATCAAAGCAGTTGGCTGTCATCACTACTCAGTATGGACTATTCCAGTATCAGCGACTGGCATTTGGAATTGCTAGCGCTCCGGCAATTTTTCAACGATTTATAGAACAAATTATTACCGGTCTCAATGGTTGCGCAAATTACCTTGATGACATCATTGTCACAGGTGAAAATGATGAACAGCACTTTCGGACATTGGAGGAATTGTTCCACCGATTGGAACAAAACGGATTACGGTGCAATCGCCAGAAATGCGAATTTTTCAAGAATCAAGTTGCTAGACGCACTTTAGCTTAAGTGCATAAAAAATAGGGAATGTAATTTTCGTGCATTTGGGTATTTTGTATTTTTTGTGTTGTGCAAGTTTAAGAGTTTATACTGTAATATTGAATTTTAAGGTGTTCATTTCTACAGGAATCTCCAATGTATTTGGCTGTATTTACCTGGGGAATGTAATTTCTAAAGATGGACTTCGACCATCAGATTCAGGAATCAAGGCAGTTCGTGAATTGCCCAAACCCCAGAACTTACTACAGCTACAATCTTTTATGGGAAAAGTCAATTACTATAACAAATACATTCCCAACTTTTCACAACTTGCAGCCCCTCTAAATGCTCTACGAAAAAAGGAAACGTCTTTCAATTGGGGTCAAGTTCAGCAAAATGCATTTGTGGCATTAAAAAACAGCATCGTCGAAGCGACGCAGCTAGTGCATTTCAATCCAGAAGTACCGATCGTATTGGCGACGGATGCCTCAAGTTATGGTATTGGTACAGTGTTGTCGCACCGTTTTCCAGATGGATCAGAGAAACCAATAGCATTTGCATCGAAAACGATGAATTCACACGAACAAAAGTACTCGCAAATAGAAAAGGAAGCACTATCGATCATCTTTGGTGTTAAAAAATTTCACAAATATTTATATGGACTCTCACGACCATTCGAATTACAAACAGATCATAAGCCGTTGGTCACAATATTTGCACCTGATCGAAAGCTACCAGTATTATCTGTTCAACGCATACAGAGATGGGCAATTTTGTTGATGTCATATAATTTTATTGTAAAGTACCGAGCAACAGACAAACACGCAAATGCAGATGCACTCTCTCGACTTCCTATCGGTCCAGACAAACTTTTCGATAACTCTGAAGCCTCATGTTTACATGTTACTGAAGAAAATGAAGAGGCACTTCTCGATTTTCCAATCGATGCAACGCTGGTAGCTAAGGAAACGGCCAAAGATGTCCTCTTAAAAGACGTAAAACGATTCGTAGAAAATGGTTGGCCAGAGAAATTTTCGATTAAAAATGAAGCCATAAAACCGTACTTCGAGCGACGAATGGATTTGACAGTGCACAACGGTGTTTTGGTATGGCAGACCAACACAACAAGAGTTGTTGTGCCACAGTCGATTAAAAAGAACGTGCTCAGGTTACTTCACCATGGGCACTTTGGCATCGAAAGAATGAAGCAGTTAGCAAGGCGTTACTGCTGGTGGCCTCGAGTAAATAAGGACATTGAGGAAATCACGAAAACTTGCGACTCGTGTTGCGCTAATCAAACGAGTCCAGCATGCGAATATCAGTCATGGCCGAAAGCAGAACGACCATGGGAACGGATACATATCGACTTTGCAGGACCATTCATGGATAAGCAGTGGTTAATTCCAGTGGATGCCTACTCAAAATTTCCCTACGTTTGTGCGATGAACACAACAACAACAGAAGCAACGATAACTGCACTCAGCAAAATGTTTATCATTGAAGGACTTCCAGAAGTAATCGTATCGGATAACGGTACTCAATTTACATCGCAAAACTTTGAGGAGTTTTGTATTGCACGTGGAATCGAGCATTTAACAAGTGCTCCCTTCCACCCTGCCTCGAACGGCGAAGCTGAGCGGCTGGTACGCACATTTAAGAAGGCGATGTTAAAAATTTGTTGGGAGGGAGAAAAGAGCAAAATGCATGCACTAGATGAATTTTTGTTCACTTATCGCACAACCCCTGACCCAAACTCAGGAAAATCACCAGCCGAACTACTTCATGGGAGGCAACCTCGAACACAACTAGCAGTAATGCTACCGACTCGTCATACGTCGTTAAAAAGCATTCACCATACTTCAAAATTCGAAATTGGTGACTCAGTTCTCACAAAAACATTCAGGTCTCATGGATCACCTTGGATCAATGGTAAAGTTGTACGCAAGCTGGGTTGCATTATGTACGAGGAGGATGTCGGCAAAAATCGAATTTGGCGGCGGCATCAGAATCAAATGCGTAAATGCGGAATTTTGCGCAAACCGGAAATCAGAACAGTGGATGACTTTTTGATAATCATTGTAGTGAATAATTGTAGTGAATGAAAGTCCACCTTCAGCGGTTGCACATAATACGCCAATAAACGAGAATGGGTATCAAGACCAAGTAATAAACGAGGAACAGATAACTGCAGTCCACAAACCCAACCTACACCTCCAAGTGATGAATTAAGGCATAGACGTTCGACAAGAATTAGACGCCCTCCAGTACGCTTCTCACCGGGCAGTTGAAAACTGAAGGGGGAGGAAATGTTATGATGGAGTAGGCAAGAAAACAAAAAAGGAGACAGACAAGATTTACATTTTGAATTGTTATGAAAATATTAAAATAAATTTTGACCACGATAAGTAAGATAATCTTATTAGTCCGTACGGGATATTAATGACAGCCAAATCGTAACACCGTCACTTTCAAAAAAATACGGACCAATGACACTACCTACCAGCCCAAAAGCAGCACCAAACTGTCACTCGTTTTGGATAGAGAGGTTTTTCAACAATCATTCTTAGATTTTCAGACTCCCAAATGCGACAATTTTGCTTATTAACATAGTTATCAAGGTGAAAATGGGCCCCGTCGCTCAGAGTGATTTTCTTGAAAAAAATGGGATCGCCTTCTTGACCAATACCCTATTAAAGAGCATATGGCTCCGCGCCGGCGCGGCGTTGTTAATGGTCTGATGGCTTTAATTCTTGTGTCAGCTGAACTTTGTAATCCTTTAGACCAATACCTTTGCGCAAAATACGGTGCAAACTGGTTTATGATGTGCCCAATTCCTGTGAACGTCTTGAAATCGACAAACCTGGGTTTTCTGCCACACTTGCACCTATAGCGGCTATGTTTTCAGTTGATCTTGCTGAAGGAGCACGTGTTGGAGCCTTTACATCACTAATTGTCCAAGACGTTCAAATTTGTTGATTAAATCCACGATAGATGAGCGTTTTTGCAGTGAATTTTCACTATTTCAATGCGTTGTTAATTTTTGTTAATCGTATGGTTTCGAATGTCAAAGAATGACAGTTGCTACTTTGACACATGAAAAATAGAACTAAATGTAAAATGACGGTTCTTAAAGGGAAGCCCTTTAGTTACCATGAACCATTAAAAAACCTAAACAAAAACAAAAGAATTTCGTTAGTTAACGCAGTTAGTACGCAGTTTACATTTTTTTATACACAAGTATACAGACGTACATTACAAATTGTTGCCCAAAGAAGTACTACTTAACTATCGAAATGAGTATTCAGAATGACAGATATGAATATGACTGATGTCAAAAGTGAGGTTATTTATTTGTGAAAACTATACGAACATATTGCTACGTTATTCGTTATTGAAAAATTAATTTGTTTATTTTTCAATAACGTACAGGGTTTTTGTTTATATTTTTGAACGGTACCTACACACTTTATTATTAGTCATATCAAAAAATATTAAATGCAAAAGTTTTAGGGATATACCTGAAACGCCAGAATAAACTAAAAATTAAAACAAAGGATGGAAACCTAACAAATGAGTACCTACTTTGTTATTTTAAATGGAATGCTCAGTATATTTTCGCGAATTAAGAATGATATTTTCTTCTGTCACAAAATATTTTAACCGGACACTAAATAACGCACAAAACACTTAACGTTTCGCCGTCGATCGACAGCTTCGTCAGTAGTGAAAAATATTTTTCACTTCTATTTAGTGACCGGTTAAAAGATTTTGTGACGGAAGAAAATATCATTCTTAATTCGCGAAAATATACTGAGCATTATATTTAAAATAACAAAGTTGGTACTCATTTGTTAGGTTTCCATCCTTTGTTTTAATTTTTAGTTTATTCTGGCGGTTCAGGTAAATCCCTAAAATTTGTGTATTTAATATTTTTTGATATGACTAATAATAAAGTGTGTAGGTACCGTTCCAAATATAAACAAAAACCCTTCGTTAGAAGTGAAAAATATTTTTCACTTCTGGCGAAGCTGTCGAACGACGGCGAAACGTTAAATGTTTTGTGCGCTATTTAGTGTCCGGTTAAAAGATTTTGTGATACAATTTTCATCTGACAAGAACCAACTTTAGATATTTTCTTCCTAAATCCAAAAATATATACTTTGCCTATATTTGGTTTCATACCTTTTGCGATATTTAAGTTTAAGAAATTAGGAGAAAAAAAAGAATTTATTTCGATTATTAATAAATTTATTATTGTGACAAGTGTTAATTATAATTAAAAGACTGCTTATCTGGGACAATTTTATGACAAAACGCCAACAGCTGAAACAAATTAATATA
Source organism: Dorcus parallelipipedus (assembly GCA_958336345.1). NCBI lineage: Eukaryota > Metazoa > Arthropoda > Insecta > Coleoptera > Lucanidae > Dorcus > Dorcus parallelipipedus. The sequence goes on from OY284478.1 coordinate 37,586,775, forward strand.
TTATATAAAATAAATTAATAAAAATATACCAAAACAATACAAATCAAATCAAAAACTAACTGTCAAATATTTACAACATAATACTCTTAATTTATGTGAAATACTCCTGTATATAAAATCGGAATATTCTTGGTTTAGTATTCTAATTTCATGTCGTACTTTTACGATTAGTTTGATATTGAGTGTCCTGTTACAATAAACTCTGTTTTTCAAATATCCCCAAAAAAATACATCAAGTGGTGGGAGGTCAGGGCTATTGGCTGGCCAGTGAATCGGACCCTGCCAGAGGGTATGATCTTCAATGGGCAAGGTCATTTCGCAATATAATTACCCTACTATTCTCATAGGTGGCAGAACAATATTACAATCTTAATAATCAAAACGCGCATGAGAAAATTGTGAAGTTTGTTTCCATTTTATGTGGCAACCATATTACTGACGTTTATATTTCATTTTTGTAAGTACATTCTTTTAGTGCTTTGTAGGTCCTTTTGCTTGCGGCTTCTTTTTCTTGCGAGTTTTTTGTATTGTAAATTAGTTTTCGATCACTCCAATGTCGTGGCCAGATATGCATTTAATGTAACGCCTAACGTGATTTTTAACATCCCATTTGACATAAATCTGCGGTTGCACTTAAGTTTAATATCAAATTACTCTTTATAAATTTGTTTTCTTTTCCATATTATCATATCACAAGTAAAAACTACACCAAACTAGTCAAATTATTAGACTTTAAAGATCACGTTAGGCGTTACGTTAAACGTAAACGTGACCGCACCTCAACAAGTAAATTATTGTGATCTGTCATTATTTTAATGCGATGGATCATTTTTTGGCTGCGGTTTACTCTTTGCTTTCTTTCTTTTTTATAGTTTTCCGTATTTTTTATAGTTTCCGTTAGACATGGCCAGTAAATGTTATTGCTATTGCAAAGCTCCTGGTTGCAATAATTCAACAATTCGTCAGGAACAGAATTTAACTTTTCATTTTTTTCCTGTTGAGGATCAACGTTTGAAGAAATCCTATTATATTCATATCACACCATAATGTAAATTAAGCGACAAAAATAAATAATTTTTAAATTAAATATGTATGCTTGTAGAACATTCATTAGAAAATGACCATAATTTTGATTTTGAAAATACTAATATTTTATATTACGAGTCTAATATTTTCAAAAGACGTTTTATAGAAATGTGTAAAATAAAAATGTCGTCGAATTCTATTAATAAACGTACTGATTTTGCAAATTTAAACGATACATTTTGTAGTTTTCTCGATTCCTTAAATAGAATATAGATCTGTCAATTTTTTAACATTTGTAATGTTCAAATTATTTTTAGATTAAAAAAAAAAATCAAGTTACTTTTTCTGTTTCCGTTGACAACCTTGTTTATTTTGACAACATGTTTATATTTTTCACTTCTGACGAAGCTGTCGAACGACTGCGAAACGTTAAGTGTTTATGCGCCATTTAGTGTCCGTTTAAAAGAGTTTGTGATACAATTTTCATCGGACAAGAACCAGCTTTAATTAAACATGTATAAATAAATTTAATTGTGAAACTAAGTGCCGATTGTACAATTATGGTTTGACTTTAAACTTTGCTTAATTACTTGAATTTACAATTGATGCTATGGGACTAAAGCGAAGCTTAAAGCTAAACAATAATTGTACAAACGGCACTTAGTATTGTTATTCTTGAAAATTGTAAATTCCTCAGGCGAAAAAGGAATACAATTTTATAAATCCCGCTTTTAGCAACTGTTTACTCTACTACTCTACCAGGTGGCGCTGAAGATTTTGTTGTCAGTAGGTACTATAGACATTCTAATCTTTTTTGTTGATCTGTGGACCCTGCTTTCCAATCCATAAATTATATTTATTATTAACAAATTCGGTTACCTGCTGTTAGAGCCAATTTTAAATTGACCATAGCCACCAGAGGCCACTACCAGGAAAAGAACGGAAGCGGAATGCATTGGTGATACACGCTACACACACAATAAACAAGACATTGGACATGTACATACGAATCAACAAATTCATGTATTTTAGTTAATAACTGTTGAAGATTTATGTGCTTGCACAGGATGTCAATTGATTAAGAACCAAATGTATTAACCGTATTTATTGATAACGTGAATATATCTGTGAACTTACAAGATGGTGGTTGACACTTGACATGAACCGGGTGTCCCAACGGTGTGTATTTCTTCTGTGGTGCCTATAGGAATAACAAGTAGAGAAAAAAAGGTTAAGAAAATTATACCAGACATCACGAGGCACATTTTAAAATTATTTTCAACTATACAATGTGTTCCAGAAAGTGTTGGTGCATACAAAGCGATTTTTTTTAACGGAACACCCTGTATATTCTTATAAATTTGGATGTCGGAGAGATGAATACAATAATATAAAGATATATTAATTTTGCTCAGCTATTTTCATAATAAAAAAATTTTCTTCTAAAATTCCTTAAAAATTTACAAATTTTGAACTTGAATGTTGTTGACTATGGAGATGACACAGACTTACGAAAATATAACAAAATATTCTTAGGATTTGGGCATTTTGAAAATATGAAAAAAGTTAAAATATCTTCTAGCATTATACAGGGCAAACAGTATTTGCGAAGCACTCAGTATCTCATATTTTTTAAATGGAACGACCTATTTTTTATTTCAGAAATGGGTAGTTCTTAAACTTAGCTTTCTACTGATACCAGGTTATATACCTATATTTCTAGCATTTCTTTCATTAGAAACTTGTTTTTACTACTATTTAAACAATTTAGCCTTCCATTTATAATTTTTGTATAGTAAATGGGCAAAAAGTAAATCCCAGAGTGTATTTATATCACACCTGAAGAAACGTCCAGGTCTACACATTTAACATTTTACAATACTCACATTGATACGAGAAAAACAGGTAAATATGTGAAAAAAAGATTTTCATTGTAGTCAGCCATGATTTCATATTTGAGATCTTATAATAATTCTGAATAACTTTTTCAAATAATATTTCCGCATATCTTGAAAAATAAAGGTACCTTAATCTTATGTCCATTTCAAATATTTTTATTTCCTCGGTATGTGACCAGTGGTATTCGAATTTTGATATCTGCATTTTGAGTTTGAGAAGCTCTAGGAACTTTCAAATTTATGGTTATAATTTATTTCCAAAAATAAAAGGTTAAAACCATAGAAATTCTAATGGTAGTAAAAACAATATTTCTACTTAAACAAATGTTAGAAATAAAGGTATATAACCTGATATCAGTAAAAAGCTAAGCTTAAGTACTATCTATTTCTGAAATAAAAAATAGGTCATGCCATTTAAAAAAAAGAGATACTGAGTGCTTCGCAAGTACTGCTTGCCCTGTATAATGCTAAAAGATATTTTAACTTTTTTCATATTTTCATAAAGTCCAAAATCTTAACAATATTTTGTTATATTTTCGTAAGTCTGTGTCATCTCCATAGTCAGAAACATAATTTCAAAATTTGTAAATTTTTAAGGAATTTTCGAAGAAAAAAATTTTTTTTTGCTAAAATAACTGAGTGAAATCTATACATATTTTATATTGTTGTAATCAGCTCTCTACGAAACATCTAAATTTGTAAAAATATACGGGGTGTTCCATTTAAAAAAATTCTCTCTATACACCACAATTTTTTGGAACACCCTGTATAGTTAAAAATAATTTTAAAATGTGCCGCGTGATGTCTAGTATAACATTCTTAATCTCTTTTTTTCTACTTGTTATTTCTATAGGCTCCACAGAAGAAATACACACCGTTGGGACACCCGGTACATATTGTTTTTTCTTCATAAAGTTTCTTTATTCCACATAAATGTTGAATAATCTGATGTAATAAACGTCCTTTTTCCTGTCTCTTTGATTTTACTTTCATATTCTTTTATAAGGTTTTCGATTTTTGAGTTTTGTTTGTTCAGCTTCTTCTATGTATTTTTTTATTTCTTGTTCATAGTGGCAATTATCTACTCTCTCTTTCAATAAAAGATGTCTATCAACACAATCTTCAATTATTTTATTTGTTACAGTTCATTTTCCATTTCTGTTTCGAATACACCATGTATATGCATTGTCACTGCTCAGTTTTCAATACTGTTCCGAACACGCCATGTATAAACGAAATCCGACGTGCCGAATGGTTCCTTAGGAACGCGTCGCTGTACACATTGCAGTCGGTGTAGGAATACGCCGTATTTCGCCGACGTAATTTGCTTAAAATTTCGTTCTAGCATATTTCCTTTAACGGGACCTTCCTTTAAATAAACAAATTCATTTTATATAAGTAATCCATCCTTATTTAAGGGCTAAATCGCGTGTATGTGAGGAGGTGAACGACTTATAACAACGTTCTACTTCACGACGCGTATTTTTCGTGATTCTTGCCCTTGTTGGCCATTGGCTCCCGTTGTTACTAAGACAATTCCCCGCTGGTAAAGATTGTAGGTGTCTCTCTTGTGGATAATCGTTCCTTTTCTGTCAAACGAGAAATGTTGCGCCATTTTCAGAACGAAGTTCGCAGTCTCCTGGGCCGCACGTTTCTTTTCGTTAAACAATTCGTTTGTGCATGTCATTACATCAAAGGGATGTTAGTGTATTTTACGGCAAATTGCCGATTCTGAAAAGGCCCACGTGCGAGACAGGAAAAACCGCGTGCCTCGTGGTTTGTCTCAAGCTTCGGTAAAGTGCCGAGGTAAGTTCTGTACGACGCAAATTTTCGATTTGACCCTTATTGTCGTTTTATTTCATTGTTTATAGGCTTTTAGCAAGAGTTAGTGTTCGTTGGAAGCTATTTTTCGTAAAAGCTATCTTCGTTGGTAGTTACCTTTGCTGGGAACGTTACTTTATAAGAAGATACTTTTAGTCGAAGTTATTTCCTTCTAATCACGCAGTCGAGTAGGCGTCTCCCCTCCACCACCGTGATTGTGCCGTAATCCCGCTGCGATGTAACTAATGCTGGCCATACACGGGAGTGTTTGCTTGACGACCACCTTGACTATCGACGACTGACGTTTGATGTGGGAATCACAGGTCGGATCCATTTAATTATTATTATTATTACTAATATGCTTACGGTGAATTTATCATAGCCGCGATTGTGCACGAGTTTTGTGCAAACTCATGTAGCGACCTAGTTGACGTCGCCAACGGTCTTAGAATATTTAGAATAACTTGTTTCATACTAGATCAGTTAGCGTTATGCGGAGTTCGAACTCGAGAATGTAGAATTTGTCTCGTTGGATCTGATCTTTTCTGTTATGTCGGCTGTAGCGTTGTACATTCGATGAATAATCGTTAGATATATATATTTTTTTGTGTTTGTTGTAATAAATAGATTGTAAGTGTGTTGGACGTAACGTGTTTTCTTAATTTTACACCGTCCCTCGTACAAAAAAGTTAAGTGGCGCCTATTGGTTGTTTTTGGCCTTCGCGATTTGGAATTGAACCCCCCCCCCCGTCCCACTGCAGTTGGCTGGCAACATCGGAATATCCCAATCCGATGTAAAACCTACTGCCTATCTTCTCAGGTAGGTAGCATATTGTCTATCGCAGTTAATTTTTCTTCCAATCTAATTGTTTATTCTATTGCATGTCTTTGTATCGTTTTTCCTATATTTATGGTTTTTTCCTATAATTTTTCCTCTATTATTTCTGTTTCATATTTTATTTTACCTTCTATGTAATCTTTTGTATCCTTTCTATTTTTTTCAAATATTTTTAAAATTTCTGTTTTGTTCTCATCTATTTTCTTATTCATTCTTTCCAACCTACTATTTGTTTCTTCCATTTTTTTCTTCTATTTTAGCGTTTATCTCTCTTTTGTTTTCCTCTAATTTGTCTTCCATATTTTTATTATTTTGATCTAATTTTCCTTCTATTTTTTATTGGACTTTTTCATTTCTGTATTGGTCTTTCTTATTTCTTGCATCATCCTAACTAACATCATTTTTATATCTTCTTCCTCCTCTTTCGTTTCTTCAGTTTCTTCTGTTTGTATCTCATCCTCTGTTTTATCTATTATATCTTCTTCCATCTCACTGTTTCCTTCTCTCTCTTTTTCTGTTTCTATTTCTCTTTTTTCATCAACTTCAGTATCCCTTCTTTGTCTTATTTTCCTTTTCTGTTCCTTGTCCATTTTATTTATTTATAATTTTTAGTAAATTCCTTCGATTTTCGTTGTTAATCGAGCCCTTAGCGTTGGTCGCCAATTTTTATGCAGTGTTATCTGGATTCTTGCAGATTTTAGCATAAATTTATTTGTTGCAAAATTTTCTGTCTTTGGCCCCACGTTGGGCGCCAATTTTTATGCTGTGTTATGGCCCTTAGTTGGGTGAAGCCAATTTTATGCTGTTTTTTTTTAGACTCTTTCAGATTTTTGCATTCGTTGTTTTCTCAGGGTAATTTTTGTCAATATTCTAACTCTTATTTTTGTTTATGTCTTATTAGTTTATTGCTGTTCTTAAACTTGTTGATATCGGTGACGGCTCCTGCTCCTCTCCCGATGCAGTGTATCTCGTAGGCTGGCTTTTTTCCTCGTGGAGTGTGTTCGTTATGTGATAAGTTCTGAATGCAACTGGCACTCACGAGCCCTTACATTCAAAATCACCGCGTCAGTGTACGTGTCGTGTGTGTGTAAATAAAGAAAAATGCTCGTTGAATGTGATAGAAACAACTGTTTATTAAATCGATTATGAAGTCGTTTAAACCAATATTGATCGTATAAAGAGTTCAAAGAGTCGAAGTTTTATTTGGTCAGTCGGTTTTTTGCAAAACCGCTGATATATTACTTATAATTCCGGGTTAATCTTTGATCCTAACTTGAATGAATGTAAACAACTTGGAGCCTGTTTTGTATGCGCACTGGATTCATTAGTTAAAATAGCTTAGACGCGGCGCCCTCACTGATCCAGTTTCCGAACTCCGCGCTGCCGCTTACAGTTTCCAACAACGTCCGATCTTCAATTCTATTTTTAGATCAATTATTCTAATTATAATTCTAGCTTTAAATCCTACGTATTTACATTATAAAATTCTAAATAATTTACTTATAATATACATGCAATTTAAAATCGCTTATTCCTATAAATATTTACACAAACTTAATATATTTGATAAAACGCTTGAATTTAATAATTGTACACAAATAAATCATGTAAAACATAACTTATACATTACTCTAAATTTCTTTTTACTATTTACAAATTATTTTATTGAAAAAGTCTTTCGTTTAGCTTATAAACACCGCAATATGTTACTTCAGGCGGTTCGTGTTACCAACATGAAAATATGAAAAAGTCTGCTTTCTCAACACTCCTACCCTTTGAGTATTTTCCGGTATCTCCGTCATGCCAATTATCAACAAGATGCTTAAATCTAACTAACGAAATGGCCTTTGTTAGTATTTCGGCCTTTTGTGATTCGCTTGGTACATAGATCACGTCAATTTCACCAAGCTGATACGGTTCATGTATAAAATGATGCCTTATGTCAATATGCTTGGTTCTAGCATGAAATTCCGGATTACGTACCAAACGTATTGCACTTTGGTTATCGACATTGATTTTTATGAGACTAATACACTCCTGATTGAGACTGTGCAACAATTTGCTAAGCCAAAATAATGCTCTCTTTGACTGCAGCACAGGCTGCTACATATTCAGCCTCTGTAGTGCTGAGCGTCACAAGCTTTTGACGCTGTGATGATCACGTTATGGGTCTATTGGCAAACTGAAACAAGTATCCAGTGTTGGATCTTCTTGTTTCAGGATCTGCAGCAAAGTCACCATCTGAGAAACCTATAAGTTCCGAATTACTCCTGCTGCTTGTGTAGAGTATTCCTGACTTTGTGGTTCCTTTGAGATACTTCAGGATGCGCTTGACAAGACTCACATGATAGTCATTATAATTTTCAAAGTAACGACTTACAATGTTCACCGCAAATGGTATGTCTGGGTGACTGACTGTAGCGAGAAACATTAGTGAGCCAACGGCTTCACGATATGGAAATTCGGGACTTCGAAAAGAAGTTGCTTCAACCAGATTACTGTGGATCCCGGCTTCAATTGGCGTGCTAACGGTTCTCGCGTCGGCCATGTTAAATCTAGAGAGAATTTTATTGATGTATAGGTGCTGATGTATTAACATGCTTCTCTCGTTGCGATCTCTTTGTACCCCCGCGAACATTTTACCATTACATATAGTAATTTCAAAATTGTTTGACAGTTTATGTAAAATCATATCTAATGCTACTTGTGATTCTGAGAAGATGAGTTCATCGTCAACATCTTTTTATTGGGCGATTGAATTTGTTTCGTAACAATCTTTCAAATTATTTGAACTTATCCAGCACGTCTGATTTATGTTTAATGAAGTTACCACTCTGTATCCGGAGAAATCATCCTTGAACAGCACACAGAATCTGGCTCCACCTAACATTTCTACTTGAAATGGGCCGCATACATCGCTATGGATGTACTCTCCGGCTTCTGCCTCACTGACTTTCTGAAGTTTCCTGAAGGATGCTCGATGCATCTTTCCAATCTGACAATCTTCGCAGAAGAAGTCCTTTTTGTTTGACGGGTTAAGTCCTGTTGCTAATCCCTTATGGTACATGTTGCGAATCGAATTATTATTGATGTGCCTAATCCATTGTGCCATGTTTTAAGTGACGTTACATGTGCCTCTTGTTTGGTTGCTGGCTTGACTAATAGTCGGTACAACTGATTGTCTTGTTTGACGCCCTCGAGAATGAGTTCATTTTTGGATTCTATGTAGATGCGGTTACCACGTAAGTTGACTTCATAGCCCTTGTTTGTGCAACAGCCAACGGAAAATAAATTTCTCTTAAAGTTTGGGATGTATAGCACACTTTCAAACTTTACATTCAACCATTCATCATTCACTAACCTTTGTACAGGATGGATCAATTTCGATGTCTCTTATGGGCATCTCTGTAACTATAAGAGATAGAAAAAAACTAGTGGCCAAGTCTCGATCTTTTTTTTAGAGATAAAGTCAATAGTGTAAACAAAAATTAGCTATCTTCTTTTGTTTCCGAGTTATAGGTAAAAATTGAGATTTTCGACTTTTCGTCAATCAGTCATATCTCGTTTATTTTTGCAGATATTAAAAAACTGTTTTGACATTATTAGGACACTTTTTGGAATACAATTCAGTGGTGTAGCTAGTTTTTTGATATTTAATTAAATTTTCGACTTATAGCATAAAGTTATATTTTTTTAAATGGAAGTCATAGTAGGCAATGTCATCATTAAATAGAGATTTTTTTTCTGTTTTCAAAAATATATACTTGGTTGGATTTATTTCTTACAGCTAATAGAATAAAACGCCTTTTTTATTATTTTTGGTGTATTCTTTTCTTAGTAGGCTAGTTTCAACAAAAGCCGACAATTTTCTTTTGTTTTTATTAAATATTAACAAAGATTTGATGATTGGGTAGCACAAGAGTGGGAGGTATTGCGATGAATATAAGAAATAGAAAGCTAGCGCCGATAGAGCCTGGGTTGGGTTACAACATGAGTTGGCTGCGTATTTTAGCGCAGCAGTGTTTAAATTGTGATTTTATTTTGATATTATTTTCTGGGTTTTAAGTTATTTATTGTGATATATCAAGAGTTGCATTTATTATCTACTTACATTTCAATATTCTTTAACTTTTTCTGCAATAATTTCTTATTTTTAAGGTTTTTAATTTATACATATTGTATAATTTAGTTCATTATCCCATGAAATGCTTAATTGATCGAAAAAATGCGTTTTAGATTTGAATATTAAATGAAATTATATAATTTCGAATTTGACCCAAACCACATGGTATCGGTATTGTTGTAATCTTTGTGACTCTTAGATGATGCTTGTTGTATCTTTCTTTCTCTTTATGCAGCTGCAACTGTCAAAATATTTGAACAAGAGTTAATATTTAATAAAAACAAACAAAAAAATTGTCGGTCTTTGTTGAAACTAGCCTACTAAGAATAGAATGCACCCAAGAATAATAAAAAAGGCGTTTTATTCTATTAATTGTAACAAATAAATCCAACATAGTATACCGGGTGAGTTTTTTATCTTGAGACAACGTCATATCTCAAAAACTACGCATCGGATCAAAAAACTTTGTGAATAAAATGTATTCGACGCGAAGGGGCCTATCTAATGACCCCAATCGCAGTTTCAATCCCAACTTTCAAATCGCAAATAGGAACCACTATATTTTATTGCAGATTCGGATTCCACGGCAAAAAAGACGTAACTTGTATGTCAAACATTTTATCAAAATAATAATAGAGTAACGATTTTAAAGGTTCTATTATTTTTATTTTAATCAAAACACGAAATAGTTAATCTAATTTATTTAAAAGTAACACTAATTAACACTAACTTAATCAATAATTTATTTATAAACTAATACGTAATTTATGTTAACAGCCGAGCGAAAGTTTATAACGCGTCTTCAATTCTGCACTGTCAACTCTAAATTTATTTCAAACCGTCTCTCGTTCGGCTGCGTGCATTTTTATATGCCGGGGTTGTTTCTCGCGAACATTCTCGCTCGCGACGGAAAGTCTCAGATCATCGCTGACGTGGAATACGAAGCGACCGAAGCTTCTCGTCTAAGACGCGTCGGTGTTGACGCATCAGACGGGCTGGGACCGCAATCGTCACACTGCCCCCTTCTTAAAAACGTTTCGTCTCGGAACGTTCCTTGTGATAGCCTTGAAGGAGAATGTCGAAATCGGCATGCTGGTCCCTCTTTACAACATCCGGTCTGGAAGAAATAGCAGTCTACGGTTTTCCTACTGCCAACAGCTGCCTGTGGGTGGTGACTGCAGACTAGAACTTCAATTCCCGTTCCGTTGAAGATGACTTCTATCATGTTGCGAACGACCCTCCAGTCCAGCCCATCTAGTCCGCAGCCTATCTTGGGAATGGCTAATTTCGTCTCCTTGCCTTCCACCAGCTGTCTCTTCAGGCTCCATAAAGCTCTCCAAATACTGCGATAGTCAGGCTTACCGCTTGATGTCTTCTTGGTGACTAAGTAGTACACGTGTCGTCTTCGTTCCGCCTCCGTGTGGATGATCTGCAGGCTCTTGCCCACCATGGGGTGCTGTCTTAGGAGTTCCTCGACCTGACCAAATTTCTTCCGGAAGACTTGGGCTATCCCCTTGGACATCCTTAGGTCTTCTGCCACACAGTGGGCCAGACTGTACTCTGGTGACACTTGAAAAAGGTCTTGCTGTCTCTCTGTGGTCACTCCGAATCGCGCCTTACTTCCTGTGGCGTGATGAAACATGAAGGTTTCGAAGTTTACTTTTTACAAAGTACAATTTCGAAGTTTACTTCGGAACCTTGCGTCCGTTGTACTGTCCCCTCATTTTCTTCTCCGTTGTAAGGAGCCATTCGGTTGAAGTGGATAACTTTGGGTTTGCCATGCGGAACCTTCCTGATGCGGTAGATGACATCGTTAATCCGTTTCATCACTCTATAAGGACCTTCCCAAGATGTCTGCAATTTTGGGGACAGACCTCTACGTCTTTGAGGATTGTAAAGCCAAACCAGTGCTCCAGGTTGGTATCCCCCATTCTGAGCATTGATGTTATAATGCTCCTTCATTCGGTCGCTGGCCGTCTGTATATTGTGACGCACTTGATTGTGAATGTCGTCCATTTTCCTGCGTAGGCTGCTAACGTAGTTCTCGTCGGCAGGGACCTCACCGGGCTTCACGCCGAACTTCAAGTCGCAGGGCAGCCTTGGCTCTCGCCCAAATACCACTTTCGCTGGTGTCTCTCCTGTTGTCTCATGAACGGACGAACGGTATGCCAGTAGAAAAAGGGGAATGTACGTGTCCCAGTCTCTCTGATGATCGGAGACGACTTTGGACAAATGTCGGTTGATGGTTCTGTTGAATCTTTCCACCATTCCGTCCGACTGCGGGTGAAGTGCAGTGGTTCTAGTTTTCCGGATGCCGAGCAAAGTACACACGTCCTTAAACAAAGCCGATTCGAAGTTCCTTCCTTGATCTGAATGGAGCTCCATGGGCGCGCCATATCGACTGATCCATTCACGGACAAGGGCTTCAGCAATAGTCATCGCCTCTTGGTTTGGTAGGGCGTATGCTTCAACCCACTTGCTAAAGTAGTCCATCACCACGACGATGTACTTATTTCCACTATTCGTTTGTGGAAATGGGCCGGCTACATCTATGGCAATTCTTTCGAAAGGACTTCCCACGTTATACTGTTTCATGGGAGCCTTGCCTCGTCGGTGGGGGCCGTTACTAGCTGCGCAGACTACGCACTTCCTACACCAGTCCTTTATGTCTTCCTTGCAGTTCACCCAGTAGAACCGTTCACGCACTTTTTCCATAGTCTTCTTGATTCCCAGATGCCCTCCCGAAGTTCCATCGTGAAGCTCCCTCAGAACTTCCGGCACCCTATTCTTGGGGATCAGCAACTGTGTCTTCTGTTCCGTGCCTTCCTGGTTCTCGATGGTTCGTTTCAGAAGACCATGATCCAGCACTATGGAGTCCCACTGCGCCCAGTACGATTTTACGGATGGTGCACATGGTGCTATCTCTTCCCAAGTAGGCCTTGCCTCCCTACTTTTCCATTCCAGCACCAATTTCAAATCCTGATCGTTCTCCTGGTCTCGTCGCAATTCTTCACCTTGCCATTTGTCGTCCATAACGGCCGTCCTCGCAGTCGTGGCTACTTTCTCCTCCAGACGACTACAATGCTTACAGTCTTCAGCACAAGGTCTTCTCGACAGAGCATCGGCATTTCTATGGCTAGTTCCGGCCCGATGCTGGATTTCAAAATCGTATTCCTGAAGTCGTTCAATCCATCGTGCGACTTGTCCTTCAGGATTCTTGAATCGGAGGAGCCATTTTAAAGCGGCATGATCCGTCCTCAGGAGAAAGTGTCTGCCATATAAGTACTTGTAGAAATGTTCTATGGACTTTACCACGGCTAGCAATTCCCTTCTAGTGACGCAATAATTTTGTTCCGGCTTTGACAGGACTTTACTGAAGTAGCCAATCACCTTCTCTTGCCCTTCTTGTATCTGGGACAGTACGCCACCGATACCAACATTGCTAGCGTCAGTGTCCACGATGAACTTGCCTTCTGGGAGAGGGTAACTTAGAATAGGAGCACTTATCAAGTACTGTTTTAGTTGTTCAAAACTAATTTGGCAATGTTGGTACCATTCAAACGGACGACCTTCTTCGGTGAGTTTTGTCAACGGCTTAGCGATGTCCGCAAATCCGGGAACATAGCGACGATAGTAAGTGCATAGGCCTAGGAAACTCCTTATCTGGTGTTTATTCTTGGGAGTTGGCCTGTTCTTCACGACCTGAATCTTCACTGGGTCCACGGCGATTCCATTCCCATTAACAATATGGCGTAGATAATTCATTTCCTTCTGGAACAGTTGGCACTTCTTGAGACTAAGCTTTAGTCCAGCTCCGCGAAGCCGCTGGAACACTCCTTCCAGGTTCTTCAGATGGTCGTCGAAAGTTTTCCCCACCACAATTATGTCGTCCTCTCGAATGTCGCTGGGGCATTACATAAGCCGAACGGAATCACCGTGAATTGCCATAGACCCATACCAAGGGAAAACGCCGTTTTTTCTCGATCTTCGGGCGCTAGTTCCACTTGCCAATAACCACTCTTTAGATCCAAGGTTGAGAAGATATTTGAACCGGCCAGGGTGTCCATCAATTCGTGGCAGAGGATAGCTGTCCTTTTTAGTGACGTTGTTGAGCAATCGATAGTCTACGCAGAATCGTGTGGATCCATCCTTCTTCTTCACAAGCACTACCGGTGACGCCCATGGGCTGCTGGATGGCTCAATCACATTGTCTTTTTCCATCTCGTGAATAATGCGTTCTGCTTCTTCGCGCTTCGCCAATGGTAACCTCCTTGGAGCTTGACGGATGGGTCTTTCTTCTCCTGTCTCTATCTTGTGTTTGACGATGTCGGTTCTTCCCTTAGGTCCATTTTCTACCTCGAACACATCTTGATAGCGACATATCAGGTCCTTCGCTTTTGTCTTTTGTTCTGGAGTCAATTCCTGGGCTGTTGACATGACCATTTCCAACAACTTCTTCGGGACCTTCCTCTCTTGCACATTTGCTTCTGGTTGGCGAGAGATCGAGGATACCATGGCACAGCTTCCCAAGACCGTACCTTTCTTGATGTTGACGGGGAAACAGTTCACATTCATTAGGCGGACTGGTATCTCCTTCCTCGCTGTCAACAACATTTTTCCAACGTGAACTCCTTTTCCAATCGTCTGATCGTCAGTGTTAGGTTCGCCCATAATGACTTGCCCATCTTGGAAAGCGCCGTTCAGGTTTGCATCGACTATAACCTCGGTTCTGCTAGGCAATACGACATCTTCTGCGAGAACAACTCGAGCGGCCACGTCCTCTCGTTGATGTAGAACCAACTCCTCGTTGTTAACCGCCATCACGCCACGCTTCAGATCCAATTGGAACCCATGAGCACACATGACGTCCATGCCCAGTATCGCTTCGTCCTCTATTTCTGCTACCAGCGCACGATGTTTGATGGGGGTCGATCCAATGGTAATGGTCACCTCTACTTCACCATGGACAGTCGCTGATGTTCCCGTTGCTGTCCTCAGTCTCCATTTAGTCGGCTCGGTGTGTTTTGATGACTTGATCACATCGGGCCTCAGGATAGTCTTCGTCGCACCCGTATCCAGTAGCATGGTGTGAGGGATGTCATCAATGGTGGCATCCACGAAGACACTGCTGGTTAATCGCCGCAGGGCTATTACTTTCGTGGCCTTTGTCTTTGGAGGCCTTTGAATACGCGTCGACGTTTGTCCATCTGCAGCGACCAGACTTAGTTTCCCCTGTGGCTTCCTTCGTGGAGAATCCTGCTTGGCCTTGGGACACCGCCTGCGATCATGTCCCTCTTCCTGGCAATTCCAACACACCAGCGGATTCTTCTGCCTCAAGACTTGTTCCACAATGCGGCGAACGTCCTCCGTAGTGGTATAGTCCTTGGGCCGCTCCTCTGCAGCAGATCGCACCTGGATGCTGGCGAGTTCTTCTTCTTGGGAGTCCATGGCAGCTCGTACCTTGACGTGTCCTCTTGAAACTTGCTTCGCCGCCTCGTATTCCAAGGCGTAGGCCAATGCGTTCTTGGATGTCTTAGGGTGGGCCATTCTCAATGCCTGCTAATTGTCCGGATCACGGATTCCAACCACGAAGGTCTGCAGCGTCAAACATTGCAGGAAATCTTGATGTTTAAGTGCGAAGAATTGCAATAATATGAGTGCTTATATCTTTGTTATTTATTTACATTTCGTCTTGAATTTTTGTAGGTACTCAATACAATATCTTTTCTATAGAAATTTCAAAACAGCTTCGGTCTATCAGTTATTATGTGTACAGGGTGTTGAGTTTTGCAAGAGATAATTTTTCTCAAAATTTTCAAATGGAACACCCAGTATATCTAGACTCTCGTGAAACACTGTTTTAATAAGCTTTCATAAAACGCTAAATGTATTTGTCTAAACTGAAGAAGTCGTGAGATAAAAATTAATAATATTTTTTTCATTCAATATTGACGTTATTTAGCCTTTCCGACCGGTTCTTCTGTTTCGATTTGCTGATAAATCAATGAGTATGTTTTATTTTTTGTTCAAAATAATTGAATATGTTCCTGTTAAACTAATTCTTATTTTTCTTTATTTTGAAAATACATATTTAAATAACGTTATTTTAATAACATTTTTACGTATTTAATGTTTCGTGGCGTTTCGAATCTTTCTTTCAATCTTTGAAAAACTCCATAATCCGGATGTCTTCTCATAGGATAATGCTGCGAATATAATCTTGATGCCAAAAGACAGTTTTAGTTGCCTTTTCCTAGTAGGTAACTATGTCATGTCACGTAACTCCTCATTATTAATGCATTTTGTTATCTTAAAAAAATACAAAACTGTAAAAGTAGTGTTATCTACTAATCTGAATAATTGTTCTTTCAATAAAAAATTTATAGTAACTGTTTTCCTATTTTCTAGCAAACGGCAACGTGATTCTAAATTTTATTTTTTAAAATTATTATTTTAACGTTATTTAGATATTTTCAAAGTAAAGAAAAATAGGAATTATTTTAACAGGAATAGATTAAATTACTTTGAACAAAAAATAAAACATACTCCTTGATTTATCAGCAAATCGAAACAGAAGAACCGGTCGGAAACGCTAAATAACGTCAATATTGAATGGAAAAAAAAATTATTAATTTTTATCTCACGACTTCTTCAGTTTAGACAAATACATTTAGCGTTTTTGAAAGCTTATTACACGTGTTTCACGAGAGTCTAGACATACTGGGTGTTCCATTTGGAATTTTTGAGAAAAATTATTTGTTGCAAAACTCAACACCTACACAGTACCTACAAAAATTCAAGACGAAATGTAAATAAATAACAAAGATATAAGCACTCATATTATGGCAATTTTTTACACTTAAACATCAATATCTTACAAACTCTTAAGTAAAACTTCCTAAACTTTTGGTTATTACCTATTCGTTATGCGTACTTTCGAAATATGTAAAAATATATTGGGTGTTCCATTTAAAAAAATATAACTTTGGTATGGCTCTCAGTTACTGAACACTCTGTATAGCCAAAAATAATTTTATGAAGTAGAGCTGACCGAGTTACATCTTAGCTCGTTTGAATTTTTTTTCTGTCTTATATACTATAAACGATAGAGAAGACCGCGGCACTCGGTGGACATCCTGTATTTATCAAAAATAAAAATTCTTGATTATAGAATATGCCCCCCTATTTTGTGTGCTGTCGAAATATTGTCCAATGACAGGACTTTTAATCAGTATGGAGCGTTAGCCAATTGCGCGGTCAATTGATATTAAAGTGAAACATAGGAGTTTTTTAACAATGGAAAACAGAAACAATTCATAAAAATCGAATTATTCGACAAATAACGTCGGCAAATAACGTTATTGAGAACTTTATTAGCAGATGAAAAGATCGGCCCTAAGAATAGCATACGCTGCAAATCAAGAAGCTTTTATTGTTAAGTCGTATTATTGCATAATATGTCAAACAGTTTAGCAGCATTTCAAGAAAAATTTTCAATCATACAGCGGATGCTAATTTAAAGTTGTGTGTTAATCACGACATACGTTTTCTTTGCACCTTTACAGGACTATCGCATCCAATATGCCAGACACCTCCACAACGTCTTTTATATTCCTAATATTCGTGTGTGTTAGGAATGGAACCATACGTTCAAAATTGCTAACTGCTAGATTAAATGTACATGGGCACATTGGGCATTTTCTTAAAGCCGCTTTACACTATTTGATTTTTAATTTGACTTCAGAAATGAAATAGTAATTAGGTGCAAATTTTTTGTGAAATTAAAAATTAAATGGAAAATTAGATTGTGTAATAGTCGCTTTAGAGAGCCGTCGAAAAAATTTATTTACGATTTTCTCTAATTCTTTTAATTACCTAATGTTTTTATACAGTGAGCCTCTAAAGTATGGAATAAAATTCGCAATTTCTTTATTTTAGACATTTCGAAAAAACGCTCGGACAAGTAAATTTTGCTTTTAAAAATCAATTTTTGATTGTCATTTGTTTTCGAGTAATCTGTGAGTAATCAGATTTTAATGTGGTTATTTTCTTAATATATAATTTTTGTTTTTGTTTTCTAATAATGTTATAGATTATATCGGGTTGATAACCGTTATACGCAGCGATTTTAATCATTTCATGAAGTTCTTTATTATAATTAACCGTTGATAAAGGGAACGTTAACATCCTATGTGCTAAGAAATTTAAGGCGGCTGATTTATACTGTTTGCAATGATTTTAGTCCGCGGGAATAAATCTATTAACATCAGTAGATTTCCTATAAATGTTAAATTCTAATTTATTATTATTTCTAGTTATTAAAATGTCTAAAAAGGATAGTTTATTGTTAGTTTCTATTTCATAGGTAAATTTGATAGTTGCGAATTTAGAGTTAAAAGTTTCAAGAAATTGAACTATTGAACATTTACTTTTGTCAAACGCACAAAATATGTCATCGACGTATCTCAAGCAGACTTTAGGAAAATAATCTGAAGAGTTTTTGAGTTCCGTTTCAAATTTACCCATAAAAAGATTTGCCATAAACGGTGATAGGCTATTTCCCATGGCTGCACCTTCCGTTAGTTGATAAATCCCATTATTAATTTTAAAGAAATTTTGGTTCATACATAAACTAGTCAATTTTACTAATTCTAGTAACAGTTCTTTTAAGTAATCTAAGGTGGTTTTTACAGGTATACTGGGAAATAATGAAGTGACATCGAAGGATACTAAAATTTCGTTCGGTATTGTTTCTAGGTTTTTTAATTTTCCAATAAATTCTAATGAATTATATTAACAGAAAAATCGGGTAATTTGACTGGGAGCTTATTAAATTTATCACTTAACCATTTCGATAATAACGAAGTCGGTGAATTTATACAAGAAACAATGGGTCTCATGCTGTTGCCTGGTTTATGTATTTTAGGTAAACAATACAATCTAGGGATTATTGGGTTAGATATTGTTAGTTTGTATCGTAAAGCGTTGGTGATCGTTTTTTTGCAGACTGACGTCGTTTTCTTGGTCTCAGTGATCATTTTAGGTAAGGGATTCTTATTAACTTTCTGGTATTGGCCTTGATTAAGCATGCAATTTACTCTGTCAAAATAATCTTCTTTATCTAAAATAACCATTACCTTTGTCCGCTTTAAGGTAAAAACTATCTTTTTCTTTGAGTCCTTTAATGATTTTGATATCTTTAACTTGTTGTTTGTGGCTCGTTTAAAATTCAGAAGGTTTGATAAATCCAGTGTGGCCTTACATATGCTTGAAAACAAACACTCGGTAAATAAAATAGAATTAATAAAACAGATTAATAATAAAGGAGATCTAGATTCCCACGAAAGCTTAGAGATACACAGAAACAGAAACAGATTGATGAATTCAGAGAAAACAGGGCCGGTTACTTCCAGCCTCTTCGACCTTTAAGTTTTCGAGGAATCCGTGTTTACACGTTTAATTTAGTATAGGGGAGAGGGAGTTATTTTTTTAGCTTAGTTCATTTTATTCCTAATTTTAAATTTAATATCAGTTTAGCGCTGAAGATGGTAACATTGTTACTGTAATACGCATTCGCTATCAGTGAATTTATGTGGTTAGGGGTGTATCTCATTGATTAATACTACCTACAAATGAAGTAGGCGTAACATTTTCAACAAATCCAGAATGATACCTACAATAAAAGAAAACTTGTCATTCTTGTCATTTAAACAAAGTCTTTTCAAGTCGAGTAATCATGGTTCGTCATTTAACCGAAAATAAAATTATTATTATTTCATTTCATTTTCAATAATTTTTTTCTCAAAATTTTTCTCATAAAACATAGCAGCTATCAGAATCAAGAAAAAAAATTGGGGGTTGCTATTTAAAAAAAAATGTCGATGACGTCATTACTCGAAAACAAATGACTGTCAAAAATTGATTTTTACTGGAAAATGTGTGCTTTTTAAAAACAAAAACAAAAAACAAAAACCTGTCATAGCGTTTTTTCTTAATATCAAAGATAAAGAAATTACGAAATTTATTCCATACTTTAGAGGTTCACTGTAATATTTTTGATAAAAAAATTTAAAAAAAAATGAACGTTTATTTCTCAAAAATATTCTTTTTGACAAAATAATGTGAAAAGTGAATGAAAAATGGCTAACTTCTATCTTTAAAAAAAGGCTTAAATGAGCCAAACTCACTAAATCCCGCGAAATGTATTTTGTTTTACTTCCGAATTATTCATTTTTTTTTAATGAGGCCAGTCAGAAAAATTGACCCTCACATTGTTGCACTGTGAATTTGCAACAATTTAACGTTATTTGTTCACGTCAGAACGAATAACAAACTAAAATCTCATGCAGGTGGTGTTCATAAGTTGCTGCTTGTCAGATATTTAACCAGGTATCTATAAAATTTAGTTAAGGCCCGGTCTTTTAACTTCCTTTTAAGTTACTTGTAAATTTATCTGTCTTGTAACTGAAAAATCTATCTTTAAAGTTGGTTGTTGTCCGATGAAATTTGTATCACAAAATCTTTTAACCGGACACTAAATCGCGCACCATACACTTAACGTTTCACCGTCGTTCGACAGCTTCGTCAGAAGTGAAAAATATAAACACGTTGTCAAAATAAACAAGGTTGTCAACGGAAACTGAAAAGGTAAATAGATTTTTTTTTCTCCTTTTTAAACATAATAAGCATTTTATCAATGTATCGTTTAAACTTGCAAAATCTGTACGTTTGTTAATAGAATTCGACGACATTTTTATTTTACACATTTCTATAAAACGTCTCTTAAAAATATTAGACTCATAATATAAAATATTAGTATTTTCAAAATCCAAATTATGGTTATTTTCTAACGAATGTTCAACAAGCATTGAATGATTTTGATTATTTTTTTGGATATGATATTTATGTTGATCTAGACTTTTTTTAAATTTTGACTTGTTTCTCCTATATAACATGAATAACAATTTAAACATTAACATATAACATGAATAACAATTTAAACATTTAATTTCATAAACCACGTTAGGTTGTTTTAATATCGGTGTTTTTGTTTTTAAATTTGTAAAATAAAAATGTCGTCGAATTCTATTAACAAACGTAAAGATTTTGCAAGTTTAAACGATACATTTTCTAGTTTTCTCGATTCTTTAAATAGAATATAGATCTGTCAATTTTTAACATTTATTAAAATAAAATATTTATTATGTTAAAAAAAAATCAATTTACCTTTTCAGTTTCCGTTGACAACCTTGTTTATTTTGACAACGTGTTTATATTTTTCACTTCTGACGAAGCTGTCGAACGACGGTGAAACGTTAAGTGTACTGTGCGCGATTTAGTGTCCGGTTAAAAGATTTTGTGATAGAAAAATCTATCATTTAGCTGCCTATCAAGCATTATGCATCTCCTTCGGATTAACTAGACGAGTGCATCTATCTCAATCACATGAATACGCGTTGCTATAGCGACTAATTTAATGTTCATTTTAGTAAAAAGGGAATTTACAAGAAAGTTAAAAGACCTTTCATAATGGAAGTATTAATAAAAAAAAGCGTAATTCAATTAAAGGTAAATTGAACTCATTTAAAAAATATGTAGCCAAATTAAATGCAACAGCACATTCAAAGCAGATCATTTATTTTAGATCAAATCACTATAATTGAATTAGAGCAACGCATAACTGATGCAAGCCAGCTTTTGACTGATTTTGATGAAGTTCAAAGTGAAATCGAAATCACTGGTGGTAAGCTAGGAGAACAGATTTCTATCAGGGAAGGTTTTGAAGAGATCTACTATTAAGCAATTGCTGTTGGAAAAGGTATATTAAATGATCAACAAACAACAGTAGGTACGTAATGATTCGCATGTGAACCGGGTTCCTACTGGGTCAATCCACATGTGATCCAATAAAAATATTTTTGGTTGCTTGATCATTTTAAATATTTTTAATTTTTTTATGTATTATTGCCATATGTATTGGGAGTACAAAAATGATGTTATTAAATTTTTATCTCAGTCCGTTTGTTTGTGGCGGCCATTTTTGTTTTGCAACGCGCACCAATTAGGAACTTTGCAAACGTTAACGTAAACTTATTTTTCTTAGGACTGAATTATGCTAGAACACTGCAATAAAGACCACTTGATTCAGTATTTCCTCCTCTTTAATTTTGTGTCTCAGCATAAAAAGCCTTATTTGTTTCCTTATAGGTGAAAATATTCCGTAAAGTTTGGCAACGGAGTTTAACAAATGTCACTTTAAGCCTAAGTTTATGATGAAGGGGTGGTATATCACAATTGATTTTTTAATTACAATTACATATACTACTGTTTTCACTATAGCTAGAGTCACAACACTGATAAACGTGCCCTTTAATTTTTATGACTTTTTAAAAATTGCAAATTTGCGATTTTTTCAAAGTTTGAAGCATGATATCTCTGGTGGGATTTGGGATAAATATCTAATTTTTTTACAGAGTGTCCACCTGTGTAAGAGGAAACTACAGTAAAAATTTCAACTTTGACATTTTACTATGGAAAAAGTTATGAATTTTCAAAAAGTGTAAAAAAATTTACATGGAATTGTGTTTAAACCGCATTAAAATCAAAGGTTTTTAATTGCACAGAACACAAATTTGAATTCCTATTTCCACAAAACATTTCAAAGTTATGTTTTAAAATAAAAGGAATCCACAACTCAACACAAGAAAAAAATTATTATTATATTTCGATTAACCTAAAGATCTTAACAAAATTGAGAAAAACAAGAAATTATCCTAAATTTCATGGAGTTTCGGAAAACGTAATTAGGTGCTTTGCAAAATCAAAAACTGACATTTACAAAGAGCACTGTGTCTGTAAAATTGTGCCCTTGACTTTACAAACAAATGACTTACAGTGGTTTGCACCGCCTATAATTAACTTTTGGATTAACGAATCCTGAGTTATGTTTCATTAGTAGTTAAATATGTATATGAATTAAAAGGCTTCATCCTTAATTATTTGACCTGTTATCAAAAATATTAGATAGACTTTCCTGATCTAGAACCCTAGATCCACTTGGAATATCTGATTCGGGTTTGTTTACTAAAATCTCGAGTAGCAACTCGCCTGACTCATCTTGATTTTCCACAGATTGCTCTTTCGAAGAGGCCGAATAAGGGGTTTCTTCAACTACATTGTCAGTACTGTTCTCTCTTGGTCTTAACTGACGTTTACAGCGACGTCTAAAAATAAGATATTAAAAAGTTATTGAAAAGATTTTTTGTTCTACTACGTCTTTCAAAAAGTGTGCAACAAATGGGATTAATTTTTTATTATCGATTTTTATTAAATTTTATTGATGCAGAGATTTCTGCAGTACTTCAAATCAAATTGGGAAAAGCCAGATGTAATTTATTTTTTACGGTATATGTATACTGCGTAGACACCGAAAAATAAATTCGGCCTTAAGAATAAAGTGCCCTTATTTCAAAAAATACAGGAAAATATCGTAAGAAAATATTATTTAGAATTAAAAGTTATAATCAAACACAATATTACAGCCTCCTATCTCAAATATAAAAACCATTCACCTCTTATTATGAATCACTCTTTACAACATTAGCAAATACCTTTATAACTTTAAATTCTAAACAATATTTATGACATGTTCTTGTATTTTCTAAAACAAGGGCACTTTACTCTTAAGCTGTCTTCATTTTTCGGTGTTCACGCTGTTTATCGTAAAAGATAAGTATTATCTGGCATTTCCCAATTTGATCTAAACTAATTCAGAAGCGTTCTGCATCAATAAAATTTAATAAAAATCAGTAATAAAGAAAAATTCCATTTGTTGCACATTTTTTGAAAGAAAATGTATTTAATTACTTACCGGTGTGCTTCAAGTCGGCTAACAGAACTATTTTTTATAATCACACTGCAAAAGACACACTTTGCGCCCAAACGTCCATTGCATAAACGGTACTTTTGAAATTGAAGTTTTTCATACATGGAATGGATTTTTCGCCCGGAATTGCTGTTTTCTGTATCCATTTTGGCGACAAGGCTAGGTATATGAATTATAAGGCACAGATATGAATCAAACGCCAACCTCAACAACTACAGCTCTTTGAAAGTGACATTCTTGCTCTTGGCAGAAACCATCTTTAGAAATTGGCCAATCAAATCAATTTGCAACATTTTATACACCGATTGCTACGTTTGCTACATTTGCTACGTTGCAAACGTAGTAAATGTAGCAAGTGTGTTATAGAACTGTCATTAGTGTAGTGTTTAGTGTAATAATTCATGTGTTGCGCGTTACCGTGTGAAGACTAATAGCACGTCAAATTAAAGTGTTTAATTTTAAGATAGATTAGGATAACCATTTTCATATTTCATTTATTCTTTTATTTACAGTAACTTAGGTCACAAACGTTCGACACTCGAATATTTCATCTGTTTGTTTATTGTGCAATGCATTTTCAGGCTGGAACCAAGAGCGCCCGGACCGCACAAGTTTATTTGTAGATGCGTCCCTATTTCATTGCTTTGTTTATATTGATAGTTGTATGGAAGAGCAATCTCATAATTATCCGAAATGCTAAGATAATATTCGTCAAGTATAAATGTTTACAGGCACCCTCGATGCGATGCTGTCCTAGAAAAACATACTGACTTTAACGAATCATGGCACAGCGCGAGCGACCGCCCAAATTCTTATATTAATTTGGGATCATTTGTGCCCCACTTTTTCCCTTTATTTTTCAGAAAGAGTAGAACATTATTTTGTTACTTTAGAATTTAGTCTAATCTTGAAAGTCTTACTGTAAACCTCGTATCAATAAATCTAGTATTTAGATACTTGTATTTTCATTTTGCGGACTCCACTTTGTTTAAAATACAGATTTGCTCTGTCAAAGTGTTCGTTGTGATAAATTCATAACAAGTGTAACAAATACCTGAAATTTAGTCATTTACCCAACCCCGCTAATAGTTCTTCATCCATGTCGATTTCGGAAGACTGAGCGAAAATTTGACGGAAAGTTTGAGTAGTGTAGCCGCAGTCTTGTTGGTCAGTCTTTCCAGATCATGCAAGACCGACGACAAAACGTTACGTATAGAGCAGGCTGAAGACTTAAGTGATTATTGGCACACCACGAAACAACAGCGTCAAGTAACTGTTGCAGTTTTACAGTTTCGAGAATATTTGAAATTAATGAATAGATTTTGAGATCATCAGCAAAGGCAAGTGTTCGACCTACAAGAGATAATCCATTCACGATCTTTTTAGACTCAGAGTAGGCCATGTTAGGGTGACATATTTGTTGGTACCTCCAAGTGAATATGTTCCATTTTAATTTGATGGTTATATTTTTGAAAACAGACGCCGAAAAACATTGATGATTTTTAGCATTTTGACTTAGTATTAAAAAGTCACAAGTAATTATTTGTTTTTAGTTTACTTTTTTCATGGAATCGTAGAGTATAAGAAGCAATAGTCGATGGGACTGACATTAAAGTGTCAGAAGTTTACATTAGTCACATTTTGAGTTCTATCAAAATTCATGTACCTAACTTAACGAAAAAAAAGCATGGCCCTCTAGAGTCTAAAAAGACCGTGAATAGATTATACCAACAGATCATTAATAAAAAACACGAACAATAATGGGCCCAAATTAAAGCCCTGAGGGATACCAGATGTTGTTAAATGATTCGAATTCATTGTAAAATACATAATAATAATAATAAAGCGACGGGGGATGAAATTTATTGCATTTGGAAAATGTTATGTTTGGGAAGTAGCTGTGCTTCTCGATGTGTGAAATGGAAGATGTCTTTGGTTGAGTTTACTTGCTTTTCACACATGCATCTGAATCTTAACCAGTACGCGCACTGTAATTTTGAAAAGTAAATCCTCTTGAAGTATGCGATCGCATACTCTGAGGATGGGATAAGTTACAGTCGTGTTCAAAAAAGTGTTGTACAGAATTTGTACTGTGTAAACTTGTATGTGCATTCATGATGAAGTTAAAAAAATTGTTGTACAAGTTTTGTTACATACGAGAAGCCGCTACAATATCACGTATCATGTTCAGGACGTCAAATTAATTATGTCTCTAAAATATTACCTTGTAAGGCCTACTATTTTTATAAATCATTTAATTAATAAATCTTGGTGTTCACGGAGAATGGCTACAATAGCTAACTTTTTTATTTGAATTTTTATGAGGTAGCTTAAATTAGAAAAGTTTCAGGACGTCATCTGCTGGATTTTATGGCAACATCAGAAAAACAAATGACTGTCAGGTTTTCGGGACTTTCAATTGTTTTCAACTTTTTTAAATGGAACGTTATATTTTTTAACATCGCATCGCGTTCAAGGCGTCAAATTAATTATGTCTCTAAAATATTACCTTCCAAGGCCTACTATTTGACATTTTTAATATGAACTAAATTTCAAGAAATCAAGAACTGATTAATCAGAATAATTAACAAAACTGACAATTTGAAAACAATTTCGATGTTTTCTTGTTTCAACGCACACCATATTGTGTTCGTCAACAAAAAAAGCTGTTGTTGCTATGCACTTCTGGCAAATACCAATGTTTATTTATTAAATAATTCATAAAATAGTAGGCTTTGGAAGGTAATATTTTAGAGAGATAGATTACGCATTATAACTGAAGGTAGCGGATTTAGAGTTAAAGTGGTTTTAACCAGGATTGAAAAACTAACTAGCCAAACTTGTAAAAAAATCGATTAACATATCCTCAAAATAGCCCTTTTTAAATCAAAATATTTCCAAATTCTGTAAATAATCCTAATTTTTTTCGCTTGTAATCGTCATAAATATTTATTACTTCAAAAACTTGTCTGTAGATAATGTGAAACATTTTGTTACATTTGCGATATGGAAAATATTATGGTGTAGTAGGTGGACAATATGGGTGTGATCTGCGACACGTTAATTAACTGGCTGTTCGTAAATTATAAACAAGAATCACGCAGTAAAATAAACGTCGTTCTAGCGGAGACCGACTTAAAACAAAATAAACAAACCGAGCGAGTCTGTTGCATGCTGTATTTTATTCGTACTTGCATGCAGTTAAGACCAATTATTCCACAGGGAAAAAGCAAAATGTCTCTGCAAAATGTTCAGACAATTTATAATCGCACACTGTAAGGCACTCCCAGGAAAATAACAAACTTTTTGCCTCTTAAATGCTTTTATGTATTTCTCCGGGAATTTTGCAATAAGACATAAATTATTATCGCTCAACTTTTCTTTTTCGATGTATTATTGGTGATGTGCTTTTCTTATAGGAGCTGGATAGATGAAACGTAAACAGAATAAAATTTATAGATACCATACTAACGATAAATTAATTTCCCATACTACAAAGTTGTTCTAATTATTCCTTACGTATCACGTTTATTCTTACAATTTATTTTTTCATATTTGGTTGTCCTATTAAGAGCCGATTATAAATAATATAAGATTATGTCTGTGCTTTTTTAATCCTACCGACTAAATCATAAGTTACACAGAGAAATGCAATAATTTGTAGTTTATGATGTCGCTAAGAAAAAGAAAATTACAAAAAGAGATATCTCTATAAAATCCTTTATTATATGTAAATTCTATTTTAAGTGGAATGTACGACAAGGCATATATCAACATTCAGTTGCAATTTTGTAAGCTATTGAAATCGTAACTTGTAAAGAACTTTTTAAAATGTTTGTCTAAGACCGCAACCAACAATACGTATCCACGTCGGTCGTTAAAACAGATGGTTATAATAAATTGAGTGGTACATAACAGTGAATACCAGGTACTCCTTGTTTGCAATTTTGTAAATTTCTTAAATTTCACTGTTATTTTCTTTTATACTATAAATTCTGATGTTGTTCAATTTTTGGATTAATTCGGCCTTTACTTGATGAAAATTCATTATCACACTTAATAAAAACACTAAAACAGCGAATTTTCACAAATTTTATTAGTTTAAAACATGACAATTGTTTCGACACATATGTCTTCGTCAGATGTGTATTGAATCTGCGTTAATTTACTTACTGAAGGATAATATATACCTACTGCCACAATTATCCTATACTAAGAAACTGAGTTGGCAAATCTAAAAATATTTGAAGGGTTCATTATGCAGTGACACGGACTTATTTTTAACAGCGGTGGTTTGTGTAAAATATTTTTCTGTGTAAAACTAGGGATTTGAAAAATCTAAAACTTAATTAGACGGAAAAAGAAGAAAATGTACAAAACAATTGTAAGGCCGGCCGAAATTACCAACATATTTTTTTTTTAAGTACTATTAAAATGTGGTAACGCGTATACATAAATTTAAGTAATCAAAACGCTCACCATTTCCTTTGGCTACCGGGCACCGTCCGCTACCATCACCTCCCATTGACATGGTGCGTTCATGCAACAATAACATGTGTTTACAATCATTTGTAAGAGACAACAGTTATTTACTCACCGGGGACCCCAGTCCCCTGGCCCCAACGGTCCGCACAACCTTTTGGTCAATTCACAATTCAATCTAGTGCCTCTATCATCGCTCCTGATGATGTCCAACCTTGGGCCTTTATTATCATATCTGTTGCTCTTTCATAAACTATTGCTCTGAAACGTTATTTCCAGAAACACACGCCACATGCAACACAGATAGCCTCAATGACATGCAAACATACTCTACCCTACGTCTTTGTCATCTCCGACCCGTGGATTCTCTACCACCAATCCACTCTTCCACCAGGTGGCACAAATCAACGTCAACGTGGCATCTCACCAGGTTACGTCCCCTCCACCTGGCACGTAGGGGTGGTGACAATTTAATAACCTTAGGGCTCCCTGTCCGCTGCACCGGGTCCCTAAGGGGTCACCATGGGACCGTGAACAGTACTTCGTTCACTCTCGGTAGCGCTTTCCACCTTGTTAGTACGATTTCCCTTACGGAGTAACCACTACTCATGCAAGTGACGTCACAATCCCTACGCCACCGTGGTTACACCAGTCAACCTACTGGCCAACGGTCAGGTGATGCAGCACCTGCCACGACAACCGAGCCTCACCCGGGGAAATCGCTTCATTCATACACCATGCAGGAAATACTTTAAGCTAATTCTCTACATATCATGCATTAGCTACAATTAATAACTTATCTCTAGATAACGCCTTCCTGCTTCTACCAGTGTAGAGCACAATACTTTCCGAACACACCCTGTATACGCACGCCACGAATATAATACACGCGTACTATACAATTAACGCGCGTTGCAAGCGCAAGTTACAAGATGCAAGTTGGCCAACTTTAATTAATTACTTTTCGCACCTTTCTATCGTATTAGTTAACACCGCAAACTCTTATTAATGCGCCTATCGATTACGTATCATAAACTCGACTGTTTTGATCTCCAAAGCAAAACCTTTGCTGCCCGAACACTGTTTGTTTATCTAAACTCAAGAGGATCCCAGCATTCGCCCCAACAACCGTCTGGGTGAACGTAGATAAAACTCGCATTGCAGGCAAACGTTTATAATTCTTTAATTCTAAACGCATTACATTTTTACTTAACAATAAACGTCTAACATTCGGCCAACCTGAAGGCTCCGCGTCCACGCGGTTTTTGTTATGGGCAGGCTACACCATCTTCTCCACTTTCACTTCCTGTCGAATCTGACATACCTCCTACAGTATCCAAAGTTTCTTGTCGTCCACAGTTACAACGTGGTTGTATGATTTTCTTCTATTGCGTTCTGAGGCAGGCATACCTACTACCTAACATCGGTGGTTTGGTAGAATCAACAGAATCTCTTTTTTTTATCATGAGCTCACTATACTTGGGCATCGACTTACGGCTTTTACCATCCTTTTGTTTTTGTTGTTCCACATGGAATCGTGATGCTGTCGTATAACTTTAGTTTCTTGCAGAACTTCAGGAAAGTCTTGAGTTTCCACTCATAAAGTTTCGTTGCCATTGGGAATATGAGTTTGTATTTCAACAACAGTTCCTTAGGCGATCTGTTTGTAGATTTATTCATGGTATATGCCATTTCTCTCATCTTGTTGTTCCACACCTCATCTTCAGATGTTACTAGTAACGTGTGTTTTGAAGTAAAAGTTGTTCTTTGATGGTCGATGTGCAGAGTATAAAATGGAATTGGATGTATAATTTTTTTTTCATATTCAAACTGATTTCGCGTACATAGTCGTGGTATGTAACATTACATATACATATATTTTTTTTTCACGTAGCTACGCAGTTAGTTTTTGCAAAGTCTTCTATCAGTTTGACGCGGAGTACTTCTGTTGTACCAAGTCTACCATTATCATCAGTAGATAGGTTTCTAATTAGTGTATCAACATGATTAATGTTTCTTCCAGGTCGGCATTCCATCTCGGAATCATACTCTTGCAGTACTATTTACTATTTTGCGAACCAAGGCTTTCTTATAGCACGCAGCTTTCGAAGCATTACAATAAATTTGTTCCTATCTTGAATTTTATTCCTAAAAGATTGACCCGAATGCTTTCTTCTATTGTCATGGTCGATCTTTTCGATTCTGGGAGAAAAGTAAACTAGCTAAGTTTTTAATAAACTGTCGAAGGTAAAGTCAATACCAAAAAGGGTCTTGTTGGATTGCACCCCATCCAGAGTGACGAACGTTGCAATGTGTTTCTTACCTTTAACAATCGATATTTGATAATGTCCAGAAACGTAATCTGGAGTTGTAAACTATCGACGTCCATGTCACCTGTCTATTTGGTCATCATTACATGGTAGCAGGTAACGATCTGTTACGAATACATTAATTTCCTTGTCGTCAATGTACATTTGTAGTTTACCGTTCTCCTTGTGAATGAGTAAAATTTACGATGAGTATGGAGATTTTGATGATTGAATTTATTATTACTATTTTTTTTTGTTTAGGCATCTATTATAGTTTTGACATTTTGTCTTTGACTCAATGACATCTTATAAGGTCTGTAAGTGATTGGTTCACTTATTTAAAAATTGTTTGCCCATTTCTATTGATTTAGCTCCTTCCAACTCATTCATGGAAAGGGTGAAACACTTTCGAAAATTCTGGAAAATGTTACTAATCAATCCTCACCATTAGTGTTGGGTAATACACTTTATTTTTGGATCTGAGGTACATAAACACTATACCTTTTTTTTTAATTGCATAACTTAAACATATACTTATTTGTAAATCAAAATGTCGCGCTAATTGTCCATCTCGCCAGTACAAGTATTGTTTCTCAATTCTGATGTTAATCTAAGCCATCAATGTTAAATCATCACTAGTTTACTTTAAACAAATGTTTATTTTAATATGTTTTACAAAACAAACTGTGTTACGTCCATTTTACACCCATCTGTAACGTAATTTGACAAATTTACTGGATTCATCTTCCTCCATTTGTTAGACATGCTTGCGTTCTACATTTAATTTCACTATTTCGTCCTGATGCAGGGATAAGCATTCCCGAAAGCTCGACATAAATTAAAGAAATTTTATTTAACCTTTTCTGACTGCATCCCCAATTAAACTTGATTTAAAATGAACACGTACACATTCCTTCAAAGTAGATCGTGCACAATATACATATAACACACACTGTATACCACACAACCTCAACACTGTTTACCATTAGGTGCTAAAGGTTCAGTTAAGATATTTTCAAATGGCAGTTCACTATCAAATTGATATTCATATGAGTTGTGAGACTCAGACTTCTGAGTCTCCTGAAGATGATTTGATCTTCCTGCAGCGACGTTATTTTCTTAACAATAATGAAGTTATGATCAGGCAGTTAATTTTCAAATTTTATTTCCAATTTTAAGTTGATGCCGATTCTTGAAAAGAAATGGTCTTGACCTTCCTTTCGTTGTAATTTACCTTCCAATCACCAATCCCCTTCTAAAAATTCATTGGCTTTAACCGACACGTTACCCACCTAATTAGGATGTATCAATGTATTTTCTTTTGGCTTCAGTTTGAGATTTCGGTTATCTATTTCCAAAAGAGCATGTTATTATTATTATCTTTTTTTTTAAATATACCAATCGTGATGTATTAGAATTTATCATAACACTTGTCACCACACTTGTCATCACATTTGACTCCGTAAAGACACATTCCACTAATAATTCTTTATTGGCTACAATTTGTCCATAACGAATGCTTCCACTTCTTTTTCTAGCGTTTACTTTGTTCTGCCGTATTATTCCTTTCTATTTCAATAATAATAAGTTTTTATCATTATTTCTTAATTAACAAGTCTACAAAATAATTTTGTTGTTTGAAAATTTATTTTAAGATTAAAGTTTATTTTTCGATTGTACCAAATTTGAAATCAACTAGCATTACTAATGTTTTTTTTTTGTTTGTTTGTTTTAAGTTAGGAAGAATTGTTAGAAAACCAAATGTTGTAACTAGTTTTACGTTAGGGACGTTTCTAAGTTAGGTTTAATTTCTAAAGTTTTGTTTATCTTTTTTTTTTTTTTTTAGAAAATGGTTCCTCTTATTTATTTAAGAAAGAAGTACACGATACATATTCTCGCTCTATCCTATCTAGTAATATTTCAATCACCCTGTTGTATAGTAGAGTGCTGCGGGAGTCAATTTTACTGATACTGTATACTGTCAAATTCTTTATTTGACAGTCTACAAGAATATCACTCTGCTAATATATATTTATACCACCTTTCATAAATAATAAATTATACGTCAAATTAAACATTGTTTCGGGCAACAGAGGATATACATTTTTAACATTAAATTTTCAGGTAATATTTCAGTCACCCTGTATAGTAGAGTGCTGGGCAAATCAATTGTACTACCATTCTACATTGCGAAATTCACTATTGAACATTCGACAAAAACGTCGTACTACTCCATTTGTATTTATTTTTGCCAAATTCATACAACTTTCAACAACCCCATTTACATTTTCAACATCTGTTTTATACCGAGTAACCTTCCGAATCCCACACCCAGAATGCCACGAAATTGCTCGCGCGCTACAAAGTCGCAGCTAACCAGATGCCAAACTCAGAAAAATCGCTCGATACAATTATTATTATGACGTAGCCAAACATTATTTCAGGATACGGAGTATTTACTTTGATCTTTAAAATTCATGTTAAATTAGAGCGGTCCCAGTAGCCACTACATAACTGTTTATATTAATTAACCAGTGAGCAAAGATGTTTACATTGTTTACACAATTCTATCGGGAGAATTCAGATTGAACCCCACACCTGACTTGTAAGGCCGGCCGAAATTACCAACATATTTTTTTTTTAAGTACTATTAAAATGTGGTAACGCGTATACATAAATTTAAGTAATCAAAACGCTCACCATTTCCTTTGGCTACCGGGCACCGTCCGCTACCATCACCTCCCATTGACATGGTGCGTTCATGCAACAATAACATGTGTTTACAATCATTTGTAAGAGACAACAGTTATTTACTCACCGGGGACCCCAGTCCCCTGGCCCCAACGGTCCGCACAACCTTTTGGTCAATTCACAATTCAATCTAGTGCCTCTATCATCGCTCCTGATGATGTCCAACCTTGGGCCTTTATTATCATATCTGTTGCTCTTTCATAAACTATTGCTCTGAAACGTTATTTCCAGAAACACACGCCACATGCAACACAGATAGCCTCAATGACATGCAAACATACTCTACCCTACGTCTTTGTCATCTCCGACCCGTGGATTCTCTACCACCAATCCACTCTTCCACCAGGTGGCACAAATCAACGTCAACGTGGCATCTCACCAGGTTACGTCCCCTCCACCTGGCACGTAGGGGTGGTGACAATTTAATAACCTTAGGGCTCCCTGTCCGCTGCACCGGGTCCCTAAGGGGTCACCATGGGACCGTGAACAGTACTTCGTTCACTCTCGGTAGCGCTTTCCACCTTGTTAGTACGATTTCCCTTACGGAGTAACCACTACTCATGCAAGTGACGTCACAATCCCTACGCCACCGTGGTTACACCAGTCAACCTACTGGCCAACGGTCAGGTGATGCAGCACCTGCCACGACAACCGAGCCTCACCCGGGGAAATCGCTTCATTCATACACCATGCAGGAAATACTTTAAGCTAATTCTCTACATATCATGCATTAGCTACAATTAATAACTTATCTCTAGATAACGCCTTCCTGCTTCTACCAGTGTAGAGCACAATACTTTCCGAACACACCCTGTATACGCACGCCACGAATATAATACACGCGTACTATACAATTAACGCGCGTTGCAAGCGCAAGTTACAAGATGCAAGTTGGCCAACTTTAATTAATTACTTTTCGCACCTTTCTATCGTATTAGTTAACACCGCAAACTCTTATTAATGCGCCTATCGATTACGTATCATAAACTCGACTGTTTCGATCTCCAAAGCAAAACCTTTGCTGCCCGAACACTGTTTGTTTATCTAAACTCAAGAGGATCCCAGCATTCGCCCCAACAACCGTCTGGGTGAACGTAGATAAAACTCGCATTGCAGGCAAACGTTTATAATTCTTTAATTCTAAACGCATTACATTTTTACTTAACAATAAACGTCTAACACAATCAACAAGTTATCTAAATTACATATTTACAAATGTTCAATAATAATAATAATAATAATAATATATATTGTCCATTTGACCAAATGCATGGTATTGGATTCGTCATACATATGTAGAAAGTAATATAAAGACAAAGACAACACAAAATAAAACAAATGTATATGTGAACACATTAAAGTAAAAACAAAAGGCGCTTGTCTAATAATAATTAATATAACTGAGCATACTCGCGCGTAATGTCATGAGACACTGAAAGTTGTTTGCTATCACAGGAAATTAATCACTAGTAAATTAATAATACATAAATAATTACAACAGTGAAGTATCTTCCAGAAATTCAGTTAACGAATAATAGCACTTTTGCGTCAATAGCACCTTTAATTTAATTTTAAATTGTTTGTCATTCAAAAGCTTGTAATTATGGGGAATTTTATTGTAACATAGAATGGCCAAGTATTTCGGTGACTTTTTATACAAGGATAATTTATGACGGGGAATTTCTAACAAAAGGCCATTTCGTGTGGCATAGCTATGAAAAGAATTCAATTTTACCCATCGAGCTTCATTTTCCCTAGCGTAACTAAGTAATTGAAAGATAAAAATTCCAATAACAGTAATAATTTGTCTTTTACTAAAAATATTACGACAACTTGTCCTGGAGCATGCACCTTCCATAACCCGTAATGCCCTTTTCTGTAGTACTAAAATACGTTCTATTTCACTCCCTGATCCCCATATTATTGTGCCATAGGAAATTAATGAGTGAAAATTAGAATAATAGTACATTTTTAAAACATCCCAACTCACTGATCTTTTTAGCTGCTTAAGTGTATAACAAACTGAGGCTAATTTGTTGCATAATATATTAATGTGATATGACCACTTACATTTGTTGTCAATAAAAATACCCAGAAACTTTGTGTAATCACCTTGTTTAATATTGCCTCCATTAGATTTTATTAATACACTGTAGTTAGGTTCTTTAGATGCTGTAAAGTTTATGTATAACGATTTGTTAGAATTCAGAATTAAGCCATTTGATGAATAATATTTATCAGTTAAACTTATATTTTGATTTGCAGCTTGAATAACCTCGTGGTTATTAGTGTTATGTATAAGCAGAGAAGTATCGTCCGCGAAAAGCACAGCGTTATTTAAAGGAAAATCATTCGTGTATAGTAAATACAGAATCGGCCCAAGAACAGATCCTTGCGGTATACCATAGTTTAATTCTAGCTCTTCTGATGTAATATTATTGATTTTGACACAATGCTTTCTATTAGTCAAGTAGCTGTTAAACCAGTCCAAAGAATGGCCCCTAATTCCATAGGCGTATAGTTTGCTTAGTAATATGCTATGATTAACGAGATCGAATGCCTTACTGAGGTCCAAAAATATACCCAAACAAGTCTCGCCTTGATCCATGTTCAAATATAATTCGTCAACAAATTTCAAAATAGCAGCGAGGGTAGAGCGATCTTTACGAAAGCCGAATTGGTTATTATTAAGTATTTTATGTTTGTCTAGAAAATTTAATAATTTAATGCAGACGATTTTTTCAAGAACTTTAGAGAATGTGCTTAGAAGAGAAATAGGTCTGTAATTTTCTATTTGTATTTTTGGGCCGCTTTTATGTATGGGTCTGATTTGGGTTATTTTTAGTTTCGCGGGAAATATTCCTTGACTAAACGAATTGTTTATTATTGCTGTAAGTGGTGTTATGATTTCGTGTATGCATTGCTTTAATAAAAATGGACTTATTTCATCATAACCAGTATTTAGACTAGATTTTAGTGAAGATATAACATTCAATACATCAGATTCAGTAGTAGGACTAAAAAAGAAAGTGTATCGATTATTGGGTATATTGAAAATTTCCTCATTTATTCTGTTAGATTTTTCTAAATTCTCTGCTATACTATTAAAATACTTATTGAAATGGTCAGATATTAATTTTGGGTCTTTGATTACTTGATCATTAATTTTCAGGTGTATATCATTTTTTGTGGTTAATTTTTCTTGTCTTTTAATTATATTCCAAGCTGTTTTAGATTTATGGTTTGAAGATGACATTAACTGTAATATAGTTGTTTAGCTTTGGAAATTACCTTTTTGTAAATGGCGTTATATCGTCTATAATGAGTTTTAATTAAATTATTATTATTAATTAAGCTTAAGATATACAAATCTTTCAACGTTTTAGAAGATGTCTTTATCCCTTTAGTTATCCATTTACATGATTTGTTATTTTTACTATTTGTATATCTGAGAGGGAAAGCTTTATAGAAACTATTCATTATTACCTCCATAAACTTATCATATTGCATATTTACCGGCTTGCAGTTTATTATTTCACTGCAATCTATTTCTTTCAATAAATTTTTGAAATTTACTATATTGAGTTCACTTTTTATTTGACGAAAAGGAATCTTGAATGGTACACAATTAGGTCTTTGTTGGCAAGAGAATATGGATAAGATTTGTGCACTGTGATCAGAAATGCCATTGTGAATAACCGAGGTTTCAATTAATTCAGTCGGATAAGATACACAAATATTGTCAATGCAATTATTCCCGCGAGTAGCTGTCAGGATAGTTGGTGTTAAGTTATATGAATTTAATAGATCTTTGAGTTTGTGTAAATTATTGGATTCGAGTAAAAAATTAACGTTAAAATCACCACAAAGTATTGTATAGGAGTTTTTAATATTGCTAGTAATTTCTAAAGCTGAATTTAATTTATTTAAGAATATCTCAAAGTTTCCGTTACCACTTCTGTAGACAGTTAAGATAATAAATTTGGCATTATGTATCGAAAATATGGTAGCAACACATTCAAAATGAAGCTCGACCGATAATTCTTTAATTGAATCGATATTATTGTTTGCTAAGTGACTTTTTGCCAGAATTACAACCCCACCATGCGTATGCGTTGTTCTACTGTAATGATTGATCACACGACAACCTTCTAAATTTATAGTAATTACGTCATTATTTAAAATCCAGTGTTCACTGAAACATAGTATATCACAATTTGAATCGCTAAGAAATACTTCCAACTCTTCTAATTTGTTACTTATGCACTGGATATTTTGATGGAGAACGTTGATTAAGTTGAATTTTTCCGTGGTCTTCCCATGATTAAAAAATTTTCTTCGCTTGCATGATCTTGACTTTCTACATTTGACACATTACTGGAATCAAGAACTTGGGAGATGCCGGAAGAAGGGATAAAATGTAGCAACAAACGACTAATTCTTCTTTTGGTGCTTAATTTTAGGTGTACTCCATCAAACGTATAATCTTCAATCGACGTTACCGTATTAACACAAAAAACTTGAACATGTTCATATTTGTAGGCTAGATTATAGATTTTGTAATTAACATGCTCAATTATATTGTTAAGTTGTTTGTTGTTACAGATGAAGGGTATTGTAGATAAAATAATGTTAGTGTGAATGGTATTTAGCATTACCGATTCAAATTCCTGTAACAGTTTACTAATAGATTCGCTATCGTAACATTGATAAATGTCGTTTATCCCGGCTAACAAGTAAATACAATCAGATTTGCCGAAGTTCTTTGTCAGCTGGTTGACATTTGCCAGTACGTTGTTAAGTTTGGCGCTAGGTTTAACTATTCCAACCACTGAAGAGTTCGGTAAGAGATCGCTGAAAAAAGAGCTCATATATCTGCCGTGGCTATCGCTTAAAATTAATACTTCGTTACGCATTTTTTTAACATCTGCGGTGCTAATATCTGCCGGTTTGGATGTGATAGATATCTCTGGCTCTGTTTCTTTTAAAACAGTTACCCTGCAATTAGTCTCATTTGTTTGCGTTTCGGTTTCTGATTGTTCAATTTCTTTTGTCTGCGTTTCAGTTTCTGATTTTTCCAATTCTTCTGTTTGCGTTTCAACTGTGGAACGGACAAGTGAGCTTGGCTTTATTTTATCTAGGATTTTTACTTGATTTTCTATGATTAGCTTATAGCTATCTATTTGACTTCTTAATGTATTCACTACTCTTTGTAAAGTTTCATTATCTTCTTTGAGCATAATGTTTGCACTCTCACATTCTGCAAGTTTATTTCTTAGTATTTGGGTCATTTCTATAGAGTTAGCTTTCGAGTCATTTTCTCCTTGGTAAGATAAGCTTATGTAACTTGTATTTTTTGGGCTGTCACGGGGTTTATTAACCGACGGTTGAGATTTCTTGTCTTGTTGCTTAGTTCTTATTAGTCCCGATCGTGTTGAAGACATGGTGTAGCAGGTTTTTTGAGCGCAGTGCGAAGAAAAACTGGATCGTTTGTAAAAATACTTGGTCGTTTCGTTTTATGAAAACGTCTACTTACACTACTCTAATAAATTATTTAGCGTAATCCTTTGTTTTATCTATTAGTAAGGAGACACATTAAACACAACATTCGTTCAATACTTCGTTCACTCAACACCTACGACAATTACGAAATAAATTTAATAACGGTGAATTATTTAATTCTGTTTGGTCATTTATTAAATAATTAGAGTTTTTAAGTTTATTAATTTCTAAAGATTCAAGAAAATTTAATTTTCTACCTTTATTTTCAGTATGTAAGATTTTGAATTCAAAGTTTGAAAAGTGATTATTATTAATTAGGTGGTTAGCAAAAGATGAATCTGTTTTATTATTAATAAATGACTTTCTGTGTTCTATTATTCTAGTATCAAAATTTCTTCCAGTTTGTCCAACATATACCTTTTGGCACACATCACAGGTTACTTATAGACTCCTGATTTTTTATTATTTGGAATTGGATCTTTGTTATTTTTTATATACTTGGACATAGTGTTATTAGTTTTGTAGGCTAACTGAATATTCTGTTTCTTTAAAAGTTTTGACAATTTTTCAGTAGGTTTGCCTATATATGTGCTTTATATTTATTAATTGTGTTATTTTTTATGCAAGGGTAGACCATTGAAATAGCTTTATCATAAAGCTTTTTTGTTAATATATTTTTTTTACTATTACGGGGTTATAACCATTGTTGCTTGCTATGTGTTTTGTTGTATTTAGTTCTTTTTCTTAATTTTCTTTTGACATAGGGATGTTAATTAATATATGTATCATACTGTTATATGCTGCTAACTTGTGTTGTATAGAGTGTGAAGAACTATTATGTTTAGTTATGTCAGTGTATGTATCTTTACGGTAAATTGAAAAATCAAACTTGTTATTAATTCTTTTTATTGTTAAATCTAAGTAATTTATGCTTCCGTTACTTTCTGTTTGTAAAGTAAATTTTATGTTATTATGTATGGAGGTAATGTAGTCTAAAAATATATTCAGCTGTCTTATAGTACCTGTGTAACAAACTAAGATATCGTCTACATATCTGTGCCAGAAAAATATATTTTTACTTAACGGCTTATTAAATATAATGTTTTCTAGATTGTTCATGAAAATTGGGAAACCCACTAAGTCCGTTGTTAGCTGAAATTTTCATGAACAATCTAGAAAACATTATATTTAATAACCCGTTAAGTAAAAATTTATATTTATATGTATATTTTTCTAGCACATATATATGTATATATATATATATATACACTGTGTCCACATTTCGATGCTCACTATTGTTATCTCGCTTATTAGAAGACATAGAGCAACGGTTAAATGGGGAATGTTTTGCAGAATTCAATACTCGTGACAGATCTCATTTCAAATTCACCATTTAAATTTTAAGATAATTTTAAAAAACCAAAATTTGCCGATTTCAACGTTCCTCAATAACTCGATAACACCTAAAGTGATTTCTTCTAAAGCTTTACAATGTTCAGACACATTTTTAAGATAAAGCTTTTGATATAAACAGAAACCCCCGATTGTCATTTGTTTTCAAGTTATTAGTGCTAACTTTTGTTTTTCATATGGCAACCATATTGGATTTTTGCTTAGTTAGATAGTCTTTAAAAAGAGCTTTTCAACGATGTATAACATACCCGAAAAAAAATTATTTATAGGAGAGATATTAACAAAAATATAAATTAATTTCTAATATGAAATTAGTAGGCTCTAAAATTAAGCAACAATAAGAAATGAAAGATTAAAGATATGCTAAGTAATACTGAAAACGAAATACGAAACGATAAGAAAAGTCATAAAAGTAAAAAGTAAAGAAGGAGTACTAAAAGCTCAGATTTACAAAGAAACTGTTCAATATGATGACCATTCTGTTCCATACACTTTTGGCATTTTATTCTAACAGAATTACGAACTCTACGAAGTGTGTTTCCATTTAATGATCTTAGTACATCCACCATAAATAAAAGTCAAGGGGGTAAGATCGGGTTATCTCGCAGGCCATTCCACTGGTCCATTATTTGAAAGCACTCTCTCATTAAAGTTTTCTCTCAAAAAATGTTTTACGTCACGAGTGTTATGGGCCGGGCAACCATCTTGCTGGAACCAAATGTTTTGCATGTTCTAAGTTTAATAATTTCTCTCAAAGCAGGTATTATCTCGTTTGTTAGTAGCTCCACATATCTGTTACCAGTTTAAACCGTAATCAAAGATGAAAGGAACTAGTAAGTCATTATCTAAAATGAAACTAAACTCAAAAACAAAAGAAATATATAAACAAAATTGCATACCAATTAAACCGCACCAGACATTAAAACCAAATCAAACTCGAAATTTTTGATTTACCAAATGTGGATTTTCAGTAGACCAATGTTAATTATGCCTATTGAATACTCCGTAATTGGTAAATCGTGTTTCATCTGTCCAGGGTATTTTCCTAGGAAATTTAGGACCATCTTCACATTTTCGTAGGTCCCTCCTATTAAACTGTAATCTTCATTGATAGTCATTATCGTTTAAACCTTGTGTAATTAATTGTTG
Source organism: Dorcus parallelipipedus (assembly GCA_958336345.1). Taxonomy (NCBI): domain Eukaryota; kingdom Metazoa; phylum Arthropoda; class Insecta; order Coleoptera; family Lucanidae; genus Dorcus; species Dorcus parallelipipedus. Next base: position 37,627,972 of record OY284478.1, read on the forward strand.
TAAAGGTGGTATTTGGTTTTCTTCAAGGTTTTGTGATTTTGGAATTCCAGTTTCACGAGCCACTCATTATTTTACAGTATTACTTAGCATATCTTTAAGCTTTCATTCCTTATTGTTGTTTAATTTCATGGCCTACTAATTTCATATTAGAAATTAATTCATGTTTTTGTTAATATCTCCCCTACAAATAAAAAATTTTCGGGTATGTTATACATCGTTGAAAAACTCTTTTTAAAGACTATCTAACTAAGCAAAAATCCAATATGGCTGCCATATGAAAAACAAAAGTGAGCACTAATAACTTGAAAACAAATGACAATCGGGGGTTTCTGTTTATATCAAAATCTTTGTCTTAAAAAAGTGTCTGAACATTGTAAAACTTTCGAAGAGATCACATTAGGTGTTATCGAGTTATTGAGGAACATTGAAATTGGCAAATTTTGGTTTTTTAAAATTATCTTAAAATTTAAAAAATTTATGGTGAATTTGAAATGAGATCTGTCACGAGTATTGAATTCTGCAAAACATTCCCCATTTAACCGTTGCTCTATGTTTTCTAATAACCGAGATACGAATGGTGAGCATCGAAATGTGGACACAGTGTATATTTTTCTAACACAGATATTGTTCAGTTTCATCTTCAGTTCTTCAGTTCTAATTTACAAAAAAAGTAAGTAGGCAAAAAACAAAAAAAATGTGTGAAAATAATAATTTGTAATGTCAAGTCAGTTTTGTATTCTTCACAAAAAATATAAATAAATATTGTCAAAACATGGTCAATTCGAGCCGGATTATAAGAAATTAGTACTTTGGTCCTTCGAGAGTAAACATACGCATTTCACGTTGGAATAAATCAAGAAGAATAGAGGCAGATTTTTTGAGAAGTGGAGAGACAAGTCGAAGACCAAGATTGAAATAAACAAGTCAAAGATCAAGATTGAAATAGAGAGAATAGAGAAACAAAGCTGAAGACACAGCCGCAAGGTCGTGAGTTGTCAATTTTCTTTACATCGCATCACTGCATATTCACACCGAATTTTCTATCAAATTTTGTTATATAATCATGGCAGATACATTGAAGTGTTTAAAACGCAAACGTGGACATTTAAAGGGCGCTATAACCAGATTCACCACATACCTCAATTCCTTGAATATTGAAATAAATGTAATTGAACTTAAAAAGCGAAAAGAAATATTGGAGCAATCTCTGTCAGAATTTAATGACGTACAATCACAAATTGAATTATTAGAAGATTCCGAGTACGACGAAAAGGAGCGTGAGGAATTTGAAACCATTTATTTTCAAACAATAAGCTATGCTGAGAAACTTATATTAAATAACACAGACGTCAGATCTAATTAAAATTACAATGATCGCGGAAACAGCATTTCGGAACATCAATTAAATGGTCAAATTCGGTTACCAAAAATCAATTTACCAACATTTGCAGGTTCATACGAAGAATGGTATCCATTTTATGATACGTTCCAGTCATTAATTCATTCAAATGACAATTTATCTGACATACAAAAATTCCATTATTTAAAATCTTCTGTACGGGGAGAAGCCGCGAATTGTATACAATTTCTTGAAATATCCACCGTAAATTACAAAAACGCATGGAATACTCTAAAAGATCGCTATGATAATAAACGGTTAATAGTTCAAAGACATATTAAATCTATTTTGGAATTGCCAGTTGCTGCAAAAGAAAATTTAACCTAATTGAGACAAATTTTACACGGCACCTTCAAACATATGGGAGCATTAAAATCATTGAAACGACCAGTTGATGCATGGGATGATTTAATTATTTTTATTATCAGCACAAAATTAGACTCATTAACTTGTAAAGAATGGGAAAATAGTCTTGAAAAGGATATCCTACCAAGTTATACTCAATTAATGTCATTTATTTCGCACAAATGTCAAACACTAGAAGCTATAGCAAAGCCGTTACAAACAGGATCTATTAAATCGCAATACGGAAAAATGACTACATCTCACGTGATTACCTATAAATTTGCTTGCGCAATATGCGACGGTAAACACCCCATTTTTAAATATGATAAATTCCTTAACCTGCCCGCAGAGAAAACAAAACAAGAGGTCATTTCCAAGAAATTATGTTTCAATTGCTTAAGGCCTAATCATCAAGCTTATCAATGTAATTCAAGTGGATGTAAAAATTGTAATGAAAATCACAACACTCTTTTACATTTGGAGAAATATTCCTCATCAACAAAGGATAATTCTGACATATTATCTATATCTAACGTCAGTGCACGTAGTACGTCATTTTTACAGATATTGCTACCTACGGCAATTGTACATGTATTTGAGAGTCATGGTAAAATACATCAGTGTCGAGTTTTACTCGATTCAGGCTCACAATCGAACTTTATTACCGAATCGTTAGCAAATAGGCTCAATTTAAAACGTACAATTACCAACATCCCTGTGGTTGGTATTAACCAATCAACCACTAAGACAATTCATCGAACTACATTAAAAATAAAATCTCGTTTCAATGCATTTCATGCTCACCTAGATTCTAAAAGCAATAACTGAAAAATTACCAACTGTCAACATTGACACTCAAAGCAGAATAATTCCTAATAATATTAGGCTTGCTGATCCTTATTTTAATATTTCAAAACACATAGACATGTTAATTGGCGCAGAATTGTTTTGGGAAATGATGTGTGTTGGACAAATTAAAACATCCAAAACAGGACCTTATTTGCAGAAAACGCATCTAGGTTGGATTGTTTCAGGAAGATTTCCTTTAAATACTACTTCTTCAAATAAAGTATGCTGTAATCTAGTAACTAATGTTGATCTAAATAAAAATTTGGTGCGTTTTTGGCTGTTAGAAGAACCATTTTATAAAAATAAATATAGCCTTGAAGAAGAAGCTTGTGAAAATCATTTCTTAGAAAACGTTACCAGATCCCCCGATGGAAGATTCATTGTAAAATTGCAATCAAAGAAAAACATGCGTTAAAATTAGGTGAATCAAAAAGCACTGCATTAAAGAGATTTTATTCATTGGAAGCAAAACTCAATAAAAATCAAGAATTAAAACGTCAATATTCAGATTTTATTGAAGAATATACTTCATTAGGACATGTGAAGCCTATTTCTAATGACGAAAAACAATTCTCAGATTGTTTCTATTTACCACACCATGCTGTATTAAAAGAATCCAGTTTAACAACTAAATTGCGCGTCGTTTTCGATGGATCCGCAAAATCATCAACAGGTGTGTCGCTTAATGACATACTGATGGACCAGCAATTCAAGATGATTTACTGTCAATTTTATTGCGTTTTCGAGTTCATCAGTATATAATAACTGCTGATGTTACAAAAATGTACCGACAAGTTATGGTAAATGAAACACAAAGAAGTTTGCAGAGAATACTCTGGCGTTTTAAAGATACTCAAAACATTCAAACATTTGAATTAGCAACCGTCACTTATGGTACGACATCAGCCTCTTTCTTAGCCATCAGAACACTTTCATATTTAGCAGATTTAGAGGAACATAATTTTCCATTGGGATCTAAAATATGTGGATGACTTATTAACAGGTGCTGATACATATGAAGAAGCAAAAACAATTTGTTATGAGGTGTCACAAGTATTAAAGGAGGTTTCGAATTACGCAAATGGGCGTCAAATTACAAACAACTTTTATCAGATTTTTCAACCACATCAAATGAATTACTAGTTTTAAATTTCGACGACAGCGAAAACATTAAGACTTTGGGACTTCAGTGGAACGCTAACACTGATCATCTACAATATTCCATAAATCCTCAATCTTCCTTTACAAAGATTATAAAACGAAACATATTAGCCCGAATTTCTCAAATTTTCGATCCTCTGGGCCTTTTTAGTCCAATTGTAATAAAAGCAAAAATATTAATGCAACAATTGTGGCATTTAAAACTTAATTGGGACGAATCCATACCAATCGAAATACACTCTACTTGGAAACAGTATGAATCAGAACTTCAAATGTTAAATCAATTGAAAATTTTGAGATGTAGTATTCCTTTTAAATCAAACATTGAAATTCACTGTTTCAGCGATGCTAGTGAAAAAGCTTACGGTGCTTGCATATATGTACGAAGCACAGATGCAAATGGTCTTATCATAGTGAATTTACTTTATTTATTATTTATATATTATTTACTAATATCGGTTGATCAAATTTTAAATTGTAAATTATGGTGGCACGGCCCAAAGTGGCTCTTATTAAGCAAAGAACATTGGCCATGATTTAATAATATCCAATTATAAAATCTTCCTGAGCAACGTGATCAAACAATCTTATCATTTGTTGCTGTATTGCCTGAATGGGACATATTTGAGAAATTTTCATCATTCAGTAAACTAGTACGCATAACTGCATATATCCTGAGATTTTTCAATAATATTAAAAATCGCCAAGACGAAGGAAATTTATCTACTAAGCCATTAAATTCATCGGAACTCAAGACAGCAATCCTACGATTAATCAAATACATACGTACAAAAAATACATTTTCAATTAGAATTACATCATTTACAGTTAAGGAAAACTGTTAACAAAGAAAGTTCGCTGTTATCATTAGATCCGTTTTTAGATTCTGATGACGTCATACGGGTAGGTGGTAGATTAAGAAAATCTAATATACCTTATGATAAAATTCATCCGATAATATTACCTACTCATCACGCATTAACGAAATTAATTATAAAGAACATACACATCAAGCAAATGCATGCAGGAGTTCAAGCTACTTTAGCAGCTGTGAGACAACAATATTGGCCTCTTTCTGGTCGCACCATTATTCGTCAAGTAATTCGGAAATGTATACATTGTTACAGAGCTAATCCAGTTAGTATTCAACACATTATGGGCGATTTACCCAAAGAACGAGTGCAACCATCACGCCCTTTTTTTAATTGTGGCATTGATTTCGGAGGCCCCATTCATCTTCGTGAATAGCTAAGACGAAATAGTAAAATTTACAAATCATATATTGCCATATTTGTATGCTTTGCCACCAAGGCAATTCATATCGAATTGGTAAATTCATTATCTAGTGAAGCTTTCATTAGCGCATTTCAACGATTCATTTCAAGAAGATGTATGGTAGACAACATATTTTCAGATAATGGTACGAATTTTATTGGTGCAAATTCGGAAATGAAAGAATTACGAAAGTTATATAAATCTGAAATTCATCAAAGAAAAATTTTTGATTTCGCCAGTGAAAATAGTATAAATTGGCATTTCATACCACCTCACTTTGGAGGCTTGTGGGAGGCCGGCATAAAATCTGTAAAACGACATCTTCAACGTGTGGTTGGAGAATCGTCATTAACATATTGCTGTGTTATTTTCTTTTCGAGGAGTAATTAAATTTAAATGAAAAGGATACACACGTTGAATTTGTTTTATTTTGATAGATGATTTTTTTTTGGCTTTTGGTGCCACATTTCTATCATGTTTATATAACAGGGTCCCTTAGAGTTCTAAAAATTAAACTTTCATTAAGATTTTTCTTGTACTTATATCTCTATTTTGTTAAAATTCAGAGTTTACATAACCTGGAAGACGATCCCTTGAGTCTCGACTCCCCGAACACAGCAAATTGGTTAAAAGGCAAGTTCCGTGAGCTTTTTGGGGAAGAGTCAGATACCGAGGCCATGCCTGATTTTCTTCCACCACCTGCTAGGCCTGTGTTATCGATGCCTGAGGTCCCGAGCGCATCGGTCAGGGAGGTTGGGTTGCCAGATCTTGAAACCCCTGCCCCGCAGCAGATGGAGGCTGCTGAGTTCGAGGAAGCAGTTAAAAAGCTTCCTCGTGAGTTCCTTAAGGACCGAAGAGGAAATAAGCGCCGATATCTGCTGCACCTTCCTGATGGGGCGAAGGTGAAGATGTTGAAGGTGGAGGCACTTCGACTGGGACTGATTGGCTGGCCTAGGAAAAGCTAATTTAAATTTCATGCTTTTGCATTGTTTAGAATCACATTTTTTAAGTTAATTTTGATGAATTTTTAATTTTATTTTTGTATTTTAAGGTTAAGTTTCTTTTGGGGCAAGTTTTTGTGATTTTGTTTCCCTATATAAGTGGGACAATTTGCCAGTAGATTTAAGTCTTCCTTGGTCAGTGATTGTGGTAACATCTTCTAGAATGGTAAACAGTTTTAAAATTTATTAATATTATTATTGTTGATTTTGATTTAAACACATATTTTATGTATTTAACGTATCATACACAGAGAGGATTTTCGTCCAACCTGGTATGATTAGATTTGTTGTTAACAAGGACGACATGGAATAGCTACATGCCGATTTGTGACAACGAAGTTATAAGATTTACCTCAGACACACACATTTTCGTATTTAACGTATCATACACAGAGAGGATTTTCATCCAACCTGATATGATTGGATTTGTTGTTAACAAGGACGACATCGAATAATTACATGCCGCCTTTTGATAACGAAGTTAACATTTTTATCACAAACACATTTTTGTATTTAACGTTATCATATTCAGAGAAGATGCTTTTATCTAACTTGATATGGTTAAGATTTGTTATCGGCAAATACAAAATGGAATAAATACATTGAGTATTTGTTATAACAGTTTCAAAATACACATTAGGTTTCAACAAACCACCATTTGCTTATTAAATAATAATTTAACACAACACACATTTCATTCTTTGCATTCAACGATTTTTAGAATTTTTGGGGACACGGAACAAGGTATTATTTACCTTAGCGGTCACTGAAAATAACAAACCTGTTTGTTCATGATGAATGTGAGGTAGAGATCTACTAACTTCAATTCGTCGTGGCAAATTAGATTATAATTTTATGTACCATTTGCAACTGATGATTATTTGGTTATGTGTATATTTTTGCTTTGACATTTTATGTGTAACATCAATAATACCAACTAAGATATTTGTCACTAAGATATTTGATTTTTACTTACCCCAGTTACCACTTTGCTCATAAATTTGCACAACAACAATTCAATTAATGTTTTCAGTTTCAATGCTATTTAAAATTACTTCATTGCGTAAGAACCCCGTGTAATGTTGTTACTTGTTTAATAATTCAATCAATAGGCCCTGAGATCACAATTATTTCTAAAAGGTTATATGCTAAATACCACAGCAATATGAAGAAATATACACTTTATTAACTCAAATAGAAGCCGTTCTTAACTCTCGACCTCTTACGCCTTTATCTAATGATCCAAATGACTTATCAGTTCTCACTTCCGGTCATTTTTTAATACGAGATTCAATGACTTCATTACCTGAACCTGATTTAACAAACCCTAAAATTAACAGATTATCACGTTGGCAACGTAATCAGCATATGAAACAACATATTTGGAAACGTTGGTCATTAGAATATATTTCTGAAATGCAACAACGTAGTAAATGGACATACAACAAGAATTATCAGCTGCAAGAAGGTCAAATGGTGCTCATTCGGGAAGACAATCTACGCCCAAATTGCTGGATGACCGGCCGGATTGAGAAACTCCATCCAGGTTCTGATGGCATCGTCCGGGTAGCCACCGTTCGCACTTTAAAGGGGCCTTTCAAGAGAGCTGCAGCAAAATTATGTGTTTTACCTGTTGATAATCAATCAGTTTGAAGGTGATTCCTTCAAAGGGCGGCGGCATGTTCAGTTTCATCTTCAGTTCTTCTAATTTACAAAAAAATGTGTGAAAATAATAATTTGTAATGTCAAGTCAGTTTTGTATTCTTCACAAAAAATATAAATAAATATTGTCAAAACAGATATGATAAAGCTATTTCAATGGTCTACCCTTGCATAAAAAATAACACAATTAATAAATATAAAGCACATATATAGGCAAACCTACTGAAGAATTGTCAAAACTTTTAAAGAAACAGAATATTCATTTAGCCTACAAAACTAATAACACTTTGTCCAAGTATATAAAAAATAACAAAGATCCAATTCCAAATAATAAAAAATCAGGAGTCTATAAGTAACCTGTGATGTGTGCCAAAAGGTATATGTTGGACAAACTGGAAGAAATTTTGATACTAGAATAATAGAACACAGAAGGTCATTTATTAATAATAAAACAGATTCATCTTTTGCTAACCACCTAATTGATAATAATCACTTTTCAAACTTTGAATTCAAAATCTTACATACTGAAAATAAAGGTAGAAAATTAAATTTTCTTGAATCTTTAGAAATTAATAAACTTAAAAACTCTAATTATTTAATAAATGACCAAACAGAATTAAATAATTCACCGTTATTAAATTTATTTCGTAATTGAACATTTGTAAATATATAATTTAGATAGCTTGTTGATTGTTTTGGACATTTTCTTCTTTTTCCGTCTAATTAAGTTTTAGATTTTTCAAATCCCTAGTTTTACACAGAAAAATATTTTACACAAACCACCGCTGTTAAAAATAAGTCCGTGTCACTGCATAATAATAATAATAATATTGTCTTTATTTCCATCATAACACAGACACCAGTAAATGCAACTTAAAAAGAATCAAAATGACAGAAAACAAAGCGGGGCGAAGTTCAGAATGTGAACACGCAATAAAGGTATACACTTCTGCTTTTACACCCAACCCCACGAGACCCAAAACATAAGAGAATTAATGGCGTTATATATCATATACATATGTTTCTGATTAAACAATTAAAAGAAATAATTACTAAAATATTAAAGGAAAAAAAATACAATTAAGTGATATGTTTCAAAAAAATCTACCATACGTCTTCTGAAGCTTGTGGCAGGTAAAGATTTAAAATTTAGGGGAATATTATTATATACTTTGGCAATGTTAAAAGAAAAAGACCTTTCAAATAACGACGTTCTATGAAAGGGAGGAGTGAGAGAGCCTTTGTAACGAATATTTAAGTGATGAACATCCGATCTGAACGAGATTTTCTTGTATAAGTAACTAGGGCATTTATTTAGAATAATCTTATGAAAAAGGCAGGACGAGTGAAGAAGTCTCCGATGTGACATATTTAACCACCCAGTGTCCAAGAGGGTATGAGAAATTCTCTGATATTTTCTAATGGAATGAATAAGCCTGAGGCATGAGTTCTGCACCAGCTGAATCCGACTACGGGTAATGGCATCAATGCAGGGACCGTAAACAACGTCGCAGTGGTTGAAGTATGAAAGAACTAGACTGTCACACAACATAATTTTTAATTTTTTAGTCAAATAATGTCTGCTGTTATATAACAGCTTTAAATTAGAATATGCCTTGCGCACACACATAGAGATATGATTTGTAAACCTTAATTTAGAGTCCAACAATAAACCCAAATCTTTTGCTTCATTAGCAAAATGCAAAGTACAGTTATCAATACGAAGTGACAGGTCGCCAGATACTAAAGTCTTGCTGAACAAGATAGCAACAGTTTTAGCAGCATTTATATGAAGTGAATGTTTTTTGGACGCTGAAGCTAGAGACATCAAATCATTATTGATAGCAGAAACAGTAGAAGCAAGAAGTTCCTTGGAGCGAGGAAGGTTGTATAAAAGCTGAGTGTCATCAGCATACATATGATATTGAGAGCAATTAAAGCACGTGTATATAGCGTACAGCAAGGGTCCTAAAATGGATCCCTGAGGAATACCTTGAGAAATAATAGAGGGCAGGGAATTACGAGAGTCAACATAGGTAGTTTGCACTCGATTGGTCAGGTAATTTTTAAAGAATAAAATGCTGGAGTCAGACAGTCCTATGAAATGCATAATAGCAAGCAGAACGTGATGGTGTCAAACGCTTTACTGTAATCTAGTAGAATAAGGACACTATCAAGACCTTTGTCAGCGGCTGTAATAATATTATCTGTTACGTCAAGTAAAGCGGTAGTACAACTATGAGACGGACGGAATCCGGATTGGCAAAGAGGGAATATGTTAAACCTTTCACAGTGCTCCCGTAATTGTGTATCAACTATTTTTTCTAAGATCTTGGATAGTGTGGGTAAGATACTGATAGGGCGAAAGTGATTAAAACTAGTGGGTTGAGAAATCTTAGCAACTGGTATGACAATAGCTTTTTTCCAGGAACTAGGAAAGTAATTCGACAATAAACAAGAATTAATGATGTGAGTAATATAAGGCAGAATAACAGGGCAGCAGAGCTTTAACATAAATGCATTTATACCATCACTGCCAGTAGCCGAAGATTTGCTTGTGTGCAAAATTTTAAGTATATAAACATTGTCTACTAAAGAAAAAGAAAACTTACAGCCAGAAGTAAGTTTGACATTATTTAAGTAAAACTGTATGACATCATCATTGTATACACGATCCTGAGGGACGGAGTTCACAAAATAATTATTGAATTTATCTGGGTCTAATAAATTTGTAGGAATGGAAGAGGTAGAAACATGTCCTAAGTTAAATTGTTTTAGATTCCTCCAAAGGTCTCTAGGAGATTTATTGCATAGCAAGTATTTAAAAAAAGCTTTCTTTTCTATACGAACAGCGTTTGTGGTTAAGTTACGTAACGACTTATAATAATTCCAATGTTCTAGATTTCGGGTTGTTTTAATTTTTTTATATGCTTTATCCCTCAAATGCATCATGAATTTCAAGTTGTCAGTAAGCCAGGGTGCACGAGGCTTGGAAAACCTATTAGTAACAAAAGGAGCGTGCAAATCGAATAGAGAAATAATTTGTTCATTAAGGAAATGTAGTTTATCCTCTATATTATTTAAGCGGAAAATATAATGCAATGGAATTTGCGAGAGATCTTGTATAAATTGGTTTACATCAAAATTACTAAAGTTTCTGTAAGTACGAAAAACCGGCTTATTGATCGGAACTTCAACAGAAATATTACAAAAGATTAGGGCATGATCCGAGATATGTAAATTCAAAGCACCAGCATCAGTAACAAGTTCAGCATTAGACACGAGAATTAGATCGATAAGAGAAAAACTATTATTAGTCACACGAGTTGGGGTGTCAATAATCATTATTATTATTATTATTATTATTATTATTATTATTATCATTCCAACCATAGATCTCAGGAGAGATATTGGTATCGTCATTGAAAGAGGATCATAAGAACTCTTTAAATTCATAAAAACAGCGTTCCAGCAGGAATTGTCTTAGTTCTAGTTTAAATTTAGACATAGATTTGTGAGTTTTTAAATTTACAGGCAGATTATTGTAGACTTTTAGGGCCCTATAATAAACACTATGCTCAAATAGGGTAGTGTTATGTTTAGGAACGGATTAATTTTCACAATGTCTTGTTTTTATAGATAAACATGTCCCATATTTTTCTTTATTCTTAGGAAAAAGGCTTATATTGGATCTGGCAAAGATGGCTAAGTTGTATATATACAGACATGGCAAAGGTAAAATTTTTAAAAGTTTAAATAATGGTCTACAACTTTCAGTAATCTTTTTATGCAAAATAGTCCTTATAAGATGTTTCTGTAAAACAAATATATGCTGAGTGTTAGTAGAACCGCCCCAAAATATTAAACCATATGATAATATAGATTGCACTGAGGTCATATAATATGTTTTCAACACATCAACAGTAACACAATTCCTAAGGTTTCTTATAATGTAACAAAATTTGGTAAGTTTTGAGCTCACATACTGTATATGCGTATTAAACTTTAAGGAGGCATCAATATACATATAAACCTAGAAATTTAACGTTGTCAACAATAGGAACCGATTTTCCATTAAATTTAATATATACGTTTGACAGAATTGGTCCTTTTTTAAATTCTATCGCTACAGTTTTGTTAGAGTTTAGTTTAAGACGCTCAAGCTCACACCAATTGGACATTGTTAATATTGTGGATGAAGCAAGATTCGAGCGGAAACTCTGATTGTTGGCAGTTACAACACACGAGGTGTCATCGGCGTATTGACATAGGGAGACAGACGGAAGCTGATTTTGTAAATCATTAACAAAAATTATAAACAATAGAGGACCCAAGATAGAACCCTGGGGGACACCCATGTTGATTTCTTTAGGTTCAGATAACACCTCCTTAATAACGCCTTCCTCCATATGTCTAATGCAGACTTGTTGATACCTTTTTGAAAGGTAAGAACGAAACAGATCTAAAGCCACCCCTCGAATTCCAATATTATATAACTTAGAGAGCAAAACAGAATGATCCAAAGAATCGAATGCGTTTGAGAGATCAAAATAAATTCCAACAGGAAATTCGCCATTATCTAAGCAAGTGGTAATATAATGCAGAGATTCAAAAATAGCAGACTCGGTTGATCGGCCTTTAGTGAATCCATGTTGACATTTGGACAAAATTTTATACTTCGCAAGATACGAGTATAATCTGTTATAAATAATTCTTTCAAGAACCTTAGAGAAAGCTGGCAGTAGTGAGATTGGGCGGTAATTGTTGATATCTGTTCTCAAGCCTTTGTTCTTGTAGATGGGAATGACTTTGGCATGTTTGAGGCAGTCAGGGAAAATTCCCGTGAAAAAGCAATTGTTTATGACCTCAGCAAGTTTACTAGATATTAAATTGCCAACATCTGCGACTATGGAACAGGGGATGCCATCCTTGCCCGAAGTTTTCTTGGAAGACATGTGATTCAATATATTTAAGACTTCGTGATGATCCGTAGGAAACAGGAAAAAATTAGATACCGCATTATTCTGTAATACTGATCCCAAGTTATTTGAATGTATTATTGGGTTAAGTGGAGCAAAATGCTCACTGAATAAATTTGCTATTACAAGTGGATTATTTATAGGAATGTTATCAACGACTAATTCAATAGTTCCACATACCTCGGACGGGTAAGCCGAATCTTTAATAATGCTCCATACCATTTTATTTCTATTTGAACCTGTAGCATCCAAAATTTTATTATTATTATATGATATTTTAGTTTTATTTATAAGCTGTTGATATTCTTTTTTCTTGGCAAGATATAGTTTTCTAAGATTGTCGTCTTTTGAAATCTTCCATATATGATGTAAATCCTTAATGTAATTACTCTTCGAAATAATCTCCTGAGTTACCCAAGCAGAATTATTTTCTGATTTGTTAAGAGAAATCGAGGAGTTAATAGGAAAACATGTATTAAAATGCCGAAGAAAGACATTCATGAAACTATCAAAACTGATGTCGCAGTGTGAAGAAGCAAACCAATCGTCTTGCATAATCTTAGACATAAATTCTGAACGGTTATTGATACTAAATTTTCTCCGAGTACAAACAATTTTTCCAGGTATGTTTGATAAAGGTGATTTTATAACAAGCATTTGAGCAGAATGATCCGATAAGTGGGTTACAACATTAAAGCTGTCTATTTTTGTAAGATTACTAAAAATATTATCTATACATGTAGAGCTGCTCCCAAATACACGTGTAGCATCAGAAATGTGCATATTCATTCCATATGATTTTAGAGAGTTTAACACGGCAGTGCTATTTGAAGAATTACCCAAGAAGTCCACATTAAAATCGCCACAAACTACTACTAAGTTTTTGAGGACTTTTCGAAACAATGTCCAATAACTCAATCAACTTACGACAAAACAAGTCTAAATTACCATCGGGGGATCTGTATAAGCAAATCACGAAACACATAAAATTAGACATTTTTAGTTTGCAACAAGAAAATTCGAAATCTTTGTCTATGCATTTGATATTTAAAGCAACATCATGACAAAAATTGGATAGCCTGTTACTAACAAAGATTGCAGTACCGCCACCACGAGCATTATCTCTAGAGCTGGAACAAATTAAGGTATAACCCGTTAGGCGTGTGTTAAACATTGCTTCTTTAGGAAGCCACGTCTCGCTAAAACAGCAGAATTCAGGATTGTGTTGCTCTCGAAGGAATAGTTCAATTTCATTAGTTTTATTATTTATACTTCGAATATTGTGATGCAGAAGTTTTAGCAGCACACAATCTTTTTCAATTAGCATAAAAAATTTTCGTCGTTAGATGATTTTATTTTTATGGTATTGCAAATAAGTTTAGATATTTCACTTAGTGTTTTAAATTTGTCAAATTTTAAAAATGAAGCTTTTTGTTTAGTGATATTTTCCATATAGAAAACATATTTGTGAGAATGTGCATTAATCTTCTCAATAAATTCTTTTAATTTTGTATTGAATTTGAGAATTTTGGGTTGCAAAAGGGGGCTGGTACACGAAGGAATCGACATTATAATAACATTAGTGTGGTCACAGGATCGTAATTTATCGAGTAGTGTTCTAAACTTAGGATAAGTTTTCAATTTAAAATCGTTAAAGCCTGCCATAACAACAACATAATCGTTTTTTGTGAAGTCATTACATAAACTATCGATACTATCTACAATATCGGCAAAAAGACCGTTTGGTTTTAGGTAAGAGAGGATCTGATACGAATTACCGCAAAGTCTATGTAAAATTTTATTGCTTGATTTACCTGTTTCATCAGCTAATACCAAGATTTTGCATTTGTTGATTTTCTGATTTGACAAAGCTTTAACATTGGCTGCGCTGCAGCATGGGGACTCAATAACGTCAGCAGTACTACAATTATCCATATTACACATATTTTTAGTAGTATCTTTGGTGCAATCATAAAAATTATCTGTATTAACTGCAGTGTTTTGATAGATTTTAGGGTCTCCCCATGTCTGCGTAGATATATCGGATGTCGTTTTCGAGAACTGATCAACGATTGAATTATGTTCTTTCTTCAGAGAATCAATAAGTGCAGTTAATTCGTTAATCTTCAATTGTTGCTCCCCGACCAAATTGTTTAATAATTGCTCCATATTAAATGCTTCATTCTGCTTCAATCATGCTTCAATCTGTGTAAAACCAAAAGTTGAAAGCATGCTATTAAAATTATCAGTAATCGGCTGATCAACTTTTAGAAGGTCAATATTGAAATCGCCAAGACAAATAATATCATCCACATAAGGAATAACTTGGGCCAAGGTAGACTCAAAACATGTCATGAAAGCTTTAAAATCAGCATTGGGAGGTCTGTAGACAACACCCAAAGCATACTTTTTCCTAAAGATAGTAATTTCCAGCCATAGTTGCTCAATTTCATTACTAGTATCAATTATACTATAGCAAAGGAGTTTATTAACGTAAAAAGCTACACCACCACCACGTGACAAACGGTCCCTACGAATTAAATCAAAACCGTGAATGGAAAAGTTACCGGATTCAGTTGGAGGAGCAAGCCAGGTCTCAGACAATCCCACGACACCATATTTTTCGGCAACAATGTGTTCTTTAAGCGACACGAAGTTAGTTGGTAGAGATCGGATGTTCAGATGGGCTAAGCTGAGAGTATTGTTAAGCATTAATAACTGCTGTCAGCTTCAGATTAAATAAATGAATACCTAAAACATATAGAAAAACATAACATTACTCTAAAATTAAGTGTGAAATACTAAAAGTGATGCATCGAAAATATAAATAGTTTTTATCTAGATATTATATATGAATTAAGAGAATGAAATTTAGTTTATAATGAAGTAATTAAATCTCGTATAAAATAGTTAATACACCTGTAACGAAAATCAGAAAAAGAAGAAAGAAAAAAAGAAAATAATGTATATGACTTTTTTTTTCAATTTTATATTATTTTTCTTGTGCTATTCGCAGAAAACTAGACGTCTTAGGGTGCTGCGGCCGGTAACGTCACACCAGGATTAGGTAACATATTGATGTCCTCAACAGAACGAATGATAATGCGTCGACCATCACTCTTGCAAAAAATCCGTCCATCCAACGACCATACATTCTTTCGGCCCAAATTGTTCTTAGCTAATTTAAATAATTCTGCCCGGGTACGTGTCAAGTCCTGTTGAACCCTTCAAATATTTTTAAAATTTGCCAACTCAGTTTCTTAGTATAGGATAATTGTGGCAGTAGGTATAAATTATCCTTCAGTAAGTAAATTAACGCAGATTCAATACACATCTGACGAAGACACTGTGTGTCGAAACAATTGTCATGTTTTAAACTAATAAAATTTGTGAAAATTCGCTATTTTAGTGTTTTCATTAAGTGTTGTTCAATTTTTTGACAAACTCTTGAGTTTCGTTTTATATTTTTTTGCTATTCTCAAAAACTATAAGTGACTTTAATAAAGTAATTTAAATATGTAAGTATATGTATACAGGGTGCATCCTTGGTACGGATTTCTTCAATAGCTCCTTAAATATTAATTATAAAGAAAAATATCTTGTACAAAAGTTAACGCTTATATTATAATGAGTTCTACCATGCCTTCAATTAAATTCCTCATTAAGGTGGGCTATGATTTCATTGTTTTTTCTCCTAAAGATTTATAGCACTAATATTTAATTGAACAAATGTCAACACTTTGTATTCATTTATAAAATGTTAATTAAAGCTGGTTCTTGTCCGATGAAAATTATATCACAAACTCTTTTAAACGGACACTAAATGGCGCACAAACACTTAACGTTTCGCAGTCGTTCGACAGCTTCGTCAGAAGTGAAAATATAAACATGTTGTCAAAATAAACAAGGTTGTCAACGGAAACTGAAAAAGTAACTTGATTTTTTTTTTATTCTAAAAATAATTTGAACATTATAAATGTTAAAAAATTGACAGATCTATATTCTATTTAAGGAATCGAGAAAACTACAAAATGTATCGTTTAAATTTGCAAAATCAGTACGTTTATTAATAGAATTCGACGACATTTTTATTTTACATATTTCTATAAAACGTCTTTTGAAAATATTAGCCTCGTAATATAAAATATTAGTATTTTCAAAATCAAAATTATGGTCATTTTCTAATGAATGTTCTATAAGCATTGGATGATTTTGATTATTTTTTTGGATATGATATTGATGTTGGTCTAGACGTTTTTTTAAATTTTGGCTTGTTTCTCCAATATAACATGAATTACAATTTAAACATTTAATTTCATAAACTACGTTAGGTTGTTTTAGTTTTGGTGTTTTGGTTTTTAAATTTGAGAAAATACTATTTAAATTATTTACACATTTGCTAGTTAAAATTAAATTGTGTTTTTTGAATATGTGTTTAAATGTGTCATATAGTGGTTCAATGTAAGGTAATGATATGTATTTTTTGTTTGAAGTTTGTTTATTGTTATTGTGGATTTTTGACTTTTGTAAATATTTAACACGATTTTTTATTACTGATTAATTTAAATTATCATAAATGAAAAGTTTATCTGAAAGTAAAACAGCTCGATCTGTTAAAGAAATAATTGTTGCAATTTTATAGTTTTTAGATGTATACGAATGAAAATTACTACCTGACCATGTAAGTTTATGAAACCAATTCGTTATTAATTTGTTATTACGTCTGATGATATTTATATCTAGAAAACTTAGTGAATTGTTAATTTCTTTTTCTACTGTAAATTGTAATCTATTATGAAAAGAGTTAAATCTACTTAAAACAAAGTCTACTTTATCTGAAGGCAAAATCAATAAAATATCATCGACGTAACGAAAATATAAAGTTAAATTGAAAGGTAATGAGTTAATGACACTTTTTTCTAGTTCCTGCATAACAATTTCAGCTAAAGCAGGCGATAAAGGAGAACACATTGCTGTACCGAAAATCTGTTTATAAAATTTATCATTGAAAGCGAAATAAGATGTTTCAAAACATAAAGTAACAATTTCTAAAAAAATTTCTTTGAAAATGTCTGTAAAATCTTTAATTTCTATTCACCTATTATTTATTATTATTTATTATTTATTATATATTTTACCTGTTTTTTAAAGCTAACTCTTTTGGAATGTTAGGAAACAAAGAAACAACATCTAAGGAAATTATAATACAGTTATTTGGTATATCTATGTTTTTCAATTTATCTACAAGTTCATAAGTATTTTTTAAAAAGTATTCTGTCGAACGACTGCGAAACGTTAAGTGTTTGTGCGCCATTTAGTGTCCGTTTAAAAGAGTTTGTGATATAAAATGTTAGAATTACAACACAAAATATTTATATTGTTGAAAGTTATTTTCAAACCGTTAAATTAGAAAATGGACAGTTTGTTCATTCAACTAATGTGTGTACAGAATTTTCAACAACAGTTTCCTAATCTTGCAATTACTTATGAACAGCTATGAATTGAGTGTCGCCAACTTTATAAAAAAATCACAGCTTACTTTAATGAGGAATTTAATTGAAGGCACGGTATATTAGTATATTATTTTCATATATACAATTCTATAAGTGAGTTATCAACCAAACATACTTTTTTAAATGGAATGTACTTATTTTTATTTCAAATTTCAGTAGATCTCTTAAAAGTAACCATTATTTATTAAGCTACTATACCTCTAAATCAAAGCATTCGCAATCTAAAGCTATCCGATTGTAGAAGTATTTTATCCACAATTAGCGGTCCAAAAAATTATTTATACTATGCATAACTAATTATAAATATCGACTAGAACAACCTCGATAAGTAATGGTAACATTTTTCATGTGCGTTTTCTCACAAACGATTGAAACTTAAAAATTAAATTTTCTCAAAAAATTTCAATGAGCCGCCCGCCCTGTACATTTTGACACATTTGGATAGCTCGTCAAATTCTATTTCAAACATAATACAGATAATACATTTCTGAGTCATATAAAATTGCACATAGGGGTTTTAACAATACGTTGCTATGGTTACTACTCAATTTACAATGGTGCACATAGAAACTATTAAGGATGGTTGATTTTATTACATTACATTATACCATATGTCCAAATAAATTTTTGATAAAGGTAGGTCATGGAGTGTAAAAATCTACAGTACCAAGCAGTTTTTGAAGTTAGTGACATATCAAGCTGTAAGATATGGCCAATTAAACTTCAATTTTACTTAACTACTCAAGAACTGGACAATATTTTAATGTAAATAATGTACGTGGCCTACCTTTATCAGAAATTTATTTGGACATATTGCTGTGGTTTAGAGCATATACCTTTTTAGAAATAATAGATAAGGTTTACTTTTAACGTTTATTTTTAAGTCATACTAAATTAAATGTCTTAGGGCTAGTATTTCCAACATAATTTATCTTACATTTTAAAATAAATAAACCCGAATTTAAAATGAAATAGTCACTGAAAATATAAATAAAAAAAAGTTCTGATGGAATAATTGGTGTTAAGCACACCTCTGTTAATTTGCACTAAATCACTAATTTCTAAACTACAAATTTAGTATCCAACTATCAGAAGAATCGTTTGATGACATTGGCGTCGATGACGAGGCATAACGTTGCTCATTGTTATGCTTTCTAGTTTCAATCTCAGTCACTATTTGACAAACTTTTAATCTGGCCTCCGCAGCAAGATGTGCTGGAAATTGCGAAACAACGTCAGCCATGGACTCAAAAAATTTATGTATGGGAGATTTTTCTGGTTCTGATAATAATTTTTCATAAACCCTAGCTCTTTCCTCTTGTCTTTTTTTCTAGAAGAGCAACCAAGGAATTTTCATTGGACTTCCGGCGCTTCTTTCTTGAAGGCATGGTGAAAGACTCTTCGGTTTGTGAAGTGTTAGTTGCATTAATATCAGGAACATCAGGAATATCATGATCGTTTGAGATATTATTTTGGAGTGAAATTTCATTTTCTTGCACCACGTTTTTCATATGTGTCCTGTTCAGTTTCTCGATTTCTTGTTTCGTCAGAAAGTTCTGCGTTTGTAAGGGTATTTCTTTGTGACGAGACGTTTGACAAAAATGTTAATTGCGACATATATTCCCAAGTATGCTGGCTTCGTGCTTGACCCGTGCCAGTATCAGCTTTCTCTTTCTTCATGTAGTGGTCCCTAAGATATTTCCAGCGTTTTTTTACATCTGAAACTAAAGCAAAATAAATTATGTGTCCGTATATTAGTTACTGATTAACTTTAATCTTTGGTTTATTCCTATAGAAACAATTGTCTTTACAATTGTAAGCATGAGAATAAACCAAAGGTTAAAGTTAATCAGTGACTAAAGTACCGGCTCTAAAGAAAAGTCATATAATATATAATTATGTTTTGTTACAGATTCTTGGCAACTGGAGAAAGTTTGCGATCATTGGCATTTCAATTCCGCATTTGTCATTCCTATTTGTCACACATATTGAAAGACACCTTGCACGCTATTTGCAACCATCTCAAACCCTTGTATTTACCAAAGTTAACAAAAGAAAAATTGGAAGCTGTTGCTAATGATTTTTTGGAGAAATGGAATTTTCCCAACTGCTGCGCTGCCGTGGACGGAAAGCACTGCCGCATACGATGTCCACCAAATAGCGGATCGTTATTTTATAATTATAAACAATTTTTTTCTATCGTCTTGATGGCTTTAGTAGATGCGGACTGTAAATTCATGTGTGTTCATATTGGGTCCTACGGAAAAGAGGGCGACAGTGGGATTTTTTCAAAATCAGTATTAGAAAAACAAATAGAAAATGAAACATTTCCTTTCCGAGATGATGCAAGGTTACCTGGATCGGATATCTATTTTCCACACTTTTTTATAGGAGATGGGGGTTTCAAGTTATTGCCTCGTCTAATGAAACCATATCCTAATGCTCAAAGTGAGGTGGATGCACAAAAACGACAATATAACTATCGAATTAGTCGAGCACGAAGGACTGTAGAAAGTGCATTCGGCATACTATCAAACGTTTTTCGAGTATTCCATACATCCATACTAATGGACACGGAAACAATAGACTATATTATTCTTGCATGTTGCTGCCTTCATAACATGCTTATTGAAGACAAACAGGAAAACGCCGTTATTAATCATCTCAACGCCGGTAACAACAATTTACCTTCCAATGATTTAATTGCACTGAGACGAACTGGTGGAGCTGCAGTTGTAGGCAGCACTAAGCTTGAGAAATGAGTTAAAAGATTATTTATGTTCGCCTCAAGGAAGGGTAACGTGGCAATCTAACATTGTATAATTATGTGAAACGTTCATAAGTATGATTTTATTTCAGTTTATAAATATAATATATACTTACCCGGAATTTTTAACGTTTCGCTTATACTCTCCCATACTCTCTGCTTACAAATATTATTTTTATAATTTATATTGGATGCATCATACAACACTGTATTGCATCGTACAAATTCTATTAAAATTTAGTCCTTTTCTTTACTGAAATAATTCATTTTCTTGGCAATTGTTGTAGCGCGTCCACCCGTCGCTATGCTAGAAAATGATACCGGCCGACGCGTGTAGCCTGTGATTTCCCCTCCAAACGCTGGCCGCCGCGTGCGACGTTTCAGAGAACCCGTGCCCATATATTTACGTACACATCATTCGACCGTCGCCGACGACGAACCCGCGTCCGTCGCACGCCGCACGCGACGGGCGTTCAGAGAAACCACGGCCTGAGCGAATTAGCCCTTATCCGTTTGGGCCCCGACCAGAGCCATCGGATTGAGATACGCCCAAACAGTGCGCAGGGCGTGCCCACCTTTCGGTGGCTGGCACTATAAAGTGTCTTCCAACTGACTGCTACCAGAGTGGTCCAGGGTTGCACGCCCCTCGCTCCTTCTGGTCAAGGGAGACCTATCTAATCTCTACTAGCTAACCAGGCTAGCGCCGGAACTGAGATCCGCAGTTCACACGTCGGGATGGATGGACATCATCCCTAGCCCGAGCATGCGGGCTAGCAACCACTGCCCCGTGAGTCCAACTCAGTCGACCGGCGAAGGTCCCCTCTGCTCGCTCCACTTCAGAGGAGGGGAGGGTATCCTCCGGGCTAACCGGTCCCCACGGTACCAGTTGACTTCACTGGTTGGAAGTTCGGCCACGACCGAACAATCGGCCGCGTCCTGCAGATTAGGTTTCGTGCAAACCAGGCGCTGGTACGCCAACTCGGGACGGTGGGCTCGTCACACCCATAGGGACTCTATCAAACGTCCACAATGGTCACCTACGGCCGAAGCCGTTGGATCCACGCTTTGGTTAGCAGGGTCCCCCCCTGCCGGGAGGAGTAGTAACAGTTGCTTCAACCTGCAATGGTATCCAACCTACCGGAAACGTTCGACGATACTGTCAGGCAGAAAAAAAATTATATCTATACCCAGGCCAAATGTCATAGGCAAATACAATGCGTCAATGGGAGGCGTCGATCTTATGGACGTATCCCGGCATAGAGTTGCCATTAGAGGTAAAAAATGGTGGTGGTGCCTGTACACCTGGATTTTGGATGTTTGTATTCAAAATGCATGGCAACTAAGCAAACATTTAGCTCAAAAACTCAATTGCAGTTCAGACGTGAAATTGTGTTGACGTATTTGAAAGGATATGGCATGCCACCCAGAAACCCTGGCAAGCAGTCATCAAAAGGGTATACAAGCAGTGTATTGGAAAGCCTAAGGTTTGATAGACTGGATCATTTGGTGTCATATACAGAAGAGAACAAAAAAAGACCTTGCGCGGCAAGGGAATGTATGAATGAAAAATGTGTAAGAAGTGTAATGTGGGACTATGTCTTAATTGTTTTTCCGATTTTCATACATAATAAACCAGCAAGTAAAACGCTTACGTATTTCTTGTTAAGTGGACTATTGACAACGTTGGTGCCTAGTGCCATATAGCACCGCTTGCTTTCTTCAAATCTATGAATAAAAAAATATATATTCTTACGTTAGAGAATAAAAAATAAATATATCAACAAAAAAATTTATCTGAAAACACGATTAATATATTTTTTCTCGGCGTTAGAGGGTTAAATCGATTTGGTTGAAATTTAAACAAAAAAAAAACCTATACTAAAGGTCAGTGACAACAAGAAGTGCATTCATTTATTATTGTCGATATGCGAGTCGATACTTGAATGAGATGTTTGTTTATTGAGCCACATTCATCGCCTTTAAGTCTATCATGTCTCAAGTCTTTTAGAACCTTAAATTATTTACTGTAATGATGAGTACTATACCTTGTATTTGGACTCCAATTAACGACTGAAAACAATAAATAAAATTGCTATCAATAAAATAAATGTGAGTAAAAAATATCTTCATAGGGTTCAAATTAGATTTTGTTTGTATTTTAGCAATTAGTTGATTTTATATTCTCAGATTATACTTATAAAAATTATTATTACGTTTACATTTAATAGATATTTATGATTTTGCCTTTTCATTTTTTGTTTATTTTCTTGAAATATGGTTCTTATTGTTGTCGTTGTATATTTTATCAAGTTTTAGAATTTGGGAAAGTTTACGCATTTTCAATGTATCCGTAAAACACGAGAACGTTTGTTTATTTTATCTTATGGTTTGGAATATGACGTACCCCGTACGTCTCAAGTAGAGGGATGGAACGAAAGCACTTCAGTCTCGGGCGGCGATTCTTGTAGGGCGAACGTCTTGGTAAAGTTGCGCTAATTACACAAACGGGTTCGCGAGTGTTGTAATAAATTACAAGGATATGTGATGAAGTAATTGTGCAAGAGTAAAAGGTTTGCTGATGGTAGATGATGCTCTGAGGTAGAGTAAGGTGCCAATCACGTGGTGTCCGCTGATGGCTCGGACAGAGAGTAAGAGATTGAACATTCTATCATGAAGGGTGACCGCTCTGTATTCGCCCATGAAGGGGAGAGAGTAGGGGGTCATCTGACCTGCATACGGCACCTGACCATATCCGCTGATGCAGAGGCGTGAGTAGTAGATGCCGGAAAACAACTAGTTGTATACCTGATCACGTATTGCAATGTGCTTTCCAAGAAAGGTCATGAATTGATGTTGACTGGCCTGTGGCCAGTGTAGCAAACACTGTGGAAGTCAGTGGCACCAATGATTCTGAGAACGTACGCTCAGAAGGCAAGGTATGCCAATATCCACCTGGGTTCGTCTTTATGCATGCGAAGTACGAAGATGGACATTCGAGGACACCTCCTCCGTGAATTCGCATCCCAGCAGGGAGCTTCCGCATCTAGAGTCACCGCTGGAAAAGCGCGGTAATAAGTCCTATAGTCTTGAGTAGATACTCGTAAATGGTTATTTGTAATTTTGCAAGACGTCCTTGTCGAATCGAAAAGCCAAGCCCAGATGTTAAGACGTTTGCCCTCAGCTTCGCAGTGGTCGACAGAGAAAGAAAGCAGGGAAAGAGAGATCTAACCAAAGGGTGAGTGAATGTTTATTGTAACTCGGTCCTCTGATATTGTTATTAGTCGAAAATGTTTAACACAAAAAAAAACTATCCAACAATTAAAAGTTGTAACTGAGAGTGCAGATATCTAGAAAACCATAAGCTTTAGAACAGTACATTTCACATACTGCTGCGTTATTGGTCGTTGTTAAATTTGTTTTTGTTTTTCTTTCGTAACGTACATATTTGTTTGTAAACATAAAACTCTTAAGGTTCAAGGCGTAAACCTTTTTCTTTGTGTTAAAATCTATAAACGCTTTTGGGTTCTTTATACGCTCGTAATTTTTTTTTATGCTCATGAATGAATTAAAATAACTCGTGTCAACTTAAAATTCTTTATTAACAATTTCTTTTATGCAACAATAGTGACTGGGTATTTTTTAAAAGAATTTAACTTAAACTAAGTTCTGTAATGGTCATTTGTCTAAATACGTTATCAGTTCAAAAGATTAAATTATACAGTGCTCGCCAAAAAGTCGGCATCAAATGGGAAAATTTTTTATTTCTGATTTTTCGAAAAAACTTTTTACGGTAATAATTTGTGCTTGTCTGAAAACCTGTTTAGCCCCTATTAGATATACTGAGTGATTTTTACTTGGTTAGAAAATAGTTTTTCGAAATTGCCAAAATCCTAAAATTGTTATTTCTTGAAAATTAATCGAGATATCAACGAGACTTTTTTACTGTGTATTGGTTTTAGCTTACTGAACAATTTCAAGACCAGAAAATAACGTTTTTTTCTTTAACTTCGGCAAAAATTGAATTTTTCAATTTTTGAACTTTTCACAAAATTTCATATATCAAAACTTAATTTTAAATTTCAAATAATTTTAAATGATAACTTCAAAGATTTGTAATTGGAAAGAAAAATAGGGAATGCTATTTATTGCTGTAGATATTTTATTATTTACCGAAAAGTAATATTTGTACCTAATCGCAACGTTTTTGATGCAATATGCTTTTGAGGAGAATTATTTTTTGATGATAATTAACAGGTGTTGGAATTTCTTCTAAAAACTCTAATCTACTCCTATTCATGAACTCCTGTCACAAAAACACCCTAAATATTTTTTTACAACCACCTAAATGAGGAGAGACTTTCCATAACTTTACCTGACATTAAAACAATTCATAGCCGTCTCATAAATTACATAAGGAAAAACTCTCCACATTTAGGTCGTTATAAAAGAACGTTTAGGGGTTTTTGTGACAGGAGTTCATTAATAGGAGTAGATTAAAGTTTTCAGAAGACATTTCAACACCTGTTAATTATCATTAAAAAATAGTTCTCCTCAAAAGCATATTGCATCAAAAACGTTGCGATTATGTACAAATATTACTTTTCGGTAAATAATAAAATATCTAAAGAAATAAATACCTTTCTCTATTTTTTTTTCCAATTACAAATCTTTGAAGTTTTCATCTAAAATTATTTGAGATTTAAAATTAAGTTTTGATAAAATTGAAAAATTCAATTTTTACCGGAGTTAAAGAAAAAAAAAACGTTATTTTCTGGTCTTGAAATTGTTCGGTAAGCTAAAACCAATAAACAGTAAAAAAATCTTGTTGGAATCTTGATTAATTTCCAAGAAATAACAATTTTAGGATTTCGGCAATTTCGAAAAACGCTATTTTCTAACTAAGTAAAAATCACTCGGTGTATCTAATAGGGGCTAAATAGGTTTTCAGAAAAGCACAAATTATTGGCGCAAAAAGTTTTTTCGAAAAATCAGAAATAAAAATTTTTCCCATTTGATGCCGACTTTTTGGCGAGCACTGTATATTGATATTATTAAAAGCAAGTTTAAAAATTTATAAACGATTTAATTAATAGTCTGTTCAATCTTACGGTTTTATAAAGTGAGCGAAATTTCTATAAGCGCATTACCTATTTTCATTATTTTACCTTATAATTTCAAAATAACGTACGCTGTTTTAGCTTTATGTAAAACATTTATTGTATTCAACCATATCACGTTTAATTATCGTCATTTGATTCAGAAAAGTTACAAGTTCTAACATTTAAAAAAATGGTAACGTTGGTAAAAGTATTTATTAATCGAGAAATTCCTTTAAGCGCCTGAAAATTATAATTCATTTGTTATCCCTTGCAAATATTTTACTATTCAAATGTCAAAATTATTTGTTGTGTTTACGTGTTATTTGAATCAAGTTGCTGTATTGCATTATTAAAAGTTTGAATAACGGTGAAAAATTAGAAATGTCAAAACATGTCAAAAGGAAAGTTCTTAACGGTTGAAAAAAAAGCAAAAATAAAAATATTGAAAGAACATGGATTTTCTAACAGATATACAGTGTGTCCCAAAAAGTTTTATACAAATTGAGAAAAAGTTTATCTTACATTTCACAAAAAAAACTATTGTTTATAAAAAGCTCTGCATGACTTGTAGGTCCATAATCAGGTACAAAATTTTAAAAAAAAATGGCTGGAATACAGGGAAAATAAAAAATAATGATTTGGACGGAGAGCAAAATACGTTCAAACTGTAGTGGAGAAGCAAAATGTTCATTGAAATTGTGATTAAATAGCAAAAAATTATGCACACTTGTAGATTATTGATATTCCCAGATAAAAATTGGTAAAGAAGATTATCAATGTTTTATAAAAATAAATTATCTAACAATTGCTGAGGTGTTTATTTTTTAATTTTTATCTGGGAATATCAATAATCTACAAGTGTGCATAATTTTCTGCTGTTTAATTACAATTTCAATGAATATTTTGCTTCTCCACTACAGTTTGAACGTATTTTGCCCTCCGTTCAAATCATTATTTTTTATTTTCCCTGTATTCCAGCCAATTTAAAAAAAAAATTGTACCTGATTATGGATCTACAAGTCATGCAGAGCTTTTTATAAAGAATAGTTTTTTTTGTGAAATGTAAGATAAACTTTTCCTCCATTTGTATAAAACTTTTTGGGACACACTGTATATCAAGGAGAATAGGTCGTTCGGAGTGCGTAATAAGAAATTTCATAAAATTAAATGAAAATTATGGAGTTAAAAGACCAACAAAGGGTAACACAAAATTTGTTCGGAGAAACATGAATCAAATTATTATTGAAGCCACAAGAAATCGTCTCAGTGCAGTTCAAATTGTCTCCAAATTAAATCTCCCGGTAACAAAACGCCGAGTACAACACATTTTACACACACCCCCAAACGTGGTTTTCAAGAAACCTTTAATCAAACCAATGTTAAAACAACATCACAAAATTGCCCGTCTTAAGTTTGCAGAGAGACACATGCATTGGACTCACGAATGGAAAACGATTATTTTTTCTAAATTAAAAAAAAAATTAATTTAGATGGGCCCGATGGTTTGAGTTATTATTGGCACGATTTAACTAAAAATAATACTGTTAGACTGAGCAGAAATTTTCACGGCGAAAATGTTATGGTGTGGGGTGCCTTTTCTGGTTTCGGGATATTAAAATTGTGTTTCATATCCACGAAAGTAAATTCGCAAATGTACAGTTGTCGCCTAAAAAAACTGGTACAACAAATGTGTAATGTAATAGGATTTTCTTTAGTTTTCATTAACGTGTAGAAAGAGAGATATGCTACCTCATTTAAATAAATTAGAAAACAATTAATTTTCGAATGGTCAACACAAAACCTGAATGATCCATTTAAAAATATAAAATTTCATGGATTATATTTTATGAATTTTAAGCCTTGTACCAGTTTTTTTCGGCGATAACCGTACGCTGAAATGCTGGAAGACGTCCTAATACCATTTTTAGAAGATGTTGTCGAAGATCGTGAGTTTAAATACTTTCCAACAAGATAACGCACCCATTCATGTTTCTCGGACCTCTAAAGAATGGTTTGCATCTCGCAATATCCTAATATTAAATTGGCCAGCTTGCAGTCCAGATTTAAACCCCATAGAGAATCTGTGCGGTTTAATGATCAGGGAAGTTTATGCAAACGGTCGCCAATTTCAAAACACTGCGACTTTAAAAGAAGAAATCAAACGTTCTTGGAACAGAATCATTCTGAAACAGTAAATAAGCTAATCACATCCATGCCGCGACGAATATTCGCTTTAATCCAAAATAAATAATAATAATATAATAATAATAAACTTTATTGCCCAATAGAACATGTCCAATTACAAGGCAATTAGCGAGTACATTAATATACTACTAAACTACAAAAATAAAGTAAATTAATTAATTGAACTAATTAGAATTACCGGAAATTAAGAGATAATGGTTGAAGCCTAGGGTAATAGCGATTAAGTATAATTAATATTAATTTATTAACAATCCTAAGTCTAAAAAAATGAAGAAAAATTGATGTTAAGAACAAAAACTAATTGTTTGGAAACCTATGTGTTTGAATTAATGAACTTTTATTACAGTGAAATATATCACATTTCCGACAGATTTTATTATAGGAGGCTGACATGGTGTAAATAGGTGATCTCAATAAAATGTTTGTTCTTGGGATAGACATATAAAAGGTACAACTGTTTCTGGCTGACAATCTTGGAATACAAAAATTAAGTTGACTTAAGAGTAACCCACAATCAACTGTGTTATGTAACAGTTTATGCAGAAATGTCAAAGCAGTTTCTTTACGACTCGGTATTATAAAGGAAAGTCAGCCATAACTAGAGGCTTATATATGGCAATGAAAAGGGGATTAAAGTTAACGTGCGTTTATAATACCGGGCCTACGTCTATTTGCCAAAGTGGATAAATCAAATAATCGCACAAACATTCATGACTGAAGCCTCTTTCTGGGTAGACATTATTTTGTTTGTAATAAAGATATTTTAAAAATTTTCTTTGGATGTTTTCTAGTAAAGTATGATGACTTTCATAGAAGAGATACCAAACAAGGGAGCAATATTCAAGTTGAGCTCGAACGAAAGTAAAATATAAAGTTTTTAGTAAAGACACGTTGCTAAAAACAGCACTGTTTCTTATAACAAAGCCTAATAGTTTACCGGCAGAACAGGATATGCTAACTATGTGTTGTTTAAAGCTGAGTTTGTTGTCAAACAAAACACCTAGATCTGTCGTGTTGGTACAACGTTGAAGCGAGACATTGTTACATAAATAATCCTGAAAAATAGGAGTTTTATTACGATGGAAGGTCATGATTTTATATTTATTAATATTAAGCTGGAGTCTATTAGTGTCACACCAAAGTGAAACACGAGCGATGTTTTCTTGTAGAATGTCAGTCTACTTCAGAGGAGATATTACTAAAAAATTTTGCATCATCCGCAAAGAGAAGGCAATTGCAATTAACAGAATAACACAAATCGTGAATGAAAATTAAGAAGAGCAGTGGCCCTAAGTTTGAACCTTGGGGTACTCCCGAGGTGACAGAATAATTAAATGATGTAAACAGATTAAGGAGAGCATAACTAAATCCAAAAAGGTCTAGTTTATGTAGCAAGATAGAATGGTCAATGCGGTCGAAGGCTTTAGCGATGTCTATGTAGACAACATCAACTTGTTCATGCTTATCCAATGCCTCAGCAACAAATTGAGTAAAGGTGCTAAGATTTGAGACAGTCGATCGATTTTCCATAAAACCGTATTGTTGTGGTGAAATAAGGTTCCTAATTTGCGGATAAATACGAGAGTATATGATTATCTCGAAAACTTTGGCAAAATTTGAGATAATGGAGATGGGTCTGTAGTTGGAGATGTCAGAAGAATCTCCAGATTTAGATAATTTCCATAATGAGGGAAATGTGCCGCCTTTTAAGACATAAATTGTAAATTATTGATAACGGTTTGACGAAAACCATAGCACAGTCTTTAATCAAAAAACTAGGAACTAAATCAAAACCAGACGTCATTTTATTTTTTAGTTTATTAATTGCATAATTAATCTCTTCTTCATCGATATTATTAATACAAATGCATTGCTGATTACTAAACGTGTCGCTTGGATTGTATGGTTGAGAATTTAGGTACACAGAACTGAAAAAGGTAGCAAAGGCATCTACGATTGATTTAGGATCGTTAGAGGAAATATCACCTAGAAACATATTACCAGGAATTCTGGTTTTACCCTTTTTTGAACGAACAAAAGACCAAAAATTGCCAGGATTGTCTTTGAAAGTTGATTCCATGTTATGTAAATAATTCTTGTAGGCTTGATTAATTTGATACTTCACAAGTGACCGCAAATGCTTAAATTTACTTAAATCTTCCGGAAATTTTGATCTTTTGAAACGTTTGTGCGCAGCGAATTTAGCTTTAATGTTGCATATAATTTGGGAATTATACCATTGAGGATAAGCGCGTTTTTTATTACTGAAAAGTGTTTTATTACTGAAAATGTTTGTCAAACGTTTTATAAAGAATACGGTAAAAAGTATTACAAGCTTCATCAACGTCATTAAGTCGATCAAGGTCCAAATAATTCGCTTTTCTAAAATTGTAACAGAGGTTTTTGAATTTGCAATAAAGTTATCAGTCTGTATTAGGTTAAGATCAAACGTAATATTTAAAGCCGGATGATAATTATCTTCCTTAACGAGGGGCAAACAGTCTGTTGAAATTTCACAATCAAAATTCGCGAATACTAGGTCTAAAAGTCGCCCATTTGCATTGAGTATGTTATTGAATTGATTAATGTTTAAAAGGCTCATAAAATTATTTAAGGTAATATTCAAATTATCCAATATTTGAGTGTAAGAAAAATTTGGGATATTAAAGTCGCCTAATATTAGCAAATTTTTTGTATACATGTGCCGTTCCTCAAATTATTAAACAACAATTCAAGATCCACTACGGAAGGCGTATCTGGAATATACACAACAAAAACAGTTAATATAAGTGCATTAATACTACACTTACAACCTACAATATCAAAATTCGGGAGTAACTTGACAACATCTGAAAGATTTAACTGTTCAATTAACATATTAGGCTTATTCTTAAAGGCTAATAAACTACCACCAACACGAGTCAGGTGGTCGGAGAGGCGATCACATCTGAAAACAGAATAATACTCTGGCTCAAAAAATTCAAAGCTTGAGATGTCTGAAGGAGGGCATACTAAATACTAATTACATTTATTTTTGATTTATCGTAATTGTTGTGTTATGTAATTTTTGTTGCGTGTGTTTATAGGAATTTCGCTTCGTTTAATTGTAAAATTTCAATTCGTTTTAAATTAATAACCATTTCTAAAATTATTAGCATTGCTTTATTATACAAACTAATATTTCCAGAATTGTAATTTAGAAATAATAGTTGCTTGCTTAAATAAAAATAAATAACTTATTAACGCGTAATAATTAATGTGCGCTTATAGAAATTTCGCTTACTGTATACAGCAACTACTGTTTTATTACGAATCGCGAAGGCTTCACATAACATCTCGTGTTACCTCTGTACATTCAAACCGGGTATTTCAAGTAACTGTCCCCAAACTTAAACTCAGTCCTACTTATAGTCTCGTTAAAAAAAAAGGTCTCATATACGTCATACCGGTGCCGGTGGTGAAATGAAAACAACTTTTTGTGAGAACGCCAAGCAATTTTTCTGTATAAAAAATAAGTTCCTTAGTCCCATATGCACCGTTAAATTCTTAATCGCAGTTTTACTAATCCTGTTTAGACCACTGAGATTAAGTTCATATGCACCGTCTCTTCCACTATCAGGATTAGATAAACGTAAAATAAACTTAGCAATATTGCAAAATGTACGTGAAATCAGAACTGTCAAAACTAGACAGCCGCCAATTTAATATTTTCTTATTATGAGTTTTGAATTTTGTTTGTGAAACCCAAACAATTTTCAATTTCGAAATGGCCACCGAACTTAACACGTTCACGACATACTAGTTTTCTATTAGCGTACAGCTGGGCCGTGATGACTGTGAGTTAATTTTCTGGTGCACCACCCGGTGGTGCACGACATCCCTACGAAGATTTCTAATGAACCACCGGTGGCTTACAACAGGCTTGAGTAAATTTATTGTGCATTCTCGAGGGAGAATTACGTTTCCGGTCAAGATTTCTCGTTCCTTGTTGTAACCTGTACTTACATGTCCTCGATTTCCTAGCCTCAACTTTGTAGTTTAGTTATAAATTCTTTTTCGGCTTTTCTCAGAGGTAAGTTCTATAAACTGTGCAAAAGGTCATACAGGACATTTACCTACAGCCGTAATCTGTCGTCAAAGTCCTACACATATACGTTAAATTTGCACAAGGCATTTTATTGCGTATACAGCGTGCGCCACATATGGTGCATGCCGGCTACCGATGACAACTAGCGTGTACCACATGTGGCACACAACGTCGTGAACGTGTTAAAAGAGTACCAAATTTTACAAGTGGCGAAAAAATGAACTTAATTAGTTTAATTGCAAAAAAGTATGCTCGTATATTAGAGGATAAAAAAACCGATCCTGCATCTAAAGTAGAAAAAAACAAGGCATGGGTGCAGATAGAAAAGGAATTTAATTCAACTTCTCCAGCAAATTATTACCGCAGTGTCGATTGCCTTAGAAGATTGTATTAAATTAAACCATCATATATCTTATATTTCAATTTTGCAGGGTTCCACTATGAATTGGAAACATTACAAACCAACAGATTTGCAATCTCCAATCAGTTTGGCTCTTAAAACCAACAAATTTAATACATCAAGTGTAACTACTAGCGAGGTAGGTATGAATGAAATAATGTTAACTTTTGAAAGTTTAGACATTTAACATCAAAGAATGCACTAGTAACAGTATATAAGTATATATATATAAGTATATAAGTACTGGAATAGCAAGTTTTTTTCCTGAATCAATTAATGTTTGAGTTTTATTCTACAGCATTAAAGTTTATGTGTTTTAGGAAAGAAAATCTTTACCAAAAGCACCTGCTGTTAATCGTGGACGACCAACAGCAAATGTAAGTAGTAGAGATAGGCCGATTCTGGAACCTCCTCCGACCTTAACGAAAAAATTCAAGGTCAAGGTCGGAGGAGGTTCTAGAAACGGCCTATCACTGACGTGACCTTCGCCATAACCTTAACATGGAGGAGGTTCCAGTTTCAAGGTCAAGGTCGGAGGAGGTTAGAGAATCGACCTACCCCTGACCTTCACTATAACCTTGACGCGGAGGAGGTTCCAGAGTCAGATAATCTTGAAATGGTGTTGAGGTCAGAGGAGGTTCTAGTGTTGATTTCTGCTTAGTGACCTTGTGGTTGGAGGTGAGGATTTAAATTAGTATTACCCCCACCTAAAATCTCGTTATATAAGGCCGTTAATTTGTGAATTGATTCAGTTGTTGCAGAACTGAGTCGTGTTATATAAAGTTAATAGTGTATTATCGATCTATATAAAAGTAAGTTTATTATATTTTTTTAATCATATACAATTCTTATATTTTTATGTATTTAATAGTAACGTCTAAACAAGTGGAATTTTTCCTGAAGCAGAAGAAAAGACACGAGGATGATCAAGGTGATGATGTACAGAAGAAAAGATTTCTCATTCAAAACATTGATAAACCAAAAGAACAGGATGACCAAGATTCGAAACGAGTTTCGTGAAGTATTGTCTCAACCTTTTTCACGGATTTTTTTTTGCGTCAATATGATGTTAGCGAGAAAGCACCTTCAGAGATATCAGAAGTAAGGGAAGTGGCTGATGTGGACCAATTACCATTGTTAGCTCAAAGTGTATATTTTTTAAATAAGAGCCGCACGAAGTGGGTTTGCGTGTGCGTTTGCGGGACTGTGTGCCGAAACATTTTTTGATCCAGTAATACGCATTATGGGTACTAAAAGGCACAGCAAATCGTTTTTAGAAGAGAAATGGAAACAATTCTATTCTTATAACTACACATTAAAATCACATTTTACCGAGAAAAAAACTGTTTACCCGGTAATGAAAATTACTTCGGTAAAGGCATCTTTCGAACGTATCGAAGGAACAAAAATATTGAAATTAGAAAGAGGTGACGAGACACTGTATATATCTTATAAAGGTTTATTGGAATTATGGAAATTGTGTGATATTATATCATATCGTTTGGAGGTTTTGAAGCAATTGAATTATAAAACATTCTACTCCAACATGATTCCATGCGTGAGTGTTATGGATGGTGACGTGAAGCTAACTGTCAAAGCATTTCTCAATAATGAAATATCTGAGAAAGGGGCGATTACAAATGAATTAATAATGTTCGGAATTAATAAATTAATGTGTGACATAAGTATGCATAAAGCCGTTACTATGTAAATGTTTTGATTCATTATGTACATATTACTGTAAAATTGTAAACATATGAAATTAAAAATAAAATTTTCTGACAATAGTTTTATCATTTACTCACCTAATGACTTTTGACATATAATGTTTAGCGACAAGAGTATCAGAGTAGTACACATTATCATCGTCAACTGTTAGAAACAAAAGCCATAAATGCGGCGTCGCGTCAAGAGAGACCACATTTTGAGAAGTAGTGTAAAACGAAAAGGTCGTGGTTTACTTAATACATCAATTAATAAACTGCCAATAGAGTTACATATACCAGGTTACAACTACTGCGGTCCAGGTACAAAATTAGATACTCGACTTAAAAGAGGAGACAGAGGTGTTAATGTATTGGACGAAGCGTGTAAGCAACACGACATTGCATATTCGTTAAGTGACGATTTAGATAAGCGTCACGAAGCAGATAGAAAATTGTATCAAGCGGCAGTACAAAGAGTTAAAAGTTCAGAAGCGGGACTTGGAGAGAGGGCATCGGCATTATCTGTAGCCGCCATAATGCGAGCTAAGACTAAGCTCGGAATTGGGAACAGTGGGAAGAGAAAGCGTGCGATTAAGTGGAGGAAGCGCGGTGGTGAATTATCATTTCGGGAAGCTGTCAAGAAAGCTCGACATACCATTTCGCACAGCGGTAACAAGAGCCTCTTAGAAAATATTAAATTGGCGCAGTCAGTTTTAAAGAAAAACCACAAAAAAATAAAACCTCCACATCAAAGAGTGATTCCAATTCCCAAGAGAGGAAGATTTTTACCTTTAATTCCATTATTTGCAGCTTTGGGAGCAATAGGATCACTCGGCGGCGGTGCAGCTTCAATTGCTAAGGCGGTAAACGTTGCAAAGGCTGCGAAAGAACAATTGAAAGAGGCAGCACGACATAATAGGGCTATGGAAACAAAAGCAGTGGAAAGTGGATTCTACATTAAACCTTACAAAACAGGATGTGGATTATATTTACCATCTAATTCAAAAAACTGAAATATTTGCGTCGGCGACCATTGAGTAACATTGACATACTAAAATATGCTAAAATATTAAAATTACCATTTTTTCGAGGAGTGTTTATGAGAGATACATTACCTAAAAAAATATGGGAACATGAAAGTGGAATTATAAATTTAGATGACAATTCTGGTGAAGGAACGCATTGGGTAGCATATTACAAAAGAGGTAGAACTGTAAAATATTTTGATAGTTATGGAGATCTACGACCTCCAGTGAAAGTGGAAAAATATCTTTTGTCAAACGGAGTAGGCATTATTAATTATAATTATGAAAGATATCAAAAATCGAATTCACAAAATTGTGGACAATTATGTCTACAGTTTTTAATAGCCTTACAAGTTAAGTAAGGATTTAGTTCTTGAAAGATGCTCAACATGGAATCTTCACCGATTTCGTGTACATTTACTCTAACGGGAAATGAATCGGTTTTAGTTTGTGAGTTTAATCCACCAATATACATACCTGAGCGAAGACGCAACCTATGAAATGTGTATGTTAAATTTTGAAACGTTTAACGCAATACCTAACATAGATGAAAGTAATAATTTAATACATTATGAAGAAAGAGGAAAAAAGTCTGCTTGGAAAACTATCGATATACCTACAGACACATGAACTCGATGATATTAATAAATTTCTGAAAGATTATTTTCAAAATAACAATATTCCTGATTATATGAACATTAATGGAAATAATAATACTTTATAAAGGCAACCAGAAACAGTTCGGTTAAGCTCGATTTTAGTCAACCAAATTCATTGGGAAGATTGTTGGGATTTGAACTGAGAATATTGAAGGAAAACGACAACATCGGTGATTTTCCAGTCGATATAAACAAAGTCAATGCTATAAGAATAGAGTGTAATTTGATCGGTGGACTTATAATAACGGAGAACCTGGTCATGTGTTGTATCATTTCTTTCCAAACGTACCACCGGGATTTAAAATAATAGAATCCCCTCTTCAACCTATTTATCTTCCAGTGATCGTGAAGGTAATTACGAGATTAGTCGTTCGACTCTTAGATCCAGAGAATCGTTTGGTTAACTTTAGAAACGAAGTAGTTACTATAAGACTTCACTTGAAGAGGTTTACACAATGATTATCTACGACAGTGGTTATTCGAAACAAAAGAAGTGGGATAGAATAAGACATAATATATTATTTAAGCCACGAAAATATATACTGAATTGTTGTCGACAAAAAAAATTGAAATTGACACGAGAAAATAAAAAGTATTTAAAGAGTTTAGGTTATAATGTGTTAATCTAGAGAAAGAGAATAGTACCTTTTAAAAACTCTTAAAGAGAATTATTCTGTAGAAGTGACATAACCGTCAAAGGGTGAGCACCATCATTATACGTAAATCAATTATTACCTAAACAAAATGGATATTTTGGGAGTGACTGATAAAATTAAAATGGATACTTCAATAACTAATGTTGAGTATCATTCACACTTACCATTCGGTTCATCATTTGGTAATAACGATGAAGTTCGAATAACAGTTCCGGAAATTGACAATTACACTTTACCATGTGAAAGTTATTTGTATGTAGAGGGAAGACTTCGTTTGGCTAGCGATAATACCAAGCATAGTCCTACAGCACAGTTGATAAATAATCCAGTGGCTTATATGTTTAGCGAGATTAGATATCATCGATGTCCATTTGCTGCAATTTATCCACGACGTTCATAAATCTCGACAGATATTCCCTTACATCGTCGCCGTCTTGCATTCTTAACGAGAGGAGTTGTTCCAACAGCGTTGCTTTGCGGGCAGGTCCTTGCGATGCGTATATTGATTTCAACTTCATCCAAATATCATTTGATGTGTCACAATTGCGAATATGCTTCAGTTGTGAAGGACTCATTGATAAAATTAGGTGTGATCTTGCCATCCTATCTTCTTTTTCCCATGCGGAATCAGTTGCTTGCGATGGAGCGAGTGCTTCACTGACACCTCCAATAATTGGTTTCGTTCGTTCACCGCAGACGTATGCCCATGTCTCATTTTTGGTCAGTAGAGCTTCAATTTGGATCTTCCAGGTATCATAGTTGTCTTTTGACAAAACTTCAAGTAGCGCTGAGATCAATACATTAGAATATGCCATTCCAAATATTTCAAGAACTGAATACAATTGTGTTTTTCGTTACAGGCGTCTCTGGGCCCGTAACCTGTCAGAGCGTACAGACATCCAAATACAAATGTTTTAGATGGATTAAGAATCTATTATTTTTATAAAACGATAACACATGACATACAGTTTTCTAATATGTTATTTACATTACATATTTTATGTAACTAACTCGATTTGTTATCAAGGATAACTAAATTAATATTAAGGGCGTAAATTGTAATCCCTAACAAATCGTGATTAAAGTTTTACAGGCAATTCCAAAATGTACTGACGGTTTTTGAGATGGAATAACTTTTTAATAGTTGAACTAAAAAAATTACAAACACAACACCTTAATCCACAACTCTGGAAGTTTCTTTACTTAAAAATTGAACGGTGAATATGGCTTCCTTCTTCTGCTACACATTGTTCTAGCCGTCGCACAAAATCACTCTGGCCAACATCTGCAGTGTGCAATTGATTCAATTTCATTTGAGCTCTTGAAGACTACGGTCTCTATTACTGTATACACGACTTTTTAAAAATCCCCACAAAAAAAGTCCGGCACAAATCAGGGGACCGGGTTGGGAAACATATCACACTACATAAATATTAATACTGATTATTTAATATTGATTAGTCGTTTTCAGATCCTGCTGAAACCATTAACTGCCATCAAGTTGTTCAAATCTTGGCTGGAAAAAAGTGTTGATCATGTGACAATATCTTTCTGATGTTATTCGTACGGTGTATGCTCGTGCTCTTCAAAAAAAAAGGGCCAATAATTCCTGTGGCTGATAATACACAGAAGGAAGTCACCTACGCCGTTCAATTTTTAAGTAAAGAAACTCCCGGAGTTGTAGGTTAAGATGTTGCGTTTGTAATTTCAGACCTGATTTTTTTTGATAAAAATGGCGCTTGGTTCTCTTTTGATTAAAGTGAAATTTTTTACATGGATCTCTTTCAATGGTTTCTGTGGCGTTTCTATCTTTATGCATAAAGTAAAAATATCGCATGGATCTGTTCTTATACAACAAGTGCTACTTGAATTTTTATATTATTAATATTAGAGTCGAGATTTTTATTATTATAAAGTATCTTTTTCTAGGTTTTTGATATTATCGTATAAATTTTAGTAGGGATTTGTCAAAATTTATTAAGGTTTTCATTTCTTGATATGTAGGGTGCTGATGAAGTCCCGCAACAAGCTCATAATTTGTTGTTTATTTAATGTTTTTTCGGAAAATCCTGAGACAGGTAAATTTTTAATTTTAAAAAGACACCTTTCAGTGCATAAATCTTTTCTCCGTCGACATTTGTTTCTCCGCTGTGACGTCATCATTAATTTTTTTAAATGACAACCCTAACTTTTTTATGCAGATTTTGATAGTCCTTCTTGTCAGCAAAATGGTGATATAAAAAATAGTACCTTACGCAACAACTTTTTTGGAAAAAAATATCATAGTCCAGACCATCGTCTGGAACTTTTTTGAAAAATTTATGCTTTGCTGCAAAGAAAATCTCAACAATAGGTTCCTGGAGAACAGCTTCAATATTTTCGTTAATTTTTACTTGTTTTTGTTTTCAATTTGAAGATAATCATTAAAATAAAGTAAAGTAACATTGTATTTTTGAATTGTATTGTCTACTTTTTTCGAAAAATTTGTTGTGGAAAGTACTAACTTTTTTACGTCACCGTTTTGCTGACAAGAAGGTCTATCAAAATCTGCATAAAAAATTAGGGTTGCCATTTAAAAAAATTAATGATGACGCCACAGCAGAAAAACAAATGCCGATCGAAAAAAGATTTTTGCACTAAAAGCTTGGTGTCTTTTTAAAATTAAAAATTTACTTGTTTCAGGATTTTGCGAGAAAACATTAAATAAACAAATTAGCTTGTTACGGGACTTTATCAGCACCGTGTATTTGTATACATATAAAAATATTATATTGTATGAAATATACTTACAAATTGTGAATATCTTAAGGAAATTGTATTTTGTAACAAGTTTAGGCAACATTTTGAGATGGAGAATAATATTTATACGAAGTTGCTTGAAATTCATACGTTGCGACTAAAATTACGATTACGATTGAGTTATAAATAGGCTTTAAGAGATCTATTGAAATTTGTACGTTCCATTTAAAAAAGTATAAGTTTGGTGGATAACTCATTTATAGAACATGGTGTATGAGAAAATAATTTACTAATATAGAACTCATTATAGTCGATCACTTTTATAGAAGATACTTTCCTTTATAATCAATAATTAAGGAGCTATTGAAGAAATCCATCAATAATGCACGCTGTATAATCGTTGTGAATTCATAATTCTCATAAGTGCAATTTATTTTGAAAGTTCAAGTTTAAATTATTCTTTCGAAGTAAGTTAAACTTGTGGAATATTTTAACAGAGTTTCAAAGAACAACTTCTTCCAATGTATTAGACGATAGGATAAGATCATTACACGCCAGAGGGATTATTATACAGGACACGATAGAATTTTACTTCTCGCTTAAAATTAAAAATACCTACATATTGAATGAAGTGATAAAAAAGTAGACCCAGACATGGATAGAGTTACTCATAAACTAACTGATACTATTTTGGGCTTTCAATATTCAAATCGTCTCGCTACGAGCCGAAAACCAAGATTAAAGAACTCAAATGATTCATTAATTCAGTGTTCCCGTCGCTTGATAAAATATTCAATTCTAATTCGATAAAGGGCCGTGTTCGAAGAGAGCATTAAATTTTTAAAAGCGAGCTATATCTCCGGCGGGGTTCTTATTAACCAGTAGATGACGCATTTGGGGTAGGTCGAGATAATTTAGGATGGCTGCCTATAAATCAAGTAAATTAAGTGCACAAGAAACATGATTGATCAGCTGGAGAAGTGACACTAATTACTTACTATGATTTTTTTCTTAGATATAGATCCTTTTATATTAAAAATAATCAAAAGTTATTGGACATTGAAAAATAATATGAGAGAGTGATCGCAAATTACCTAAATACAATTAATTTTTTATTATTTGCCGAACAAAAAAAACAACGACGGCTAGATTTTTAATAGAGAAAAGATGAAAGACTAAAAGAGAAGAAATTTTCATCTACATTCATGAAGGGCATCTTTCGAGTGAAAACTGCTTATCTCGACTTTAGTGTTCTGGTATGACAAAAATATCAAAAAAATAACGGGTTATTTAGCCCGTAAAAAACAAGGAAGATCCAAATTACCCCCCCCCCTCTTTGTTTGAGATATACGACAGATATACGATGCGATCTAAAATGATTGAGGGTCCTTCAAAAGTATGTACTAATT
Organism: Dorcus parallelipipedus; assembly: GCA_958336345.1. Classification (NCBI taxonomy): domain Eukaryota; kingdom Metazoa; phylum Arthropoda; class Insecta; order Coleoptera; family Lucanidae; genus Dorcus; species Dorcus parallelipipedus. Next base: position 37,668,908 of record OY284478.1, read on the forward strand.
CCGACATGAAAAACTTGTGGAATTTTAATCACCTTTGGGTATTTATTTTCTCAAGCACGCTCAATCATTTTCGATCGCATTGTATGTATTATGTTTTAAATTTTAAAGGAGAATACATGATGCTAATGGACAGTTACTCAGGCTGTATACAATATCAAACAATAAAATTTTCCAGTTCAAAAGATATATATACATATATACAGAGTTATCCACATAAACCGTTCGATAAAAGTTTTCAAGGTTGCAGTTCACGTAGATATTTGAAATTTAAGGAGCAAGAGTTCTCCGTAGAGATTTCTTTAAATAAAATAAAATTGTCTTTGTATCACTTCCGGTTGTACCGGAAGTCGCTATCAACTTGCTTATTTTAAATGGAATGCTATATTTTTTTACCACGTTTTTTAATTTTACATGTAAAAATATGTTAAATTGCAATACATTTCCCTATCTCTAAAATGCATTATTTTTGAGATATTTTGAATTTTCTTAAAAATTTGGATTCTGCAATCTGATTTTCAAAAACTTATAACACAGCTATGATTGAAGCAATAAAATTTTATTTGTAATAGCTGATATTGTAGTTGAAGCTTTAAGGTTCTTAAAAATTCCATAAGCATAATCTATTAAGCTACAGGGTGTCTAAAACACACCGCTCCACTCGAAGATATTCAAACACAGAAAAATACTTTTTTCCAAATGGAACAACCAATATTTTTACTGCATTTCTCAATAAATTGACTGACGGATGTCTGATTGACGACGGAAACAATTCATATAAAACAATCAACCATTCAGAAAAATCAAATATTTCGCCGAACAATCTTAACGGGCAGATGGAAAGACCGGCCCTAAATTTAAATGCTACTTTAATCTAGGACTTGCGCACCTTAAAATGTCTAATTGCTCAAACGTACATCAAATTTAATTGTCTTCTTTTTAACTAGTTTTTAACGAATGATGATTTTTGATGAATGTTTGAACGAATGATAATTTTTGATGAAGCAAAATAAATAATGTTGGCACATAAATTTGTATTAATTTAGTTAAGTGAAGTAGATTTCAGAAAAGAAACATTATAAAATGTGTGCTAAGTTTTCAAAAAAGGTTTATTTTGTCTGTCACAACGTTAAAAGACTTTTTAATTACACTTAGCAAGTAGGTATTGTAATCTTTTTCAAAGAAATTTCTGTAGTAAGCTTATTTTATTACTATTGAAAGTAGTTGTTGCTATTTTTAATCAAAGTAAATGATTTTGGATTTTTAAAGTTTAGAATAAACAACAAAAGTACAAAACAAACAAACAAAAGTAATTATTTGCACTACCCCTATGCTCATTATTCCCATTAACTCTTTTAAATTTAAGCCTTATGTGCCAGTCCCGTCGGTCAATTTGAAAATGAAATGAAAATGAAAATACATCCAACAATGCTGAAAATTTTGCACAACACAATAAAGAAGTTATTCTGTACATAAATAAATAAAAATTATGCAAAAATTTGTAAATGATTGTTTGTGTATCGATAGAACACATGGACTCAATGCCTGACTTCCAACTGGCACTAACCACGCGCTCGGTCATTATTTGTGCCGCACTCGGACTAGTTTCTCGGCGATACGGCTATACAAATAAATTTTAAAACAATTTAAAAATATGTCTAACTTTGCTCGAGACATTTGTAACACTTGCAAACAAGTGATTAACGAAATAAAATCTATACTACAGTGCACTAATTGCGGATCAACCTTCCATATCACCTGTGGAGGAGTAATAGACCGCAGAAGGCTTCATATGAAGAGAGCCAATTGGAAATGTGAAACATGTCTTACCCAAGCTGCAGAAGAAACGAAAGAAAATACGGACAAAAACCAGCCCAAAATAGCTAAACAACCAGCTGAAACAACTAACTGTAAACGTAACAAAGCTGATAATGAAGCAGCTACTGAATTTAATATGACAGTTAATACAGTCAATAACGAAAACATAGTAAAATCCCACACTGACTTACTCTCACAAATGGCAATGCTACCGAACAAATTTGATATCATCTTAAAAAACAATCAAGAGATGAACACGATGACTGAAGTATTAGAAGCTAAGGATGAAATAATCCGCGCGAAGGATGATCTAACATGATCTAATGATTGAAACACTACAAAAAGAAATGAAGGAGATAAAGGTAAAAATAAACCTAGTACACGTAACACAAAATAAAATATGCAAGAACACAAGGAAATGTTCGAAGGAAATAGAAAATACAAATAACACTGATAAAGAAAAAATAGTAAGAAAGTAAAGAAAATGCGACCAAGGACAGAGAAATGAGTCATGGAAATGAAACAGAGTACATAAAAATACAAAAGAAAATTATGAAGGATATAATAAACATAGACAGTGACTTAACGAAGGAAGCTAAAAAAAATATCTTGGAAGAGCAAGACAGCGAGATATCATTGAAGATACAACCGGGAAAACAAAATCTAGAAGCCAAGTATCCACATGGTCAAGCAGTATACAATAGAAATGACATTGCAGCGAATACTGAACACAGATTCAGGAATCCGCTAGGCATCGGAACAAGCACAAGATCCAATCCAACAGTGTTAACTCCAGCACCAAGACCTACTAAGAAGAGCAGTATTCATATTTCGCGACTCAACCCTAATACAACGTCCAACGATATAAAAAACTACATAGAAGATGCACTGCCAAATGCAACATTTACTTGTGAACAGCTGAAAGCAAGAAGACCTGAATATGCCTCCTTTAAGGTAAATTTAGAAACTGAACATCTCTCAAAGATTCTGCAACCAGAATTTTGGCCACAGGGAATAAGCGTAAGAAAATATTTCGAGAAAAGAAATTTTTTAGGCCGGATAATAACCAAACAAACAACGATGATGTAACAATATTATCAATATATCACCAAAATATACAGTCTTTGTCTAACAAAACACTAGAATTAGAATTTTTTTTAGAAGATCAAGGAATCCTATAATTTGCTTGACTGAACATTGGCTACATGAAAGGGAGGAATTTCAGATTAGTGGTTATAAATTAGCAACAATGTATGCTAGAAACCAATTCACTCATGGAGGCTCAAGCAGTTTAATCTCCAATACCTTTGAAGGCAATTTTAAAGTTATAGAAAAATGTTTACAGTTAAGTGAAGACAAAATTTTTGAATGCTGTGGCATAAAAATTAGATTCGATAATAATAATATATATGTGTCTTAGCAGTGTATCGATCCCCCACAGGGAATTTTGATCTATTCCTGGAGAAATTTGAGATGTTACTATGCTACATCACCCAAGAGGTATATCAAAAACTTGTGGTAGTAGGAGATTACAATATAAATTTCCTTGGAGAAAATAGCTACCGTTCTAAAATACTAAACTTGATTTCGTCTTTCAATATTATTCACATAATAGAAAAACCAACCAGAAGCTCTAAACAATCAGAATCCGCCATAGATAACATCTTAACAAACATTGACCAAAGTGTTATTAGCTCATCAGTAATAAAAAACAATCTATCTGACCACTATGGTCAGTTGCTGAAACTTCAAACTCGTGGGAAACAGAACCTACATGAATATCAATATGATCGCCTCTTCTCATCAACTAACATCAATACTTTTCGTACAAACTTGAAAAATGAGACTTTCGACGAAATGTACACTGTAGAGGATCTTGACCAGAAATTTAATGCGTTTCATAGAGAAGTCATGAACCATATGGAATACTGCTTCCCAATAAAAAAAAATACCTTCAAATACTACGAAAAACTAATTTTCTTCAACCCCGGAACTTATAAAGATGAAAGAAAATCTAAGACTACTCCATGAAGTATGCAAATTACATCCAGAAATGAAAAGTGAATATAATACACAAAAAAAAGATACAGTCAGAGATGTGAGAATGGGATGTGAAGATGGGAGAAAACTAAACAATACGATGATATGATCATTTCATCGAATAATAGAACTAAAACAACGTGGAATATCATTAGAAATATTTGTAACACCAACAAGCACGTTACTATGTATGGGGATAGAGCGAATGAGGAACTAAAATCAGAAGCAGATAACTTCATTAAAAATTACATAATAATAACAGAAAATCTAATAAACGAAGCACAAAAAACACATAATTTAAAGACTCAACAAGACAAAACAACTTCATTGCCCGTAAACAATAAATCCATTTATTTATACCCAGTAAGCGAAGATGAATTATTTAACACAATACAAAAATTAAAAAATAAAAGATCTTCAGGTTTTGATAAGATTCCACAGTTCTTAATAAAAATGTGTTGCAAAGAATTTCTTAAACCATTTGTATGTAATGAGTCAACAAATGTAATGAGTCACTGTCAACAGAGAAATTTCCAGATAAGCTGAAATTGACAATTGTAAAACCCATCTACAAAAAAGGCTGTTACGATGATATGAATAATTATCGGCCAGTTAGTTTAGAATCAGTATTCTCGAAAATACTAGAAACTATAATGTACAACAGAATTTATAATTTCTTGAGCTCATGTAATTATTTTGAACCTCATCAACATGGCTTCACTAAAGGTAAAACGACACAAACAGCAGTCTTTGAATACGTAAAGTTTATTTCTGAGGCAATCGACAATCATGAAATAGCATGCGGGATATTCTTAGACCTCACTAAAGCCTTCGATTCGGTTAACCATTCCACCTTATTTCAAAAAATTGCTAATGCTGGAGTAAGAGGCAATGCACTGAACTGGATAAAATCATATATAAGAAATAGAGAACAAGTAGTAGAGCTTCGAAACAATGAAACGACAGTAAGTTCGGAGAAAATGAAAATAAAGCGAGGAACACCTCAAGGAAGTGCTCTATCTACTTTACTGTTTTTAATATACGTAAGAGATATACCAATTAATGGATCCGGAACTATACATATTACAAGCTACGCGGATGACATTAGTTTAGCCTTCAAAGGCAATAATACAGAATACATTTCTACATTGGGAACGTCATATTATAGTGAACTATCAGTGTGGTTCTTAAATAATGACTTCGTACAAAATTTACAAAAAACGCAATGTATAGTATTTAGAAATATAAGAAACGCTCTGGAAGTCGCTCCAACATGGAACTTCGCTGGAACCGAAATCAACACCACCTCTTCAGTCAAATTCCTAGGCCTCGCTATTGACGAACATCTGAGATGGAACTCTCACATCAATGGACTCGCAAAAAAGTTGTCTAGTGTTTGTTACTGTTTAAAAGTGCTGGCAGTTAATGTTAGTGACAATGTTTTGAGAATCGCTTACTACTCTAACTTTTATTCAAGAATTCAGTATCATATCATCTGCTGGGGAACTGGTGACATAAAAAAATATTTAAAATACAAAAAAGATGTATAAGACTTATGTATAAGTTAACAGTAAAACAATCCTGCAGAGGAATTTTTAAAACACACAATATTTTTACGCTACCTGCAGTTTATGCATACGAATGTCTTATTTTTCGAAAATTTTTGTGCAAATCGGTTTTTATTGCAGCGGATTTCCCAAGCAGGCTCTGTACAGCTGTTTCAGGCCTAGTTGGGCCTTCGTCAGCAGAACCGTAGCCCGAGAACTCCACTGCAAACCATACCGATATGTCCTAGGGTTATTCGCCAATGCGATGTGAAAGTCAACAAGCGATCGAAAGATGTCGCTACTTAAATGTCTTATTTTTCATTTTAAACATCGCATCCACTTCGAAAATGCACATTTCACTCATACCTTTAACACTAGGCATAGAAACGACTACAGATTATCGTCCCACAATTCACAGCTGTACGAAAAAATCCTTACTACTCTTGTATAAAGATATATAATGAAATACCAATGTATCTCAAAAAAATTAAAACACTTGTAACTTTCAAAAAGCACCTTTTCAAGCTGTTATGTGAAGTGGAACCTTACTCGATACAAGATATATTTGATAGTCTCAGAGCCTAAGTATTACTCTTATTTCGATGGTGTCTTTCTGTTAATTTTTTATTTAATTTTTTAGTTTATATGTGAAATTTGTGATTCTGTGAATATAAATTATGAATGTAAATGTAAAATTGTCAAGTAAATTGACTGTACGCTTAACCTGTTTATGCTTCAAATATTGACCTGTGTGACATATGTATATGTATGTAATAGCACCAAATAAATTGATTTGATTTGATTTGTATACAATTATGGTTTTAGATGATATGAGACAAGGTTTTTCATGTAGCTTTTTACTTTCCAACAGGGGAGATGTTGCTGAAACTATATTTTAAAATAATAAAAGATTGTATGCATAGCGTCTCAGTGATTAAACCTAAAACGTTCATGTCCGATAAGGACGAAACATTTTACAATGCATGCTTGAATGTAATGGGCTCGGTTGAAAATCGATCATTTTGTAGTTGGCACGTGGACAAAGCATGGTGATAAAATCTGAAAAAAATTAAAAATAAAGAGAAGCAAGTCGTGCTTTACAAAAAACTAAAGACTCATGTATGAAATGTATGTAGAGACCTTCACTGTGATGATCAATACTTTACTAGAAGACTTGCATTCGGATACGAAATGTGTGGGAGTTTTATGAATATTTCCAGACGTATAAAAAGAAATGTACAACTTGGGCCTATTGCTACCGCAAAGAGTGTGGAATAAACACAAACATTCATTTGGGAAACATGCATAGAATTTTAAAACATATTTATTTTTGCGGCAAGAAAGTGAAAAGACAGGATAAAGCAATTATTATCTTGATGAAATTCATAAGAGATAAATTATTTGACAGATTAGTAATTCTAAACAAAGGAAAAATTTCAAATAATATAGTAATAGAGATGGGTGATTCTTGGAATGTATCTTCCACTAATTGCGATGTTATTTATAAAGTGGAGGCAATCAAGACTAGTTGTAATTGTAATTTACGTTGTCAGGATTGTAAAACTTGTATTCATGCATTTATGTACGTGCAGTTGCATAGACTTTTCCATAAAAAGGAATAGGTGTAAACACATACATCTGGTTTGCATGTTTTTGTAAAGGAAGGTGTCCAGTGGTAAAAATTTTATCGAGACTACTTCTGCCGACTCAGTTTATAATAATTTATCTAATGGTAAAATTACTGATGCAGCTAATACTAGTAATAATGAAGAAAATGTAATTTTGAACGAAGTTGGTAAGACCCGGAAATATTCTTTTGATGAAAGGAAGGTAGATTAGTTGAATAAAGTTGTCCAGTTGTGTGAGAGAATAGAAAACGAGGCACTGTTGAATGCTGTTTCGAAACAAGTAGCTCCTCTGCATGCACTGAGAAAAATAAACTGTTCAGTCAACCAAAAACACGTTCAGTTAACAATATATTTCGTTTACCTATTAGCAATCACGCGTGGTCATTGAACCAACAGTCAAAAAATGTTAAATATTTTAGATTGAATCAACTCGATATTTTGTTTGAGGCAACCATACAAGGAAGACATCTTTCTTATTACCACAATACAAGATACAAGAACTTTAGATTTAGATACAAGAACTTTAGATTTAGATACAAGAACTTTAGATTTAGATACAAGAACTTTAGATTGTTAAAATTGCTAAATATTTTATTTATAAATTATTTTATATTGTATTGTTATTTGTATTATTTAACGTTGTTAGGGAATTAAAATTATATTTTTGATAAAGTAATTTTTCAGTACGGCTAATAAAAGCGTAAAGTTCAATTCAATTCAATCTAGACTATCGTTTCGGGAAACATCAGTTAAATGTTCACCTCTTTGCGATACTGCCAAAGTAAGGTTAAGCCTTCAACCTTTGGTGAGGTGGAAAAAAGGCTGAATAAATCTCTCAACAAATTTTATAATGTCGGACACAATCAAAATATGAATAATGTTGAGTTTGTTGATGCAGTAAGTAAAGAACCAAGAGTTTTCCCAAAGAAAAATTTATTATTTTTTATCTTTGAAAAAACCACAATAACAACTTTTTTTTTGTAAACATTCTAGAATCGCCTACTAACATTAATAATCATACAATCATACAAATAACTTATCCGTTTAAGAAACGATGTCGAACAACAAGGTTATGCTGGGACATGCAGTAAATATACGTGAAGTTTTAGCAGGCGCCATCTGGAACTCGATAGCAAGAATTTCAATAACTGTTTACTGTTTATTTCTGCAAACATAACACGTAAATTATAACGCTACATGACTAAATGTATGACGTCTTATTAATATCGGAATTAACCCTCGCTTTTAGTTGACTAACATTTATTCCGTTAAATAAAAATCAAAACAGACACATAAAAGCAACAGCACTTTCGATTATTTTGAAATTCCAACTTTTTGATTTAACATATTAAGCACTTTCATTTTAAGGCAAAACATTTACAACGTTCAGTCAAATCTAATAGTTTAACATTTTCTTAGTGTATTTCTTAGGTATTAAAATACAGCGTGTTTGGGATATAAGGTAACAAACTTTTTGTGTATGCAGAAATAGACGAAATAAAACTTTTCTTCCAGTAATTTTTCTGTACGTCTTCCAGTAAATTTCTTTTTCAATTTGAATAGCCTCTGTTTGTGATTTACTGGAATTTCAAAATTTAAAGTTAGCCATGACTTTGAAGTTTAAGGAAAAATTTCTTCACATGTTTAATTTTAATTTTTGATTTTTTTTTAATTTAAATTTTTGCAGCGAGCTAACGTTGTTGACACTAAACGTCAACGTCACGATGATTTTTTAAAGACTAGAAAACAAAAGTACTTAGCTGCTGCTATTACGTTTTGAAATTTCAATAGATCACAAACAGCGGCTCTTCAAATCGAAAAAACATCCAAAAAAATTGGAAGAAAAGTTTTATTTCATCTATTTCTCCTTACACAAAAACATTGTTACCTCTCATCTCAAATACTCTGTATAATGTACTTATTATTAAAATTACAAAAATAAAAATTTTCAGAAAAAAATAACAGGTCCGGCCGGTATTGCCCGCTAGATGGGGGTAATGCCGGCCGGATGCCGACATTATTCCGTTCAAAATATAAAAGTTTTTGTCATAAAATAAAGAGGTTTAAATTCTTATTCAATGTATTTATCGAAAAATGATATTAATTCTCTTCATAATAAAACGCTTTTTTTGTTACAAACGCGCCTTCAATTTGTTAAACTTTTAACAGATTTGTGTTTTATAATAATAGAATTTGTTTCTCATTAAACGATGTACACAAAACGAAATTATAATAATCGGAACAGATATGAATTGTTCCCTGATTATAATGGTTTAAATTCTGGTTGTCAAATATTTATGACGGACTCGTTGCTTGTGGGAATAAACTTTATTTGCAGTACACTTTAAAATTAAAGAAAAATACTAGGAATTCTTAACACGGAAATTTGAATTGCTTTCGTATTGTACTGATTTATTTGTTTACTTGCCAAAGCAGATGTTCAGTGTGAGCCGTTGTTATACAGGGCTTCTATAAATGATTCTAACATGAAAGTAGGCATTGAATATTGCGTTGGATATTCCACCTCCTTTTGAATGTGTATTCTACTGTCAGTGTCAACACTATCATAAACTTTAAACTTTTAGGTTATGGAGTGAATTAGTAAAACTTCGTTTACACAAAATTAAAGAGCTAAATATTTATTTATATTATTTAATGTTATGAAATTTAGAATACCTGCTTTTTATGTCAGTAATAAATAATTTTGAACAGACATCGCAATGAAAGTGTTTTGCTCCAAGTAATAAACCATTGTTCCAAAAACACACCAGCATAAAATGTTTCAATTCTTGTTTACAATTTATTCCTTAAATTGATAATGTCGCACTAAATATGCTTCTGCAAAAGATGTTTGAATATTTAAGACCGCTGAAAACCGATAAATGAAAATAATAACAATTTCTTAATAACAAAGCTTGATTGAATCATAATTAAAAGTGAGGTTATGTTACCACTGACTGTGTTCAGTATCAGTGGTTAGTGGTACATATTCATTTGTTTATCAGAGGTGATGCGATGTTAGAATCATTTATAGAAGCCCTGTATTTTGTATTGAATAATTTACTTCACGTGATTTGCATGCATGTCCATGCAAGTCCATGTCCAACTCCGCGCCTTAATACTCATAAAACTATAAAACACTTTTATGACTGTAGTTATTTCATTCATCTGCACCTACTTATTAACGAGAGGCGTTTCGTCGTTTTAGGGAAATTTTTAATTAATTATTTCTCGAAAACTAGAGTACATAGTATTTTTTTAACATTTTTCCCATACTCTCGGATTTCGCTTCTAATCGTAGTTTTTCTTTGGCGGAATAATACTTAGTCACGCTGTATATGTTTAGAGCAAAGGGGAGAGTAAACAAGATTAAACAAATTCAAACGCGCGTCACCCTGTAAAAAGTAAACTCACGCAAGTTCTAATTTTTACGCTAAACTACTCGTTAGAACTAGGATCAGAATAAAATAAGATCTTAAAGAATAATGACAGTGATGATAAATTTGTTTAAGACAAATCTATAAAATATAATAGAAAAATGTAATTTATTTTGACTTAATTAATGAATAATAATGTTTTGTTTAAGTATTTTCTCCTCGCCTGAAATCTTTGGTGCCTTTATTATCCTGGCACCTGTGTGGTTGAACAAATTGCAACTGTGCTGGCATGCCCCTGAGAAACGTTAAATCCGTTATGAAAGTTCTACGTTTAGAAATCGAAACTACATAAAATTCTATACTAAATGGAGCTAGGAAGATTTACGATTCGTTAAAATTGCAAAAGATATAAACCTTTAAAATCTATTCAAGTTAGAAATATCAGGTAACCGGTATTACCCCAGGGACCGGTATTCATCCCATTTACCCTACACATCTTCCCTTGCTATCAGTAGTATCGTCAATACTTAACTATACAGCATGTTTGTAAAATAAGTGCAAAAATTTTAACCACATTACCGTGAGAGCACATAGAACACGGAAAAATTTTAAAAATTCCTAACAGGGGGGGAAATTATTTTATCCGCCCCTTATACGACGGTCATGAAACAACAAAAAATTTACGGAACCTGCTTCGCTGATCGTGGGCAATAAACTTCGCAGGCGTGACTAATATGCAAAGGCGCACTCACTCACCGAATAATATCTGTGTAGAAGAACACATTCAAACGTTCACTATAGTAATTTAGGAATGTTTATAACAACTGCTCAAAGTGGCATCTATTATTAGCAACACACACATGAAACGTTCGAAACGTTCCACAATCGCATAAATCCTTGGACATTAGCTGTAAATGTTCTTGCATTGATTTGGAAATGTTCAGTTTCTCGATCTTCGACGTAGATGAGGAGCATCTGTTCTCTCGTCGTTCGTGAATTGCGGCATTAATAAGTAATACTAAGCACAAAAAATTGTAATCGTATTTAGCTTTAACTCGTTCAACTACTTTTCACAAACTAAACTGTTGATCCCAAAGGATACAGAGCAATAAATTTTATGTCATGATAATAAAAAAATGAAGCAAATTCCTTGGCTACGATACGACTTACTGCGACGTGAAAAAAAATGCTTTTATTGGCCGCCCGACTTCGGCAAAGGTCACTGGTCACTGCTCGATTGCAGTTCTGTTTCTTGTTCCAACAGATGCTTTCTGCGGTCGCAATAAAATTTCCTTTTCTTGACCTACATCAAAGACATAGACGTGCGATTAATTCTTGCCCGATTTTCACCTGCGATTTTCTTCAAATGTGTAAAACTTTGTTAAAGACACATGAGTTCAATCGTTGTCATTTATGGTGATGTATTACAGGTTTAAAGATTTGCGTGCAGTAAAAGAACACGCTGTATATCGTGGTCTCAAAAGCAAAAACCCCAAAAAATTGGATTTTGAGTCATTTACATTTTTATGTTAAAATTAACAGAAAATAAAGACACAATATTATACTTAACAATCTGATGTTTATGCTCGGGAACCCATTGTAATCCAAGCGACTTGCAGCCAAAATTTTTCTATAGGTAGGGGAGGCTGGGGTCAGTTGTAACAGGCTCACTACATCATCTTATGCCGATGTTTTATCAAGAATATCAGGATTCCAATTAATTAGACTAAAATAAACAGTACCTGTCTGTCTACTAATGGATAGTACAGTTGTAGCTGCTGATATATTTTAAACCATCTCAGAAGCAATTACAAACATATTTGAAGAAGAATGTTACAGCTGACGCCTATACCTGGGGCAATTGTAACAATGCATGAGGTCGATTTTAGTAAAGGTAAAATGAATTGAAAGTATTCTGTTTAATTTACATTTACTAAGCAAAGTCAAAAGGAAAAAAATTATATAATATTTTATTTTTTAATCTAGGAACTTAGACAATACCTGAAAATATTCAAATACATAAATAATACAGAAAATATAACATGGTTATTAATATATCAAAAATAAAATAAATAGATAAATAAATCTAAAAGAATGAGTCAGATTCACAATTAGGGCCCACATAATTTGAATACCCAGGACTGCAATCTTCATGAAACCCCTGTGTATTGTACCCAGCCCTCTCTTGGTCTGCTAGATGAGTATAATATCTAATGTTACAATAAAAAAAAATGAGGGGATGAGATGCAAAACTCACTCGTTCCACATGAACGTGTTCCTCAGAAAACGTAAAAAATCTCAACACCTGATGGTGTGACCAGGTCAAAACAATTTTTTTTTTGCTTTCTAACGTGCTGCTATCCTGGAGAAATGTGTGTTGAATTCTGTATTCTGAAAGAGCATGACATAATCTTGTAGAATCCACGGCCACCTTTTTTCATATAATGGAACGAGCGAGTTTTGCATCCCACCTCTTCAAATGTTCTAATGATATCTAACAAAGTGCCAAAATAATAGTCAGACTAACGATAGTAAAAATACTTATTTCTACTTCTTAAAAAGTATAACCCCTCGCACAAATTGCCGTCCCACATAATCACATTGGTTATTAATAAGACTCGGATTATATGCACGGAAAATCTGTAAAATATGCGCATATATATGCACGTAATTTCACAAGAATATGCACAAGATATTAAAAAATATGCTCTAATATATGCCAAATATGCACCGATATGCAAAACTTTTAACAATAAAAATTGAAAATCCATTCCAATTTAATAAACTAAAACATATTTATTCTTATTATTATACATTTTTAAAATACAACATTTAGCAATATACCTACCTATTCACAAAAATAACAGGAGTAATATATTTATATACATATTATATGCCTATTTATTATTATGAAAGAAATTGACAATTAGGTGTTTCTCTAAATTTTCTATTTTAAACGAATGTCGTCGGTCGTCTAGTAAATGTTTAAACGTCGAAAAAGATCGTTCAACATCGACGGAAGTAATGGGCGCATATTTTAAATTGCTTACAATATATGGATCTAATTCAAGGTCATCGTCATCAACAAATTCCCCATTCAAAATTTTAGACATTTTTGACAGAATTTTGAATCCTTCATTTTTATTCAATACTGAGTTAAGCTTTTTAAAAATTAAGTCTCCAGTTCCTGTAACAGCTGATAATTCTCTATGGCATTTATTTATTAAATTTACTGATTCAGTCAAAAGCAGCTCTTTTGATTCTAATTTTAAAATTGTTTCGGCCACTACAGAAAAATTACTTGCAATAAACGCTAATTGATTTGGTATTACATTATTTTTGAAAACTTTTTTGGCTTCTTTAATAGAAGTAGATTCGTCAGAGAATTCTAAAATTAAATTTTTAATTTTTTCATAATTTTTTGAATAGAAAATTGCGGCATTTAGCCACGTGCCCCACCTAGTAATTACTGGTTGTGGAGGCAACGGTAAACCCGGAAATGATTCTTTATACAATTGAATCCGTAATGGCGCTTTTAAAAAAATCTTTTTTACGTTGCTGATTAATTCATTTACAAGAGGGAATTTCTGAGAGGTTTCTGATTTCTTCGGCAACTCTGTTAATACCATGTGCCAAACAAGTGGTATGAATTAAATTAGGAAAAAATATTTTTAAATTTGCTGAGGCTTTACACATGTAAGGAGCAGCGTCTGATAACATCAATATCACTTTTTCATGTGGAATTGGATTAGGCAGAAAAAAAATTGTTAATCCTTCATGAATAAATCGAGTTATTGTACAATTGTTAGTTTTATCTAACTGCTTACAACTTATTAAATACGATTTGCCAGCTTTTTCAACATCAAGACAACCAATTAACAGATTAGTAATATATCAACCACAAGAGTCTGTAGTTTCATCCACTTCAAAATAAAGCAAGTGGTTACCAATCAATGAACGAATTTCGGTATTTACCTCGGTGTAAATTTGGTTCACATAATTCTTCCTTAATGTACTTTCATTGGGAACATGATGTCGGGAATACTTTTGAAGAAAACATTTTAATTTCGTGTGTTGTACTTTTGATAATGGAATATTGGCGCTTAAGAATGGCCTCACACAACTCCTTGGAGAACTCTTGTTCCGCCGTCTTTTTGTCCATGTTTCAATAAGGCGACTTTGAGAACCATTTCCAGAGTTGAGTTTATTTAGTTTGTTCCGGTGTAACGCAGTATCTATGTGCTGCTTAATTAAAAATTTCTTCTCACATGACACCTTAAAATTAAAAAAAAAAACATTATATTACAAATTATGTTACAGACATTAAAAAATTTTGCTAAATTTAAAAATCATCAAGTCTTTAGAAAAACATTTACAAAAAGCTTTTTTATGCCTATACGAGTATACTAGTTGTTAAAATGAAGTAGCAGATAAGATAACTGAAAGGTTCAAAAAGAGTAAAAATTGTCGTGATTTCATCGTGAATAATTATTGACACTTTTCCTAGGTCGGGTAAAATATAACTACAACTATATATTTGTAGACGTTTTGTTAAAAAAAAAAAAATTAATTTATCTAAATATTGGTAGGCGTACTTACATTTTTTCCGCGTGCTCTACAGAATACTTTATTTTGTGAAGCTTGGTCCTCGTTTAATACCAATTCGGGATAATTTTTTTATCCACGAGTACACTAAACTTTGTATTTTCGGCATATTGAACAGCACACGATGAACGAAAGAGAAGAAGAGAACAACTAAATTGGTTTTGCCTCAAGCAAGCTATTTTAAAACCTAGTGTTCGGACTTGACGCCTCACAATTAAATATGTTTTTAGTTTTATTTTTTCCAACACATTATTTAAGGGTTTCGGACTTGACGCCTCACAATTAAATATGTTTTTAGTTTTATTTTTTCCAACACATTATTTAAGGGTTTCGAACAAATCACTATGTAGGCATTTTCGTTTCGTCCGTAGTTAATATTGTATGCCAGTTTACAATTGGACGTAATAAATCAACCACTTGAGTTTAGCGTCATAAAGCCCTTGGAAACTATGTTTGCCCGAGAATCAGAGGCCTTTGCCCAACAAAATCTAAAATTACAACACTTACTTGAAGTCATTCATATCGCACGGTTCGGTCCCATTTTACAACCGAGCTTTACCTAGTGTGTGCTCCTGTAACTACCTTGTAAATATTTTTGTAAATAAACTACCAATCCGAATGGAAGAATTATAGGCATTATAGATAGCCATTCAAAACGAATTTAAGAAGGAAACACTCAGCAGGATACTAATTCTTTTTAACTTGAACTGAAATTTTTAATCGGAAATTTTTGATTTGAAGAAAATATGCACAAATATGCAATATTTCCTAAAATATTCACGAAGATGCCAAAATATGCAAAATATGCATTTTTTAATTAGCTTCTTTTAATCAAAAAATATTAGATATGCATAGAAAACTTACAATTTTGTTGATATACCTCTTAATAACAAATATGCATTTTGCATATAATCCGAGCCTTAGTTATTAATCAACATGCTCAATAAGAGGGCACACACTTCTCTTCTCAAACAAACTTTAGTTAGCGTTATCGTCTGGGAATTAGAAGCAGTGTTTCAACTGTACCCTGTTACAACTGACCCTAGTCTCCCCTACATTTACTTATTTTTTCTTTTGTAGTTTTTATTAATTGAGAGAAACAGAAAGTGGTAATCCTTAAGTACGATTTTTTTCCAGAATTATTTTTGTAAAGTAATTAGAGAAACCAATTCTTGAACATTTCAAAATTAGTATGGAATTTCCTATGCTACTTTTATTAATGCAACCCCCTTATATTTCGAATGGATTTATTATTGTTATTTTATTTTTATCGTTATTATTGTTTCAACATAGTGTTAACTTTTCAGTGTACTTTCAGTACCCTACTTTCATTTTTATTGTGTTATTTTTATTTTGAATTTTTTTGGTACCCAACTTCAAACGTTAAAATTCTGATCGTTTTCGGCCTTACATTTATTTGAGAATTGATAAGTAAAGGATAGGCAAACCCTACACAGTTTACGACACTGTCTGTTGCCTACTCATACTCCATTAAGTAGATGTACAGGGTGACTACGTGAGAATTCCTATCCCCTTTAACTCTTTTATTTTTGATTTTAGAAAAAAATGTTTAATACAAAACTTATAGGGACTAATTCAAAATTTCTCTGTGTGCTCACAGAAAAACAATTGATGATCGGACAAACGAGTTATAAACTAAACCTAGGTTTTTTTAAATGGAACAGCCTGTATATTATTACGTTTTTCGATTCTAAATTAAATTCTCATGGGACTACATATATAATAAAACTAATAATGTGAAAGGTGTCTAAAAAATAATTCCTATTTAATTTTTTTTATTTGTGAATTTAGAAAGAAAAAAAGATAAAAGAAGTTGTAGAATTTGCTACAGATATTCACAAAGAACAAAACCAAAACTTTCGTTTATTTTTTGGGTATACGTCGCTCAATTGTTTTTTGTGAATATCTGTAGCAAATTCTACAACTTCTTTTACCTTTTTTTCTTTCTAAATTCACATATAAAAAAATGAAATAGGAATTATTTTATAGACACCTTCTACATTATTAGTTTTATTATACAGGGTGTTTACGGTCTTCTCTGTATCCTTTTAGGGGGCGATAGTACACCTCAGACGGAGTCAATAAACCTTAAAACGCCTTAGTAAAAGTCGTCTCTTAAGCGAGATAATAATTCTTTTATTTTTTACATTAAACAGTTAATTTGTTTTAAACTCTAGTAATCTACTACTTAATCAGCATTGTCTACTACAAAAGATGCTCGAAGTTATCACCTTGTTGTATAGAATATCGATGGGCCATCCCGATTTTTAAAGAACTAGGTAAAAAGTAAAAATAATACAATTTTTAGTCAAACAAAGGTGATATTTATTTATTCGACACGTAAAGTTATTATCAGTGATTCAGTTTTACTATCACCTTTGTTTGACTAAAAATTTTATTATTTTTATTTTTTACCTTGTTCTTTAAAAATCAGGATGGCCCATCGATATTCTATACAACATGGTGATAACTTCGAAGATCTTTTGTAATGGACAATGCTGATTAAGTAGTAGATTACTAGAAAACAAATTAACTGTTTAATGTAATAAATAAAAGATTTATTATCTCGCTTATGACACGACTTTCACTAAGACATTTTAAGGTATAACTTCTTTTGAGGTGTACTATCACCCCCTAAAAGTCTTCTCGATACAGAGAAGACCGTAAACAGCCTGTATATGTAGTCCCATTAGAATTTAATTTAAAATCGAAAAACGTAATAATATACAGGGTGTCCCATTTAAAAAAAAACCTAAGTTTAGTTTATATCTCGTTTATCCGACAATCAATTGTATTTCTGTGAGCACAGAGAGAAACTTTGAATTAGTCCCTATAAGTTTTGTATTAAACATTTTTTTCTAAAATCAAAAATAAAAGAGTTAAAGGGGGTAGGAATTCTCACGTAGTCATCCTGTACGAGCTTTATTCACACGTTGATTCATACTAAAAGCACATTACAATCGCAATCATAATTCATGATGCTAATAAATATCTTCGTATGCAATATACGTAGGTACAATCGCAATCATAATTCATGATGCTTTATAGAACATCATAGCCATCTCCTTCAAAACTGTGACCGTCGAATGTACCTACCTGATTACTTAAAAGTCAATCCGGGATGTCGTAAATTATGTTTTGCTTGGTAACCACAAATAAAATGTCCGCGATGAGTTTCTCTGTAAAAGTTATGAATTATGATTACGACTCTACTTACCTCTACAGGGTGATCTATGACGTGTTCCAAACGATAGCTGGTCATAGGGGAGGTCAATTTGAATAAAAAAGTATACACAAATATAGTAATTATCAAAAAAATCCGAACACCTAGAAAAATTTTTATTTTTGCATAGAATTACGCTTATATTCTGTCATCAAAGTAAACAACTTTGATGACAGAATATAAGCGTAATTCTATGCAAAAATATAAATTTTTTCTGGTAAGGAGAGCTCCAGTTTTTCGCAAGTTAACTCCATTTGAATGAGAACGAATTGTCGGTCCGGGAGGGCGGTTTTTCATTTTCTTCATTGCCAAAACAGTGAACCGTTCCGTCTCTACTGTTTTACAATGTTGGCGTGCATGGTCTGTAGAAAATAGAGATTTGTATAAAAAAATATGCACTTCATATTCAAAATCAAAATCAAAATATTCATTTTTTTGGGTGTTCGATTTTTTTGATAATTATTATATATATCTGATCTGCTTTTTTTTCTGAGTTACAACAAGTTTAAACTTTTGGGCAGTAAAATTAACCCTGGACCATTAATTGTGAAATTATCACTTTACCTATGAAACACACCACTGCACAGTAGGACCAAACTCCAAAAAGGTGGCCAAAAATCGATTTTATAAATGTGCTATAATATCATGGGCATTTGTTCACCTTTCTAAAAAATGTATCGGCTATCAATATCATATTTTACCTGCAGTAATCCGATTAACCCACCCTGCACCTCATTATTTGTTTTTTAGAGAGCGTCAGTGTTACTTGTATTAGTTTTCCTGTAAGGTTTTATAGTAGTAAATATTGAATTAAATCGCAATCTTGCAGGGAAGTTCCTTAAGGCAAGTGCTTTACTATTGGTTAGAATGATAAATTTTATACATCTTACAGGACATGTTTTATAAGGACTCGTTAGATTGACCGATCTTGATATATTTTACTACTTTATATTGAGTTATAAAATTTTGCTCGAAAGACCTCAACTTGCGGTTTTCATAAATAAATAGTCATCTTCTTTCTTAAATGAATGAAACAAATTTCATAACGCGCAACTTACAATAAATATAATATCACAAATTCGTTTAAACGGACACTAATTATAGCACAAAACTTTACGTTTCGTCGTCGTTCGACAGCTTCGTCAGAAGTGAAAAATATAAACACGTTGTCAAAATAAACAAGGTTGTCAACTGAAACTGAAAAGGTAAATAAATTTTTTTTTCTCCTTTTTAAACATAATAAACATTTTATTTTAATAAATGTTAAAAATTGACAGATATATATTCTATTTAAAGAATCGAGAAAACTAGAAAATGTATCGTTTAAATTTGCAAAATCTGTACGTTTGTTAATAGAATTCGACGACATTTTTATTTTACACATTTCTATAAAACGTCTTTTGAAAATATTAGACCTATAATATAAAATACTAGTGTTTTCGAAATCAAAATTATGGTTATTTTCTAACGAATGTTCAACAAGCATTGAATGATTTTGATTATTTTTTTGGATATGATATTTATGTTGGTCTAGACGTTTTTTTTTTTAATTTTGACTTGTTTCTCCTATATAACACGAATTACAATTTAAGCATTTAATTTCATAAACCACGTTAGGTTGCTTTAATATCGGTTTTTGTTTTTAAATTTGAGAAAATAATATTTAAATTATTTGCAGATTTGCTAGCTAAAATTAAGTTGTAATGATACGTATTTTTCGTTTGAAGTTTGTTTTCTATTATTGTAGATTTTTGAATTTTGTAGATATTTAACACGATTTTTTATTACTGATTCTATAAGATTTATTGGATAAGAATTTTGAACAAGAGTCTTTTTTTTAAATTTAAATTATCATAAATGAAAAGTTTATCTGAAAGTAAAACAGCTCGATCTGTTAAAGAAATAATTGTTGCAATTTTATAGTTTTTAGATGTGTACGAATGAAAATTAATATATCTACATGACCACGTAGGTTTATGAAACCAATTCGTTATTAATTTGTTATTACGTCTGATGATATTTACATCAAGGAAACTTAGTGAATCGTTAATTTCTTTTTCTACTGTAAATTTTAATCTATTATGGAAAGTGCTAAATCTACTTAAAATAAAGTTTACTTTATCTGAGGGCAAAATCAATAAAATATCATCGACGTAACGAAAGTATAAAGTTAAATTAAAAGGTAATTATTTATTAAAATAAAATATTTATTACGTTTTAAAAAGGAAAAAAAAAATCAATTTACCTTTTCAGTTTCCGTTGGCAACCTTGTTTATTTTGACAACGTGTTTATACTTTTCACTTCTGGCGAAGCTGTCGAACGACGGTGAAACGTTAAGTGTATAGTGCGCGATTTAGTGTCCGGTTAACCCTACGTTAGGCGCGTGGTGTAAAATGACGTAGTTAGGCGCATGGGCTACAAATGTGGCCCTTTTAATTTAATTAATTAATTTGTTATACTTGTTCAATTTCAATTAAAAGTTATAAAAAGCAAATTGTTCATCATCAAATAAAATAGTAATTTGAAATTTTTTAAAGAAATGTTTGAATACTAATGAAAATTTCTTTAAAATATGTTTACAGGAAAAATCGAATTTATTTTACAATGATTTTTTAAAAAATGAAAAACAGAAAATCTGCTTTATTTATTTGGAAATTTATTTTATAGTTTTACTGACATATGTTTAAAAAAAGAGTATTTTAAAAGAAATCATGAAAATAAACATTAATTCAAAAAACCTAATAAGATAATCTTGAAGTAAAATTACTGCATCCATTCCAGGCATATTTCATACAAATGCTCTTTGCACGCATACCTATGACATTTCTGGCAAAATTTTCGTGTTGATTTATCCCGTTTTCTCTCACAAAAAGCACAGCGTCGCACAGTATTTGGTCCTCGAGGGGGTAGGGGCGTAACTGGGTGAGGAATTCCCAAAAGAACATGCATACGTCTTCTTAGTTCAGGTGACAGCTGCATAATTGTGGATCTAAATTCAATTTGGGGTTTAATTAGTTCCCATGCAAGGTTTTCAATGAAATCTAATCTTTTTGCGATTCCGTCGTAATTGTTAGCCTTGTAAATGCACATAGCATTTATTGCTGCAATATTCAATAAGTCGTAAAAAATAACCATTGGCCACCGACGAGTGTTTCTTGCCACGTCATATTTTTGGCACAGTTGATCCAATTGATCTACTCCAATTTTTGTTTTGTTATATGCAGTGATTATTTCCGGCTTTTTGGCATTTCCCGTTTCATCATCAATGGCATCGTCATGATGTATACTAGAAATCAGTATAACTGATTTGTTTTTCTTCGGACAGTACGATACCAAAGTACAGTCTTCTTGGAATCCAAATAAGGAAGAGTATACTTCTCTGTTTTTCTGCGGCAAAAATTCTTTTAGTAATTCTGCTTTGTTTTTTCGGATTGTCCCGATATAGGTAAGTTTTTTTTCTTGAAGTAATTTTTTAACCAGTGGCACACTAGTAAACCAGTTATCCCCAGTGATGTTCCTGTTACTATTTTCCACAGTTTCTACTAGTCTGTAAACAACGCTCTCTCCAGAATTGTTATATTTAAATGGGGGCTGGGCCCCTACATAAACTTCAAGATTGAAAGTGTACCCGGTCTTCACATCTACCAAAGCAAAGACTTTTATTCCATAACGCGCAGGTTTGCTTGGTATGTATTGTTTGAACATACAACGTCCACGAAACACCAAAAGCTGCTCATCAACAGTGAGGTATTCACTTGCAACGAAATATTTTTGAAAATTTGCCAAAAGAATTTCGAACACTTCCCTGATAGGGGTCAATTTATCTATTTCTCTCCTTTGGGCTCTGTCTCTGATGTCGTCAAATCGTAAACATCTCAAAAGCAATCGGAAGCGTTTCTCACTCATTGCGAGATAACATATTTCTACGCCACTACCTTTTGAGTTATCCCAAATTTTATGGAGATTTTTTCGGGAAGATCTCAATCCACCTATTAGATAAAGAATTCCGATGAAAGCTCTAATCTCTCTTTCATCGGTATTTCGAGCATCTCGCCCTCGCTCAAATCGATTTTTAATTTCATCAATATAAATATTTGTGCAAGTAGTAA
Organism: Dorcus parallelipipedus; assembly: GCA_958336345.1. NCBI lineage: Eukaryota > Metazoa > Arthropoda > Insecta > Coleoptera > Lucanidae > Dorcus > Dorcus parallelipipedus. The sequence continues at coordinate 37,691,274 of OY284478.1, forward strand.
TAGTTCGTATTATATTTTCGTCCATTAGTAGATAAAACATTCAATACCTAGTTTGGAATTTTTAGCAATTCCCTTTGGTCCGGGTAAGTGATAAATGATATTATGAAATCGTGTTCTAACCTGTGTATTCGGTCTTGTTTTTCGCCATTTTGTTTGTCTGTCTTTCCCAGGTAGTAGTTTTTGGTTTGTTCTGTGGTAAGTTCTTCGTCTGAATCATAATCAGAACTGTTTTCATTTGCTTCTTGTTCTGAAGAAGTATCATGTTCACTTTCATTTATCACTTCTTCACATTCCTCTGTTTCTTCGTCACTGTTATCTTCTGCCCCACTTTCTTCACCTGCTATTTCATTAAACCACGTCATCCATACATCTGGATCCCTCGATGTTTCGGTTCTTCTCCTTTTTTCCCGATGCATTTTCCTGTTTTACGTAAACATTAGTTCTAAAATAAAAAATAAAAAAATCATACTTACCTATAAGCACGAGGTGAGCGAAAAACACTAAATAAAATTGAAAATAAATTTTTATTATTCAAATAACACTACTGATGTAATTATGTGTCAGAATTTACTCAAGAAGTGCCACAATAACCTTATTGACAAGATAAAACACATTCTCGAGTTTAGGCGCACGGGCTACAATCGTAGCCCAGGCACACTACGTGATGAATAACTCGAATTTACATTTTCGCAATTATGCACTGATTTATTAGGTCAATGCATATAGAGCAGCTACCGAAAGTGATGAAGGCGCAGAAAAATTTATAAACGAAACATAATAAAGTAAAGAGGCCTGAGCTACACTTGTAGCCCACGCGCCTAACGTAGGGTTAAAAGATTTTGTGATACAAATTTCATCGAACAAGAACCAACTTTAAATGTTTTTATTATTGATTTTATGCAAAAAATGTATTCTTTACAAAATATTCTACTGTTAATCATATTTTCGTTAACAAATTATCGAATTCTGTACAAATTCGATATTTCAGAATTTAGTCGTCGTCTGACTTTTGAAGAGTAAAGACGTGTCGGTCCGAAATTTAAAATTTAAACGGTCAAGTGCCATAAATCTATAAAACACTTTAGGCCCTTGCAGGTCGAAAGTAACATCTGTGTGACAGAAGTTTGTGAAATTCTCTGGCCTGAGGCCTCGGAAACAAGTGTACGGGACAAAGTGTATTGAGTGTCACCACGGTGCGAGGTAATAGAATGTAATAGAAGGTCATAAATCACAGTAAAATACCAATACTTTCAAGCGACTACTGCCAATAAGGCGGTATTAATGCAACAAAATAATTACAAGTTACTTGAAGAGAATTTTCAACGCTCTCAAAACGAACAATTATTATACAATGAGTGGCAAAAAACTATCAATGAGAAAAATCAATTAAATATTATAATTGTAAACATGCAGCAACAAATGAAAGAGCTGGAACACAAATTCGAAATAATGAGCAAAAATGAAAACGCTAACCACAACTCTAACGAAGAGCAAACGACAGAAGAATTCTTCACTGACGAAGAAGAGCTAGCTAAGGAAACAGAACGGATAAGGGTTAAAAATAGCAAAAAAAGAAGAATGGATACTTCACTCACTCCCCCGCGACAACAATGCGAAACAGCTAAACCAGCCCAAGAAAAAACAAAGAAAATACCGTTTCCTCCACCTATAATAGTGGATAACATCAAAGAATATGACGTATTTTATGACATGTTAATAAAATTCGTACCAGCAAAAAACTTTAACATAAATCTGTTAAATGGAGGCAGTATTAAATTAAATGCAATCGATGGAGAAACCTACAGAATTATGACAGATATACTAGTGAAAGAGAAATATACCTGGCATTCTTACGAAAATTAGCAAAGCAGACCGATCAGGGTCATGGCTAAAAAGCTGCACAACTACTTTAGGCCTGACAAAATAATTAACGATCTAAAAACGAAAGGCTTTAAAGCAGAGAACGCTGTAAATAAACTAAAATGGAAAAGCAAAGAACCCCTTGATATGTTCATATTGACATTCAGTGCTGATGAGAACATAGCTAGAATATTCGAAATCACTAATATATTGGGTAGCAAAGTCTAAATTCAACAAATTAGAAAATCTAAGCTGATACCCCAATGCAAACAGTGTCAAGCATACGGACACACTCAAAAATATTGCAGAAAAGAACCAAGATATCAAATGCGCAGGAAAACATCATACTAGAGACTGTAGAAAGTCTGAAGAAATCAAGCCAAAATGCGTACATTGCGGCAAGGAACACCCCGCAAACTACAGAGGTTGTAGCGTAGCAATAGAGCTGCAAAAAATTAAAAACAGAAACCCAAGGGCAAAAATGCCTAAATTATCAATAAGACAAGAAACCAAAAATACAAATCAGCCAGCCAGCACCAGAGGCACTGAAGAACATAACAATATTGCCCCACAGAAAAGGAATAAGAGAACATTTTGCTTTGATATTTAATAATTAATTAAAATAAATTGTATATAATTTGTAAATAAATAAAACAGAAAAGAAAAACATTTGAAAACAAAGTCACGATACAAAATATGCAAATTCTTAAAATTAAAGGCAATCAAATTAAGTCAAAAAGTGAAAGTAAAAAGGAAACAAAAATGCATAATACCGAAACTGAGATCCAAGTAAATGTGTCTGCCGAAGACAATAGTTGGTTCGAGGGCAGATTACAGCAATCATTGTGGGAGGAATTTTGTGCATTTATGGACAAACACCATAAAAAATCGAAGGGGCCCTCGTCTGCACAATATTGGCCTATCAAGGAACCCAAGCAAGAAAGATAGGAGTAATTGGCGCAGTCAATTTTAAAGAAAAACCACAAAAAAATAAGACCTCCACGTCAAAAAGTGATTCCAATTCCCAAGAGAGGAGGATTTTTACCTTTAATTCCATTATTTGCAGCTTTGGGAGCAATAGGATCACTCGGCGGCGGTGCAGCTGCAATTGCTAAGGCGGTAAACGATGCAAAGACTGCGAAAGAACAATTGAAAGAGGCAGAACGACATAATAGGGCTATGGAAACAAAAGCAGTGGGACATTAAACCTTACAAAACAGGATGTGGATTATATTTACCATCTAATTAAAAAAACTGAAATATTTGCCTCGGCGACCATTGAGTAACATTGACATACTAAAATATGCTAAAGTATTAAAATTACCATTTTTTCGAGGAGTGTTTATGAGAGATACATTACCTAAAAAAATATGGGAACATGAAAGTGGAATTATAAATTTAGATGACAATTCTGGTGAAGGAACGCATTGGGTAGCATATTACAAAAGAGGTAGAACTGTAAAGTATTTTGATAGTTATGGAGATCTACGACCTCCAGTGGAAGTGGAAAAATATCTTTTGTCAAACGGAGTAGGCGTTATTAATTATAATTATGAAAGATATCAAAAATCGAATTCACAAAATTGTGGACAATTATGTCTACAGTTTTTAATAGCCTGACAAGTTAAGTAAAGATTTAGTTCTTGAAAGATGGTCAACATGGAATCTTCACCGATTTCGTGTACATTTACTCTAACGGGAAATGAATCGGTTTTAGTTTGTGAGTTTAATCCACCAATATACCTGAGCGAAGACGCAACCTATGAAATGTGTATGTTAAATTTTGAAACGTTTAACGCAATACCTAACATAGATGAAAGTAATAATTTAATACATTATGAAGAAAGAGGAAAAAAGTCTGCTTGGAAAACTATCGATATACCTACAGGCACATATAAACTCGATGATATTAATAAATTTCTGAAAGATTATTTTCAAAATAACAATATTCCTGATTATATAAACATTCATGGAAATAATAATACTTTAAAGGCAACCATAAACAGTTCGGTTAAGCTCGATTTTAGTCAATTCTATAAGAATAGAGTGTAATTTGACCGGTGGTTCTTATAATAACGGAGAGCCTGGTCATGTGTTGTATCATTTCTTTCCAAACGTACCACCGGGATTTAAAATAATAGAATCCCCTCTTCAAGCTATTTATCTGCCAGTGACCGTGAAGGTAATTACGAGATTAGTCGTTCGACTCTTAGATCAAGAGAATCGTTTGGTTAACTTTAGAAACGAAGTAGTTACTATAAGACTTCACTTGAAGAGGTTTACACAATGATTATCTACGACAGTGGTTATTCGAAACAAAAGAAGTGGGATAGAATAAGACGTAATATATTATTTAAGCCACGAAAATATATACTGAATTGTTGTCGACAAAAAAAATGAAATCGACACGAGAAAATAAAAAATATTTAAAGAGTTTGGGTTATAATGTGTTAATCTAGAGAAAGAGAACAGTACCTTTTAAAAACTCTTAAAGAGAATTATTCTGTAGAAGTGACATAACCGTCAAAGGGTGAGCACCATTATTATACGTAAATCAATTATTACCTAAACAAAATGGATATTTTGGGAGTGACTGATAAAATTAAAATGGATACTTCAATAACTAACGTTGAGTATCATTCACACTTACCATTCGGTTCATCATTTGGTAATAACGATGGAGTTCGAATAACAGTTCCGGAAATTGACAATTACACTTTACCATGTGAAAGTCATTTGTATGTAGAGGGAAGACTTCGTTTGGCTAGCGATAATACCAAGCATAGTCCTATAGCACAGTTGATAAATAATCCAGTGGCTTATATGTTTAGCGAGATTAGATATCTTCTGAATGGAGTGCAGGTGGATTCGGTAAGAAATGTTGGTGTAACGTCCACGATGAAAGGTTACTTTTCTTTTACTCCCAACGAAACAATAAAATTGGAAAATGTAGGATGGCTTCAGGAGAAAGCAAGAATAAGCAATGTACTCGACGTTAAGGGAAATTTCGAAGCAAGCGTAACTTTAAAGACATTGTTAGGTTTTGGGGAAGATTATAGAAAAATAATCTTGAATATGAGGCAGGAACTGGTGTTGATCAGAACGAATGATGACGGTGATGCAATTTTTGAAAGTAATACGGCTGAAAAAATCAAATTAACAATTGTTAAAATTGTATGGAGGATGCCGCATGTATCAATAGGATTGCGAGAGCAATTGGTTTTAACGAGGATAACAGATAGAGATGTTGAAATACAGGTCCCTTTTAGGAGCTGGGAATTACACGAGTACCCTTCCCTTCCAACTACTACAAATCATTCACGGACAGTAAAAACTGTTCCACAGTTAGAAACGTCAAGATATATAATTATTGCTTTTCAGACTAAGAGAAAGGGTGTTGTCGATGCTAACATGAGTCTGTTTGATGATGTTAAGTTAAAATCTTTAATAGTATTTCTAAATAGTGAACGATATCCATATGATAATTTAGACATCAACATTAATAATAATAAATACGCCATCCTATACGATATGTATTCTAGATTTCAAGAAAAATATTACCATCGTGAAAGTAGCCAACCTTGGTTCAATCCAAAGGAATTAGCTCGATGTCCTTTAATAGGAATTGACTGCACGTTTCAAAAAGATACGATGCATAAAAGTGCAGTAGAAATCAGAATTGAGTTTACAACTAAAGAAAATATCAAGGCAGATACTATCGCATACTGTTTAATTCTGCACGACAAAGCATTCTCTTATTTACTTCTCACAAAAATCGTACGTCAGTTGATGTAAACGTTGAAGGGTAATAACATTATTAAAAGTGAGGGTATGAGCTAAACGTAATTTGATTTTGTAAGAAGCAACATCAACGGAACCATGAAAGAGTTTATTATCATTGATATCCAAGGATTTAAAGTGGAAGATAATAAATTTATACCGAAAGAGTTGGCTTCTTACGATAGTGAAAATAAAGTAAGTCATTTTATGTTTCAACCTCACACCAGTTTGTGATTAGTATCCACAAAATATCAGAATGTTGCAAACTGGTTAATGACTAACCACCATTGCATTCACTGGAATACTGGATTCGTTCCGTTATCGGATTTTGATTATCAATTCTTCGTGTTGTACAGCCAAAGTTGTATACGTTAAAGGAACGGAGAAGACTCGGTTTCTACGTGGAATTCTTACAGAAAGTACATGTGTAATACCTGTAATGGATTTGAGTGAAATTTACGGAAATGTGTAAAAATTACAACAGTCCGAAGCCAAGTGTCCGTTTCATTTAAGAAGAACTTGTAGGTGCGCATTAACCAACGTGTATGATCTATATTATTTTGTAATGAACCAGTTACAAAAACGTAATTTTTCAAGAAGCATTTGTGATATATTGTGAGGGAACTTTGGTTCTTAGTTATTGAAAGAAAAGTTCAGCTTCGCGATGGATTCGCTGAGACGTCTTTTTTGCAAGCAAATTATAAAACACACTTTAGAAAAGGTTGGCGATGTCATGAAGAAATACGAGACAGATCATTCTTTCACCGATATACCAGACAAGGACTTAATTTACTTCCCCAAATGGTATTTAGCTCACAAGGTCACATCTACTGATCTAGAATTTGTCTACAATAAGCTTCCTGATCGCTTGAAGGCTGAGCTACAAATGTTCAGAATCTGTGAACATTTTCCAATTGGATTTCAGCGACGCAATAGACGGTCCAGCGCCCCGTAAGATGAATTGTAATTTATGTAATTATGCTTAATTATTATAATAAAAGAAATCAAAAAGAACACCTTGCTTTATTCGTTATTTATAATAATAATAATCTGTGAACATTTTCCAATTGGATTTCAGCGACGCAATAGACGGTCCAGCGCCCCGTAAGATGAATTGTAATTTATGTAATTATGCTTAATTATTATAATAAAAGAAATCAAAAAGAACACCTTGCTTTATTCGTTATTTATAATAATAATAATAATAATTACTGAAGCGTTAAGATTTTGAAATACCCTGTATAGAAACGAATCGTAAAAGCAAAACACATTTCGTTCGTGTTAATGATTGAATATTTATTCATATAGTATATATGTCATTTTGAAATACCCTGTATATAAACGAATCGTATAAACAAAACACACTTTCGTTCGTGTTAATGATTGCATATTTATTCGTATATTATATATGTCTTAGTTTTGTATAGAATCAATTAATAAAATAAACTTAATCAGGATATGAATTAAAATAACCGCGTGTGTTCAATACATGTTGCGATTGCAATAGCACATAAAAACATATACGAAATTCGCAATTTTGGATACGCGTAGGAATAAATAACATTATAAAAAACGTTATAAAATATTCTTCGATTTCAAATGAATCACAATAATATAAAATAAAGCAGCAAGTGTATTGACATATGTATTTGCTCTACTTCCCGAGGATAGTGTTCGTATTATTTCCCTTCCTAGAGAAAGTTACGACACGACAAATTCATTTCAATATTAATAATTTTTTATTAAGAAACCTTTTGATACACCGGTAAAAAGCTTATAAAGCCTAACAATATAAAGAAAAGAGCGTCATTTTTACTTTCAACGCTCCTGAATAATTTATCGAATGGTTTACAGTGGTACGTGATTCTTTTATGCAATATAAAGTTTTTAAAACGCATAAGATCATTGCATCTCATTAACATTTCGATGTCAATTTAGCGAAACGTTTAGGGAAGGTTACCTTCACTTTTTCTATAAAAACAGAATCATGTCTGTTTTAAATTCAGTATGAAAGCTGTAGCCAACCTCTTCACAAGTACTCCTACAATCGTGCAGACAGGTGAGATTCTTTATTAACATAATACGATGTATTTTTTAAATGTTATAAAGGTTGGGGGGGGGCGGGGCGGGAGAGGGGGAATCCGCCCACTAAACCTTGATCAGTCTCCTCCCATTTTACCTTGCCCAGTGACCTCCCATTTTACCTTGCCCAGTCTCCTCCCATTTTACCTTGTCCAGTCTCCTACCATTTTGCCTTGGAAACAGGATGTCATAAAAATTCCCACACCCGTCTGGTATGTAACCTTTAGATGTTATTGAAATACATGATAGAAATTTCCTATTGCATCATTTATGTAACCTTTAGATATTACAAATGTTAAATTCCTACAAATATGAAACAATCCCTATTACATCTTTTCTGAAGGTTTAACGTTCACTTTTCGGGTATATAAGAAGTTTTCCGTTCAGTTAACATCACAAGTGCTTTCTACAACAGTACTGGTAAGTCCTCTTTTAATTCTTTATTACTTATCATAATATAATGCTGTTCATTCTTTATTAATGAAGATAATACAATTGAAGATAATACAATTTAATACTGTTTTTGTTCACTATTTTTGTTCCTTGTTGCAGATCTAACATTTTATTTTTTCTTTGTACCGAATCATCAATCTACAATCTAATAGTGAGTATTTTTGTATTTTTTATATAGGATTACTAAAATGATATGTTTTAATGCATCCCGTGTTTTTACATAACAGTAATGTCGAATATTGGCGGCGGAAATGAAGAACGTTCAATTTTACAACAATATTTGCAGGATACTAATCCTTCAACTTCAATTACTACTAGCGTGGTTTCTGCACTTCCAGAAACTTCTCAGAGTGCAGTTACCACTCAGGCAAATGCTGTGCCATCCTGGTGGAATGACATTGACAATGGCTACTTCCTCCAGGAAGGTGCAGTTGATTCTGCCTTGACCGTACTTGGTGACGAGATAGATCGTTTAAGTCAAAATAATTTACTAACGCCGAATATTTCTTTTCAAATTCAACCGGTTCAACAAAATTTACTAATCCCGTCTACTTCTTTTCAAATTCAATCCCTTCCGCTTCAAACACAACCCCTTCAAACTCAAATTCCGCTTCAAACTCAACCCCTTCCTCAAATTCCTCAATTTATAATTATTCCTTCAAATCCACTTCAAGCAGTTTCCTTTCAACCCGCACAACCCCTTATTTCATCTTTTCTTAAACCTATCCAATCCGTTCTTAAGCCCACTCAATCCCTTTCACTAGTTTCCCAACAATCAATAGTTACTCCTATTGTTACTTCCACCGTCTCCACCGCAAAATCTATCGTTGCTAAACATGCTGCTGCTAAATCTGCTCCTATTTCTAAACCTGCTCGTATTTCTAAAGCTGCTCCTATTTCTACACTTGCACCTGCTTCTATTTCTGAACTTTATGACGTTCTTTCTCGTGAATCCAGATGTACGCGGGGTAGTCACAGATGTACGCGAGGTAGTCAATCTTCTCATCTAAGGACCGCTGAAAGTTTGTGGTTGCCTAACCGTGAGTATGCGTTATTTAGGCGTCAACAAAGGATGACTAGGATTGTTAATCGAAGAGCAGCTCTCCTTTCATCTTTACGTTCGCCGCAAAATGACTCAGACTCAATGTTTTTGTCTAAGCAAAAGTCTAGTGCGGAGTTGTTATGTCAGTCGCAACTTCGAGTTGTTGCAGATAATATCCCGCTAAATCCTAATGAATCTGGTGATTCTGAGATAATTAATATATCAGACCGATCAATGGAGATATCTCAATTATCACCAACTCAATCACCTATTGGAGATAATATTAATTCATCAAAATCTGTTAACATTATTTCCAATATTCAGATTCAACCATCCCCACAACCTCAAATTCCAGCACCTCAGATCGTTTCTTCACAACCACTGCAGCCCCGAATGTCGACATCTATCGTTTCTTCAGAACCACTTACATCTACCGTTTCTTCACAACCAGTTCCTTCACAAGCACCACCAATAATGCCTGAAGTAGGGAATTATTGTTTACAGGGTGAGAGCAGGAGCAGCGAGTGGCGGCGCCTCAACGTATTCGTTTGAGGCGGGTTAAACGAGGAATGTTTGCACCGCCTGTGTTGGGGTCGCAGCCTCAGCCGCTCTTCCCTGCACCAGCGGCTAAGACTGTGCAGGTGCAGGTGGAAGTGGAGGCTGCACCATCATCCACCGAGATGGATGAGTTATGGGTTTGTTTTTTTATTATTACATTTCTTCAACATTTTTGATTACATTACTTTTACAGTGAAGATTGAAAGTAAACTGGATCACTTTAGAACTTGGATGGAGTGGATGGAGAAGAGATTTCGAAGGCCGCAACACCCCCTTATAGCAATATATTGGCCGGAATAAGTTCTAGAGTGATCCAGTGATTAGATTAGATTAGAGCGGTAGATCGCCCTGTCGGTTGGGCGAGACTACGGTGGAGACGCTTTGTTAGTTTAAGTTATTTATAGTTTTTGTTGTTTAAGTTAGTTTAAGTTAGTTTTTGTTTTAGTTTAAGTTATTTATAGTTTAAATAACTTAAAGTGTTAAATAAATAATTTAAGTGTTAAATAAATAATTTCTTACACGCATTTTTACTATAAATAGCAGATGATATTAATAACTACAACATAATAATAGAGTGTCGCATTTGGTAAAGAGTGAAAGTAGAGTGAAAGTACCGTTTCAGAAAAGTAGTTTTAGAAATATGAAGTTTAAACAACAGTCTCTAAAGTTACCTATACAAAATTTTGATGATACAATCATAAACGAAACCTTTAAACGTCACAGTGCTCTTTTCGGAGGATCAACTAAACGTGCCATAATCAGTGGTAAAAGTGGAAGTGGTAAAAGTAATTTGATAGTGTCTTTGTTGGTAAACGCTAATGGGCTGCGTTTCAAAAATTTATACATTTGTTGTAAGACCTTATCTCAAGAAAAGTATAACTTTCTTAGACATTTACTGCCTACAGTGCCGGAGATAGGTTACTTTGAAATTTCTGATACTGATAAGATGGTATCCCCTGCAAATGTAAAAGAATATTCAGTTGTTGTTTTTGATGACGTTCAATGGACTACACAAAATGTAATTAAAGAATACTTCTCTTTCGGACGCCATAAAAATGTCGATTATTTTTATTTAAGTCAAACTTATAGTGCAATTCCAAAACAAATGATTCGTGACAATTGTAATTTCTTAGTGTTATTTCGACAAGATTCTACAAATCTGAAACATGTTTTTGATGATCATGTGTATGGAGACATGACCTTTGACCAGTTTCGTCATATATGCTACGCTTGTTGGAAGGAACCGTTTGGTTTTTTAGTTATTGATACTTACTATACTATCAACGGAGGTAGATATCGTAAAGGATTCGACAATTATATAAACCTTTAAAACCACTACATTTTAACATTGTTCTTTAGTGTTGTAAAAGGCGTTAAAGGAAACGTATGCGCTATGAGTAATAAACTTAAAGCTGAATTAGCTACTACTGCACGTGAAAGTTTGCGTACTAAATTAAAAACACTTAAATCCGATATCGAACGATCAAAACATCATATTGAGCAATCAAAAAAATACCTTCAGGCAACTTATTCACCTATTGTGGAACCACTAACATATTGTCAATAAGCTAGATGTTGTTCGCAGTATTTTACCTACAAAAGAAGAGCAACAATCGTACGAAGCCAGTGAAAAAGGCTTTAAAGGGGACCCGAAAAGTTCTTTCATACGAAAAAGACCTCTTTATAAATTAAAATCTGATCCTTCATCACAAATTACATGGTCAGAAAAGCATGATGTGAGTACTTCAACACCAGTTGGTCGTGAAATTGCAAAGAAACAACCTTCCATCTTAGAAAAAGAAGAAATTCACGACATCTCTCATGGAGAACCTGAATCTCCACCATCAAAATCTGCTTATGAAGAAGCTGAAGAGTTTCATACAGATGGCAGTAGTGTCCCTTTAGACGAATCCGAAGCTCATGCTCGTACTCTTTTACAAGAACGGAAATCAATACTACAATCTAAATTACAATCACCAGAGGTACAGGCTGCTTTACAACAAATTGATCCGTTACCACGTGATTATATTACACGATTTAATGTTGATGTGGAAAGTGAATTTGACACCAAATACGGTGTAAGAAAACATGATGGGAAATTGTTTATTGGTGCCGCGGAAGTTGCGTTTGATGGTCGTGAACTTGTAATAGGAGACTTGACATATAAAGGTACAAAAGGTTTATATGAACTGATTTTTAAGAAAGCTCCTGACAAATTTAAATTTCACGATGTACGTGACTACAGAGATATATTGAGAAGAACTCATGCATTTAAAGTAAATTATAATCCTTCTGGCCGAATATCTGCAAGTAGAGGATATAAGCATACACATATTATAAAACCAATAATGCAGGGAAAACCACCAAACGTTTGGTGGGCTCGAAGCTGGAAAACAGGTGGAGCTTTGGAAAAAGAACTTATACCTAACAGTTGTACACAGTATCAATACTGGGATAATGCTAATGAATTAGTATAACGATTACGTTTATTGAAAGCATCAGAATCTGCAGGTCATACAGGACATACCAATGAGATTATAGCTATTATCGAAGAATTGAAAGAAGCCAAACTGAAGGTAGAAATTCTATACCGAGAAATCTGCAAACAGATAACGGAAAGGAATTTTACAATGCAGACTTTCAAGATTTAATGAAGAAGTATAAAATTAATCACTACAGTACATATTCTAATTTAAAAAATTCGATAGTTGAACGCTTTAATAGAACATTAAAACACAAAATGTGGAAAGAATTTAGCATGCAAGGAAATTTCAGCTGGTTCAAGTTATTACCACAACTAATCGAAGAATACAACAACACAGTTCACAGTACGACGGGTTACAAACCTAGTAAGATAAATCAAAGAAATGCGAAAACTATTTTACAGTCCGTCTACAGCAATATTAAAATTGTGGATCCAAGAAGTGCAAAATTTAAAGTTGGAGATCATGTGTGCATCAGCAAATATCGACAAGCATTTGCGAGAATGTACACTCCAAATTGGTCTAACGAAATATTTACAATTTCATCAGTGCAGAATACTAATCCCCGAACATACCTAATTAAAGACGCTGACGGTGAAGCTATACTTGGTGGGTTTTATGAGTACGAATTACAAAAAGTGATCCTGATGTATATTTATTTAATGTGTTGAGAAAAAAAGGTAATAAAGCACTAGTTAGTTATTTAGGATTAAGTTCTAAACATAATGTTTGGATATCAAAACGCAACTTTTTATTAACTATAATTAGAAACATACATTATTTACAATAAATATATTTTACGAACACTTTATATTTACTTTGTAGTATATTATTATAAATGAAACACATTTAATCTATTTACTATTTTTATTACTTTTTTCTAATTCCTTTTCTAATTCTTCAATTAATTCTTTCAGTTTTCTGTCTCTTTCTATATCAGCAATTTTATAATGACCTCATGCGAGAGTATGAATCTTGTCATCCAGAATATAACGTTTATCATCTTTCGATGATAATGCAATTTTATTTTTCAACTCTGTGTACACCGTATGAAAATCTGAATGAAACACGTACATTTTTTTGAAAATGAAACCATCTCGTTCAATAATTTCTTTGTAGTCATCCACAGTTAAATATTTATCTATAACATATTTTTTAACACCTTTCGCTTTCTTAGTACATTTTCAAGTAAGCTTTACACAATAGGCTTTCGCACCTGTACCAACGAACGATTCTATTACTTGTCCGGCGTATTCATCTTTGAATCTTCCAATAATTGATTCAGTTTGAGGCATTTCATGAAAGTTATTTGTTGGGTAATTTGAAGTATCAAATTTATCTAAATTTTGCTTTATGTCTTCGTACACATTACCAGTATTAACGGATAATATTAAACTGTCCGTATATATATATATATAATCGTATATAATAGAGCTGCATGATTGTTAATATTTTCGTTTTATGAAATTATACATTACATTACTGTTTTCGATATTTCCAAAACACAAAATCCTACGTATAAAGGTTTGTTATAATTTACTTGTACTTTGGTTAATTCTATTGCGGCCAGGTGATCACTAAAAATTTTATTCGATTTGTAGTTCGGTTTAGCAATCAATGATTCAGCTCCCGGTATCCGATTATGACTTTCCCACCTGGTAGCTAATTTAATGTCGACGCGATTCTCAACATTTTCCATGGTCTTACCGAAGACACTATTATTATTTAACTTGTAAAAATTTTTTTCAAATTCGTTTTTCGCTTCAGCTCGTTTCTGCGAATTAAAGTCTATATATATTTTTAACCAACGAGACTGTTTAAATTTAATTGCCCTGTGGATTTGAATTAATGTTAAACCATGTTCCAAACATTGCTTTAGATTTAAATAGTGAATTATGTATTTGGTTTTGTTACAGAGATTTGGAATAAGTTTACTATATTTTGATTTTGGTGGAATTATGTTTTCCGGACAAAACGGTAAATCGTTGTGCTTTTCATGTAAATAAGTCGGATATTCCAAATCTACTTCGAATACGTACCCAACATCTGAATTTTCTTCTAATTCTGAAATATTAAGATTGTTAATTTCTTCTCTGCTTAACCAAGTAAATTCTCCCCATGGAAATCTCGAACACATCGCATGCCCATAGAGATTTGTAGCATCAAGATAAAGTGAATAATTAGTTGCCTTGCTTGAATCAAAGCTCTGTAAAAATTTATTATTAGCGTTTTCAATTCTTTTAGTGCACATGCTCACTCCACCACGAATACACATTCTGAAAAAGTGTAACATATCAACATCCTGTAATAATTCTAACTTAATTTTCGTCATTCGTAACATTGCATCCCAACTTAATCCCGGAGCTGTGAAAAAATGGCAAGGATCAAGTTTATAATTATCAATACAAAGATCTCTGAAATTTTCAAATACGTCTGCTAATAATAAAATATCTGATGTTACATATATATCGCTGTAATCACCCATACTTTTACAATTAAATAAATTCCAAACGCGCTGTGCTCTTTCATAATCTTCATCACTAATGTGTTCATCATAAAGCACGTCATAAAATTCTTCTCTAGAAGGTAAGATGGGATAATCTAATTTCTCGAATGAGTTAATAAAACAATATGGAAAAAAAAAACCCTTTTTGCCGTACTAATTTAAACATTTCATCATCATTGAAATATTTCCTAATTTCCCTACATTGCCAATCTTCCAAGTATGAGCCTAATTTTTCCAAAGACGATTGCATGAAACGAAAAGAATCTACAAATCTTGTTTTGAAATAGACTTTGCGCTTTTTTCCTTTAAAATCTATCTTATCCCCTACGTGTATTAATTTCGAAAAAGATATATATTTTTCTTTATTTTGCGAGATCACATCAACGTCCTCTCCTTCTAATGCCATCGTCTTCACAAATAAATGACTATCATAATTAGAAAGATTATGAAAGAAAACTGGAATGAATTTTGGTATTTTAAAATTAACATTACACACCGAATGAGCAGCTCCTCTAAACGCTCCAGTTAAATGTTCATGGTCACGGACTTTTTCCTTAACATCCAATATTGGTCTTTCACAAATATGACATACCGTTGCGCTGTCGTAGGCCTCTTTTTCTTCTCGTGTTAAATCAAGCATTGGTTTAATTTTACTTAAATATGTATCATAAATCTCTTTAATATGTTTTTCTAACGATTTTATAAACTCAGTAGCAGCATTTTATCCGCGATATAACTTTAATGTTGACAAATTGTTATTAAAGCTACACTTAATATAATATGCAAAAGAATGAGGTTCATGTTCATAACATTTAACTGTGTAAGACTTATCTGGAGTTGGTTCAACTCTATCTAATGGTTTTAGTAAAGCCTCGAAATCAGCGTACACAACAAAGGGCAGTTTCAATTGCTTCTCAAAATTTTCATTTTGTAATATATTTTCTGGGATAGATTCATCATATTTATTTATTTTTAACTCTGCTGATGGTAAAATTGTTTTGATAATTTTACAATCTTCTCTTTCGTGTCGTTGCAATTTTTCCTCACATGGAAATATTTCTCGTGACCGTGGTGTGACGTCTGTTTTGACACTAAACGCGATAAATTTTTAATCCAACAATAGTGAGTATTTTCGTTACCGTCATCAACCAATAACAAATTTATATGAATATCTTTTCGATTTTTAGTAAAATGTAGCGGTCCTACAACTTCATAGACTATAACGTTACCGTTATAATGGGAAGCAAGTCCAGAAACATTTATAGAAATATTGTTCTGACTTTCAAATTTTTTTACATCACAAACTTTCGGTGGAAATTCTGAATCTGTGAAATCTGCTACCGTGCCATAATGGGGATACGAAGATATCCTTTGAGAAAGACCTGTCGGTTGACACATCGCTAATGTTATCATCCAGGCAAAAGAAGCGTTGTCATTATTTCTAACGTTTATCACTGCTTTTCTCGCACTTATTGAAGCCGGTAATGACATGAAGCTGGATGCTTTCAACGGATTATATTTATTAATGTTGACTTCCATATACAAAATTCTGCACAAAGTCCACCCTGCAACAATATTTACAACATTACACATTATTCCAAAAGCTTGTATTAATTACTTTCTTTACCTGAATCTCGCTCCTGAAATTCTGACATTTTAGCATGAATTTCGTTCACGAAGTCCCGATATATATTATATAATATATATCCGTTCCAAAACAAGTTATTTTATTTTTGGTATTGAAAGATTTTATCTCGGTACTTTGTTTAGAATCCAAGAAATACACTCCGAAAATTTCCACATTCCATTTTAACGCTTTATGAATATCCAATATACTATGAACCAAAGTTAACACTTTTTCTTGAATATTATACGTAAAGTCGTCAACGTTCACATAGTTGTAGGGTTCCGTGATACGATACGAAACAATTTTATCACCGAATGCACCCGCTATCTTTTCTACACCATTATCAACAATTACAAAAGCATTGCTTTTATATGAATTACTACGTAGGTGTGCCGACAAACACTTTCTGTTAACGTATATTTCGCACACATCACATTTCACAACGTTCACGGGGTCAAGAACTTTGGATGGACCGGCTTCATTTAATTTCATTTTCACGTTTACCGTGACATGCTGTACGCATGTGTCGATTCTTATTATCAATTCTCGTAAATTCTTTTTCGCACTGATTACAATCAAACATGTTTTTAGAACTGTTACTTCGATCACGTTCAATACAATAGGTTAACTCAACGTGAGTGTCACACTTCATCCGTAGGTAGGAATTTATACACCTCCTTATATATGCTACATACTTTAAGGTTAAAGTAGTTTGAAGATCATGTTAAGGTTACTTCGAGGTTACATTCAAAGTCATATCAAGGTTAACTCAAGGTTATTTCGAGGTCACATCAAGGTCACCTCAAGGTCGTTTCAAGGTCATTTCAAGGTTACCTCGAAGTCATTTCAAGGACACCTCAAGGTCATTTCAAGGTTACCTCAAGAACGATTCTGGAACCTCCTCCGACCTTGACCTTGAATCTAGAACCTCCTCCGACCTTGACCTTGAAACTGGAACCTCCTCCATGTCAAGGTTATGGCGAAGGTCACGTCAGGGATAGGCCGATTCTGGAACCTCCTCCGACCTTGACCTTGAATTTTTCCTTCAAGGTCGGAGGAGGTTCCAAAATCGGCCTATCGCTACTACTCCTAGAGTTCATTAAGCACTTAGGACATAGATTCATAGTAGGAGGCGGTTTCAACGCAAAGAACACCTACTGGGGGTCTAGGTTAACCACAACAAAAGGAAAAGAATTGCTAAGTGCTATTAGAGAGTCTGGGTGAGAAGCTCTGTCAACTGGAAAGCCGACTTATTGGCCGACTGATACCAACAAAATTCCCGACTTGATTGATTTCTACATAATCAAAAATATTTCTACCAATTACATACAAATTGATGAATGTCATGACCTAGACTCTGATCACTCACCAATATTTCTAACACTAAGGGCGACTTGTATAACAGATAATTACCAAGAGATCAAATGTGATCCAATGATGATCAGTGAATTAACAAAAATATAGCTTGTTCAAAAGATAGTCAAACATTAATCTAATGGTCAACTGCAGGTAGAGATAACCAACCAATTTTGTGTGGTTAACAGATTATTAACCTAAAAAGTTGATGTAGTGATAAGATTATTTTGCCGGTATGGAAAGATTGTGGGATCTAGGTGGGGAATTAACCGATGATGAAGACTTCTTGGAATTAATTGATGTAGTAAGTAATATATTCCAATATTTTAATGTTACAAAAAATTATAAATACATAATTTTTAGGTGGTGCAAGACAGACGAGACCGTGTTTTTCGAAGTAGGATTAATCCTTTTGAGACCTACAATGAAAAAGAGTTTAAGCAGCGATACAGACTCTCTAAAGATGTTGCACGTTTTCTGATAAATACAATTGAAAATGAAGTTGCACTCATAACCCATAAAAATCATGCTGTGTCTGCTGCAGAAATGGTTTTCATCACATTACGATTTTTTGCAATGGGAGCTTTTCTGAAACTAATAGGAGATAATAACGGTGTAGATGAATCAACCACCAGTAAAGTAATTTCAAAAGTTATTCCGGCAATTGCAAGGATGAGACCAAATATGTATAATTAAAATGCCTGCTACAGAGGCAGACAGAAATGCAGTAAAACAAGGCTTCTATAATATCGCTCGATTTCCTCGTTGCCTAGGAGCTATAGATTGTACTCACGTGAAAATTATATCAGCAGGAGGACCAAAAGCAGAAATTTATAAGAATCGGAAAGGATTTTTATCATATAATGTGCAAGCTGTATGTGACTCAAACCTGAAAATTCTTGATATTGTAGCTCGCTGGCCAGGTTCGGCACATGATTCAAATATATTTTCGAATTCTCGACTAAAACATTGCTTTGAGACAGGAGAATTTGGAGACGGTTGGTTAGTGGGAGACAAAGGGTATGCTGTGAAGCCCTATTTGATTACTCCTCTACGAAATGTGCAAACTCCTGCTGAAAATTTATTTAATGAGTCACAAATACGCACACGAAACCCCATTGAGAGATGCTTTGGAGTCTTCAAGCGAAGATTCCCTATATTGGCATATGGAATAAGACTAAAGTTGGAAAAAGTACAACCCATCATAATTGCTTGCGCTGTACTTCATAATATTGCATGCACAATGCGGGATGACCTTCCTGAAGATATAAATGATGACATTGAACGAGAAATAGCAGCAGCCATAGTACAGGATCATGTCATTGAACACAATGATGGGCTTAATTTTATTTTTGACCTTATTGGAAGGCAAACTTTAATAGATCAATATTTTCAAAATTTGTTAAATTAATAATTATTTATATTTTTTGAATGACCTCTCATGAGTTGCATTTCTAGCAGATGTTTCTCTTGCATGAATTTCATGCAAACATTACATTCTTCGATGTATTTCTCATGTTTTTCTTGCATATGCTGCATTTTCTTTAAATGTTCCTCTTTTAAATGTTGGGCTTGAAGTTCAGCAGCTTTTACTTTTTCTCTGGACCATGCAGCAACATTATTTCTTATGTTCTTACCTGTAAACGCGGATTCGTATTTATGAAATTAAACTGAAAATCTATTTAAAATAATACTGTTTCTGTAGGCAAGCATCGGTTTTTTTAAAGTTTGTGGAGTATATGTACTCCAATCATCTGAAATAGAAAGTGGAGCATTAATAAATAATTACTATTAAAACAGTGTACTATTCACCTTTTTCCACTTCACTGACAATGACTTGGTCGTTTACTACCTCTGTTAATTCATCTACAAAAGTACGAGGGTAGTTAAAATTTAAACAGAAATAGGGTGTCTCAGAAAAAGTGTTCCTAACTTTCAAAAGTAGCAGAGGGCATATAATTGAGTAACTTTTACTAAAAAAATTGTGGCCGGAAATGTTTCCGAGTCAAGTTAAAACGAAATAAAGAACATGAGGACTAGAAATAATCTCGATGTAAGAAGTACCTTTTCTTTTTATTTCTAGTATCTACATAATTTTAATTAAAGTTACTTCTTACATCGAGATTATGTCGTCATTTTTTTATTTTGTTTTAACTTGACGTGGAAACATTTCCGGACACAACTTTATTAGTAAAAATTGCTTAATTACATGCTCTCTACTACTTCTGAAAGTTAGGAACAGTTTTTCTGAGACACTCTGTATAACAAATTTATATTCACTTATTTTGTTATTTATTCCTGAAATAATAAGAAAATACTTACTTGAAATATTTAATACATTGGGGATTTCATCCTCTATGTGGCTTGGCCCTGCTTCAACTTCCTGCATTTCAAATACATTGGTTTCTGTAGCTGTAATAGTGATTAGAAATCAAATGAATAACGTTAATAATGCACTTTATAATTATTCGTAATACCATTTTCTTCTGTGTGGAATGTATCGCTGTCAAATACTGCTTTATCACCGGTCACTTGCTTTCCAATCAAGAGTTTGATATGTTCGTCCATTTCTGTAACAGGTGATGGCGTAGGTGGTCCCCCTCCTGTTCTATATTGGCTGGACTTTTCTTTGGCAAAATTTACTTTAGCTCTCTTTTTCAAATTATTATATTTATTTTTTAAAGCTCCTAGATCACGTTGTGATTCTCCTGAGAGTCCATTAAATTCTTTTGCCAGTTTCACCCACGTTTCATTCTTTGTCCTATTGCTCGTCGTATCAGTTTCCTTGCATTCAATAATGTTTTTCTGTTTTTCAATTAATGCAAGTAAAATTTTACATTCTTTATCACTAAAATTAACTGACCTTTTATTTTTACAATTTCCTACATACGACATTTTGTACAATTAATTAGCCCACAAGCCACCAAAGAGCCAACACCAGAGTCAAGAGAAGCTATAAAATGTATGTAATTTATGTACTCGAAGCTTCGTAATGTATGATTTTACTTACCCAAGTTTAAAGTTTGTACCTAATCAACGTTCTCACACCAGTTTCCAAATGCTAGCACACAAGCCACCAAAGAGCCAACACCAGAGTCAAGAGAAGCTATAAAATTTATGTAATTTATGTGCTCGAAGCTTCGTAATGTATGATTTTACTTACCCCAAGTTTAAAGTTTGTACCTAATCAACGTTCTCACACCAGTTTCCAAATGCTAGCACACAAGCCACCAAAGAGCCAACACCAGAGTCAAGAGAAGCTATAAAATTTATGTAATTTATGTGCTCGAAGCTTCGTAATGTATGATTTTACTTACCCCAAGTTTAAAGTTTGTACCTAATCAACGTTTTCATACCGGTTTTCAAATGCTAATCATAACCTTAACCTTAATGACAAGCATTTCATTGTTGCCAATCACCAGAAAAGCTGTAGTCAGCTAACTACGATCTGACCATGCATTGATCAAGTGATTTTGCGTTTAACCATTTGTTACCGTGATCTGTAGGTGATTCTCTTGTTATCTGACTCACCGGTGAACTAATTTTTATACAAGTCGCCCTAACTAATAACATTATACAGAGCGAAAACAACCCAGTGTTAGTTAATAAACGCACAGACTGGGAAGGTTTCAGACAATCCTTAGATAAAAAAATTAACCTAAATGTACCTCTAAAAAATAAAGAGCAATTAGAAAATGAAACAGAAAAACTACTAAACGACATTCAATTATCAGCCTGGGAGAACACTACTGAAATCAAAAAAAGAACAAAAGGTAATAACTACCCCAAAGAAATCAAAGAACTTCTGGCGGAGAAAAGAAAAGCGAGAAGAAAATGGCACTAGACAAGGGCTCCACAAGACAAGACTCAACTAAATAAACTTACACAACAATTGAGAAAAGAAATTAAAACCTTAAAAGATGAAATAGTCAGTACCTTAGAGAACTTACAAATGACAATAGTACAGATTACTCTCTCTGGAGGGCAACCAAAAAAATTAAAAGACCTACTATGCAAATTCCCCCAATCAAAAAAATAGATGGAAAATGGGCCAGAAGCAATGATCAAAAAACTCAAAGATTTGCTGAATACCTAGAAGATATTTTTCAGCCACCTACTCCTGATGGTCAAGAAACAGAAATAATAATAGAAGACACTGACCAAGAAAATGTTGAAATCATACTCACCACGCCTGCAGAAGTCAAAGATGAAATTAAAAACAAAATAAACCCCAAAAAAGCACCCGGATTTGACTTGATAACTGGTGAAATACTACAGCAGCTATCAAGAAAAGCTATTGTTAAAATAACTAATCTTATCAACGCTGCCTTTCGATTAAAATATGTACCGAAGCTGTGGAAAGTTGTTGAAGTCATAATGTTACCCAAGCCAGGAAAGCCACCACACGAGGCCACATCTTATAGACCAATATCGCTGCTGCCTATCCTATCAAAACTCTTTGAAAAATTATTACTCAAGAGACTACAACCAATCATTGAGAAAAAGAAATTAATTCCGAGTCATCAATTTGGATTTAGGAACAAGCATTCGACAATTGACCAAGTCCATAGAATAACCAACATTATAGAAAAGACATTAGAAGAGAAAAAAATCCGCTCTGCAGTCTTCCTAGATGTGGCAAAAGCATTTGATAAAGTCTGGCATGAGGGACTTATCCCCAAGCTGAGAACAATGGTTCCCAAACAATACACAGATATACTGGAATCCTATACACCGTGATTCATAATAAGTGTCCGACCCGTTAACCCCACGTAGTACATGAACAAACAAAGCGAAAAGTTTATATGAATAGGGGGTCTTAAGTGCATAGTTTTTAGGATAAAATTAATTGAAGATGTACATGTAAAAAGGTTCGTTGGCACTGGAATAACTGACCTAAGTCACAAAATCATTTACCCTTGAATAAAATTTTAAAACGCCTGTGTTTACAACTTTTCCGAGAAATTTATGAGGGCAATTCAATTATTGCAGACACGTGTTTGGGAATGCAGACAAAGTGATTCACAAAATTTTTAAGCCCAGCTTTATTTTATCAGTGCATGTTAGTTCATGGTAAGATGCGAAAGACTTCATTAAATTGTGCGTCAATTAACTTTTTAATTTAATTAGTGAAATTAATTGGATATTTACTATTGCTGCATACAGCAATCAAGAATTGACGGATATGATTTTAATTTATGATGAATGTCATTTAAATGCAAAATGCTGCTGCAATGCTTTATGCAGTGCGTTTTCCCACAAATTACTTTGTGAAATCAAAGGCGTTATACAAATGATTAAATTCCATATTGTTAGTCAAGATACAGCAATACCGATTTTAGGTTTACCTACAATAGAAGAACTAAAACTTCTTTCCAAATCATCTGCTTCCCAAACAATTGATCAGATTAGCAGAACGGACTCAAAATCGAATTGTAAGCAAATTTTACACGAATTTAATGACGTGTTTGACGGTATCGGTGAATTGACAGAATTCGAATATAAATTTAAACTGAAACCTGATAGTACTGGCAAAACTGTACCATGTAGAAAAGTACCTTTCAAAATTTTAGACCGATATAAAAAAGAGCTTGAAGAAAATGAAAAAAATGGCATAATTCGTAAAATTGACGAACCAACAGATTTTGAAAACGCCATAGTTATTGTTAAAAAACCCGATAAGTCACTAAGAATTTGTTTAGACCCACAAAATCTGAACAACTGTTTAAAAAGGGAGCATTTTAAATTGCCAACTTGTGAGGAAATATCTGCAAAAATGTCCAACGCAAAAATATTTAGCGTATTAGATGCTAATAAAGCATTCTATCAGATTAAATTAGACAAAGAAAGTGCAAAACTCACTACTTTTCAAACACCATTTGGTAGATATTGTTTTACCAGAATGCCTTATGGTATTAAGACAGCACCGGAAATATTTCAAAAGAAATTTTCGGAAGTGTTTGCGGATATTCCCAACGTACAAATTTATATTGATGATATCATTATTTGGTCTGAAAATAAGGTAGATCATGACAAAATTTTACGACAAGTTTTAGAGAGAGCTCGCATGCGCAATATTAAATTCAACTTTAAAAAGTGCATATTTGGCACAAATCGAGTAAAATTTTTGGGTCATATTTTTACAGATAACGGGATTGAAGTTGACAATGATAAAATTAAGACAATTTTAAACATGAAACGCCCGGGAAATGTTTCGGAGATGGAGAGGTTTCTTGGCATGGTAAATTATGTTTCAAAATTCATGAAAATGGCTAGTAGTTTTACCGCTCCACTGCGTGACATGACAAAAAAGGGAAATCAGTTTGAGTGGACTGATCTAAGAGTCAAAGCCTTTAATGATCTCAAACAGATTTTAACTTCGAGTCCTACTTTACAGTATTATAATCCTAATATAAAATGTAAACTCAGTGTAGATGCCAGTAGTACAGGGGTAGGCGCGGTGTTATTACAAAATAGTCTTCCAGTTGCATATGCTTCAAGAGCGTTGACAAAGACACAAAGAGCATGGGCTCAAATTGAAAAAGAGTTATATGCGATTGTGTTTGGTTGTGAACGTTTTCACCATTATATATTTGGACAAACCGTGGAAATTGAGAGTGACCATAAGCCACTCGTCCCCATTTTGCTTAAACCACTGTGCGACTCTCCTGTGCGACTGCAGAAAATGAGGCTAAGACTTCAACCGTACGATATTAATGTTACTTATAAGCCTGGAAAAGAAATGTATCTCGCTGATATGCTTTCTAGAATACCAATGAACGATTCTAATGTTATAGATGATAAAGACTTTAACACCTGTATACTACTTGTAGACTATAAAGATTATATGAGCGATAAAAGATTATGTGAATTTAGAGCGGAAACCGATGCTGATGCGGAATTGCAATGTGTGCTAAGCCTTGTTAGAGAAGGTTGGCCTGCGGAAAAGTCTTATGTACCAGATTTAGCAAAAAAGTACTTCTCTTATAACTGTGATTTAACAGAAAATGACGGTCTACTATTTAAAAATGATAGAGTAGTGGTACCAAAAGCTCTGAGGAAAGAAATGATAAGTAAATTGCACTACAATCACTTAGGAGTCGAGAAAACTAAAAATAAGGCTAGAGAAATACTTTTTTGGCATAATATGAGTAAAGAAATCGAAGATGTAATAAAAAACTGTGAAACATGTTTGCGTTTTAAAAATAGTAATAAGAGAGAACCGCTAATCCAACATGAAGTTCCAAAAGCACCCTGGATAAAGGTTGGTACAGACTTAATTGAATTTAAAGGGAAAAATTACCTTTTGATTATAGATTACTTCTCAAAATATGTAGAGTTGGGATATTTACCGAACATTTCCACAGAAGCTGTAATTACGGTACTAAAGTCAAACTTTGCTAGACACGGTATTCCTAAAATAGTGCAGTCGGATCCTGGTACTCAATTTACGAGTAACTATTTTAAAAATTTTGCACAAAAGTGGGATTTTCAACATGTCACTTCTTCCGCCAAACATTCCCAAAGCAATGGCATGGTTGAACGTCACATTCAGACAATCAAAAACATGTTAAAAAAGACAGAACATGAACGAAAAGATCCCTATTTGGCTTTACTTGAGTACAGGAACACTCCAATTGCACCGGATATACCATCACCAAATCAATTAATGTTTGGAAGAAATGTAAACGGATATGTACCTACCTTTAACACGGGCTTTAAACGACAAGTCGATTACGAAAACGTAAGAAAAAAATTATGCGATCGTCAACATGATCAAAAATTGTATTACGATAAGAAGGCGAGGAATCTTCCAGATTTACAGATTGGAGACAGAGTAACAATTCAGAATCATCAAAATCGTCTATTTGATAAACCTGGAATTATAATAAATAAACCAAACAAACCTAGATCTTACAATGTCTTAACAGAATCTGGAAGAATCCTGAATCGTAACAGAAAACACTTGATGCGTGATGTTAATAAAACTGAACCACTAGAAATATACCTCAATCAAGATTATTATTGTAATTTAGAAAATCAAAGCGATAATGAAACTCGTAATCAGGAAAACTTACATACCGAAAAACTAACTAATCCTGAAAATGTGAAACCTGAGCTAGAAAGTCCCGATGTAAATGTTAGGCGAAGTTCAAGGTCGAGAAAGAAACCTAGTTATCTGAAAGATTTTGTATAAGTACTTGCGTTCATGTTATTGTATTATTTAATACTGTTTTATTATACATTAGTTTAAGCACTTTGTAAACACTTCATTTGTTAAAAAAAAAAAAAAAAGGAAAGATGTAGTAGCGACATCTATATGTAAACATATATGATGTGCGCATGTGCGGTATATACACATATAGAAGATGGTGGTCAAGAGACGAGGCTGGTATTGTATCGTGTAACATGTAGTGATATAACATAATAAACATATTTATTATTACAAAGTGGTTGTTATTAAATAAACCACGACAGGTAACAAAGCGCATTTTTTTTTGTTTCTAATAATCGATATTGGTTGCGCGTTAACAGATGTCGCCAGCCGTCAGTTATCATATTTCATGTTAGTGTAAAGCTTGTCATGCGCAACCTGTATTACCGACTGAAGGAGAACATGCGCAAAAAAGGGGGTTTCCAACAAGGCAAGAATGAACTTGTGTGTTAGCGTACCGACATCATTATAGTTTCTTTGTGTGCAATAACTTTGCAATAAAATATCAAAAATGGTCCTTCGGCTTTTACTTTCGCAATAAAAAACAAACATAAAACATATTTGGTCCAATCGCAGCCGGATCTACAGAATTGAAGCAAAATTCGCATCACATCGCATCGTTTGTGGCCACCGCAGCTTACGACAGCCGTGCATCGGTCAAAACGTTCTTCGGAAAAAGGTCAGTCCCTTTTCACATCCTATTCGCATGTAGTGTTTGTACATTTGCTGTAAAACATTTGCAATTTACATATTCGCATAATGGCAGAACTCGAAACTCTAGAAACTCTAAATCGCAAAAGAGGTGCATTGAACGCAAAATTAACAATTTTTCAAGAATTCATAGACGATGTCTCAAAGCAAAAGCATGACGAATTACCTATTACTGTCAACAAATCATTGCAATCTTGGGTTCAAAAAATTGAACCGATTCTAGAAACATTTGACGATTTACAATTACGCATTGACGAATTATCAGACGACGATGAACAGCAATTAAACAAACGCAGGGAATTTACGAAACGGTATTTTTCATTTTTCGGTACAGCTGAAACCTTGCTAGAACAAAATGCAAAATCGGGAATTGTAACATCATCCGAGGGGAGCGCGGGCGACAATCAAAGTTCAAATCGTTCGGTTTCTCCGGTAGATAGCATCTTAAGCAACAACAATGCAAACATAGCGTTTAATTCTATCAGACTACCAAAAGTAGATTTGCCTAAATTCAGTGGATCATTCGAAACGTGGCTCGATTTCAGAGACACTTTCGAATCGTTAATTCATAAAAACGAGACGTTAAGTGCAATTCAAAAATTTCACTACCTTCGTGCTTCTTTAGAGCAAGATGCTGCTGCAATAATCAAATCGCTTGAAATTTCGCGCGACAATTATCCCATAGCATGGAACGCGATATGTGAGCGTTATAATAACAATGATCGTTTAATCAATAATCACCTGAAAGAATTATTCAATTTAAAATGCATTAAAGAAGAATCATCTAAAAAACTAAGGCAATTAATTGATAACGTTGTAAAACATCTAAGGGCTTTAGAAACATTAAACGAACCAGTCAAACATTGGGACACTTTGATTATTTTCTTAGTTTGTTCAAAATTAGACGACGTAACAATCCGTGAGTGGAATAAACACAAATCTGTTGAAAAGGACAAAAGTTTCAATAGTTTGAAAATGTTCATGCAAAGCAAAGCGGATATACTCGAGTCTATCGAAATAAGTAATACAGACAAGTCATTTAACAAAATCAAAATTCGATCACAAACAAAGACTGCCAAAACATTTGTGGCATCTGTCGATTCATGTATTTTGTGCAAGGGTGAACATTCTCTTTACAAATGTAATGAATTTCAAAATTTAACTGCAGACAAAAGACAGGAAAAGGTTAAAGCACTCAAATTGTGTATCAATTGTTTAAAACCTGGACATTTCGCCAAAACTTGCAAATCGGGCAATTGTAGGAAATGCAATGCCAAACACAATTCAATGTTACACTTTGATCATCAATCTAGTGACAAAACTCCAATCGTACAGTTAGCCTGTTGTACATTACCTACCAAAGAACCAAGAGTTTTGCTTTCCACCGCATTGGTTCAAGTTCTTGATTGCCATAACAACTATCACACGGTGAGGGTATTGCTCGACTCCGGTTCTCAGTTAAATCTTCTCACAAGAAATTGCCGACAGAAATTAAAATTGGATGTTTATCCAGTTAATTTGTCAATAAAGGGTATCAGTCAAGCAACTTCTCGCATCAACAATCAATGTAAAATTTCCTTGAAATCCTTACATACCGATTTCACTGCAGAAATTTTATGTTTTGAAGTTGATAATATTTGTGGTTTGATACCAAGTGTTAAGTTAGATTCGTCACAGCTGAGCCTTCCTGCAGAAATCAAACTTGCTGATCCTGAGTTTCATGAACCGTCAAAGATTGACATTCTCCTTGGTGTAGAACTTTTCTACGAATGCATTGGACGCATACGGCTTGGCCGAAACATGCCCATCTTGCAGAAAACTAAGTTAGGCTATATCATAGCAGGTTTCATTCCACAACACAGAGCGAGTGCTGATGAATGTTATTTTGTTGGTACTGTCGATGATTCAGGTCTTCGC
The DNA here is from genome assembly GCA_958336345.1 of Dorcus parallelipipedus. Taxonomy (NCBI): domain Eukaryota; kingdom Metazoa; phylum Arthropoda; class Insecta; order Coleoptera; family Lucanidae; genus Dorcus; species Dorcus parallelipipedus. The sequence continues at coordinate 37,719,864 of OY284478.1, forward strand.
AATGAAATTTCCAAATTCTGGGAAACAGAAGAGGTTGATTTCAAGGTTCCATTATCTTCTATGGAGCTAGCTTGTGAAGAACATTTCCAAATAAACACTACTCGCAATGAAGATGGTCGATTTGTTGTCACCATACCACTTAAGGAGCCTATTTCAAAGTTAGGTGATTCACAGGAAAACGCCAAAAGGCAATTTTTATCTTTAGAAAGAAGGTTAGATAAGAATTCGCATCTGAAGTCTAGATATTCTGATTTCATAAAAGAATATGTAGAATTGGGACACATGTCCAAGATCGATCACACGTGTCTGTCCTCAGAAGTTCGATATTTTCTTCCACACCACGCGGTCGTGAAGGAGGAAAGCTTGACAACGAAGCTGAGAGTTGTTTTCAATGCTTCAGCACCATCCTCAACAGGATACAGTTTCAACGACCTACAGATGATAGGCCCTGTTATCCAAGAAGATCTATTTTCCATTGTTCTTCGTTTTCGTGTTCATTCTATTGTTGTTACAGCCGACATCGAAAAAATGTACCGTCAAGTACTGGTTACCCCTGATCAAAGATCTCTACAATGTATTTTTTGGAGAAACGATTCTTCACTACCTCTTGATGTGTACCAATTAAATACCGTAACATACGGTACGGCTTCGGCCTCCTTTTTGTCGATAAGATGTCTTCATGAGTTAGCATCCGAAAACAGGACTGAATATCCTCAAGCGTCAAGTATGATTGACAAAAATTTCTATGTCGACGATCTGCTTACAGGATTTGATAATCTTGAGTCAGCCCTACAGTTTTCCATTGAAATTGCTTCTATATTGGAACAAGGGAAGTTTAAGTTACGAAAGTGGGTATCAAATGAACCTCATGTGCTATCATCCTTATCTCCAAATTCGGATCAAAGCGACATTCATTTTGGATCACGTGATAGAACGAAAACTTTAGGTTTAGTTTGGTGTCCTAGTTCAGACAACTTGCACTATTCTGTTGCTCATTCAGAAAAGGAAGTTACTAAACGTAGTATCCTTTCAATCATTTCCAAGATATTTGACCCCTTAAGTTTGCTATCGCCATGTGTCATCATTTCCAAAATTATTTTGCAAGCTTTATGGCAAGAAGGATTATCTTGGGACGAACCAGTATCTGAGAAAATTCTCAATTAGTGGGAAGGTCTTCAAAGGGATCTTTCACATTTGAATTTTCTTAATATACCTCGACATGTCATTTGTGCAGAACCAAAGGGTCTTCAGTTACATGCCTTTTGCGATGCAAGCAATGCAGCATACGGTGTTTGCGTATACATTCGCTCCGAAGATACGAGAGGAAACGTCTGTGTGAATCTTTTGTGTGCCAAAAGCAAGGTAGCTCCTCTAAAAACCCTGACTATTCCTAAATTAGAGCTGTGTGGAGCACTGATCCTCGCTCGCTTGATCAATAAGACTACGAAAACTTTAGATTTGCAGCTTTCTTCTTGTACGTATTGGACAGACTCAACAGTTGTCCTAGATTGGAATCATACATCTCCTCATCAGTTAAAGGTTTTTGTATCCAACAGAGTTGCTGAGATACAGTCTCTGACTGAACCACACCTTTGGCGTTACATATGCTCTGACGACAATCCCGCAGACATTGTTTCTCGAGGGATGAGCCCTAGTTCGCTACTAAATTCGAAATTGTGGTGGCATGGCCCAAAATGGCTGCAGCAAAATTCTGAATACTGGCCAAAATCCAAATGGGAAAGGTGCAAACTACAAGATCTTCCAGAAATCAAATCTGAATCGAACATTTCGCCTCAAAGTCTTATGGCACATCTCCATCAAGATAATGACATCTCATTCTTCGATTTTTCCAACCTCACCGTAGCAGAGCGTGTTCTTGCATATTGTTTTCGCTTCATAAACAATTGTCGATCTGCTATAGAAAGAGATAAACATGATAGTCTCGAACTTACCGTCAAAGAGATCTCACAAGCAACGAAAATTCTCGTTAAGCTTTCTCAATGTGAGTCATTTCCCTCGGAGTGGAATATTGTTGAAAAAAAAATATACTAACTTAAATCCTTTCAAGGATGATGAGGGCATAATAAGAGTTGGTGGCAGATTGCATCAGGCTGCGCTCAACTACGACAAAATCCATCCAATGTTGTTAGATGGAAATCATTACTTCACTAAGCTACTTTTCAATCGCTTACATAAGGCCTTGTTGCATTGTGGTCCACAGCAGTTGCTTTATACTGTAAGAGAAACATATTGGCCTTTGAAGGGAAGAAATTTAGCCAGAAAAACAGTCAGAAACTGTATGCAGTGTTTCAAAGCGAATCCAAAACCTCAGATTCAACCACAAATGGGTGATCTTCCACGTCACAGAGTTTCTCCAAGTCTCCCATTTACTGTCACAGGCGTAGATTACGCCGGCCCTTTATTCATAAAAAATAAAATTGGTAGAGGTGCTCGTTTGACGAAAAGCTATGTTTGCATATTTTTATGCTTTTCCACGAAAGCCGTTCATATCGAACTTGTAACCGATTTGACTACCGAATGCTTTTTAATGAGTTTAAAACGTTTCATGTCTAGACGCGGTAAACCAAAGCACATCTACTCGGATAATGGTACGAATTTCGTGGGAGCCAGCAAGGAACTTAGAAAGTTTTTGAAGGACTCTGAGGGTCAAATTTCAAAAAATTTAGCGGAAGATGCGATATATTGGCATTTTATTCCGCCCCGTGCACCCAATTTCGGAGGTCTATGGGAATCAGGGGTTAAGCCCGTCAAACACCATCTGAAAAGAGTTTTGGGCAATGATAATTTAACATTTGAGCAAATGTACACACTTCTTGCGCAAATTGAGTCCATTTTGAACTCCCGTCCTTTAAGTCCAATTTCAACCGATCCTGATGACTTGACTCCACTTACCCCAGCACATTTTCTTATTGGAAGACCTTTGTTTACAACACCGAATCAAGACGTCACTGGCGTGCCCGCCAATCGACTTTCGTCATTTCGCCAAATCCAGCAGCTTCAATAACATTTTTGGGCGCGGTGGCGAAAAGAGTACCTCAGTAATCTGCAAAACCGTAGCAAGTGGAAACGTTCAACTCAACTGCCCAAGGTCGGTGATCTAGTGGTCATCAAGGATGACAATTCACCACCATTGAAGTGGCCGATGGCGAAAATAATGCATCTTCACTACGGTTCCGACAACGTTCCAAGAGTTGCTACCTTGAAAACATCCAGAGGAGAAATGAAGAGAGCGCTTTCCAGTGTGTGTCCTTTGCATATCGAAGAACTTTGAAGTAACTTTTCTGTGTTGAAAGACCGTCTTTCAAGGCGTGGGGTATGGTTTCGCGTTAACAGATGTCGCCAGCCGTCAGTTATCATATTTCATGTTAGTGTAAAGCTTGACTGAAGGAGAACATGCGCAAAAAAGGGGGTTTCCAACAAGGCAAGAATGAACTTGTGTGTTAGCGTACCGACATCATTATAGTTTCTTTGTGTGCAATAACTTTGCAATAAAATATCAAAAATGGTCCTTCGGCTTTTACTTTCGCAATAAAAAACAAACATAAAACAGATATTATTAATATCACAATTCTGAGTGTGCATCAGTACAGTCAATCGAAAACTCTATTAGATTTAAGTTTTATCTAGTAAATTAAGTTAGACTAAAGTTGCTTATTAGTCGCTTCAGACTAGATTGTAATAACATGACGCGCAATAAAGAATGCTTTATTAAAAAAAAAAAAATTCCGAATTTATTTAGTTATTTTAATTTCCATCCCTGAAAAATACCTCAATTTATCAATGGGATTTTTGTAATTATTTTCCCTGTAATCACGAACTTACTTTGGACCAAATTCATTACTTTCAGAATTTTGTCCAAAAATTTCGTAATTGGTCCCACTGCGCACTGCTACATAAACAAAAAGTACAGAAATCTGCAGTCTGACAGACTCAATAATTAGGTGCTTGAAGAAGTAGTATTAAGTATAGCAGAAGACTTTAGTTCGCAAGAATAATTAATTCAAATGATTAACAATTCCCTAACTGACATAAACAATAATGTGTTTAGATTTACTAACTAATTTATTCGTCGTTGCCATGAATGCATTCGCGCCAATATAGGCGACTTTGAGCATCGCTTGTAAACATAATTTATTCTGTTTTTATTGAATAAGGCTAATATTGTTAATTAAATAAGATTTGTGTTATAATTTATGTGTTTTTTTTATTTCTACTTCTTATGTTTCTCTAAGTGGCAGTATTAATTCAACAACACTTAATTTAAACTTTTTTGTCCAAAAGACACCGTATTACGTGTCTTACAGTAGCATCCATACCAGTGGATCAATCAAAATAAAAAAAAACAACACAATCATACCTGTAGTCTTTTAAAATTTGACGAAAAATCGAATTTCTCAAAAACGAAAAATTGCAATAGCTCGAGAACTTTTAATTTTTTCTTATAAAATAGCTGCTTTTATACCCATGCTCTATAGAAAATAGAAATTCTGCTTTAAAAAATACGTAAATTAAATTGCGCTTTTAATAAATAAATTTAATTTGTTTCCGTTCCTTTTTTGTTTAGCACGAAAATAAAAGAATAAATACATATGTTCTTTGTACGTAAAAATATCCTTTACAACATATAAATTGTAAATTTTAGTCTTTTCGAAATAATATAAATTTCCATATGTTACTGACTTTATGAAAAGCACTATATATCTAGGAAAATACGAAAACAAAAGCATGTAACTTCTTTTGTCGTTAATAAAAAAATCTGACGAACACGTGAAAACGGTGAAGAGATAACGCATCTGAAAATGAATTGCGTCCGCACCCTCTAGAATATCTAGTCAAAAGGGTGTGCATTATCGCCCTATCATCGTATTGTAACGGGCATTGTCCCGTCTAAAATGAAATATATAACTTTGTTCAGAAACGTTCCGAAAAAAATTCTTTGAATGTAACTAAGAGAATTATAAATCAGTGAGGTGGCCCTTGTGACAAAAGAATTGATTAAATTCAGGGATGTAGTTATTATTGCGTTATTATTTAACAGAAAAAAAATCATAAATACTGTTCTTCAACAGTTGCAACTATTCAAGCAGGAAGGGAATGGATACAAATTACAAAAAACAACTGCAGATCGAGCAAAATACATACATACAGGGTCGCTGATATGTATGGAAACGGTCGATTATTACTTGACGTTTCGCGAATGGGTTTTTTCGCTTTATCGAAAGTGCATAACGGTAAATTAAATAATTAGTCTACTAAATTTTGAAAGCTTTTTGTCAATAAACTGTTATTTAAAAAAGATATCACTAATAATCAACCCGTTAAATGCAAAGTGATAGTGACGACGAGTTCACAGTCACACTAACTCGAGATGAAACCGATATTGAAGGAGGCATTGCAGATACGGAAGTTGAAGTCGTCGACAAGCTAGACGACGAAATTGAACTTTTACCTAACGCTGAAGAAAGTGAACCTCCAGAAAACGTGAGAAACTTTTCTTCTAAAGCTAATTTTGTGTGATCGTCACATCCTCCAGCTATTACAAGAAGAAATGCACATAACAGTTATAGGTTCTCTCAGCATCACAGAATAATCGACGTAATGTACCTAACACGTGTCCAACAATTATTGCAGTCCTGTGGATTCAAACATTTTTAACTAATTATTATTTCAAATACCAATCAAACATTAAATACGTAGAGAAACATTTATTTGTTGTTTAACAGTCAATATTTGAGACGTCAATTCATCGATACGAAGTAAAAATCGACAATTATGTTTGATTCCACAACCACCCAGGACTACAATAATTGTTGAACACATGTCACAATAAACGACGCGTTTCGCCTTTTTATCACAAAATGCATGGTCGAGGATTTAGAAACAAATAGAAAAGCCAGAGTTAAGTTGAGAAATCCCAATGAGTGGAAAAATGTGACTCCCAACTAAATATATGCATTCGTCGGAATCTTAATTGCAGCAGGTCGCAACCATGGAACAAAACTACACTTCGAAGAAATGCGCTCTAGTGAAAAGTTATTTTCGATGCCTTTCTTTGCATCAGCAATGTTTCGTAATCGATTCGATATATCAGATTTGGCAACAAAGAAACAAAGGCTGAAAGGATGCTTCAGAATCACAATAAACTTGAGGCTATTAGTTACATTTTTGAATGTTTTTGATCCGCCAGCAAGAAGAACTTTTGGTCAGGTACTAATAACTTGCTACTTTTCAAGGTTTTCATAAAAATGTAAGTGAAGTCGCTACGGTATGAAAATGTAGGTATGTGCCGTTACTGAAACTGCGTACTCTGAGAAAAATGAACCAAAATAACAGTTCATTTGGTCTCATTTTGTTAATGGGTAAATTACTGGTAAACTGCAAACAATTAACTGTAAATCTCGAGCAAATAAATGCGTATCTTTGGTAGCAGTTTTTGGTAGTAACTTTTATGTACCAATATGTTTACGTATAGCAAAAGTTTAATTGCAACAAATAAATGCTTACACTAAAAACAATACATATGAACAGAAATAGAAAGATTTTTTACTGAAAATATTCATGTTATAATAACTAATATTCAAATCATTTAGTGTTATGAGCACAAATATATAATATTTCTCTTATATTAGCAAATACAAGTTTATTTGTAGCTAATAAATCTTTAATAAAGAAGCTTTGTCACCAAATGCATGCGAGACTGCTTCGTTGGCATTCGGATTTTTTTTTATAAGGGACGTTTAATTTCACAGTCGGAATTTTTTACGGTTTGCGTCTTCTCGTGTTCCGATGAAATCATTTTCTACGCAACATTGGAAGGAAAGTGTTCGAAAATTATTGCAGTTATAAAAGTTATTACAAGTTGAAATAAAATAATAACACATTGTGATCAACCATTATGAATCTGAAGGGGGAGAATCATTCTAAAATAACAAGTGTCAACTGCGCATATTAGAAATCTTTGTTTACAGCACAACTACACTGCTCAAACCAATTAATTGATATTCCACACAATTGATAATAAAAGGTAATGTTCGTTAACAATATCACATTAAAACACAATAATGTGTTCAAATACTTCCTTACAAATAATTAAAACTGAAGTACTAAAAATAAAAATTATTTTATATAAAATTTATTTATTATCATTATGTAATTTTTTTTTGAGCAGTGTATACATGTATTATACCATTTAAAATTTCATAATATTCTTCCAATCCCCAATCTACGAGATTTTTGAAATATTTAAATATATTTCAACATCTTTTGAATCACAAAACACTAAATTTCAGTGTAATTTTCTTATTTTGTTGGCATAATAGAAAGTGAAAATATCACAATCAATCGCCATTAGTTAATTTTACAATTATTACATTACTAATTTATCTGTAAAAAGAAGCATGTTTTTGATACAATGTAATTTAAATCATGTACCTATTTTGTAGACGAAGGAATTACAGACGAAAGTTTCAAATTATTAGATTTGGAAACTTTAAATATATTATTTGAAAAATCAGTCTCACTCACTTTGTATCAAATTTTAGATTAAAAATGGCATAGTGTAAAACGGCCATAAAACTCCTGAAGGCCGAATAGTATTAAAAAATAAAAATAATTTAAATAATGACATGAGACAAAAACTAAGTAAAATTGTTGTAAATGAGTTAATGATATCGCATATAAAAGAAGAAAACAAATTCACGTACGTTTGCGAATATTATCTATGTACAGTTGCCGATTCACCTTCATTACAAAAAAACTTTATAATCACAATGTACCTTATGTCGCTAAAAACAAAAGAAATAAGTCACGATGTAGATCGCTATGAACAATGTTATTCCACTGCATCCATGATTTCAAGTATTAAGTATAATAGGAAACACAGATACTGACGCAGGGAAGAAAAAATTATAGTAATTTCCTTTATCCTTTTGAATTTAAAAGATGAGAAATTTAATCACATTTTCCCTACGAGAAACAGAGACAGTTGTTTCTAGTTTTAAAGCTTACCACGTCGTGACATTATGATATTATTTTCTACTGACTTTGTTTTATATTTTTAATACTGTAACAACAGAAGTTTTTAAAAGAGCAGCCGAAGAAATTTCTTTATATTTTAAAGGGAAATCAAAAGAAACTTATTTTATACGTTATACTCCTGGAAACATGTCTTCCAAAAAAAGACCTGTTGTGGAAAATTATGGTCTCGATATTGTAACATAGCATTCGCATTACGAAGAACTGAATTGAATAGGCAAGATAAACAAAACAAACAAAATACAGAAAATAAACTTGCAAACAGATTGATATGATTCTGAAACTCAACTAATTTTTCTCAAAATTGCTATTGAACCGTTTCCAAAAATTCGAAATTCGACGAAATCTGCTCCGCAATAGACAAATTTGCTTCATTTAAAACAAATATTTCGATCACTAATAAAACCATCGTTCATGGAACATCTTATAAAGTGTCTGACATTATATTAATTAATAATTATATAACTTTAACGCTAAGCGATATTGTATTTACCAATAAACCAGTTTTTGGAATTATAGATCACATTTTGCTAAATAATAAAATGGAAGTTTGTTGTATATCGGTCATATGGGCCAATACATATGGGTATATTGTCCATATGAACAGATCCAAAAAAATATTTTTGGTTGCTTGACCATTTTAAATATTTTTAATTTTTTTATATATTATTGCCATATGTACTGGGAATACAAAAATGATGTTATTAAATTTTTATCTCAGCCCGTTTGTTTGTGGCGGCCATTTTTGTTTTGCAAGCGCACCAATTAGGGAGTTTGCAGACGTTAACGTAAACTTATTTTTCTTAGGACTGGATTATGCTAGAACACTGCAACAAAAACCATTTTATTAACCATTTCCTCCTCTTTAATTTTATGTCTCAGCATAAACAGCTTTATTTGTTTCCTTATAGGTGAAAATGTTCGTTAAAGTTTGGCAACGGGATTAAAATGCCACTTTTTGGAGCCTAAGTTTATGATGAAGGGGTGGTATATCACAGTTGATTTTTTAATTACAATTACATGTACTACTGTATTCACTATAGCTAGAGTTATAACACTGATAAATGTGCCCTTTAATTTTTATGACTTTTTAAAAATTGAAAATTTGCGATTTTTTCAAAGTTTGAAGCATGATATCTCTGGTGGGACATGGGATAAACATCTAATTTTTTTTTAGAGAGTGTCCACCTGTTTAAGAGGAAACTACAGTAAAAATTTCAACTTTGATATTTTACTATGGAAAAAGCTATGAATTTTCAAAAAGTGTAAAAAAAATTAGATGGAATTGTGTTTAAACCGCATTAAAATCAAAGGGTTTTAATTGCACAGAACACAAATTTGAATTCCTATTTCCACAAAACATTTCAAAGTTATGTTTTAAAATAAAAGGAATCCACAACTCAACACAAGAAATAAATTATTATTATATTTCGATTAACCTAATGATCTTAACAAAATTGAGAAAAACAAGAAATTATCCTAAATTTCATGGAGTTTCGGAAAACGTAATTAGGTGCTTTGCAACATCAAAAACTGACATTTACAAAGAGCACTGTGTCTGTAAAATTGCGCCCTTGACTTTACAAACAAATGACTTACAGTGGTTTGCACTGCCTATAATTAACTTTTGGATTAACTAATCCTGAGTTATGTTTCATTAGTAGCTAAATATGTATATCAATTAAACGGCTTCATCCTTAATTATTTGACCTGTGCAAAGAAAGTTATTGTTAAATTTTAACTAGAACTTAACTACAAGCGGTGGCCGTTAGTGGCATGTGTGTATGATGGACAGTGGTGGTTGGCATAGGTTGAGCAACAACAAGTTTGGTAAATAGTGATGTGTATGTACACTTTTACCATCCTGCAGGGCCTAGAACGTCATTCAAGAAGTGTGCTAGTGATAAAGTGTGGGTGCCTAGTGCCTACTAAAAATATATTAAGAGAAATATCACCTCTTGAACTTACAACTGCAAGTGGAAGATCACATAACATTTTACAAAATCTGTCTGAAGAAATAAGCGTGCTTCTCAACAGTCATTCTGATTAAACAAAATATCAAGCGTAAGTTTTTCTCAATTTTGTTAAGATCATTAGGTTAATGGAAATATAATAATAATTTTTTTCTTGTGTTGAGTTGTGGATTCCTTTAATTTAAAATATAACTTTGAAATGTCTGTGGAAATAGGAATTCAAATTTGTGTTCTGTGCAGTTAAAAGCCTTTGATTTTAATGCGGTTTAAACACAATCCCATGTTAATTTCTTTACACTTTTTGAAAATTCATAACTTTTTCTATAGTAAAATATCAAAGTTGAAATTTTTACTGTTGTTTCCTCTTATACAGGTCGACACTCTGTAAAGAAATTAGATGTTTATCTCATATCCCACCAGAGATATCATGCTTCAAACTTTGAAAAAATCGCAAATTTTCAATTTTTAAAAAGTCATAAAAATTAAAGGACACATTTATCAGTGTTATGACTCTAGCTATAGTGAATACAGTAGTATATGTAATTGTAATTAAAAAATCAACTGTGATTTACCATCCCTTCATCATAAACTTTGGCTCCAAAAAGTGGCATTTGTTAAATTCCGTTGCCAAACTTTAAGGAACATTTTCACCTATAAGGAAACATATAAGGCTTTTTATGCTGAGACACAAAATTAAAGAGGAGGAAATGCTGAATAACTAAGAAAAATAAGTTTACGTTAACGTCTGCAAACTCCCTAATTGGTGCGCGTTGCAAAACAAAAATGGTCGCCACAAAAAAACGAGTTGAGATAAAAATTTAATATCATTTTTGTATCCCAGTACATATGGTAATAATATATGTATAAAAAAATTAAAAATATTTAAAATGGTCAAGCAACCTCCATTGGAGTGATATGGAATGACTCATATATAAAATAGCAGAAACTGTAAATTTTAATTCCCAATTATATGCTAATGAAATAAAAGAACAAACATCAAACATTGTATTTTACAATCTGAACTCAAATGTCATAAGCCTTTATTATATTCATTACTTCAAGGTAAGAAATATGTTACTTTTTATTAAATGCTGTACTGTTAACATTATACCGTATGATTTTTAAAATTTTAGATCAAGGGAGACCGTGAAGAGGAAAATATATAGCTTAAATTAACTCATACGTACGTTTTGGTTAACACCACTGCGAAAATATGTTTCAATTATGAATGCCTTTTGAAGTTTTGTAAATATCATTTGGAATAAATTGTTGTATTTGCTAATTTATGCCATACGTTTTGCTTTCACATCCTCCCTTTATCTAAAATTTAAAAAATCATACGGTACTTATTTGTGCTAAAATACAAACTTTATTTAACTTGAGTCAACGTATTGTTTATTAAAAATGCATTATTTTTCTTTTATTTTCTGCTATATTAGGTACGCAAATATAGGTTAATTTATTATCAACTAATATTCAGTTTATTATATATTTACGTTATTTTTTTTCTGAGTTTTTGTTACGTTTGTTATGAATTAATGTTAAATTTATTACGGATTTACATATATTAACTTTGTTATGAATTTATCTTAAGTTCCTTATGAATTTATTATGTTATGCTGTCTGTGAAATATAAGAATACTATTTTGTTTCTACTTTGTAGTTTTATTTGCAAGCACATCTATGATGAAATAAATACCTGTTGCTTTCAAATACTTCGTACTGGTTTATCAGCTGAGAAGCTAAAGGAACAGCTTTTATACATAAGTGAGGTTTTTGAGTTTGGAATAGTTTGTTTGCCATTGTCTTCTTTTAGTTTATTTATGTAATGTTGAAATCAATGTTTGTCTTATGGCATGTTTGTAACATGTTTAGTTCTCTCATTTGTCTTGACCATTATGCTATGTATCACAAATATATGTTTCCACATTGCGTGAATTGAAAGAAGTTAATGGTAAATGAACCAGCTTCATACTGCTAAACTGAAGTTAATTAAAAGTAGTTGGACATGTTTCATACCTACAATGCATTCGGTAATTATCTATGAATGAACAGACTTATAACAGCTGTAGTTCTTGCCAAATGAAATTGTAATTAAATTGATTTGTTTAATTGGCAGTATTAGAGAAATAGAATATCTTATAAATCACGTGAATTATTTCAGCCTGATTGGGCCTCATCAGAGATATGTACTAAAAAAATTACTTTTTGAAAGGATAATAATTAAATTATACACTTACATATTTTTGAATTTCCAATAACCCAAAAACAAACCCTGAAAGAAAACTTTTTGAAAAACCGTCTAGTATTTTGCAAAATTGAAAGGAACAGTTGTTTCATCATTCAAAAGGCAAAATGTGACAGTAAAATAAATAACGTAAGTAACTATTTACTTTATTTATTTATTTATTTTACTGTCACATTTTGCCTTTTGAATGATGAAACATAACTGTTCCTTTCAATTTTGCAAAATACTAGACGGTTTTTCAAAAAGTTTTCTTTCAGGGTTTGTTTTTGGGTTATTGGAAATTCAAAAATATGTAAGTGTATAATTTAATTATTATCCTTTCAAAAAGTAATTTTTTTTAGTACATATCTCTGATGAGGCCCAATCAGGCTGAAATAATTCACGTGATTTATAAGATATTCTATTTCTCTAATACTGCCAATTAAACAAATCAATTTAAGAACAGACTTATAGGTACAATTCGTCGCGTTTCTTAATTACAAAATATTTGATAATTACCTATAAAAGAACTGATTGTAAGTTATAGTTGAAGATGTGTCATACCTACAAAACATTTTATAATTACCTACAAATGAACCGGCTGTAAGTTATATTTGAAGATTTATCATATCTGCAGAACATTTGATAATTACCTATAAAAGAACAGGCTGTAAGTTACAGAATATTGACTTTTCCTAACAATTAGACTGTTACATATGTGATAACATTCCATGTACTTACCACAAACGACAATTTTATTGAGTTGAATAATTTCATATTAAATATCAATTATACATTTATTATTCACAATGAACCGCTTACCTGTACGAATGAAATAATCTTTCAGAAGTAAATACATTCAGACAACTTATCCAGATATCCGTCTTCTTGTCGATATAAGTATCTTTCTATAATAACAAATACAGTGGTTCAAAAGAAAGGTTTTATTAATTGTAAGAAAACAGTTATTTTGTCCCTCATTTTATAGAAAATTTTCACAATGTTTATCAAAATTTTCATAAAGAACAGTGAATATTTTTCTCAGTGTATGTTCAAAATTTACAAGGAATAACAAATGGTCTTCAAGAAGTCCAATAAGGCAAACGAGTTTTTATGGAACTCATGGAATCATATTTTGGAAGTGGTAGAGGGTTAACGGTAATTAATTGTTTTACATCTGTGGATTTGGCAACTGAACTCCTGAAAAAGAATATAACATTAACTGGAACGCTGAGGGCCAACAAAAAAGAAATCCCGAAATGTACCCAAAAGAATAGATATATTTTACTACTTTTCACTTCTACCGAAATTGTAGGAAACGAAGTAAACGAGTCTGTTCGGACTCGACGTCTCACAATTAAATATTGTATTTTTAGTTTCATTTTTGCCAGTCATAATCAAAACCACTTTATTATAGCTACTAGTAGCATACAGTTTATTACTTTGTTTTAAGCTTCATATTAAATTTACATCGTTTCACAAACACATTTTTAGGGGTTTCGAAGAAATCACTCTGTAGGCACTTTCGCTTCGTCCGTAGTTAGTATTGTATGCCAGTTTATAATTGGACGTAATAAATCAACCACTTGCGTTTGGCGGGCCATACACACGCATGCAAGTGCTAACACTTGCCTGCACAGTTCTAGACTCGCGAGCAAGTGCGTGTGTATGGGGAAAAACTGATGGTGGTTCAGTTCCAAGCACGGCTCGAAGCGAATCGATCTGCGTCTGATTTTTCGAGCAAGTGCGAAGGTAAGTGCGTCTGTGTGTGCCCAATTCGCGCTTACGCTAGTGCTTGTGATGACTAATGTTTTCTGTTTTGTAGGCAAGTATATTTTTGTATTAATTTTCAAAGTTATGTTGCTTTTATTTCGTAAAGTTTTTAACAAGAATCTGGTTTCGGTGGAAAGTAGAGAAAACAGCTTTTTCTACTTGTTAGATATTACATTAATTTTATATTTAGCTTAGTTTTTAAGTCATATATTGTATTTTAAGTTCGTATGATTATTTTTTGTACTCATTTATTCCGCATGTTAATTTAGCATAGTTCAATCACCCACAACGTCAGGTAAAACCAGTAATTATTCATTTCGCGTCTTAAATGCCGGAAGTTTCCCAATCTGCAAGTGCTAACACTTACCTGAATATTTTGTGTCAAAATTTGATTTGCACTTGCTCGCGCGCTTACCTGAACGCACTTGGATTTCCATCCGCGCGCAAGTGCGTTCAGGTAAGCGCGCGAGCAAGTGCAAATCAAATTTTGACACACACTATTCATGTAAGTGTTAGCACTTGCAGATTGGGAAACTCCCGGCATTTAAGACGCGAAATGAATAATTACGGGTTTTACCTGACGTTGTGGGTGATTGAACTATGCTAAATTAACATGCGGAATAAATGAGCAGGTACAAAAAATAATCATAGGAACTTAAAATACAATATATGACTTAAAAACTAAGCTAAATATAAAATTAATCTAATATCTAACAAGTAGAAAAAGCTGTTTTCTCTACTTTCCACCAAAACCACAGATTCTTGTTAAAAACTACGAAATAACAACATAACTTACTTAAATTAATACAAAAATATACTTGCCTACAAAACAGAAAACATTAGTCATCACAAGCACGAGCGTAAGCGCGAATTGGGCACAATTCAGACGCACTTACCTTCGCACTTGCTCGAAAAATCAGACGCGGACAGATTCGCTTGGAGCCGTGCTTGGAACTGAACGCGCCGTCAGTTTTGCTCCATACACACACGCACTTGCTCGCGAGCCTAGAACTGTGCAGGCAAGTGTTAGCACTTGCATGCATGTGTATGCATTAGACCGAAATCCGAGTGGACATACGGGCCATACACACGCATGTAAGTGCTAACACTTGCCTGCACAGTTCTAGGCTTGCGAGCAAGTGCGTGTGTGTATGGGGCAAAACTGACGACACGTTCAGTTCCAAGTACGGCTCGAAGCGAATCTGTCCGCGTCTGATTTTTCGAGCAAGTGCGAAGGTAAGTGCGTCTGTGTGTGCCTAAGTCGCGCTTACGCTCGTGCTTGTGATGACTAAAGTTTTCTGTTTTGTAGGCAAGTATATTTTTGTATTAATTTTCAAAGTTATGTTGCTTTTATTTCGTAAAGTTTTTAACAAGGTTTTGGTGGAATGTAGAGAAAATAGCTTTTTCTACTTGTTAGATATTAGATTAATTTTATTTTACCTTAGTTTTTAAGTCATATATTGTTTTTAAGTTCGTATGATTAATTTAACCATAGTTCAATCACCCACAACATCAGGTAAGACCCGTAATTATTCATTTCGCGTCTTAAATGCCGGGAGTTTCCTAATCTGCAAGTGCTAACACTTACCTGAATAGCATGTGGTAAAAATTTCATTCACACTTGCTCGCGCGCTTACCTAAACGCTCTTGCGCGCAGATTTGCATGCGTGTGTATGGCCCGCATAAGAGACGCAATGCAAGTCTTTCTAGGACCTCGTAGTAAAAACCAAAACCCTATTTGGCGTCCTCATTGTTTCTCGGAGCGGTGTGCCATTTGTCCAAGAAAGGAAGACGGAAAAACCAAATATACATGCTCCATGTATGCAAAATACATCTGTCGTTTTTGTAGAACACATTCCAGATTGTCGGCTACAACATAATTAAATTAATTATGTACACGCTGCTGATAAAGTCCCGCAACAAGCTCATAATTTGTTTATTTAATATTTTTTCGCAAAATCCTGAAACAGGTAAATTTTTAATTTTAAAAAGACACCTTTTAGTGCAAAAATCTTTTCTCGATCGGCATTTGTTTTTCTACTGTGACGTCATCATTAATTTTTTTTTTAAATGTCAACCCTAATTCTTTTATGCAGATTTTGATAGACCTTCTTGTTAGCAAAACGGTGACGTAAAGTTAGTACTTTCCACAACAAATTTTTCGAGGAAAATGGACATTACAATTCAAAAATACAATGTTACTTTATTTTATTAATGATTATCTTCAAATTGAAAACAAAAACAAGTAAAAATTAACGAAAATATTGAAGCTGTTCTCCAGGAACCTATTGTTGAGATTTTCATTGCAGCAAAACATAAATTTTTCAAAAAAAATCCAGACGATGGTCTGGAGTATGTCTATTTTTTTTCCAAAAAGTTGTTGCGTAAGGTACTATTTTTTACATCACCATTTTGCTGACAAGAAGGATTATCAAAATCTGCATAAAAAAGTTAGGGTTGCCATTTAAAAAAAATAATGATGATGTCACAGCGGAGAAACAAATGTCGATCGAGAAAAGATTTTTGCACTAAAAGGTGTCTTTTTAAAATTAAAAATTTACCTGTTTCAGGATTTTCCGAAAAAACATTAAATAAACAAATTATGAGCTTGTTGCGGGACTTTATCAGCACCCTGTATTATATTGTTCATTATTGCTTCTAGAATTTAATAGTATTATTATTATATTCATAGATAAATGACGGAAATAGTCAATGACGAAAATGTTTAATGCCGGCCCTCCAGCATTTTCAGATGATATAAATTACGACGTCTTTGTAAATCGCAGGTATTACATACTTCAATGATTTAACAAAGCACTGCATTCTTATACGGCTGGGTCACGTGGGTTGAAATTATTTCTGATGTCCCTGTACAAATCACTTTATATGAATACCAATTTAGTTTTATTAAAATTGTTTGTACTTACATATTTCGATCATAGAGCTTGTCCTTTATTTTAGGAAATTAGTGAATTCATTCAAACTATCAGGTGTACAGTAGTGGCCATTCAAATAGTTATCCCTGTATGCTGAACACATTCTTATTGACCTGCAATGGAAACAATGGCTATCCCATGCAATTGTAATTAATTAATTGAATGAATGAATGAATAGTTTATTCAGGTTTTTGTCCATACAATGAAATAAGCTAAATCAATAATTACAAAGTAATTGAATATAAATATAACAGAGATCAAACTATCGAACGTTTAATAATTGAAGTATTGCAATATAATAAAAGTAAGGTGAATGAGATAAAACTTAATGTTACGTTTCGTAATACAAGATTAATGGTAATACAAATTCAAGCAAAATTTGAACAAAAACAATCAAAATATTAATAGTAAAAAAAAAAATTTGTGATCTTTAATAATTTAGATATTCATTAATACTATAAAAACAGTTATTAATTAGGTGGGCTTTCAACTTATTCTTAAATTATCTACTTGATTTACAATGTTTTATCGTTATCGGAAGTTTGTTAAAAAGGAACAGACATGAATAAACCGGTGACTTTTCATAATACGTTGAAGAATGTTCTGGAACTACTGTATCATTTTTAAATCGAGTATTATATGTATGATAATCTCCATTCTTTACAAAAACATTATATTTTCTAAAGACAGCATTTCTATACATATATGGAAAAGAATGTCACAATGCGTTCGCGAACGAATGTCTCCCTACAAGAGTCCCTACATTTGATGTTGTAGATCAGCCTGATTATTTTTTTCTGCGCTATAATAACCCGAGTCGCAGTTTGACAGTTACCCCAGCATATGACATTATAGCACATATAACTGTATGCTAAACCGTAATAGATTAAGGGCCCAGTCTTACAATGTGCTGATAAAGTGTTGGATTATTATCTAATCGATAAATATATTCTGCAGAATAAGTAACAATATCGTTTTACAATACCTTTCATTCTTTGAGTTTAATACCTGTTAGTTAACGGATTTAGTTGTTGCAGTTGGTACTAAAAGTGAATATTAGTTCTATATGTGGCTACATTCGTAGTTATTTATACAATAGTTTTAAACAAGTTTTAAAACTTGTTTCTGATGACTGGAAAACGAGAACATGCGGCGAATTTTACTAATAATGAAATAGAGTTCCTGTTACATGCAAGGCTAGCGCCACCTGTAATAGCACGGGGCAGTCGTTGTAAGATATAGCCACCGGCTTCAGGCATCTGAATATAGTGAATTAAATAATACACTGTGTTTTATTTACTAACAATAACAATAACAATAACGACTGTAACATGGTATCAGGTTAGTGAAAAAGTAAATAAAGGTTTTTAGTGTATACCTACGCAAACCTATTAATAATAAGATTAGTAAAACGCGTCAGATGGTCAGCTGTTGAAGAGAATAAAATGGAGGGTAACTTCAAGCCACCGAAAACTTAATATTTGATAGACATGTTAATGTGAACTTGGAAAACTTCTTAAGAAGTTTGGATATAGTAACGAGCGTCTAAATAAAAACCTGGTTAAGTGGGTTGTGATCGAGAATTTATCTATTGCATTTACATAGCAGAATTACTAAATGTAGCCTACTTGACCAGGTTTTTATTTAGACACGAGTTATATCTAAAAGCAACAGACCTGGCTAGCAAGGATGATGAAATTATCGACCACCAAATTTGGCGCAGTCAGTCGGATTATCGCGATCGATTATCGATTACTGATTTTCGAGTGTGCTTTCAAGTACTTCACGTGATTTTCGGACTTTGAAAACTTATCGTACAAACAAGTGAACAAGTGAAACGGAGGCTCGTGTTCTGTTGGATCAAATTTCCAGAGGACAGCGCGAGGGAGCACCTGTAAAATTCGGGATAACGCACCCGCATAACTAGGAGCAACGGATTCCCACGGATAAACATTTCCAAGGAATTGCGGCGGCAGGATAGGATTACATTTCCGGACTCTTGGTCGTAGGATAAGAATTACGAGAAACGCTCAAATGCAGATTTTAATGTAAGCAGTTTTAAGTTTATAACGTGTAAAATCCTTAACTAAAATTGAGAACCTGATCGATCTAATTGAGGGATTATCTATTGATTCCCCTACACAAAATTTTTACGAAAATCCATTCAATATGCCTCATCCATATACCAGAGCTAGTATTACTCAAGTCGAAATCAACGCTATTCCAAACTTCGATGGTAATACAATCACACTTCTGCTGTTTATAGAAGCATGCGAAGATCTTTTATTGCACTATGCCGACAAAAATAATCTCGAAAACCTAATTAATCCATTTTTAATTAAAATTATCAAATCAAGATTCACTGGAGAAGCCTAGTATTTAATAGCTTCGAGAGAACTTCAAACATGGAAAGATATTAAAGCTTGCTTAGAACTAAATTATTCCGATCAAAGAACCGAAGATCGTCTTTTAACCGATTTAATGCAGATTACCTCTCAATTCGGCGAAAATCCATATTCACTTGGCGATCGAATCAGAACATCTTTAAACCTCTTATTAACTAAAATAAAATTAACAACCGAAGTCGCAGAAAGAACATTGAAGACAAACCTTTACAATAAAACGGCGCTACAAACGTACTGAAGATGTCTTATGAAAAATCCCAGTTTTGGCGAAATAATTTACAATAAAAATCCAGACAGTTTAGAAGCTGCAATGGCACATGTTTTGGAACGACAGAATTGGTTATATTTGTGTGAAAAAGATTCCCATTTAAATGTGAACAATTCTCTAAGGGTAGTACCGAAACCATCGGGCATTGACCTGTCGAAAACCAATCCTTCAAAATGTCCATCAAAAGTAATATACAAACCTCTGTTCTATCCAGTAAATACCACTCCACCACAAAATAATTTCCTTCAACCACCAAAATTTAAAAATACACCTAGTCATCAATTCCAACAAATAAATAGACCTTTGTTCAGACAAAATCCATTTCAACATTTCGATAAACAATTTCTAAGAAATCCTGGTAACATGCAATCACAATTTAGACCTTTTTATCAGCGACAAAATAATTTTAATTTACCATTTAATCGTCAAAATGATGTACCAAAACCAACAGCAATGGAAGTAGATCCTTCGAGCTCAAGAGTTAGATTACCACCTCCAAAAAGGCCGAGGGAAAGTTTACACAAAGCCGAATACGACGAAAATTTGTATTTCGACAAAGAAACACAGCAATGGTACCAAGTAGATTATCAAGAAAGTGAAGAAGAGTGCAAGGAAGAACCGGTCGAAGACCAGCAGTTAGAGGAAGCGACAAATTTTCAAGAACAAGCCTCGGAAGAGAGTCGGAACTAGCCGAAATTTCCTTCAATACCTAAAATGCTATCCACCTACCTTATATCCTCTTACCTGAAGTAAATAACGCTAAATTTCTAATTGACTCTGGTGCAAGTGCATCATCAATATCCTCAAATTTATTCAGGGATTACTTTTCTGATTTTGTATTTTATTCCCCCTTTGTTGTTAATACTATGCACGGTAGAACACGAATATAAGATAGAAATTCCAGCTTTACAATCTTTTGGAGACACAAGCCATTTATTTAATTTTGCAATTTTGCAATAGTTGACTTTTCCACAAAATTTCAAGGAATAATTGGTAATGACATCCTAATACCCCTTCAGGCAAAAATAAATTATAAAAATTCACAATTAGAAACAAATCATAGTATAATTCCTTTTTATACTAACGACCCACTAATAGAATTACCCCCGCGAACTAGACAGATAGCTTATTTGCCCGTAACTTTAAACAACGGTGAAGTCATAATAAATCATCAGATAATAACAAAAGGAGTAGAAATTCCTAGTTCTCTTGTAAATGCTAAATCTCATAGAGTAATTGCTGAAATTGCAAATTTTAACAATTACCCAGTTAAAGTACGATTAAAGCCTATTCAAGTTGAGGAATATTTTCAAGAAAATACCGAATTTAACAATATACAGACACAAAAATTAAATTACAAGCTAATAGAACAAATTCAATATAGGACAGTTAAACAAAAACTAAATTTAAATCACTTAAATTTTGAAGAACGAAAAATTATCGAAAACCTCTTATTAGAATTTAAAGACATGGTTCATTCAGATGATATACCTTTAACTTTTCACTCAAATGTGAAACATGAAATTAATCTTAAATCTTTTGTAAGTCACGACCAAACTTAGTTAGAAAGGAAATCAAAAATCTAACGGGATGTGGTCACTGGACGATTAATAAAAGGCAACTCCTTTGTTTAAAGCCTCAATATTTCGTTGTATTTTTTCAACTTCATCAGGAGGTTAAAACTAGAGGTGGATGAATTGGACAACAATTAAACACATTAAAATGTTGATTCAACAGATTAAATATTAAAATTTTGAAAGAAATTGAAAACGTCCTAAAACGTTGCTTAAGTCAGGCATGTGCACGAGAACATGTTCTCATGTTCAATCGTCATGTCAATCGTCCAGTGACCACATCCCGTTAGATTTTTGATTTCCTTATTAATCTTAAAGATAACATACCAGTATACCAAAAACCATACCGTAAACCGTATGCACAAAAGTTAGAAATAGGGACGCAAATTAATAAAATGCTAGAACAAGGAATAATTCGAGAATCAAATAGTCCATGGTCGTCTGCGATTTCAGTGGTTCCAAAGAAAATTAATAACTCGCGTGAACAAAAATGGCGTTTGATTATAGATTACAGACGACTCAATGGGTGGTATGAATAAAAACGAAGTAAACACTACTGCTACACTTTGAAGTATCTTCTTCGTAGTATATACTTCAGTTTTGGAGTAGGTACTACGTTGTGAAGTAAGTACTTTTTATTTTCCGGAAGATGCTTCAATAAGTAGCATTCACGTGGAAACTATCAAAGTACTTACTTCGGCCACTAAATGCTTCAGTTTTAACATAAAACTGTAGTATTTACTTCAAGTTAGCGAAGCTGCTCTCATCGCAGCTTCACCTTGCGTACTTCCTTTCGTAACATTTTAAAGACTACTTCTACTATGTTTTTCGAATAAATGGGTTTTCAAAATTAAAAAAGAAAAAAATTAAATAAGCAGATATTTTTGTATTCCACAGACCCCGGTGTAATACTAATTGTACATACAAAAAATTTATAAAACTTTACCAAGCTGTCTGAGACTTCTGTTTTTACTCTTTCTGGCTTTAGAGAAAATTTTATTGACTTTATTTTCTGCACACATCTGGAGTTAATTCACTCCTTTTCGGTATTCCTTCGCGTCCATTCGTTTCTGGTATTAAAATAAACGGAGTTAGGATTTTAACTTTATAACTTTAAAAAGTGTTAATGTTGTCTTCAAAAGTGACATTTTATCCAATATAATTTTAAAATCTTCTAGCATAATAACAAGTGCCAACTGCGTGTCTTCTTTTGGCATTTCTTCGTCTGAAGACATATTAAACGAAAACTTTTATAATGTTTAAGGAAATCACAAAACTTTGATATAATTTTGCTGCTGCCTTATATTAATGTACGTAATAAATTATTTTATATTGAGGAATTCTGCTGTCTTGGATACAAGCGGTGATATGTTTTAAAAAGGAAGTGGGAGAGAATGCTACACATCGGAGAAAATACTACAAAGCAGAAGCATCTATTACACCTGGCGAAGTACTTACTTCGCTATGAAGTATCTTCTTTATAAAACGAAGTAAGTTCTTCCGGAAGTTAGTAAATACTACAGCGTCGAAGCAAATACTACGTAGAAGATGCTAGTGCTTGAAGCAGTAACGTTTACTTCGTTTTTATTCATACCACCCAATGACAAAACTGTTAAAGATAGGTATCCACTTCCCAATATTAATGAAATTTTAGACAAACTCGGACGCGCGAACTATTTCACTACACTAGATTTGGCTTCTGGCTATCACCAAATTGAAGTTGAGGAAAAAGATAAATTTAAGACAGCTTTCATAACCGATCTAACTTCCTTATTCTCTAACTCATAACGACATCGTTGGATATCGATATTCGTTACGTGGTATATTTTGACCAATCTGTGCTTAGAAACTACCCATTTCTATGTACTGATTGGTCAAAATATGTCACTTAACGATTATCGGTATCTAACAATGTCGTTATGAGTTACAGAATAGGGGAGAAGGTCTCTACGAATATAATCGTATGCCTTTTGGTTTGTGCAATGCACCTGCTACATTTCAAAGAGCAATGAATAGTATCTTGCGTGGATTAACTGATAAAATTTGTCATGTTTATTTGGACGATATCGTAATACCCAGCGAAAACACGTACGTGTAAAAAACGTTGTAGAATAACACGTAACCAAACGTTGAATTCATATGTTATTGTTACGTTGAAACAACGAAAAAATGTCGCGGCAATCAATTTCTTTTAAACGTCTCTATCCACGTGTAAAAAACGTTGTAGAATAACAATTAATCAACGTTGAATTCGTGTGTTATTGATACATTTTAACAACGCTCGAATCAAGTTCTTTTAAACGTCTTTTTCCACGGTATTTCAACGTTAAATCCCAGTGCACACATACGTATAAAAAACGTTGTAGAATAACATGTAACAAACGTTGAATTCTTGTGTTATGGTTACGTTGAATTCTTGTGTTATGGTTACGTTGAAACAACGAAAAAATGTCGCGGCAATGTCCACGTGTAACGTTGAATCAGACAATTACGACGTGTATTAAAGCTGGGACTAAATCATTAGACTGAACAAACATACATGACTAATGGTGGTATTCGAACCCACGCCGCCGAGTGACACGACTTTCAAAGTCGGCTAGGCTAGACCGCTCAGCCAATTGATGACCTCACTTCCGTATCGTTTCCGTGACTGATTCGTAAAGCGGACGGATTCTTGGTAATAAAGCCGAACCGGGGACTTTAACTTACAATAGCTACGTGCCGCCCTCACTCGTTCAATTTCCGAACTCCTTACTACCTACAGTTTCCTTCTAACATCCATATTATCATAACATCATTAAATTAATTTTTCTAATTATTACAATCCTAAGCTTATTTTCTTTGTATATACATTTCAAAAATTCTAAATAATTTATTTATAATAAACATGTAATTCTAAATCGCCTATTTCTAAAAATATTTACACTAACTTAAAATATTCGACAAAACACATTTAATACAGTACTCTCAATTTACTTTATTATTTACAAAATCATTTCTTTATGAAAATTAAAAAGAAATTACATGCTGTTCATAAACACCGCAATATTGTCACGCTCTCTTCGCGCTTGCAATAAATTCAGCTATTGGGGTAAACGTAGCTCTTGGTAGACGGTTCCGTCCAGGTATGGGCTAAAGGCACTTGGGGGTAGTTTACCCGAATAACAAAGACTTGCTTACTTTGTCCCGGTTCTCGGCTCTAAAAAGGAAGGTCCTCTTCAGAAAAACCTTTTAGAAAAAGCTTTTAGGCTTTATTGAACACCCTTCGCGATTGGGCCACCTTCCCGCTCGGTCCCCAATCGACTGTCCCGCGCAATTAATCCATTATCCGTAGTTCAGCAAAGTGACCCCGTTAACAATTATACAGAGTGGAAAGTTTAACTGGAATAAATTCTGTAACTTAGAAAATTGCCATTTGTAGCAAAATTCTTGGAACAGGTCAATTTTTATTTTTATGGCGCATATTATAAATGGATTTCTTTAACTTTTCAATTATTTGGAGGGATGAAACAACCCCTAATTATTTTTTTCTTAAATGGAAGGGTATGTTGAGTAATTTTTTTTTCTTAAAGCTTGTTCAATTGGGAATACAGCTATGTTTTTATTTTTTAATTTTTCTTAAACAATAAAAGGCGAAAAAATAAAAAATAAATTTTTGACTAGAACGATTCTAACGCATCAGATGTTCAAAATGCTCACCACCTCTCACTTGGCAATACCCTAATCGATTATAAATTCCATCGTTAACAGTTTGTAACATTTCCGGCGTTTTCTCCTAATTTCATGCAGAAGTTTTGAAGTTCTGCTATGTCGTTTGGTTTAGTCACTTAAACTTTACTTTTTAAATACCCCCATAAAAAAGTCTAAAGGGGTGAGATCTAGAGATTTTGTTGGCCACTCAATCGGTCATCGGTCCTCTTTTTCCTATCCACCTATTGGGAAAAACTTCAGTGAGGTAATTACGTACAATTAAAAATTTAGCGCATTGGCAGCGCCATCTATTGGCTGCACGCAACAATACGATACCATATGAAATGCTTATTTCTTCTTATCAAATAATAAAAAAATGGAGTTCCTGAATTTTTGGCATTAAAAACGGTTTTACTAAAAAAATTCTTCTTTTTATTTTTTCCCTTTTACTGCTAAATAAAAATAAAAAAATAAAACGTAGCTGTATTCCCAATTTTTTCAACATATCCTTCCATTAAAAAAAAAACATAGTTAGGGGTCGTTTCACCCCTCCAAATAATTGAAAACTTAAAAAAGTCCCTTTATAATATGCGCCATTAAAAATCAAAATTGACCTGTTCCAAGAATTTTTTTACAAATCGTAATTTTCTAAGTTACAGAATTTATTCCAGTTAAATTTTCCACTCTGTATACAGCTGTCCCCAATGAGTATTCGTGACAATATGTATGAATAATTGATTGACTATTGCGTTCTTTAGTATTTTTAATCACAGATTTTGGGCATCAAATTCAAACTAACTTAAAAAACAATTTGACAGATTACGTCAACTTAAAAAGAGGTTATGGTTGACTCGTATGTGCAAATCAGCAGTACTTTTCATACCTGTTTCGTTTCATTTCAAAGCTGCCAAGCATGGAGAAGAACCTCATATTTCAGAGATTTTTAGTAAAATTTGAATTCAAAGGTGTGAAACACGATAGAAAATCACTGTAAAATTAAGTGTTTTCTACCGTCAACATCACGTTTTGTAACGCATATTTATTCGGTATACGTTAAAATAACGTTATAAAACGTGGGTTAAAAATTTAGTTGTAAATTATGATTTATCTAACGTATTAGTTTCGTTAATTTTTTTCTCATTTATTACGTAGAATAGTAGATGTTGAATTAACGTTGAAAAGATATGGTAATCAACGTACGGTAGATACATCGCATTTACTCATAGTATAAATCACGTCGTAAAAAGACAAAATTATTACATATTTATTTCACGTTATAATTACGTCCATATTAAACTGATCGTTAAAAAACACGTTATATAAACGTGGCATAATTATGGTTGCTAAACCAAAAAACAACATTGCATTTTTCAACGAATAACGTTATTTCCACCGTTACAACGTGAAATTAACGTTGAATAAACGTACATGTTTTCGCTGGGTATTTTCAACTTCCCTTCAGGAACATCAAAATAATTTGCGTAAAGTTTTTAATAGACTTAGAGAAAACGGTGTTAAAATTACTTTGGATAAATGTGATTTTCTAAAAAAAGAAATGAGGTATTTGGGACATCTAATAACGACTCAAGGAGTGAAACCTGATCCTTCAAAAATAGAAGCGATCAAGAAATATCCAATCCCTAAAACAAAAACAGAAATTAGAGCTTTTACCGGACTGTTAGGATATTATCGTAGATTTATTAAAGATTATGCAAAAATTCTTAAACCAATAACTAAATTTCTAGCCAATAATCAAGAGATAGTAATTGATTCTGAATATGTTGAATGTTTTGAGAAGTGTAAAAATTTGCTTTGTAACGATCTGATACTTCAATATCCGGATTTCACAAAACCTTTTGTAGTAACCACAGACGCATCAAATGTTACAATCAGTGTTGTATTAGGCCAAGGAAAAATTGGCAGTGATAAACCTATTGCGTACGCCTCACGTACACTATCAAAAACAGAATGTAAATATTCCACCATAGAGAAAGAACTTCTGGCCTTAGTATATGCATGTAAAACATTTAGACCATGTATTTACGGAACGAAATTTACATTAGTAACGGACCACAAACCTTTATGTTGGCTCCATAAGTTAAAAGATTGTAATCTAAAACTTCAGAGATGGAAAATTTACTTACAAGAATTCGATTATGATGTAGTGTATAAAAAAGGACCAAAAATTCTAACGCAGATGCATTATCTAGAATAGAGATAAATGTCCAAACGAGAGAAGATATGCAATCTAATAAAGCTGTAAAAGACGACTCATCTGTAACATCCAATATATCAATCGAAAAGTCACAAACCTCCAAACAACCCGAACAAGATGTAGAAAGCATACATTCCTTAATGTGGTGAACCCTGTATATAACATTTTACTTAGTAACTTCTTACATTCATAATTTTTGCTGACTTAGAATAAAGGTAAGGAATTACGCGGGCAACAACGGGGAGTCGCGGATAACTCGCGGAGAAGTCGCGAGACACGTCCATACCACTGCTTTACGCTACTTTTGGTTTTCTAACGTTTTATTATTGTTATCAATATTTACATTAGTTTTTTAATATACGATAGAAAGTTGATTGACTTTTATTTCGTAACGTCGATGGAACGCGACATAAATCTGGTGGTAGCGGTGCTGATGTAAAAATTTGGCAGCAGTATAAAGAAAATTAAAGTGTAGTGTTTTCGCGTAATATATTTAAACTAACGGAGTTTAGTGAAACGATTTTCGCGAATAAAATCACTGTAAGCAAAAGCAGTTATACAGAGTGATGAAAACGAAGGCGACTCAGCAATACGAAGCAGCTAATTGATTGATCTACGTCCGGAGTGTCTGTAGTTTCCAGTCAGGGTTTGAATCAAAGTCTAAGCCAATACGTAGACTCATATCGAAAGTTATCCTGGAATGGTTTCTTCAGCTGATGACCTCAGGAAATCCTGTCAATCGTGAGGCTAGGACCGGTTGATTTCAACAACTTCGAGATCCGCAACGACTCCAAAGTTTTTCCGAATTTTTAAGAAAATCAAGAATTATCAAGCGTCAGTGATAGTGAGGCGGCAGATGAATATGTTTTTGGCAGTTGTAGTGCTATTGTAAGTAATAATTTTTGCATAGATTAAATTCATTTTTATATGTCGAAAGCCATATATGTCAGAATCATCATCTAGTTTAAACGCGTCATCACCAGATAGCGAATACACACCTAGTGATTTTCCTAGTGACGATAGTAGAAATAACGATCGGAGTATCGATATGCCTAACGAAAATCCTGTCACGATTTCTTTACAAACAGCAATTAAATTAATTCCGAGTTATAGCGGAAAAGATGATGAAGACTTATATGCCTTTGAAAATGCATGCGAATTTTGTATAAAAAATATAAGTGCGAGAGAAAAAGCAGTTCTTTTACAAGCTATTGTAACAAAGTTGAGCGGTAAAGCATCTGCAGTAACTAGATATAGAAATATTGACTCATGGGAAACTCTAAAAGATTTTTTAAATGAAGCTTTGGGTGAACAGAGAACGGTAGAGCATTTACAGTTAGAATTAAACGCTAGTAGGCAACAGAAATCTGAAAGTGTTAGTACGTATTCATGTAGGATTGAAAAATTATTTTATGAATTATGTAACGCAAGTACTAAGGGAAAACCAGAGAATGAATCGCGAATAATAAAAGATTTAATTAAAAGTCAAACTTTAAATGTATTTGTTGAGGGGTTGATGCAGCCTGTAAAAACGCTGGTTAAATCTCAAAATTTAACTAATTTAGAAAGTGCGATAAAACACGCACTTGATGAGGAAAGAGTTGTTAAATCAGATCAAGAATCTTTAAAATATTGTCAATTAAAAAAGCCAAATTTTTCGTTGAAATGCTATAATTGCAATGCAGTAGGTCATACTAAGAATCAGTGTAAAAATTTTCCAAGCACAAAAGAACGTGAATATTATACTGGAAATAAGTATAATTCAAGCGTAATGTTAATTTACTGCAACTATTGCAAGAAGCCGGGACATAGAATTGCTGAGTGTTATAAAAGAAAGCACAATGAGAACAGACGTAATACGAGTAATAATTATCAAGCGACTAATGTGCCGAGATATCGAAATTTTAATACGCAGGAAGAACGTAATCAAAATACAGAACGAAACGCTAATGCTCATATTCCTTCAACTTCAAAACAAAATTTTTCTGGAAACGAATCGCGACCGAGTCATTCACGTAATCCGGGTCGTCCAGTCGAACAAATATACTCGACTATTTATCACATTTCTTCAAAATTAAATAATAACCACGTTAATTATAAATCTTCCGATTGTGTAAATAATGAAGCGAATTTCCTTATAGATACTGGTTCTGATGTAAATTTAATAAAAATATCTGCACTTAAAAATGAAGTAATAGTTTTTGAAGATGAATTTACTTATTTAAAAGGAATATCAGAGGATGTAATTAAAACAATAGGTCGAACTCAATTAAATGTTTATGTAGAAGATAAAAATTTGCTCGTCGATTTTCAAGTAGTTTCTAATTCTTTTCCAATTTCTAGCGCTGGTATATTAGGTAAAGAATTTTTACGAAATCATAGTGCTATAATTGATGTTGAAAATGAAACGTTAACTCTAAAGAAATATGAGTCCCCGAATAAATTAATAATTCCTGCTAGATCTGAGAAAATAGTTCCAGTTCAAAACTCGCTGGAAAATTCTACGATTTTAATACACTCTCAAGAAATTGCTGACGAATTATTTTGCGGTAATGTGTTAAATAAAGTTAAGAATAACGTAATGCTTATTAGTGTAATGAATATATCTGAACATGAAATCGAATTAGATAATTTAAATCTTAATCATTTAGAATATGAACTTTGCAATGAAGAAATAAATACAATTGAACATTTTGAAGCGGAAACTAAGGAAGATCGATTAATTCGTTTAGCCGAATGTATGAGGTTGGAACACTTAAATGAAGAAGAAAGGGAATCTATATTATCAATTTGTTTTGAATATTCAAAGGTATTTCATTTAGAAGGTGATAAATTAGCAAATACCGATGCTGTTTTACACGAAATAAAAATTCCTGAAAATTCAGCTCCCATAAATTTAAGACCGTACAGGCTTCCCGAGAGTCAACGAAATGAAATTCAAAGACAAGTGGATCAAATGGAATTAGATAACATAGTTAGAAAAAGTGAAAGTCCTTGGAATGCACCCTTATTAATTGTTGGTAAAAAATGTGATGCTTCGGGTGAAAAGAAATATCGTGTTGTTGTAGATTTTCGAAAGTTAAATGATATTACAGTTGACGACGCGTTCCCGTTACCAAATATAACGGATATTTTAGATCAACTTGGAAACTGTAAATATTTCACAACATTGGACTTAGCTTCAGGATTCCATCAAATTTTAGTGAATCCTAAAGATAGAGAAAAAACTGCGTTTAGTACTAGTTTCGGTCATTATGAGTTTATTAAAATGCCATTTGGTTTAAAAAACGCGCCCAGAACGTTTCAAAGATTAATGAATAGTGTTTTGTCAGGATTACAAGGTATCAAATGTTTCGTGTATATGGACGATATTGTAATATACGCGAAAAATCTTATCGATCATGAAACTAAATTACGCGAAGTGTTTTCTAAGTTAATACGTTATAATTTAAAGTTGCAGCCTAACAAATGTGAATTCCTCCGTAAGGAAGTAACATATCTTGGTCATCAAATTACGGAAAATGGAATTAAACCAGATCCGAAAAAAATAAGCTCTATTTTAAACTATCCTCCTCCGACTAATTCAAGAGAAGTCAAAATGTTTTTGGGTTTAGTAGGATACTACCGAAGATTTATACCGAATTTTAGCCGAGTTGCAAAACCTATCACAAATCTTTTAAAGAAAAATATTAAATTCGAATGGTCCGATTTATGTCAAAATGCTTTTACTGAATTGAAAACTTATTTGACGATAGAACCAATATTACAGTATCCAAATTTTGAAAAGCAATTTAATTTAACTACAGATGCTAGCCAATACGCAATTGGTGGCGTTCTATCGCAAGGAGAAATAGGACGCGATCTACCAATTGGATATGCTTCTAGAACTTTGAATGCGGCAGAAATCAATTATTCTACAACAGAAAAAGAGCTCCTAGCAATCGTATGGGCTACTAAATATTTTAGACCTTACCTATATGGTCGAACTTTTAATATTGTTACTGACCACAAACCTTTAACGTGGCCGTTTAGTGTCAAAGACCCTGGCTCCCGACTGATGCGATGGAGACTCAAGTTAGACGAATATGATTATAAAATAAATTACAAGAAAGGTTCTTCAAATAGTAATGCGGATGCGCTGAGTAGAATTTATAAAAATTGTGTGAAAAGAGATGCTAAATCGTACGAAGAATATTTGAAACACATCGAAGAAAACGTTGTCATAAACCCCAATGTAGAAGAAATAGAAGAAAACTTATTTAATGCTCCTGAAGAATTTAGCCTTGCACATTGCGTAAGTAAAGACTTGGAAATGAATAAAGGAATAGCAAAACTGTTCAAAGAAAAATACGGAAGTGTTACTGATTTGTTAATTCAACAGCCTGAATTAGGAAAAATTTTATTTTTGAAAAAAGGAGAACGTTATATAATCTATTTAGTGACAAAAAATAAATATTATGAAAAACCAACTTATCAAGATATTTACAAAACGTTACAAAATTTAAAAATCTTTTGCTTAAACAATCAAATAACCAAATTAGCAATACCAAAATTAGCATCTGGCCTAGATTGTCTAAAATGGTGTAACATACGCTCAATGTTAAGGTACATTTTTGCAGATACGAACATATTAATTAAAATTTATAACTTTCAAGTGTACAACGATTTAACTCTCGACGAAATAGAAACAATTTTGAAAGAATTTCATATTTGTCCTACGGGTGGACATCAGGGAATAACGCGAACTATAAAACGCATAAAAAAATATTATAATTGGCCTGTATTAAAACAAGACGTTAAAAATTTAATAAAATCGTGTAAATCGTGTCAAATGAATAAACATTTAAATAGAAATGTAAAACAACCGATGAAGATAACTACAACGCCATTTGAAAAATTATTTTTGGACATAGTTGGTCCTCTACCTAAATCGTATGAAGGAAATTCTTATTTGTTAACTATTCAGGATGACTTAACCAAATTTTCATTAGCAGTACCGATATCTGATCAAAGCGCGAACACCGTAGCAAAGGCGTTTGTAACACATGTAATTTGTTAGTATGGAGTACCAGAATCTATTCTGACTGATCAAGGTACTAATTTTCTTAGCGAAGTATTCAGAGAAACTTGCAAAATGTTAAAAATAACTACCTTACAAACGACAGCATATCATCCAGAGTCGAATCCTATAGAAAGAACACATAGAACACTTGGGGAATATCTTAGACATTATGTAGATAAAGACACCCAGAATTGGGATTCTTATATTCCATACGCTTTGTTTGTGTATAATACTACACCTCACACTTTAACAAAATTTACCCCCTTTGAACTTTTATTTGGAACTCAACCTCGAATTCCTAGTTCCATTAAAAGGGAACCAGAACCGAGATATAATTACGATAATTATCAATATGAATTAAAACAAAAGTTACAACAATCCCATAAAATAGCACGCGAAAATATTTTGACAAGTAAATTCAAATCGAAATTGAACTACGATAAAACAATAAATACTATTAATTTACACGTTGGCGATAAAGTACTATTGAAAAAACATAACAACAGAAAGTTAGAAGCTTTATGGGAAGGTCCTTTCGAAATTACTAACGTAAATAATTCGGAAAATGTTACTATTCTGAAAAATCGAAAACAAATTAAAGTTCATAAAAATCATTTAAAAATATTTAATGATTAGTTTTCAGATGTATTGGTGTCAAAACCTCTACAACGACTCTACGTTTGTATCCAGTCCAGGTATCTACTTCGAATCCATAAGTCAAGTAAAGTTGATAAACGATGAATGGGAGATGATAACGTATGTTAATTTAACTAATTATAATTCTAAATTAGATAAAATTGAATATTATTTTAATTCAAGTTCGAATATTTGCAACAAGTTAATTAATTCAGGATTTCAAGATTTCAAAATATGTTTTAGTTTCCATCATTCTGCGAGAAATTTAATAAATAATTTAAAAGGAAAACAATCAAGTTTGTTAGCATTACTCGGACATAACAATCAACGTGAAAAAAGAGGTTTGCTAAATATAGTAGGAAAAACTGCAAAAATACTTTTTGGTACGTTAGATTCCGATGATGCTGAATTTTATAATAAAAAATTGCAACATCTATCTTCAAACGAACTGAAACTAACGCATTTGATGAATGAACAGATTCATATTACTAAAAGCGCTACTGTAGCTTTTAAAAATTTAGTTAATGAGGTGTCAGAAAACGAAAAAAGATTTTCCGATACTTTGAATAACATAACTTCGTTCTTAAACAACTCAGAAATTCGTTTGAATCAAATTTTCGTAGAAAAAGCTATAAACGATCATATATCTATGCTTTTTATTATATTAAACGAATTTACTATTCAACAAGAAATTTTAGTAGATGCTGTACTAGCTGCTCAGAACGGTAAAGTACATCCACACATTATCACCCCTGAACAATTACTGTCAGAACTACGGGAAATTCATGTTAATGTACCGAAAGACAGTGATTTTCCTATAGACTTAAGGAAAGATAATGTTTATGAACTTATCCATGTTAGTAAGCTTAGCGTATTTTATAAGTCTAATAATTTAGTGTACGTTATTGATTTGCCTTTAGTGAGTAGGAATGATTATACTTTATATAAAGTTTTGCCTTTACCTATTAGATTAGATAATGATCATTTTGTGTTTATTCAACCCGACAGAGAATATTTAATAATAGATAACTTACAGAATTATTATTTAAGTCTTTCAGATTCTCAAGTTTCAAAATGCACACGTTTACTTAATTTTAATATTTGTAAGCAAGAACAGCAATTAATAAGTTCTCATGCACAAGAAAATTGTGTAGTGAAAATACTCCTTAATCCTAAAGAAATCCCAAATTCTTGTAACAAGAAAATAATTTCATTAACTAGCACTTTATGGCATAGATTAACAAACCGAAATTCTTGGTTATATGTAACTAAAACTGTAGAGCAAGTAATGTTAAATTGCCGAAATAAAAATGGTTTTAGAATTTCAATTAATGGAACCGGAATATTTTCACCGAATCGTGATTGTAAAGCTTATACAGAAAATACTATTTTATTACCCATAGCACATAAAAGTTTTGAATTTAGTAATCAGTTCGATGACTTCATTCCAAACATTGAATTATTAAAAAATTGTTGTAATCGTACTTTGGAAAAGTTTCATATTTATAAAAGTAATTTAAAATTAAATAAAACTGTTTTATTAAATAATCTCAACGAACTAGATAAGTCAGGTAAAGATTTAACAATTATTGAAAATGAAAGTCAAAAGTTAGAAGAGCAAATTCAAAATGATCAGAAAAATGTCGTACATTCATTTATTTTATATATTATAAGTGTATTTCTTTTGTTATCATTTATAACTTACTTATGTTATAGTGTTAAGAATCGTTTTTGTAAACCTAAATGTAATGAAAATAATTTAACGCAGCATGAAGCAGGTACTGGAACCGAGAATTTGACTGTTGACACGGGCTCTAGATCTGCTGGATATAAAATTTAAATGTTGAAAAAAAAAGCACCAACTTTGTTGATCCTTTTTATCCCCGGGAGGGACATGTGGTGAACCCTGTATATAACATTTTACTTAGTAACTTCTTACATTCATAATTTTTGCTGACTTAGAATAAAGGTAAGGAATTACGCGGGCAACAACGGGGAGTCGCGGATAACTCGCGGAGAAGTCGCGAGACACGTCCATACCACTGCTTTACGCTACTTTTGGTTTTCTAACGTTTTATTATTGTTATCAATATTTACATTAGTTTTTTAATATACGATAGAAAGTTGATTGACTTTTATTTCGTAACGTCGATGGAACGCGACATTAAACTCGAATATCAATTCAGAACATGAAAATTCAATATCAATTTTAGATGAACCAATCGATAATAAATCAAATCAGTTATTCTTTTTTGTACATAATAAAGCTACTGATATAGAACACAGACGAACTAGTGACGATTACAAAATTACGGAATTTCATATTTATAAGGACTTAGCCTATGCGGAAATCCTTAGGATACTGAAAGAATATTCAGGACCAACTACCCAATATATTTATTGTAATGACGAGATCTATAGATTAATTTGCTCAGTTTACCTAGATAATTTCTTAGCTAATAAATTAAAATTAGTTCGTTGTCTAAAAAGATGTCAAGTTATAAATCAAAAAGAAAGGCAGATCGAAATTATCCAATGTATGCAGGAAGGAAAAAGTAATCATCGCGGAATAACCGAAACCATTGAAAGAATTAAAAGAAGTTATTATTGGAAAAGAATGAAACAAGCTGTCACAGATTACATCAACCGGTGTGAAATTTGTCAGAGAGCAAAATATGAAAGAAAACCTAATGAGCCAAAATTAAATTTAACCCCTACTCAAAGAGTGCCTTTCGAACAAGTTCACATAGATATCTTCATTTGGAATAATACTAAATTTTTAACAATAATCGATAACTTTTGAAAATTTGCTCAAGCCTATAGAGTTAAAGATAAAAATGCTACTGAAATCGTTCGTAAATTAATATCTTTCTTTTCACGATTCGGAACCCCAAAATTAATAATATCAGATAACGGTACAGAATTTAAAAATAAACTCATTGCTAAACTTTTAAAATTATACAAAATTAATAATCGTTTTACCACATCGTATCATCATGAAGGTAATTCTCCAGTAGAAAGATTTCATAGTACGCTCATAGAACACCTGCGAATACTTTACCTATACGATAAACATTTAAGTGTAAAAACAGCTATTATTAATCGATCAATTTTAGCATATAATTCCACAATAAATCCTATTTTTAAATTTACCCCTTTCGAAATTTTATTTGGTCATACAAAAGCAAGAGATCCTATTGATTTAGATTACGAACAAAATTACATGCAAAATTATGTTAGTGAGCACAAAGATTTAACAAAACATCTTTATAAAAAAATACATGATAAACAACAAGAAATTAAACAAAAGATAATAGATAAAAGAAACGAATCAAGAAGGGAAATATCATACAAAATAAATGATGAAGTATATTTGAAACAAAGCAAGCACAGCAAGAGCAAGCAAAAAGCATTATATTTTCGTCCGTATAAAGTAACAGAAATCTTAAACAATGATAAATATGTAATTGATCCCTTAAACAAGAAATATAAAACTAAAACAGTGCATATCAAAGAATTAAAACATCGAATTGTTTCAGAATCACAGTTCTGCTCCTCACCATCGGAGGAAATGGAAAATTAATTGAAATTAAGGAAACTATAGGACTTTTACCTCATAGATTAGGTATCGCCTATAATTCGAAGACACACTTCGAACTTATTATTAAGTTAGATTTAGAACTTCTTTTAAATGTTTTTGATACATACATAGAAATTCTTAAAAATAATCATGACATTGAAAATTTAGAGTTAGAAATCAAAAGTAAATTAGAAACTCTTAATCTTAATATTAAAAAGCGAAACAAGCGCGGCGCATTCAACTTTCTTGGCAGC
The DNA here is from genome assembly GCA_958336345.1 of Dorcus parallelipipedus. Lineage (NCBI taxonomy): Eukaryota > Metazoa > Arthropoda > Insecta > Coleoptera > Lucanidae > Dorcus > Dorcus parallelipipedus. The sequence goes on from OY284478.1 coordinate 37,756,512, forward strand.
GTTATCAAACTTGTAACTGGAAACCTAGATAACAGCGACGGCGAGCGGTATGAAACGCTAATTAAGCAACTTGAAGGCAATCAGGATATACTTAAAGATTCCTTAATTCAAAATATAAAACTGATGAATAAAACTTCTAATTAGATCAATAAAAATATTTTAGAATTGGCTAATACCCAAAAAGAATTAACTAAAGTTACTAATGACCTTCAGTTACTTATGCAAATCAAAACTTAATAAATAATTTACATCTAATTAACGAACAATTATCAGACTTAATAAATATAATATCTTTAGCGAAAAGTAATATATTGCACCAAAGTTTAATAAAACCTGGTCAGCTCCTGGATGAAATAAAATCTATTCATCTCGATAATTTTCATAAATTCCCGTTTGAACCTCTATTGCAGGACAATTATCTTATTCAATCTTTAATAACTATACGTTCCTATCAATCTCAGTATACCTATGTTTTTATTTTGCAAATTCCAATAATAGAAAATTTGGAATATCAATATTACCAACTTTATTCCTTGCCAATTCGATCTAATAATACCTTTGTTGAGATAATTCCACAAACTTCTTTGTGCTATTTCGATAATTCTTTCGTTTTTATTACTTATAATCGTGCCTAGGTATTTGTAATTTTGTACTTTTTCGAATTTGTATCTACCAATTTCTATTTCTGATTTATTCTCCGACTTTTGTTTTCTACTTATTTTCATGTATTTTGTTTTCTTTTGGTTTATCTCAAATCCTCTTCTTCGTGCTTCGACATCTATTTTGTGTATTACTTCATTTAACTTTTCCGCATCTCTTGCTATGACTGCAATATCATCCGCGTATGAAATTACTTGTATAGATTTTTGTATTATGAATCCTGTTATTTTACAGCTTCTTATTACTCCTTCTAATGCTATGCTGAATAGTGCTGCGGAAAGCCCGTCTCCTTGTCTTACTCCTTTTGTTTGCTGTACTGGGTTTGTTATGCCTTCCTGTGTAATTACTATTGCTTTTGATTTGTCTAGTGTCATTTTGATTAATCTTTTTATTTTTCCTGGGATTCCTAGTGCTGTTACTTCTTTCAATAGTGTTTCCTCTTCAAATTATTAGTGGCATTATAGAATGTAATAATTTTCTGTTTACATAAATCGCCGGTCGTACTACCAATCTCATCCGTATGATGCATAGTTGAAATTAGTAATACCAGTTTATTTGGCTTTGGTTTATATGACACTAAAGTTACTTCCTTCGTAAATGCAAATATACTACTGTTCACCTTGCGTTCTTTTATTTTTGCCGACAAAAGTTCGGGAATTTCCTTCTTGTTTTTTCTTAATGTCCCTGTGACTGTCAAGTTATGAGTTTTGAGCAACTCCATAGCAAGAGGAATTGACGAAAACCAATTGTCGCCTGTTACATTTCTACCAGTTCTCGAAATTGGCTGAATAAGTCTCTGAACCACAGCAAACGTTCTATTATCCGTTTATTCGGAATGTACTGGCGAAATGAACATTTTCCTCGGAAATATTCCAGCATTTCGTCAATTGTAACAAATTCACTCACGGAATAATTTTTCTTACATCTTTCCACAAAGATATCCACTACACTTCTTATTGCAGCTAATTTATCAGTCTGTTTTCTGATTTCCCTGTCATCAATGTTGTCAAAGCGCAGTGATCGAAGGAGAAATTTGAAGCGATTTATTCCCATAGTTAGACGAAAATACTCCACACCTGTCTTGCTCCCACAAATCTTTCAAATTTTGATGAGAGAACTGTAAAACACCAGCCAGGTATAGCAAACCTATAGTCGCTTTTATTTCGCATCTATCCGTATCTGCAGCGTCTCTTTCTCTAGCAAAATTTGACCTGACTTATTGAATATATCGGTTAGTGCACTCTACAATTTCGTCAATTACTGAATCTGGAAAATACAGTTGCCAGGCTTCCAAAATTGTTTTCGCAGATTTTGCGTTTCCAATAACGCCCGCGAACTGGGTAACAACATTATATTTTTTTGTTTTCAGTCCATGTTTTTCCAGGGGGAATTTTCTCCATATTATCCTTTCCTACATAACATACTTGTACCTATGATGTTAGAGGAATTTCAATTCAAAATTATAATAGAAGCTAACAGTAAAAATTTAGAACTTGTAAAAATTAATCCATCAAATAAAAATATTACTTTTGTAATATGCTACGCGGCTCATGCGCAACTTTTCCACTGTGCGTAATTTGGTATTTACAACTCTCGTTATGTAATATACTATTAATTTGTAAAAAACCCAACCACTTTGCAATAGAATGTAAAAATAAAAAACCCAAAGATGTAACTACTAGCTCTAATATTAAAACTACAAGTAGAAATATGAACAGCAATTTTAAAAATAAGGAAAGCTGTAAAAAAAATACTGTAGATGAAATTGATAGTAGTTCTAGTGAATCAGTTTATATTGAAACAATAAATGTGAATAATGTAATAGAGTCCTTAACTAATTGCTGGACTGGAATTCTAATATTAATGACCATATTGTGACATTTAAATTAGATACCGGTGCATCCTGCAATTGTTTACCACTTACCATTTATAATAGTTTCAATATAAGCAGTAAAATTGAGAAAAATAATTCCACTATAACGTGTTACGGTAATAATAAAATAAAAACTAATGGTTATATTAAAATGTAAAATTAAGGGTACTAAGTGTAATATTAGGTTTCTACTAGTTGATGTTAATAGTTCTCCAATATTAGGACTAAATGCCTGTACTAAACTAAATCTGCTGCAAAAAGTTGTCATTCTATAAAATTGCGGCCGATATCATGACATTTGGAAATCATGATTATCTTGTAGTAGTAGACTACTTCAGTATGTGGATTGAATTATTAACATTAGAAAATAAAACTACCGAAATAATAAACAAATTGAAAACTGTTTTTTCCACTCAGGGCATTCCGACAGTTTTTATGTCAGATAGTATGCCTTTTAATAGCACAGAATTCAAATTATTTGCCAAAGAATGGGAGTTCAACTTAATAACGTCCAGTCCAAAATATCCCAAATCAAACGGATTAGCCGAACGCTCAGTTGGAATTTGCAAAAACATTCTAAGGAAATGTCTAGATGGTGGCACTGATATATACAAAGCATTATTAGAATACAGAACAAGTCCATTAACTGGCTTGGGTGTATCTCCAGCGGAACTATTAAACAATAGACTTTTACGAACTATTCTACCAATATCGTCAAATGCACTAAAGGCAAAACCAAAAATAAATCTGAAAGATTAATAATACGAAACAAAAGGCTAAAAAATTTTATGACAGACATGCACGTGAAAGAAACGGCTTTAAAAAGGGAGATAGTGTTATGTTGAAAAAAGAGGGAATTTGGTTACCGGCTGAGATAGTAGATGAAACTGGAAGTCCACGTTCGTATATTGTCAAAGACAATATAGGCAGAATTTATAGACGCAACACGTCGTTTATAAGGCCTTCACCAGACCCTTTTGTAAGAGAGAATGATGGATCTATAGAATTTGTCACAAAAGAAGACGCTGACGTTGCGACAGAAAATGTTAATCCAACTAATCAAACTAAGGGTGAGTTCGCGTAAGCTCGGATCGATCGGAGTGTTTCTTTTTCTCACTCTTACGTGCAATAAAACGCAGTCGCTCTCCCTCACACTTTTATCAGAGCGCTCGGGGAGTGTAAACGTGAACTCACCCTTAGATTGAAAACGTTCCAACTCATGTAACAAATTCATATTCGAATGGTAGTCAAGGCACTGTTAAAACTAGAAGTGGTCGTGTAATTGATTTATTCTCATAGTTAGACGAAAATACTCCACACCTGTCCCGTCTTGCTCCCACAAATCTTTCAAATTTTGATGAGAGAACTGTAAAACACCAGCCAGGTATAGCAAACCTATAGTCGCTTTTATTTCGCATCTATCCGTATCTGCAGCGTCTCTTTCTCTAGCAAAATTTGACCTGACTTATTGAATATATCGGTTAGTGCACTCTACAATTTCGTCAATTACTGAATCTGGAAAATACAGTTGCCAGGCTTCCAAAATTGTTTTCGAAGATTTTGCGTTTCCAATAACGCCCGCGAACTGGGTAACAACATTATATTTTTTTGTTTTCAGTCCATGTTTTTCCAGTGGGAATTTTCTCCATAGCGTTTTATTATCCTTTCCTACATAACATAACTGATTCAATTCTTCCGTTTCGTAATCCGCCAAATTCACTTCATCTTCCGACAGTTCTGAGTTAGTGTCATGCTCACTTTCTTCAACAGCATCCAAATCATCCTCAGCAAGACCACCTATTTCGTCTTCATTGTCTAATTCACTCCATAACATCAAGAGTCTCCATTGTTCACTTTCATAGGACATGATCTGTGAAAAGGATGTAAGCACTTCCCTTAATGTTACAAGAAACAAAAATATAAAGCTTGTATTAGACTAAGGTTTTTTTGACGAATATTAACCGCCAAGATACTCTCCAAATTTTCAGTACACGGATACACGCGTACGGTGGATATGACCGCAGCTCCTAATGAAGAAGAGTAAAATTGAACACGTTGTTCCAAATAATGTCAATACTCTATTAAGATACGTGCAGAGATTTGTTTGAAGCATACCTAGACGGAGATCCCTATATCTCATTGGCTAATTGAATATCACGCGATAATTTTACCACCCGGTCGAAAAGACCGGAGCGCGTGTGCTGACGGGTTAATACTATACTGGGAACAGGTAGAACTGCTGCCTCATTAAAATTAAAATGGGAAAAGTTTAAAAAAAACAGCCCGGAAAGAATTTGCTGAAGAGAAGAAATCTGTGAAACGAACATGTGGAGGACAATCTTCCGCAACAATTAGTTGCACTTCAAACAGAATTGTCTCTACAACAGATGTATCAGCTGTTGGGTGTTCTAGTAGATTTGACAGCGATGCAGATGTTGCACAGCACAAATCTGTGAGTAAAGCCCGTTTGACACTATGCTAATTTGATAACAATTTTTTGTACAAAGTGAGAGAGACAGACTACCACAGTGAATTTTGATTAGTTGAATTGGTACTTCTCACTCACTTTGTAACAGATTTTAGATAGAAAATGTCATAGTGTAAAACTGCCATAACACACGTTTATTTAAATTCATGTTGAATATTTAAGTATTACGTTTTTAGTATTAGAAAAAGAACAGCCGGAAGAACAGTCTAATGAGTTCGATTTAACTAAAAGCATATTTTTTAAGTAATCATCGTTTAAATAATATGTTGATCTTGTTGAAAGTCCATAATTAGGTGTATTAGTTAATATTAATAAGAAAAGTACTTCCTTTGACAGTTTATAATTTAACGACCGGTTTCGATTAATAATCTTAGCCAGGCCTGAAAGTTAGAAGAAATTTAAATTATAACTATTGTGCAATGTATAGAAAAGTTTACACAATAGTTATAACTTCTCGAACATAGAAAATAACTTTCAGGCTTCGAAGATTGTTAATCGAACCGGTCGCTAAATTAAAAACTATCAAATTAGGATATACTCTTCCTATTAATATTATTTAGATATGAATTTTTTTTTAACAATGGAAAACTTATTTTAGTTCCCGAAAATATAGAAGGTACAGTTGAAAATATTGAAGATAATGCGTATTAATTTAAATTTGATTTTATTTTAGAACGAACTGCAACAGCCAAAACATTCACCAAGAAAACACATTCTGTCACCTTAGTCACTTTAAAAATTGAATTGATTAAGTTACAAAAAGAAATATAAAAACAGAACATGAAAATAAAATTGCCAAGGAAAATGAATTGCACATGGTTAAAATGGAATATGTAGAAGAGCAATTCTGAACATTGTCCACTGGCACAACTTCTTGAGGAATGTTTATTTCCTCTTGTGGTAATACGTTTTCTTCATTAATTGCGATGTTATGCAGCACTGCTACAGAAACTGCTGCAGCCTAAGCAGTTTCTGCAACCAATCTAAGTACCAATGATAGCACTGGAAATCTCCGTTTCCAGACACCAAAGCATCTTTCAACGGCATTTCTTCTTCTGATTGGAGCTCTGTTATATGCCTCTTCTGCCCGTGTTGTTGGATTAAGATATGGAGTTAAAAGATAAGGACGTAGGCTATAACCATTATCTCCAAGAAGAACAAAATTACCCATTTCATTAGTTTCAAAAGTAGATATAAAAAAACAGACCACACCCTTTTTTCCCATTTGAAATGAATTGACTTTCGGTCCAGTTTTCTACCTCATCTGAGCCCGTGGTAAAGAGTGAGATGGAGCTCCAGAGAGGGAGAGGCGGAGACAACGTAGTTCGGGCCTCCGTCCGCCAGATACCTGCGGCGCTGCTGCTATTTTCGTTAGTTCGGAAATTGTCCGCCAGATGTCGCTCGGTGTCGCCACCGGCGCCTCGCTGCGGAATTTTTTCCGCCCGTTCCTCGGCGTTCGTGAGGCGTCCACCTAAGCCGCCCGACCGTTGGGTCAGTGCTCGCATTGCACCATTTTTCACAAAAAATATTTGAAATCATTGCCAAAAATTAAAAAAAAAGTTCTAACATTTACCAGAAATATCAATGTATACCTTGTGTTTATTATATTCCATGATAGTTCTTGGCTTCTGAATCTCAATGGATCTTTTTTGAATTATTACCATTTCTGAGGCATATTTTGTATTCAGTATCATTATATCTCTTTTATCTTTCCATTTCTCTACTATGACACCGGTGTTGCTCTCTTCTGCTATAACTTCTCCCCGTTTCAATTTTGCTTGGACAACTTTCTTAGGATAATTTTTTCGGTTAGAACGAAGAGTTCCAATGATATTTGTATTACTTTCAAGTAATTTGTGCGCTAATTCTACAGACGTATAATAATTATCTACCACTACTGTGCGCCCCTCATTTAATAAATTTTGCGTCAAATTTAGAAGCACTTTAGACGGAACTGTAAAATCTTCACTAATATCTTTTTCTTGACCGCAATATACCTTGAGATCATATAAATAACCACCTTCTAGACATAATTTAAAAAGTTTAATGCCAAATTTAAATCTTTTGTTGGAGATGTATTGTTTAAATTTTAACCTGCCTTTGAAAGGGACAAGTGTCTCATCGATACAGATAAATTCGCCCGGTGTAATTGGTACTTGAAAAGAATCTCGGAGCTTCTCTAACAGTGGGGAAATTTTGTACAATCTATCATTGGAATTAACATTTGCATTGTCAGCAAAATGCCACGTTTTTAGTAAAATTTGGAATCTATTTCTTGACATAATGGTTTTCATTGAATTCTCGTATAAGAAATTCTTTGACCAATAAGTACGAAGTGATGGCATTTGTAGTAAACCTAACCACATAAGGCAGCCTATAAACTTTTCCATCTTCTCCAGATTAGTTTCTTTCCAGGCTTGAATCCGCGATTGCTTCGGTTTCCTTTTACTTTGCTCTTGATGTGCATATAGATTGGTTTCGCTGACGAAAAGTTGAAATATTTCGTCCGTGATAAGCAGTTTATAGAAATCGTAAGGCGTTTTTTGATAATTGTCGTAAATTTCCGGATGAACTCCTGTGTTATTTTGTGTAAATGTAATATTTTGCAAGAATCTGCCAGTCACCGGTCCCCATGTTATTTCATTTCTCATCATTTCTTGTTCTTCGGAAACATCGTTTTCATCGTCCACATAATTCACATTTTGAGCAATTACTTCCTCGATAATGTCATCAGTACCTTTTCCAGTATTACATTCATCAATATCTTTACAAAGAGAAGTATGCCCAGCAATTTCACTAGCACTTTTATGCTGAGGTTCTTGCAAAAGTTTTTTTATTACTAGAACTAAGCCTTGAAGAAGTAGTTTGTGTGACTTTCTTTACCTTTGAAATTTTGGCTCTTTTTTCTGGTACCACATCGACATCGGAATCAGAACTAGATTCTGATTCTGAAGGGTCATATTCGCTAACGTCAGGTGAAAAATCTGATTCGTCGGCATACAAGAATTCTTCCCACAACTTCTTCAATTTTTCTTGACCTTGTTCGTAATCTCCCAATTTTCACAACTCACATAGGTACACCAAATACTTTGTAAATTGCAAAAGAAATAATAACAAGCACTATTACAATTTTGCCCTGATCTTTGATATGCTATGTAACACAAGTTTTGACAGGAAAAGTTGTCTACTGCGCATGTCCTCCAAGGCTCCTGGGGAAGTACATAGCATTTGTGGCCGCGGGGGATAAACGTTGTCCGACGCAATAATTTATGTTTTTTGATAATATATTTTTTAATTGCATCTTTTACAACCAAACTATGAACATACAACACAAAAGCAAACGAAAATTTGAAAAAAATGTAGGTGGGTACTGGGGCCGTTAGGACTCTGTTTCCATTGTGGCACTCTACGTGTTAAGTTTATTAATTTCTAAAGATTCAAGAAAATTTAATTTTCCACCTTTATTTTCAGTATGTAAGATTTTGAATTCAAAGTTTGAAAAGTGATTATTATTAATTAGGTGGTTAGCAAAAGATGAATCTGTTTTATTATTAATAAATGACTTTCTGTGTTCTATTATTCTAGTATCAAAATTTCTTCCAGTTTGTCCAACATACATCACAGGTTACTTATAGACTCCTGATTTTTTATTATTTGGAATTGGATCTTTGTTATTTTTTATATACTTGGACAAAGTGTTATTAGTTTTGTAGGCTAACTGAATATTCTGTTTCTTTAAAAGTTTTGACAATTTTTCAGTAGGTTTGCCTATACAGGGTGGGCCAACAGTGCGTGGGCGGAAGATTGTGGCTTTATTGTTGAATATTTTTAAAATCTGTGTACGCACTAACATACATATGGGTTAGATGCACAATCTAAAATTATTTAGACAAATACAGAATGTCCCGTAAGAGTGTGGCAACCCTAACTTTTGTTTTTTTAAATGGAACAGCCTATATATTATTGCACGATTCGATAGCTCGTCATTAGTGGATGAAAATAATATAGGGTTTTTTTGATCTAAAGTTTATGGTTCTCGAGATATTGATGATTTATCGTTAAAAAATGGCAACATTTGTGACTCTGTAAATTATTTATTTTTAAATATTTGACTTTGAAATTTGGTAAATACATTATCTAACTATTGGGAAATAGAAAGGCATGCACAATCGGAAATTTCTTTTAAAACTTTATACAGGATGATGCATTACGCAAAAGACCATTTTTCTAAAAAAAATTAAATGGAACGCCCTGTATGTAATCACACTATTTTAAACACCTTTTGTTGAAGTTTCTCACGGCATAAGTTTTTTTATGATTGGCTATTAAACTTTAGATGTAGGAATTTTTTAAAATTATAAATTTAAAAAACGAAGCTATGATTGTAATTTAATAACGAAAACCTAAAGTTTCTTTGATTCATATTCGTATATGACAGCAACAATAACAACAAACTAAAACTTAACTAACAAAAAAAACTTAATTAAAACACTTTCTTGAAAATTATTACAGGATTTGTAAATATTTTCTATTTAACTTAACATTTAGAAATATCAATTCTTGTAAAAATAGTAGTCCATGGAAACAAATTATGTTTGACAAGCTTCGGTTTGAACGTTCAGCATAAATATTACCCCATTATAAACTTAAATTTCAAAATGAATTTTAATAAAGAAGAGTTGATCGATATGATTTACATTCTGGGCGAATGTCGAAGAAATGCCTTACTAGCAAGTCGAGTGTATAAAGAACGGTATCCAGGGAGACGTCATCCGCGTGAAGAATCTTTTATGAATCTTGCTGAAAGATTTGAACGAACGGGCAGTGTTAATTACGAAAAACATGAAAGAGAAAAGACTCATTTGACAGAAGATAATGAACTTCATGTGATATATTCCCTAGTAGAAAATCCTCAATGTAGTACACGGCAGTTGAGTAATGACTTAGATTTAAGTAAGACAACAATAAGAAGAATAATAAAAAAACATAAGTTTCATCCGTACCATATTCAATTACATCAAGAATTAGTTCAAGAAGATTTTCAAAGACGCAGGACATTTTGCCAATGGTTTAATGAGAAAATTAATGCAGAGAATAATTTTTCAAGTAAAATTTTATTTACTGACGAAGCGACTTTCCATAATAACGGAACTGTAAACAAACATAATTTACACTATTATTCAAACGAAAATTCGCATTTTTTACGAATTGTACATAACCAACATAGATGGTCCGTTAATGTTTGGGCAGGAATAATAGATTCACATATTGTTGGTCCCTATTTTTTTGATGGCACTCTCCTCACTGGTCCGTTGTATCTACACTTTCTTGAAAATGAATTCATGCAATTATTGGTGAACATCCCTTATAACGGAATTGAAACAATGTGGCTTCAACAAGATGGAGCGCCACCACATTACAATCGTAACGTTAGAGAGTGGCTGAACCAACAATTTCCAAATAAATGGATAGGGCGCGTTGGACCTGTGAATTGGCCAGCTAGGTCTCCCGATATTACTCCCCTTGACTTCTTTTTCTGGGGCCACATTAAAGAAAAAGTTTATAGAGAGTGTCCTATTAATGTAGAGGATATGAAAATTAGAATAAGAAATGCATTTGCATCGATAACTCCTGTAATGTTATCAAATGTAAGGAACTCTTTGCGTCGCCGAGTTCAAAAATGCATAGAGCAAGATGGGCGTCATTTTGAACATCTTTTAAATTAGTTTTTTT